>CM040121.1:467731477-468931477 GCA_022559845.1 Amorphophallus konjac
AAACCGACCGTGGGTGGGCGAACCAGCATCGAACGCAGCGGTGGGTGGTCGGTGAGGAGCATTGCAGCGGCAGTGCAAGCCGGCAAGGGGCGGTGCAGGCTGGCGGGGACCGGCGATCGAAGGCCTACGACGAGGTAATTTTAAACTTTTGAGTATTTTTTTGTAAAGAGGAGGGAGGGGTGGCTGGTGGGTGGGCGAACGCGATGGTGGATGGCCGTGGGAGGGTGGAGGAGGTGGGAGGCCGTGCATGGGAGGTGGCGATGGGGGCCGTAGGGGGACATGGGAGGGGGGAGGAGGGAGGTGGTGGGTGGGGGGGTCCGGCCATCGCCAGCCACCGCCACCTCCTCTGGCCTCCCACCCGCCAGATCTGGCCGGTGGGAGGCCAGAGGAGGTGGCGGTGGGGGACGGGAGGCGCTGGGAGCTGGTGGGTGGCAGAGGGGGAGGGTAGATGTAGGAGGAGGGAGGCGGCAGGAGGCGGTGGGTGGCAAGGGGGAGGGTGAATGTGGGAGGAGGGAGGAGGTGGGTGGGGGGGTCCGGCCACCGCGAGCCACTGCCTCCCACCACCCACTGTCGCCTCCTCTGGCCTCCCACCGGCCAGAGGCCAGAGGAGGCGGCGGTGGGTGGCAGAGGGGAGGGTGGATGTGGGAGGAGCACACAAGACTCTTAGGGATCTAGAAGTGAGTATGAAGTCATGATAGCAGCAACCCATATATCATGACGATTCTTAGAGCAGTAGTTCATTCTTCCCATCGTATCCATATCCTCGTGCCCATGCTTTAATGCCGCAATATACCGAAGGATACAGTCAGCTCTCAGCTGCGCCACCGCTAGTCGTGTACTCACAGGGTTCCCACCAGTATGAATACTACATACGCATGTACTGTGAGCACTATACATGTTTCATGCATTATGAAGACTATTTGTCCTATTTGCGGAGCACACATAATGTCAAATTATTTGGAGATGGGATGTGGTCAAGTTTGAGCCCATATGATTATGAGTATGAGCAGCGACCCAAGATATGGATACCGGGAAGGACCCGATATCATTCGAATCCTGGCCCGCCGCCCACGAGCCGAAGGGCTCGGAAGGGCTAAAAGGAGTGTGGAGGTACAAGGAAATAGGAAATAATGCAGGACAATTCAACAATTAACAGAAATAAATAATCTAACTACAATAGAGTCCAGTCCAACAAAAGTATAGTCTAAGATAAAAGAGCGTACCCAACACTGAGTGAACACTCGGACGGGCGAGCTGGCAACTAAGAACCTCAGCACAGCACCCTCGAACCTCGAGGAAGAACCGTCACACCGGAAACACATGGGTGAGCCTCCCGTCACTGGCTCAGTAGGGGTCCCGCGGAACCCCAACCGTAAACAATGATGGTAGCGGAAAGCAACAACAGCAGCAGGAACGGCACTCGGTGGTCGGGAAAACCTCGGCTCTACAGCTACTCCTATTGTATTAGAAAACACGCCTTGATCTCGAGTCGGGGAAACACCGATCTAACGGAAAGACCTCTGGCTACGTTGCTAGAAAACACACCCCGACAACCCTGTCGCGGAGGCTCGTCTCGCAGACAAAGGCCCAACCCAAGACCACTCGGTCAAGAACATGATCACGACCTCGCCGTCGTGAAACCAACACCGTCTAGGGAAAACCCTCAGTGACGCTCACCGAAAACCCTAGACCTCTACCTTGGGAACACACTCGGAAACTACACGTAAAACCACGTCTCGCAGATGGGAAACAAAAACTAGAGTCACGTGAAACTCACGTCAAGTGACAGGAGCACTACCCACTAGAAGCAAAACTGGATGCGTCCACTGACATCTTAGTCCGCGCCTCAAGTGTCTCGCTGCGATGCCCCAGGCGGAGACAGAGACACAACAGTAACCAGTACTATGAACAAGGACTAGCTGGGGTCGCACTCGTCAGCACGGGTCCGACAGCCCCCAACTAAGTGTGCACACATAGACCATGCGCCCTAGGTCAGATCCTCTAACTGGTTCTTCCCCCGAAGCCCGGACACATGCTGCGCGTGGAGGCCCTATGGTAACCAGCCTAAAAACTATCTCTCTCGGGTAAGCCGCTCCTCCACTCCCGAGTGGGTCAGCACACGCGTGCCGCAAGAAAGCTACGACCGGTGGGAGGTCACTAAACGTAAACACGGAAAGCTACTCACGCACCCATCGCGCGTAACACGGAGTAACAGGTGACTCGGAACCACCTGACTCTAGACAGCCCACTAGACCTACTAAGCCCAACGGTCCCTGAGTCACGAGACTTGGGTCAAGACCGTCGTATGCGATAGCACAACGTCGTCAATTTATCCTAATCCCTAGGTCTGAAATCACGGTGACATGATTCCCAAGGCAGCTCACAAACTGCTGAGTAATTCCCTATCCAAGGGAAAAATGGGAAACCTCCAGTCCCAGGCTGGGTGACTGGACTCACAGTCCACGGCCATACGCTTAGCCCACTGGGAAAACACTTCTCGAAGAAACTCACATCGTGCGGGGAAGACCCACCGCACACATGCTGACTCACGGCGACTCGCTCAAGCATAACATGGAAACCCAGAACACACACACGGGGTCACCCAGACCCTCTAAACACGTGGGCATGCTAATTGAGACAATGTGGCACCTCCGGACACCCCCAAAAGCACGAACACGAGTCCCACGGTGTCCGAGACATTCACAAGGCCGAAGGTCAACCACTGGGTCACAACCGGGTCGACCGAAGACCAATACAACGTGAAACAGACATGGCGAGCACGAAGAACCGCCTGGCGGTCCTCTCTGGACCGTCAGGGAGCCTGGCGATCTCCTCCGGACCGCAAGGCATGGCCTAGCGGTCCAGCCAGGACCGCAAGGTCCCCAAGACACTTAAACCACAAGCGGTCGCCTCCGGACCGCCAAGTAGGGTGGCAATCATTCGCCTGACCGCTAGACATAGCCTAGCAGTCAGTCGCAAGGCTGCTACCCCACAAACCTCAAACGATCAAAACACGGACAAACGGTCATGCCCTGACCGCTAAGCGATGCCTAGCGGTCTTCACCAGACCGCTAAGCCCTTCTGGCAGTCCATCGCGCGACCGCAAGGCTTGAACCGACATAGGGGGACCCTAGCGATCTTCACATGACTGCCTCACCCCCTAGCAGTCGCCGGAATGACCGCTAGGTCGTCCCGAGCGCAAAAACGGCGGAAATCGCAGAAAAACCCATTCCACGCCCCGTTCACACCCATGTGAAGGGGAAAATAAGGGGAAACTTGTCACGCCCCGACGCGGAAAATCGAGGCGCGAGCAGTTACAAGGCACTCGTGTCGGTCAGAGCATGTACAAATTTAATTCTAAAGATAGAGAGCTAAGATGAAATTGCTAATTTTATTTCATCAAAATAAAGGTTTACATCACTAATTTATAAGCCATAAGGCATGATACAATCTTCCAGATTTCCAAATACATAAACCTTGTAGAAATACTAATGATCTACATAAATCTTAGGGAAAAGAAAACACTCATTCACTCTTGTCCAATCCCTTGTTCATTTCCATTTCCTGCAACAATTAACCAAAACGTAGGGTGAGCAAAAAGCTCAGTGTGATTTTATATCTCTAAAGCCAAGCAATCTTCAAGTATTTAACAATTTAATAATTCGTGTCATGAAGTAATTAATCATGAATTTCAAGTATGAAATTTTGTATAAAGAATTTTCAAGTAATTTCAAAATAATAAGATAATTTCAAGATCATGATAGTAGACAAGACGATGGTCATTTCCAGGAATATATCAAGAACTTTCATGATGAGACAATGGGTACTATCATTAAGACAATTTAAGAACTTTCATGATGAACTTTTAAGCAATATCGAAGTAGAGCAATCACTTGAACTTTAAACAATATAGAAGTAGAACAATTACTTCTACAAGGATATTTATGATGAATCTTTAAGCAATAACAATATAGAAGTAGAGCAATCACTTCTACCAACACTCAGTAGGATTGGCCAAAGCACTAAGGGGAGATCACGACGATATGACAGCCCCTCATGGAATATCACTATTTGGCTACACACTTAGGGGTTCTTACGACAGTATGATTGCCCCTAACTGTAATAGACCCTGTATTGGTGAATGCCAGCACCTGATCATTATAATACCGGTTTATTTTTGGACTTTGCCTCGCCCGTGGATCAGATCAGAACCCCTTTATACACTAGCATTTAAATGTCATTTCATTGGGACCCATAGCCCCTGACATTTTTCTATATAATTCCACAATATGACCAAAGAATTTCAAGAACAAGCTCATTTGTAAACAAGTACAGATCTGGCAAAAATTGTGATAATTTACAAAGGAGAGTGGAAAACGCATTTTTAGTATCATATTTAACGACATTAAGTCGTAGAATTCACAAATGATTGGTAAGTAGGAAGAAACATTAAGATAGTGGTTTTATTAGAATTATTTTAAACATCTTAACATAATCTCAGAATCATAAAACATCAATTTTTGTGTAAAGAACAACTTTTAGTAAAGGAACATATATACTTATGAATTAAAATCATGAGTTTAGATATTATCTTTTAATCACACATTAATAATCCATATGATAAAAAAATAGATTTAACATGCTGAAAGTAATTTTTATACATCAATATGATAGAAAATACTTTTTTACATTCTGAAATAATTTTTGTACGTCACTATGATAAAAAAATAGAATAGTTATAGGCTAAAAAGATGTTACTGTCTGTGAACGCGCTATAGCTCAGGATCGCGTTCATACAGCATACATAAATACAGTATATATATATATTTAAAATATTATATTTTTGATCACTAAAATTTTTGAAAAAATTTTTATGAACGCGCTAGCCGAGACTAGCGCGTTCATGAAGAACGCGATAGTCAAGAGTGGCGCGTTCAGGAACATATGTATATATTTAAAAATTTTAAAAACTAAATGAAATAGATATGTTATGTATAAACCATAAGAGATATAGACTCCTGATATATATATAAACGCTTTAGGTATTATATATATATATATTAGAAATATTATACTTTTCACCTCTGGTCATCCGGGTTTAAAAGTATGAACGCGCTAGCCGAGACTAGCGCGTTCATGACCAGATGTATATATTTAAAAATTTTAAAAACTAAATGAAAGATATATGTTCAGTATAAACTATAATAGATATAGACTCCTGATATATATATAAACACTTTAGGTATTATATATATATATATATATATTAGAAATATTATACTTTTGACCTCTGGTCATCCGGGTTTAAAAGTATGAACGCGCTAGCCGAGACTAGCGCGTTCATGAAAAGATGTATATATTTAAAAATTTTGAAAACTAAATGAAAGAGATATGTTCAGTATAAACCATAATAGATATAGACTCATGATATATATATAAACACTTTAGGTATTTTATATATATATTAGAAATATTATACTTTTGACCCCTGGTCATCCGGGTTTAAAAGTATGAACGCGCTAGCCGAGACTAGCGCGTTCATGAATAGATGTATATATTTAAAAATTTTAAAAACTAAATGAAAGAGATAGGTTCTGTATAAATCATAATAGAAATAGACTCCTGATATATATATAAACGCTTTAGGTATTATATATATATATATATATATATATATATTAGAAATATTATACTTTTGATTTCTGGTCATCCGGGGTTATGGGTATGAAAGCGCTAGTCGAGACTAGCGCGTTCATGCTGAACGCGATAGTCATGTATAGCGCGATAAGGAAAGTATTATTATATTATTTTATGTATATTTTTAAAATTTTGATCAAAGAGACGGGGTCTGTCTGAACGCGCTGGGTCGGGCTGGCGCGTTCATAACGCGCTACTGAGGTATAGCACGTTCTGGACCTGATGAAAAAATGGGAATACCCCTCCAATCAAATGACCATAACTTGCTCATTTCATATCAGAATGTAATAAATGAGCTATCAATGGAAAGAGGACAAAAAAATACACAAGATAGCCTGCTTTAATAAGAGTTTAGCCTGAAAGACACCTACCTTTTGTCAGATCTAAAGAATATCCCCAAATAACAAGAAAACCCTTTGATCTTCCAATTCCTCCTTCAAATCTCCACAAATCTTCGCAGCAGCATAGACTTAACTTCCAGGGATGGTTTAAGGGTCGAACGTGGCTCTATTTATAGTCAAAACATGGCCAAATTTGTCAAGATTCCTTGCCTAATTCCACCAAACCCATTAAGTCCGAATTAGAAGAAAAATATCATTTCTCTTTTTAATCTAGCCCATCTTGGGTGTGAAAATAATGTAAAAACGGCTGGTCCAAGGTGGGCTGTTAGGTAAGGGTTGATTCTTGAGTCAATCTTCTAGAAATGGGGTTATTTTAATCCCTTAAATGTCGTATTAAACATATGTTATGAATTTAAGGTTAAATATCCTTTAATAAATTCTTTAATCCATTAATCCAGCCCATTATGGATTATCTAATGGGCCAATTGTAATCCTAATCCATTATATGGACTTTTATTGGGCTTGCAATGATTTATCTAAGGGTTAAAGCATTAAATTTCAATTTACCTTAAGTAACTTCAAGTAAATTCAATAATCCACTTTATTTCACTTAGTAAAAATGTAAATTAATCATTTCATGAAAAATTTAATTGTATAATTTATTTAAAAAATTATTTCTCATTTTAAATTATCGGGTTCTACAAAACTAGTCCCCAACCTCTCTAGTACCGAGAGGACCCATTTAAACCACAAAAACGCGATCAAAACACTAGATCGGGCTCACACCCCAAAACATGCTCTTTTCCCCAAAACGCTAAAATAAGCCCGCTTGGCTCACCACGGCCAACCAAAATCACGGGAATGGAAGTACAGAGGTTAAGGATCCATCCCCCTACCTCCACCGAAGATTTCACGCGCCGTGGATGCCGATCCATCGCGAAATACCCGCGAAACCCTCACCGGCACCCGAACGCACGTCCGAGCTCACCGCTCCTCCACCACCTCGATCCTCGCCCCATCCTCACGCTCCTTGCCCTCACGACATCCCTGCCTTGTCCACCATCGCCCCCGTCAGCCGCCCGGAGGAGAGGGGGAGAGAAAGAGAAGAAAGAGAGCGAGAAAGAGAGAATGAGAGAAAGAGAGGGGGTGGGGGTTATTAATAGAAAAACCCAAAATTTTAGAAATTCAAACAAATATGGAAAAATTACCTCTGCGATCCTCGAAAAGAGCACAACGCGCTGGTCACGTCCCAAAGTCTGAGAACGTAACGGTTCACCCTGCACAGTGTTCTGAAGACTCGTCAGGGAAAAACACGCGTAAAGCACAAAACACACTCCGGGACCTACGAAAATGATTCGAAAAAAATATCCAAAAAAATCGGGGTATTACAGTATGTACCATTCATTTATATTTATACGCAACTATAAATTAATCGTTTATTTCTTCATATCTTGAGTTTTACACTTGCCATTCAAGTTACTCATGCAAAATTTTCAACATTTGCAGGTCATAGTCGACGGATGACGTCATCCTGCGTGGGAGCATGGGTACGCTGTTGAGGGTGATCGACATGTGCACTGTAGATACTGCGAATATCGCATCACCAACATACACAGATTTGCAGAGCACCTTACGGGAGTGGAATGGGATTGTCGTGTATACTCCTTAGTTCCAGAGGATGTCCGAGATTACTTTCGGACACAGTTACGGGAGGGATATGTTTCTCACAGCAGAGCCGGGACATCGTCTTCCAAGTCTAGGGTACCCCCACCACCATCACTGGACGGATCGGGATCTTCCTCCATATCCAGAGTTCGAACACCACCAGCACAAGTCCCACTAGTAGCAGATGATAGACATGCATGTATAGATGTAGTTAGAGCTTTTTTAGAGAATTTCATGTACCCTCCACCGCTACACATGACCCATTATTTGTATATATGGTTATATATTTTTAGACTCACCCACATGCACGTCCACCCACTAAGATAGAGTTAGATTATATGAGTCATGAGTCTCATGTATCTGATTCTGATTAGAATTCAAGATACACAGATGAGTCAGATGAGTGAGTTTCAACATTTTGTACTTTATGAGTGGAGTTGAATGATGTCATGAATTATGTATATGTTCACTTTAACAGGTTAACTTATCTTTTTTGTCTATTTAAATAAGATGTTTAATTGAGAGGTGTAATAGGTTATTTCAATAGATAAGATATTAATAATTGTATATATGTAATTATTTATTATTACATAATAAATTTACTAATGTGCAGTCACTCATCGTTTGTATCTTAATAATAGTTGGAAGAGTCAGTAAAATTAATCCTATGTAACTTAGTATGCATTTATGATCATTAAAAAAAACTCAACATTCTATTATTTTACAATGCATATATTATTTTACACCTTAAATGAACTATTATTAGAATTTATTTTTTAACAATTATAAAATTTAAAATTTTAAAAATAAAAAAATCACGCCATGTCGATGTCTATACCAGTACGTTGCCCGTACCGGGCCGTGACCGGTACGGCCAATACTGCAAACCTTGACACAAATACAGTGATGATTAATACTGGGCTGACAATTCTGACATATATTGGAGCTTCTAGAAAGAAAATCAAAAATTAACTACTAATGACAAGGACCCACTCTCCTTCTGTTCAGTATACTTGGAGTAAATCCAATTATTACCATTATCCATTTTGGTGATAACAATATTATTATTGTATATAACTCTGATCATTCAATGATGACAAGAAAGAGTAGAAATGGTTAAAGAATGAAAGAGTTGAAAAACCAACCTCCTTGTAGCCGAGTTGGTGAAGGTTGTTCTTTAATACAAGGTCAAGGGTTTCAAGGTTGGTAAGGACGGGAAGAAGGAAAAAAGAAAGAGTTGAAAAATAAGAAAAGCAAAACTTGGGCGCTTATAGAAAAACTTTGAAAGAAATTGACTAAACAAGATGGTCGCAAACAGAGAACATAGGCAATAAAATCATACATAAGCGATAAAAAAAATTGATAGGTGCTATATCTATTAGGCACTGAGAACTTCGCCTATCTCAAATGAGCAAATGAATCATAGGTGCTATAATTCACTTAGGCATCACTTTGCCTATCGACATCGCCTATTTATAACATAGACGCTGCTTCGTCTATCCTTCCGTCTTCTTGATTGTTTAGGTGATATCTAACTCATATAGGCACAAAATCGCCTATCTTTTTCTAAGGCTCAACATAGGTGTAACGACCCGAGAATCCGATTACCGGGAAGGCCCGATAACCCGAGACTCGCACCGCCACCCACGAGCCCGAAGACTCGGAAGGGTTAAAAGGATGGTGTGGAGACTACACAAGGATCACAAATAATTACAGAAATTAAACAGTTATAATATTAAGCAGGAAATAAATTAACATTTTACATGGTCCACAATAGAAAAATAACAACAACAGCAATAGTCCACGACTAGTACAGAGACAAGGAAGAAAAGTACAGCTACACGGGACATACCCCGGCTCTGACCTCTGGCACTACCTCTGGGCACCCGCACCACGCTGCACCCCAGACGCGCTCCCCCGGGGCGGCGCCTCACCTGAAACACGGTGAAAACACGCAGGGAATGAGTCTCGGAACAAGACTCAGTAGGGATCACTCGAACCCTACCTCGAAAACGAGAAACCACTACACTAGCGGTAGGAGAGTACCTCGAAAAAGAAAGCCCTGTGCTCTACAGAACAAAGGTCCCATGGCACGCAAACCGACACCCGTGCCACGGTAAGAAGACCGAAGCTCAACGGCCAACCCGACAAAACCCGAAGGTCGGAAACACACGACTGACAGGCTGTCACTCCGTACTCGACAGGAGTACCACCCACTAGAAGCACAGCCGGTAGCGTCCCCTGACGTCTTACGCCGCGCCGCAGGTGAACCGCCTGACGTGGTAGCTCCTACCAGAGGCGCAAACACCGTACAAGTAACCACAACAAGTGACTAGCTGGGGTCACGCCCGTCGACGTGCGTCCACTGTCCCCAACCACGTGTGCACACACAGACCACGCGTCCTAGGTCTGGCCCTCTGACCGGTTTTCCCCCGTAGCCGGACTCTGGCTACCGACGAGGGGCCTACGGTAACCGGTCCACAAACCGTCTCAAGGTGAGTGCCCGTACACCACTCCCAGGTGAGACCAGCACCTCGTACTGGTGGGCTACGACTAGTGGAGGGTCACAAAGGAGTAGACTCTCGAGTCAACGGAAAACAACGTCCGAATCCGACAACGTGTGGGAATCGCCCCACGCACCAGCCCCGTCGCACGGTGGCCACAGTCGGAGTAAAAACGGGGTTGCCACCCTCATGGGGCAACCAGGCATGTGACGGTCCACCCTAGGGCCGTCACAAGCAAGTAACGGTCTAGGCGAGACCGTTACATGCGCCTAACGGTTCAACACAGACCGTCACGCGGTCAGAGGGGAAAGGGATGTAACGGCCTGGTCCAGGCGCGTTACAAGAGTGTAACGCGCTTGGCCCCATGCGTTACACACCCCCCCACGCTCCCAAAGCCAAAAGGGATGTAACGGCCCAGCCCGGCGCGTCACACGCATGTAACGCGCCTGGCCCAGCGCGTTACATGGCCCTCACACTTGGGGTGAAACAGGAAGTAACGCGCCTGCCCCAGCGCGTTACACGCATGTAACGCGCCTAGCCCGGTGCGTTACATGGCCCGACCCCCAACGGTCACAAACCAACGGTCGAAAGCCCCTGACGGCCCTACCCAAGCGCGTCATAGGCAAATGGCGGTCTATCGTGGGGCCGTTACAGCCCCCGACCCCCAAAAACACTACTCAGGAATGTAACGCACCCCTCTAGGGGCGTCACAAGCATGTGACGGTCACTGGAGTGACCGTTACACACTCCCGAGCACGCTACGGCGGGAACACCCCAAAAACTTCGACCACGCCCCCGTGCCTCCACCGGAGAGGGGGAAAACAAAGGGGAGACCCCTGGGACCCCTAGCATGCATCTAAGCCATCCAAACGCGAAATCGCGGGCTAAAACCATAGATCGGGCGAGCTCTCCCCAAATCATGGAAAACCCCAAACCCGCTCAATCAAGCCCCTCTCGGCCTCCCCGCGGCCTACAAACCACGGAAATGAACGGCAAGAGGCTAAGGAACGTCACCCTACCTCAATGGAGCGAATGCTCCGCCGGATCGCCCACAAACCACGAAGAACGCCTTTGGAAACCCCGCCTCCTCACGCTTCCCACGCTCGCCGCACGCCCCCACGATCGCCTCACCGCCGTCCACGTCGCCGCGCCGTCGCCCCGCCGCTGTCAGCAGCCGGAGAGGAGCTAGCCGCGCTCGAACGGGAGGAAGAGAGGGAGAGAGGGAGGGTTACGGTGGAGGAGGAAGGAGGAAGAAGAAGAAGAAGAAGGTGGGGGAGGAGAGAGAAATAGGGGGTATTTATAGGAAATCTGAAAATCTGAAAATTCTGAAAAATAGAAAATTACACCCCGCGATCCTCGGAACGCACCGATCGCAACGGTACCACTCGTGCCCAGGTGAACGGCCCGGTTCACCCGCAGCGAGCTTCCGAAGTAAAAGCCGAAACACACACCGGGAATCGGAAAACACACACGGAAAAGCCGCGGAACGCCTCCGGGCCTCCGAAACGAGTCCGGATCGCGCCGATCCGAACACGAAAGATGTCCGAAACGAAATTTCGGACACAACAGAGTTGGACGCTCCGAAAACCAGATCCGGGACCCACGAAGAAAGGATCCGAAAGGTCCGGGATATTACAACCCTCCCCCCTTAAGGAATTTCATCCTCGAAATTGAGAACAGCCAAAGGGGAAAGAAGAGAAAGACTCACTCAAACAGATACGGAACTGCTGACGCATCTCATCCTCACGTTCCCACGAAGCCTCACCACCAGAGTGTCGTTGCCACACGACCTTTACCAAGGGAATAACCTTGTTCCGCAGGCGCTGCTCTCGCCTATCCTCCACGCGGATCGGAAACTCTGGGAGAGAAAGATCTGGAGTCACCTCAGGACAAATGGAAAACTCGAGTACATGAGAGTCATCGGGCAAATACTTCCGCAACATCGAGACGTGGAACACGTCATGCACCGACGCCAACTCAGGAGGTAACTGCAACCGGTAAGCAACCTCACCGATGCGCTCCACAATCGCGAAAGGACCAATATAGCGGGGACTCAGCTTCCCACGCCGTCCAAAACGCATCACCCCCTTCATCGGAGAAACTCTCAAGAACACATGATCGCCCACGGCGAACTCGAGAGGCTGCCTCCTACGGTCAGCATAGCTCTTCTGCCGACTCTGGGCCGCCAACATGTTCTGACGAACCAGGTGCACAACATCCACACATTGCTGCACCAAATCCGGTCCCATCAAAACACGCTCACCCACCTCAAACCAATCAAGCGGAGTCCTACACGGACGCCCGTACAACGCCTCATATGGAGCCATGCCGATGCTCGAATGAAAGCTGTTGTTATAGGCAAACTCCACCAACGGTAGGTGATGAATCCAACTCCCCTGCCACTCCAGGCAGCAGGATCTCAGCATGTCCTCCAAAGTCTGAATGGTCCTCTCAGACTGACCATCTGACTGAGGATGATACGCCGAGCTAAATGCCAACTCCGTGCCAAGAGCTCGCTGGAAACTCCTCCAGAATCCAGAAGTGAAGCGCGGATCCCGATCCGACACGATCGAAATGGGAACCCCATGCAACGGCACGATCCGCTCCACATAAAGACGAGCCAACTTGGACACGCTCCAGCTGACTTTGACCGGTAACAACCGAGTCACCTTGGTCAGCCTATCCACCAGCAACCAAATATTGTCCTGCCCACTCGGGATCCTCGGCAATCCCACCACGAAATCCGTGGTCACGTGGTCCCACTTCCAAGTAGGAACATCCAAGGGCTGGAGAGTACCTCCTGGTCGCTGATGCTCCGCCTTCACCTGCCGACAGATCAGGCACTTGGCCACAAATTCGGTGACATCTCTCTTCATGCCAGGCCACCAGAACTACCTCCGCAAGTTCCGATACATCTTCGTCGCACCCGGGTGTACAGTGTACCTGCTCCCATGAGCCTCGCGTAACACCGCACGACGAACCTGCTCCTCCGCTGGGACGTATAGCCTGCCGCGAAACCTAGCAGCGCTATCCTCACCCAGCTCCACATCAGCCATAGCTAGAATCCGGGGCAACTCAGGGTCTGCATGCTGAGCCTCTGTCACCTGACGACGGATAGCAGGAGTGACAGTCAGACTCGCAAGCACTGCCAACCCTGGCTCCTGGGGAATCTTGAGCCTGAAAGATACCTCGGGCACTTGTTCCCAGAGCCTCCACTTCCTCAACATCAAGGTACTGACCGCAACCTTCCGACTCAAGGCATCAGCAACGACATTCATCCTGCCCGGCTGATAAGACAGGGTGAAGTCATAATCCTTCATGAACTCCATCCAACGCCTTTGCCTGAGGTTCAGATCTCTCTGCGAGAACACATACCTCAAACTCTGATGGTCAGTGAACACCTCGAACTTCTCGCCGTACAGATAATGCCTCCAGATCTTCAGCGCGAAGATCACCGCCGCCAACTCAAGGTCATGGGTAGGGTAGTTCTCCTCGTGGGGCTTTAGCTGCCGAGATGCATAAGCCACCACTCTACCATGCTGCATCAACACAGCTCCCAATCCAACGCCGGAAGCATCTGTACACACCACGAAACCTCCCGATCCAGAAGGCAAAACCAACACCGGAGCCGAGGTGAGCAATCTCTTCAGTTCCCTGAAGCTCTGCTCACACTCCTCAGACCAGACGAAAGGCACATCCTTCCGCGTGAGTCTAGTCATCGGGGTCGCAATGCGAGAAAAATCCTGGATAAACCGGCGATAATAACCCGCAAGCCCCAAGAAACTCCGGATCTCCGTCACCGACCTCGGCCTCGGCCACTGCATTACTGCCTCGACCTTGGCGGGGTCCACGGAAATGCCATCACCAGAAATCACGTGCCCCAGAAAGTGCACCTCGCTGAGCCAAAACTCGCACTTGCTGAGCTTCGCATACAACTGGTGACCTCGCAACGTCTGCAGCACCACACCCAAATGGTACGCGTGCTCCTCAGCAGACTGCGAATAGACAAGGATGTCGTCCACGAAGATGACCACGAACTGGTCCAAATACGGATGAAACACCCTCTGCATCAAGTCCATGAAGGCTGCAGGGGCATTGGTGAGCCCGAACGGCATCACCAAAAACTCATAATGCCCGTACCTCGTACTGAACGCAGTCTTCTCCACGTCGGACTCGCGAATTCTCAGCTGATAGTAACCTGACCGCAAATCAATCCGCGAGAACACTCGCGGACTGAAGCTGGTCGAACAAGTCATCAATCCGCGGCAACGGATACTTGTTCTTAATGGTCACTTCATTCAGCTGTCGATAGTCAATGCACAACCGCAGACTACCATCCTTCTTCTTCACAAACAACACGGGCGCACCCCAAGGGGAAAAGCTAGGACGAACATACCCCTTGG
Source organism: Amorphophallus konjac (assembly GCA_022559845.1). Taxonomy (NCBI): domain Eukaryota; kingdom Viridiplantae; phylum Streptophyta; class Magnoliopsida; order Alismatales; family Araceae; genus Amorphophallus; species Amorphophallus konjac. The sequence continues at coordinate 467,746,088 of CM040121.1, forward strand.
CCAACAGCTCCTGCAACTGCGCCCTCAACTCCCTCAACTCAGCGGGGGCCATACGGTAGGGAGCCTTCGCCAAAGGTCCCGTACCAGGCACAACCTCGATCACAAAATCGATCTCCCGCTGGGGAGGCAATCCAGGCAACTCCTCGGGAAAAACATCAGGAAACTCGCACACCACCGGAATGTCCTCGACATTCGGTTCCATCCGGTCAGACATAACCACGGACGCGAGAAAACCCTGACAACCAGAATCAAGCAACCGACGGGCTCGAATAGCAGAGATAAGGAATCGAGAAGAGGCGGAACGGATACCTTGGAAATAGAAGGTCCTCTTGCTCGGATGCTGGAAGTAGACCCTCTTCATCCCACAATCCACCACCGCTCCATGAATTTCGAGCCAATCCATGCCTAGAATCACGTCATAATCCCGAAGCTGCAACGCATACAACCTGCCTGGCATACTCCGCCCATCGATCCAAACCGGAACCTGATCGAAGCAATACGGAGTGATCATAAAATCACCCGAAGGCAACTCCACTGCCAAATCACAGGACAACTGGGTCACCGGCTCCTCGATGCTCAACACGAAATCCTCCGAAATAAACGAATGAGAAGCACCGGAGTCAAACAAAACCCGAGCCGCACAACCCAAAATCTGAACGGTACCTTCCACGATCTGCGACGACACTGCCTCTACCCTGGTCATGTGTGTGATCTGGCCTCGAGCCCTCTGCCTGCCTCCCACACTAGCTGACCTGGGTAGCGGCGGATACTGTCCCTGCTGCTGCGGCCTCTGCTGCTGGGGGACCTGCTGCTGTGGCAGCCTCTGAGGACAGTCACGCGCCATATGCCCTGGCTGGTCACACAGAAAATAGATGATCGGAGCCGTGCACTGCCTGCCTGGGTGGGTCCCACCACACCGTGGACAAGGTCCTCGTGATCCACCCACTAATCCCTGTCACTGCAAAGGAATCAGCTGCTGTACACTGCCCGATGAAGCCTGCCCCTGATCCTTGTGCTTCTTACGAAAACTCTTCTTCAAGAACTTCTTGACCTTTCGAGCCGAAGGACGCAGATCCTGCTACCGACGCTGTCGGTGTCGGCACTCCCGAACCACCCGACGCATGCTGAAAGGAACCCTGCTGCTGGGTAACCGACTGATGGCTGCAACCTGACAAGGACTGTCCCTGGCTAATCGGTCCCCGGGTCCTCTGCATATCCATCTCCAAAGAAACCGCAACACGAGACACTGTCTCTAAATCAGTGGCCCCATTCGCGATCAGATGGTGCCTCAGCTCCAGCCTCAAGCCCTGTACAAACTGCGTGGTCCTCACCCTCTCATGCTCCATGATGTGAGGTGCATACCGACCCAGCTCGACAAATCGGGCCCTGTACTGCAACACGGACATGTCGCCCTGCACCAGCTCCAGAAACTCCCGCATCCGCTGCGTAGCCACAATATCTGGACAGTACGTACGCTCGAAAGCACTAACGAAGTCATCCCACTCGATCTGCTCAAGTGGACGAAGCTGAAAAGACGTCTTCCACTCGAAGACCACCACCTCCGAGCCGTACCCTGTAACTGGTTGTAGGCCAACACCACTCTGTCCTCGGCAGTACTCCTTGCAGAACTGAACACCCGCTCCATCTCGTCAAGCCAATCACGAGCTGCATCAGGGTCTGCCTGGCCGCTAAAGTAAGGTGGATGGAACTGCAGAAAGTCCCTCACTGCTCGGCCTGGCCCACCCCTAGCTGACGAGCCCTCACCAGCCTCTCCGCCGAACTGCTGCGACATAAGCTGGTACATGCCACGGAAGAAATCCTCAGCCCCCGGAACCCTCGCAGTAGCCGCGGCCTCGGTAGCTCTAGGTGGCGCTCTGCTATGCTCCTCCTGGTCCCCCTGGACTCCCTGCTGGATCTCCTGACCTCCAGCCGACTGCCCCTGCGGAGAGCGAGAGCTCCTCCTCGGCGCCATCCTCACTCCTGAAGCACAAGACAGAAAACACGAAAAATGGCAAGGTCAAAATAAACACGCGGTGCCCAATGCCAGCGTCACCTGTACATCATTGCTGTGGACTAGTGGACCACTACAATTACTCATGATTTTCGTATAATTCCACAACCGCGCTCTGATACCAGCTGTAACGACCCGAGAATCCGATTACCGGGAAGGCCCGATAACCCGAGACTCGCACCGCCACCCACGAGCCCGAAGACTCGGAAGGGTTAAAAGGATGGTGTGGAGACTACACAAGGATCACAAATAATTGCAGAAATTAAACAGTTATAATATTAAGCAGGAAATAAATTAACATTTTACATGGTCCACAATAGAAAAATAACAACAACAGCAATAGTCCACGACTAGTACAGAGACAAGGAAGAAAAGTACAGCTACACGGGGCATACCCCGGCTCTGACCTCTGGCACTACCTCTGGGCACCCGCACCACGCTGCACCCCAGACGCGCTCCCCCGGGGCGGTGCCTCACCTGAAACACGGTGAAAACACGTAGGGAATGAGTCTCGGAACAAGACTCAGTAGGGATCACTCGAACCCTACCTCGTAAAACGAGAAATCACTACACTAGCGGTAGGAGAGTACCTCGGAAAAGAAAGCCATGTACTCTACAGAACAAAGGTCCCATGGCACGCAAACCGACATCCGTGCCACGGTAAGAAGACCGAAGCTCAACGGCCAACCCGACAAAACCCGAAGGTCGGAAACACACGACTGACAGGCTGTCACTCCGTACTCGACAGGAGTACCACCCACTAGAAGCACAGCCGGTAGCGTCCCCTGACGTCTTACGCCGCACCGCAGGTGAACCGCCTAGCGTGGTAGTTCCTACCAGAGGCGCGAACACCGTACAAGTAACCACAACAAGTGACTAGCTGGGGTCACGCCCGTCGACGTGCGTCCACTGTCCCCAACCACGTGTGCACACACAGACCACGCGTCCTAGGTCTGGCCCTCTGACCGGTTTTCCCCCGTAGCCGGACTCTGGCTATCGACGAGGGGCCTACGGTAACCGGTCCACAAACCGTCTCAAGGTGAGTGCCCGTACACCACTCCCAGGTGAGACCAGCACCTCGTACTGGTGGGCTACGACTAGTGGAGGGTCACAAAGGAGTAGACTCTCGAGTCAACGGAAAACAACGTCCGAATCCGACAACGTGTGGGAATCGCCCCACGCACCAGCCCCGTCGCACGGTGGCCACAGTCGGAGTAAAAACGGGGTTGCCACCCTCATGGGGCAACCAGGCATGTGACGGTCCACCCTAGGGCCGTCACAAGCAAGTAACGGTCTAGGCGAGACCGTTACATGCGCCTAACGGTTCAACACAGACCGTCACACGGTCAGAGGGGAAAGGGATGTAACGGCCTGGTCCAGGCGCGTTACAAGAGTGTAACGCGCTTGGCCCCATGCGTTACACACCCCCCCACGCTCCCAAAGCCAAAAGGGATGTAACGGCCCAGCCCGGCGCGTCACACGCATGTAACGCGCCTGGCCCAGCGCGTTACATGGCCCTCACACTTGGGGTGAAACAGGAAGTAACGCGCCTGCCCCAGCGCGTTACACGCATGTAACGCGCCTAGCCCGGTGCGTTACATGGCCCGACCCCCAACGGTCACAAACCAACGGTCGAAAGCCCCTGACGGCCCTACCCAAGCGCGTCATAGGCAAATGGCGGTCTATCGTGGGGCCGTTACAGCCCCCGACCCCCAAAAACACTACTCAGGAATGTAACGCACCCCTCTAGGGGCGTCACAAGCATGTGACGGTCACTGGAGTGACCGTTACACACTCCCGAGCACGCTACGGCGGGAACACCCCAAAAACTTCGACCACGCCCCCGTGCCTCCACCGGAGAGGGGGAAAACAAAGGGGGAGACCCCTGGGGACCCCTAGCATGCATCTAAGCCATCCAAACGTGAAATCGCGGGCTAAAACCATAGATCAGGCGAGCTCTCCTCAAATCATGGAAAACCCCAAACCCGCTCAATCAAGCCCCTCTCGGCCTCCCCGCGGCCTACAAACCACGGAAATGAACGGCAAGAGGCTAAGGAACGTCACCCTACCTCAATGGAGCGAATGCTCCGCCGGATCGCCCACAAACCACGAAGAACGCCTTTGGAAACCCCGCCTCTTCACGCTTCCCACGCTCGCCGCACGCCCCCACGATCGCCTCACCACCGTCCACGTTGCCGCGCCGTCGCCCCGCCGCTGTCAGCAGCCGGAGAGGAGCTAGCCGCGCTCGAACGGGAGGAAGAGAGGGAGAGAGGGAGGGTTACGGTGGAGGAGGAAGGAGGAAGAAGAAGAAGAAGAAGAAAGAGAAAGAGGAAAAGAAAAAGAAAAGAAATAGGGATATATAGAAAATCCGATTTTTCAGAAAAATACCAAAAAATAGAAAAATACATTTCCGGAATCCTCGGGACGCATCGATCGCAACGGTACCACTCGTGCCTAGGTGAACGGCCCGGTTCACCCGCAGCGAGCTTCCGAAGTAAAAGCCGAAACACACACCGGGAATCGGAAAACACACACGGAAAAGCCGCGGAACGCCTCCGGGCCTCCGAAACGACTCCGGATCGCACCGATCCGTACATGAAAGATGTCCGAAACAAAATTTCGGACACAACAGAGCCAGACGCTCCGAAAACCAGATCCGGGACCCACGAAGAAGGATCCGAAAGGTCCGGGATATTACAATAGGCGTCACTTCGCCTATCCCACTGTCTTAGGCGAAAGACAATCACCTATCTTATTCTTTAGGTGACTAAATCACTTCGTCTATCATAAAGACTTCGCCTATCTCCAATATCGACATCTCCTTAAACTGAATCAATTCAGCCCTATGCCTCGCCTATCTTAATTTAGCCAGCTCTTGTGACATAAACTATTAAAATACTACATAGCTATCTATTTGTATTGTCTTCACTATTTCATGATAGAATGTGTTGTCTCGTGTTTATTTGTTCACCTACAAATAATTTCAAATAGGAAAGATATTTCTCCCAAAAACGTAGCTTTATTTATTTTGAATTACTAGCCATTGTCCTTGCAGAAATTACTTATTCCATAAAATAATTCCGTTCGACTAAAATTAGTTCGAGAGAAATCTCCAAAATTCAAAAATGTATTAAATACAGCCGAATAAAGTATTAAACGTTGTCCATATCGAAGACATGTATGCATGTAATCTTTGCAGGTACATTTGACTGACAGAAAATGAAAGACATATCTTCTTCGGTGTATTTTAAGAAGGGACAATATGGTAGGAGGACTGGCGTGTATCAACCTATAAGAGCAACAGAGAGAAATGCAATGCTTTGACCGCTTATATAAAAGAAAAAACATAGTCTCTATGCATGACAACTACAGAACAACAGAGATACCTAATCACATATAAAGAAAGACAGAGACATATTTCGAATAAAATTTCTAGAAACCTAAAAAAGTAGCAGATCTTCTCTGATAGATAGATACGATGCTACAAGACAAGAGCACATACAAACTTAGTCTAACGATCTATACTTTGTGTCTAACGTATAAATTTTCAAGCCTAACGTATAGCATATCATGTCTAAAGAATATTTGGTTCTGTCTAACTGGCATTATTTTGTATCTAATGGAACCAAAGCTTGGAGAGAGCTATATATTTGCAAGATGAACAAGAAGCAAAGACAAGCAGAGCATAACACAACTCGAGCATTCCTGTAAGGTCCTTACTACTAGCAAACAACATCCATTGCAAAGTGTTGAGAGTTTTCATAGATACATTCTTCTTCAACAAATCCTCTGTAAGAAAAAGTTTAAGAAGAGAAAGCCTCGCGCAATCACTCTGTTACAACCTCGAAAGTATTTACTACACTATGATCTTCTCTTTAGGCTTTCGGTGTTTCGTTCGAGATTGTTGCATTGTCATTCTTTATTTTCTTCATCTTGAACGCACTATGTTTACTTGTACACACTTTGCATGTTATAGCGGCTTTATTTGTGTAACCTCATTTTAAGAGGTGTTCTTTTTCTAGAGGGGATAAGTCCTTGCTCGAGAGTAAGAGTACTTGCAGGCGGTTGATATCCTGTAGGTGTGGCTGATACTTAGAAATTGGCCGAGTTTGGATAAACTGGAAAATTAGTGGGGATCCTAGTGAGGGGATGCCCGTGGTGAGCTGAACACCTGAGCAAAAATAGCAGTTGTATTAATTCCTGGTTGGGAGAGTTAGTGGAAATCCCAGTTGTTATTGGGTACTAGACGTAGGGCTGATAAGTGATCAGCGCCGAATCAGTATAAAATCTTTGCGTTCCATTATGAGATTGCTTTTGCATTTTGCTTCCACATTGCTAGCATCTGCAGTACGACGATTTCTGCCAATATTCACAACTTTGCTTAGTCGATGATTATCACTGAAGTTTCACATCTATCTTGTTACGATTTATTTTTAAAATCCATTCACCCCCCTCTAGACTTACAGTTATAACTGAGCAACACCTTCGTCAACTACCCATCACTACTAAGATAGAATAGATGGAGGGAGATTCAAGAAGAAGTTGAAAGAGAATTTGCGAGATTTCAAGAATACAATCTAATGCTCCTTCAAAACCATCAACCCCCCTATCAAATAAAATGAATTTGTGATGAAGGAAACGGAGCAAAGAAGAACTTCTGAAGAGCTGGCACAAATTAAGCAAGAAGAAGAGGATGGATGGATTAAAGAGCTGGTACGAAGAATAGCCCCCACCATAGGTCCAGCTGCACCTTCCTCATATGTTATAGCTGTCTCAGAATCACATATCATAGCTATAAGCTTTAGTGGCCAGCCTGCCATAAGTGTTGAAGGTGAAGCCTCTACTGCAGAACCACAACCAACTGCACCAGAAGTCCCAATGCACACGCCGATATATGACAGAAAGCTCTTTCAGAGTACAACTTGTCTGATCATTCACAAGAAATCTGGACAATGCACTAAAGCCTTCAATGCCCTCAGAGAACTACCCAGTAACTTGAAGAAGTTCCTGCAATCTTATTAGAATCAAGCAGATGAAATTTCAAAAACCTCATAAGACACCCTGAGATGCATAAAGCACTTTGTTAATCATTTGGACTTCAAGTATTACTCAGATCGCGGAGATCTAGAAGGTGAAGATAAATTTTTGTACCTTTCCCACAAATTAATTAATTTGAATTTATGACAAAATAAATGTATCTCAGTTCTACGTGAAAATATGACTAAGTATATTTTCATGTTTAACTTATCTCAAGTCTCCCGTACATGTAGCCAAAAAAATAAAGTTTAATTTAAATTTTAAATAGCGTAGGAAGATCAGGAAAGATATCATCTAAATGGTCAATAGACTAAGGACTTAGATGATATTATGTCTAAAGTCTATACGGTAAATGGAAGGATGGATGATATATCATGTAAGTGAAAGTACATAGATGATATTCCATCTAAGTCTCCAAGATAGATGATAGGTTAGACGATACATCGTCTAACGTAAATATGATAGATGGAAGATTAGATGATACATCGTCTAACGTAAATATAATAGATGGAAGGTTAGATGACACATCGTCTAAGAGAAAGTAGATAGACAATAATCTATCTAAAGAGGAAAACCATCAATAGACGATGCTTCGTCTAAGTCTCTAGTTAGACATAATATTAGACGATACATCGTCTAAGACAGAAATGATATACGATGTAAGAGTTGATAGACGATACTTCTTTTAAGTGGAAAATAGCAAAAAATGCGATAGACGGAACTTCATCTAATCCAGATAAGATGAAGCGATAGACGATACTTCATCTAAGTAGAAAATGACAAAAATTACGATAGGCGAAACTTTATCTAACATAGAAAAGTTAAAATAATAGACGATATCTCATCTAAGGACTGCGATAGACGAAGCGATAAATAATATGTCATCTATCCAAGAAAATGATAAAATTAGGGATAGACAATGCTTAGTTTAATGTAAAAGACAAACATAGAATGCTTAGATGAATAGATAGACGATATTTCATCTACTCTCGCCGAGAGATAAAATCGTATCGCCTTACTTTAATCTTTCATTTAACTAGACAATATATCTGATTCTTCTGACTTGGTATATGTATAGGTATATATCGTGTGTGTCAAAGAGAGTGAAATAAAAAGTGCGGAGAGAAGAAAGAGTTAAGAGAGATTAAGTATATTTTTGACCCTTTTAAATTTAGTAAAAAGTAATTAAGATTGAATAAGAAAATTTAATGAAATGTTGACGGTTGGTAATAACAATAGTATTTTGGTAAGTGTTATGTTTCAGTAAAGATATTAAAAATAATATAAAAATATAAGAAATATTTTTTAAATAAACTTTTAAGGAGAGAATGTTCTAAAAAATTCCTTATTTATTTGAGAGTATTTATTAGACACTTGCCCGCATCCGGTGACGAGGGTTGTACCACCACAGCATCGACCACCGCCCCTCCCTCTCAACTTCTTGTTATTTGTAGCCATCCCCTTCTTTCTTTCTCCATTGTATCGTGCTCCCCTCCTCTTCTCTGGTTCACCCCTCCCACCCTCTCCCCCACCATCCCGCTCTCCTTCATCCGGGCAGAGCAAGCGGAGGGTTAGCACAGCCAGGCGTCACCGCCGTCGTCGATCTAATAGCCATCTCGTATTTGCCGCCGCCTCCGCCTACGCCGCCTCCCCGTGCATAGAAAGCGGATGGACCGCACCGTTCTGCCTCTGTCCTTGCGTTAGGGTCTTCACAGTGCTCCGGAAGACGGTATCAGCGGCAGGTGCAGTTGGAGCTGTTGTGGTACCAGTGGTAGCAGCGGTGGTAGGAAGGAGAGACGACGAGGGTAGGGAAGGAAGGGAGTAGGAGATGTCCCCGCACGGCAGCGGCGGCGGGGCCGGCAGCGGCGGCGGCAGCAGCAGCAGCGGGAAGCTGATGCCGAACCTAGACCAGAGCAGCACCAAGGTGCTCAACCTCACCGTTCTCCAGCGGATCGACCCTTTCGTCGAGGAGATCCTAATCACCGCCGCACACGTCACCCTGTACGAGTTCAACATTGATCTCAACCAGTGGGTACGATTGGATTGCTGCCTCCCTCTTCCTTTCTCGCATCTCCCCTGTCCACCCGTTCACTGTTCCTGATTTAGGCATGAGGCCGTCGATTGGGTGGCTGATTCCCCTGTGGCCGTCGCATTCCCTTCTCCTTTGGGGTTCTTCGTGACCGTCCTAGTAATTTTTTGATTCTGATCTGTACAGAGCCGCAAGGACGTCGAGGGATCTCTCTTTGTTGTCAAGAGGTGAGCTCTCTGGCTCATTGCTTCATGTCAATTTAGATCTTCATTTGATCAGATTAGGTCGAGAACATGCTCTTTATGCGCTTGCTATTCTATCTACATTAAGCAAAATGTGGCCAGTTACTATACTCTTTGCAATGTCTTTTATTTCAAAAATTTATCCCAATTGTTGCAAAGTTCAGTTATTAGTAGGGATAAGAATCACTGTGGAAAGTTCAATTGCTGTTCCCATGTCTTGCTGCTTGATTTGCTAACCTTTTTGCGCATCATTCCTCACTCTCATTTCTCAAACTCCCAGTTGGACTTCCTGTTTGTTAATTAGGTTTGAATGCTGTGGGTGCTGCCACAGGACCGTGGACTGTGTTTGGGCGGGTATTTGCATTTGTTATATGGATTCTGGCACTGTTAGCTGATGTTTCCGGCATCATTTTCAGTGTGATTTTTTTTCCATTTTCTGTTGTGTCGTTGTTTATATCCATCATGTTCTTGTCGAACCTACTCTTATTTTTGAAAAGGTTTTTATCTTTGATGATGCAAAATAATATCTTTGAATGCAGGAACACTCAACCCAGATTTCAGTTCATTGTGATGAACAGGCGCAATACAGGTCTGGTACTGCACTTATGGAGTCTCTTCACCCCCAATTTATTGGCCACTACAATGCTGAAGTATATCTTATTTTCACATGCCACAAAAAATGGTGTTTCTTATATCACCATACTTAAAAATATGTGGTTCATTTCCAGCACAGAAAGGTCAGAATAAACTTCCAAATTTGACAATTTAATGGCCTTTTGGATGCATTTGAGTGGAGACTGGGAATTAGAAGCCTGCCCTGTCGCGTGGCAGGGGTTTGTGTTAGCTTTATGAATGTCTTTCATCTTACCACTAATGCTTGTTTGGGGGTACTAGTTCCCTTGTTATTGGACTTGCAGCTAATTCTTTCTTACTTAAATGAACTAGGAAGACTTGGAGAGCTTATGTGCAATATTGAAATAATAAGTGCGGACTAAAGTGGATTGTCATAGCCTTTGTGCTAGATGTAATACGTTCTTTTTTGGCACTACTAAACTAGGTTTTTTCTGAATTCAATTTTGGAATCTAGTTGTTATATACATGTATATATAGATTTGTTATGCCCAATTTGATTTCTGAAAGAATTTTCTTCTTCAATCATGCTTTCTTACAATGCATAAAGTTAACCGAATATTCATTACTTTAAGCAGAAAATCTCATTGAAGATCTCTTGGGAGACTTTGAATATGAAGTACAGGTTCCCTACCTACTTTACCGAAATGCAGCTCAAGAAGTCAATGGTATTTGGTTTTACAATTCCCACGAATGTGAAGCAGTTGCAAATCTCTTCAGCAGGTAGAAACTTGTTCTAGTGTGTACCGGCCATCTATATTTCCTGGTCATACTATAACCAGAGGCAACTCCTAAACACGTTGCTGCATTTGTGATGCATTTTGCTTTATTTCTATTGCTATGGTTTAGGGGGAATGTGTTTTGAGATATGTAGTCAGAGGCATGAGGTGACTAAGGCGACTTACCTTAGATCCGAACATCTATATGAGGGCTTAGGCATTTGAAGCGACATTTTATTTAAAAAATAAAAATAGACACATAGAGATATTATTGAATATGATACAAACTCATAAAAATCTACCAAATTTGTATCAAATTTAAACAGATGAAGATGCAATTGTTAAATTCATACATGTAAATATGCCAAATGAGTGCGAGCATTAATAAAACAACTAAATAAGTCTGTTACATCCTATTACATGCTATGTCATAAAGATTGTGGTACATAAAGTCCACAAAAATAATAAGTCCACTACATCTCAATCATATACGATTTCTTCTTTCATGCCTCGTGACTCACTGACACGTCACTCTTTGAATAATCATCCTCTCCAATTTAAAATTCTCTGTCCTTTTTCTCCTTGGAGTCAGTATCAACCTTATTTACAGACTCCAACTGAGAACTTGTTGCAGCCTCTTTTTCCTTTGCTAAATGATCCTTTTTTTGCTACCAATTTTGCTGTTGGACCTTCCTTTTTGTCACTCCCTACATAAATTTTGATTTTTGACCAGATAAGATCCTCATCTGCATAAGCAAAATTTTCATCTCCAGGAGGATGGGTTATCATTAACTTTCCAAAACAGAGGATAGGTTGTCATTGCAACCATTAATGTCATGCAAACATATAGGATCAAAAGGGAGTTTGCTTAAAACACACAATGAACTTGAAGATATTGATTGTATTACATCAAGACTAGATCATTTAACCTCTTTTGCTCTAGCCTATTCCTTTTCTTTGTATGCACTTAACATAAACATTATTTATGACAATAAAATAAAAAGAAATTATGGTGAGAAGTATTTTTCTCGTATTCCATATGCATATAACATGCTCCAATGTACTCCACTTGTGCTCAAAACCAGATGTGCTACAAGTTGAATTTAATATATGAACTGCCAACCTTTGTAAGCTGAGTCTTGCCTCTATAATCAACCCATCAATTAACTGCATCCGCTTCTAGAGAAAAACTAATCATAACCTCAGTAAGAAGCTAATGAATCAAAGGCTGATTTGATGAAGAAGATTTACATATCAGGCTTCGCTATAGTATGTTGCCTTATGGCCATTTTCTTCTCAAAAAAGGCCAAGGCATTCTTATAATATGCCAATTCTTTTGTAATTTGATTTTGCACTTTATAATCAGGAATATAAATCTAATACTGACTTCGCCATCTGAATTAATGTCTAAGTTGGAATAATAGATGGGTATTGAGATAGTAGCTAAATTTATGCAAAAGATGATATAGTTGAAAGGCCCATTGCCTATTAATTATCTAGACTAGATCATACTTCTCTATTTTTTCATTTAGCGTACTCTTGATACCTCTTTTGCATGTTCCATGGCTTCATAGAATGCACCTTATAGCTAGTTTTTCTCTATAACCAATCATCAAGTATTTTCAAAGCATATATCACACTTGCTTGGAGAAAAAGTCTTCCCATTTATTGTTCGTCCAATCAGCATATGTGAACATTCTTCTCAAACCATCCTTACAATCAAACAAACTCCAAAAATTGAGACAGCTGGTGGCAAAGCAAGTCATAGCTACACAAAAGAATTTTTTGGTCTTTGTAGCCTCATCAAAGTACGTTTCCATGTATGCTCATAAATAAAAACGATAATCATCTCTATCTTAGTAGATTTGATTGGAGGTATTTTGGAATACCTTTTAATATCAATTCAATACAATGGGCCAAACATGGTTTTCAAAACAAATGAGGATGGACTGTCATCAACATTCTTCCCATAGCTGTATAACTTGCTTTTCTATTTATGAAATTTTTTATCGTATTCTAAATATTAACTTTAACAGTTATTTTGTCTAACCAGTCTGCTAATATATTGACATTTTAAACATGTTATAATTCATCCATTGATCTTAAAAAGATAGTTCCGGTTGACGGATTCTTTAAATAGTTGACCAATGTTTGACCAAATTTACCCAGTTCACTTTTTACACATCTATCAATTCCTGAATGCCATCTCCGTTGTTAAAAAAGTTTTCATGAATCTTACAATAGTTTGAGCCCTTTAACTTCCTACATGGCTTCAAAACCACTTAGATGCATGATACTTAATGGGATTCTATATTGAAATATCCACCTAGCTGTATATGGAATGACCCTTTTCTTATCTTTCCTTTTGATGCTTATTGTCCTTGATATATTTTTTTGTGCCAACCGATCCAAAGGGCTCTTCATCCATAGAGGCTTTTAGAGAATGTTATCAATTTGTTTCACTTCTATGGATAAACCCCTAGAAGCTTAGTCCCTGAAAAGATCTTCTCTGACTTTCTGATTTTTTTAATCATGTACTTTTTCTTGGCTCTTGCTTGCTTGTAATATTACAAGTGCTGTATTTCTCCCTTTGCTTCTGGTATGGCCTTCAAAGAAGTTGTTACACCTGTAAATCTGTGCGATGTATATTGCCTCAAACAAGAATCCCTCCCCTGTAGTCTTTTTGACAAAATGTAAACCTTATGAAATCTTGTTACTTTGATCTATCAATATGCCACATTTCCACTCGCTGTCTTTTGTTCACTTTCCTTCACATCACTAGACCTTTGAAAAATTGAAGTTGAAGGAAGTAATATAATCGATAGGCCCAATGCCAATTATAAAACATCACTTATCTTGTACACTAGACCATACTTGTCTATTTTCTCATTTGGTGTATTGTCGATACTTCTTTTGCATGTTCCATAGCTTCATAAATGTACCTTATATCTAGTTTTCCTCTTTCAACCAATTATAAAACTACATTGAGTATTTTCGAAGCATATATCCCACTTGCCCAGAAAAAGGTCTTTGCCTAGAAAAAGGTCTCCCCATTTAATATAACTAGAAGTTCAATCAGTAGATGTGAACATTCTCCTAAAACCATCCTTATAATCAAACAAGCTCCAAAAATTGAGACAGTTGGTGGCAAATATGCGCTTCTTCATTTCTTGAGGACTGGCACAGAAGATGGATGCTTAGGGGCGACAGACTCATCTGGTGGCTTATTTTATATGCCATCCTATGGGCCTTGTAGGGAGAAAGGAACACCATAATTTTTAGAAGGGAAGCAAGAGATGCAGAAAGAGTGGTCTCTTTCATTTGTAAGGGAGTGAGAGAATAGGCCAGCCAATTTTGTAATATACACTCATAGAACTCTTTTTTTTTTTTTTGTTTTGTTGGGGGGCTAGTGAGTGTCACACTATCTTAGTGTGTAGAGTTTTTTGTACAGGGATATTTGGGGCATACCTTTTAAACATGTATATCCCTTCTTTTCATTCAATAGAACTATGGTACCATCCACTTTCAAACAAAAAATATGCGCTTCCTCATCATGTTAGGTATCCATGTATGCTCATAAATAAAAAAATATCATCTTTGGCTTAGCAGATTTGATTGGAGGCATTTTGGTATGGAATTTACCACAATACTTGTCAAATCTCCTAACCCGAGTTCCCATGCCCCTAAGATTACATCCCGTGAGCTTTACGGTGGTAACTCACTCATGTGAGATTACATTTTTAGAGAGAGAGAGAGAGAGAGAGAACTTGGCAACGGCGGTGAGGAGGGCCCCGACGGCTGGCTGGAACTTGGCATCGAAAGCAGTCAGCGGGGCCGCGATGATCGCAGGAACCCGGAGGTGGGATACTCGTCGCCAGAGAGAGAGAACTTGGCAACGGTGGTGAGGAGGGCCCTAGCGGCTTATTAGAACCTAGCAGCGACAGCAGTCGGCGGGGCTGCGGCGACCGCGGGAACCTAGAGGAGGTATACCTGTTGCCAGAGGAGGGATATTTCGTTCACCAGCTTTGCCATCACCTCCCCCATGTCAGCCTTGTCGGTGGTGGCCACCACCTCTTACAGATCCCTCGGCTCCTTAAACTGCCTCTACTAGAGAGGGAGTGCCAACCAACGCCACCCTTAGGCATGCCTCCTTGGGGGATCCCGGCCAGTAGCTGGTGCTGGAGATGACGACGACGGGCAGGGTGGTGGCACTTGGAGTGGGCTCTGGCGGCGATGTCGAGGGTAGTGGCGGCCCTCCACCTTATCCCCGCCGCCATCTCCCCCTCCGTGTTGTTGGGAGGTCCTCTTTGCTGTGTCGGCGGCTGTGGAGGAGGTGGACGGGTGGTCAAGCGACGCTGTCGAGTTCCCCCAGTTGCTGCTCCGCGAAGTGCGACAACACCATGTTGTGGGTGGGCATATGTGTGTAGAAGGCCATGGGCGAAACCCCCCGCTTCACCTCCTACTCCTCATCCACTTGCGGTTGTCGGGTACCACTCACACAAGCACGTGCATGCAGAGGAGAGAACACAAGGGAGAGAGATCTGGCAATGGGAACTTAGTAGCAGCCGCAGTTGGTAGGGCCGCGACCCCTCCCCTTCTTCTTGCTCAGGTGGCGGCCAATGGACGTGACAACGACCACTGGAACTCGGCAACGCCACCCTCCACTCTGCCCTTCTTCTTCTTCATCGCGACGCCCCCAAACCCTACACGTCGCCATCTTTCCTCTTCCAATCACCTTGTTCCCCACTAGTTCTCTCTCATGCAGCCTACGGTTGCCCGAGCAGCCCATCCCCGTTACTGCGTCGTCGTCAGAGCCGAACATTGAGGCGGATCACCCTCCTTACCACTGATCGTGGCACTAGACGATCCCACCCCTGCACCGGCCCGCCGCCTGAGCAAGGGGAATTCACCGTTGCCGATCGCCTCTGTCTGCCCGCCCGTCTCACCTGCCGATGCCGGAGCTACCCTTGCTATCTTCGCTTCGACATCTATGTCAGCCCACCCCCTTTCATGGGATCGGTACTCTTGTCCACTTCCTTATCCTCCTTGCAGCCTTGTCTGCCCGCCTGTCTCACCTGCCGATGCCGGAGCTACCCGCGCTATCTTCGCTTTGACATCTATGTCAGCCCACCCCCTTTCATGGGATCAGTACTCTTGTCCACTTATCCTCCTTGCAGCCTTGTTGGCCCATCCCCTTGAGAGAGAGAGAGAGAGAGAGAGAGAGAGAGAGAGAGAGAGACTCACCTAGGGCTAACCAATGTCAGGGACCAGTGATGGCAAGGGTATGATGCCTTCGTCATATATATATATATATATATAGAGAGAGAGAGAGAGAGAGAGAGAGAGAGAGAGAGGTCATTTTCCCTCTGTTGACACCTAGGGCTAATCATTGTCATGGACCGGTGATGGCAAGGGTATGATGCCTCCGTTATAAATATTTGAGGGGTATTGGGGTAAATTCCATAAAGGAAGGGGTATAGGGGTAATATTGTTTTTAGGGGTATGTAGGTAATTTTCTCAATAATGGGATAAGGCGATGACGACGACGACGATGATGATAGGTAATTTTTCCAATATTTTAATATGTATCAGATTTTAAAGAAAAGTCTTTATTGTAATTTATATATCCATAAATGTTTTTATTTTCTAGTATTTTTCACTTTTCCCCTAATTTAATTCATTTTTGCATCTTTCAGGAAATTTACTCAGTATATTCTACTCAAACTGGATATCTTTGTAATTATACTATCATCATGACGCTAGCTTGGTTATTTTACTATCAAGTCTGCTTATGGCGGTTGTTTTATGAATATATCCAACATATTGAACCCGACCCAGCCCCAACCCCATGCTGCTAGGGCTTTTAAAGGGTTGCCGTGATGGTTGCACATCACACTGCTCATCCTCGCCTGCATGCTGCAATCATCATCTGCTTCACAGCATGGCAGCACCGTCGACCTTGGCTGTGCTGCATGCCACGGCTGCTGTCCCTGGCTGCACATCCTGCCGCTGTCCCCACCTGCACAGCATGTTGCTGCCATTCCCATCAGCCTATGCAGCATGCCACTGCTGCCATCTTTGCCCACACAAGGGGAACTGGATAAACTGGAGTGGAACCTGCTGAATCGGTTGGTTCCGCCCCGTTTTGTTTGTCAGGACCAGCC
Source organism: Amorphophallus konjac (assembly GCA_022559845.1). NCBI lineage: Eukaryota > Viridiplantae > Streptophyta > Magnoliopsida > Alismatales > Araceae > Amorphophallus > Amorphophallus konjac. The sequence continues at coordinate 467,762,920 of CM040121.1, forward strand.
GATAAGGGCATCCTCTTTGTCACGGGCTGCACATTGTGACAGCCCCTGAGAGGAGCACCCACAGCCACGGTCACCAGGAGCCCGTTGGCCACCGTCACCGTCGGCGATCTTCGCCACTGCCGTGAGGACTCGCAGGCTGCAGCCGCAACCGTATCCTGTAAGAGGGCAAGGAGCATCTGCAGCCGCAGGCCACAGCGTTGCCCCATGTGCCCGTCAGCCACCCTCTTCGCATGTGATCGCAGCCCGTTGTTGACCCAGACTACCGCTGACGAGCAGATCCCTGCTGGTGACTAGATCCAACCATTTTCTCGTCCAAAAACTCTGTTTTCCTTTGGAAAAGGTAATTTTTTTAATAAAAAATTGTTAAGTAAACGTATAAATGGCTTAGTTGGGGTTAATGAGTGCTCAACAATTGCGCACTCCAAGTCTCCAACTTAATTTAAAATCAGAAAATCCCCAAATTGAATTTTAATTGGGATTCTAAAATTAACTTAATTTAGATACAATTGAACATTAATCGCATCTTATGTTACTTAATTGGGGGTTAGTGAGTGCTTAATCGTACTTTAATTTATTTAAAAATCAGAAAATCCCCAAATTGAGTCTTAATCAGAGTTCTATAATTGGTGTTTTTTAAAAATTAACCTAATTTAGATACAATTGAACATCAATTGCATCTTGTGTCACCTAGTTGAGGTTAGTGAGTGTTCAATTGCACTTCAGTTTATTTAGAAATCAAAAAATCCCCAAATTGAGCCCTAATTGAGGTTCTAAAATTGGGCTTTTATAAAATTAACTTAATTAAGATGCAGCTGAATATCAATGGCATCTTATATCACCTAATTAAGGTTAATGAGTGCTCAATTGCACTCAAAATCTCCAACTTAATTCAAAATCAGAAAATCCCCCAATTGAACCTTAATTGGGGTTCTAAAATTGGAGTTTTTCTGAAATTAACCTAATTTAGATGCAATTAAAATATTAAACATGAATTATATATTATCTATACTGCATTTTTATTATGCATGGGTTTTCTATAGATATGGCAAATTATGTTGAGGATCTTGGGTAATGCGAAGACTAGGAGGGTGAAGTGCAATTTATGTGGGAAGGAAATGGGAGGAGGGATATCTAGAATAAAGGAGCACTTGGTAGGAAAAAGAGGAGCAGCCATGCACTAAAGCATCAGATGAGATTAGAAAATTCTTCCAAAACCTTTTGAAATGGAAGCAAAAGGAGAAGCAATTGAAGAAAGCTCAAGAGCAAGAACCGATGGAAAAGATCACTGGCCAAAGTACAAGAGGTCCACAAATTAGATCACTGGGTAGTGGTTTAGCTGGTCAAGATGATGATGATAGTGATGAGGAATTTAGAGCAGCAATTCGTAAAAGCATGAGATAAGTTAATGAAAATGTGATGCATATATTTGGGCTTGGCACTTCTTCAACTCCTGCTAGTGCATTGCAATGTTTTAGGAGTACAATAGGAGTAAGAGAGCCAATATTTACATGAACAAACACCATGTTTACTGCCCAACAGTCCTCTTTACTTGGTTGTGGTGGAGACCTAACATTTCCTTAGATCCATCTGTTGGACCAATTAGATCATTAATTGTCAGGAAGGATAATGCTCAACAAAGATGCATCAAGATTATTTAGAAGGGCTGGAAACAAATGAAGAAAATTGCATCACAGCAATGGAAACACATATCCAAATGGTTCTTCTATGCAAATGTTCTGGCTAATGCTATTGGTAATCCTTATTTTCAAACAGCGGTTGACTCCATTGCAAGAGATGGTTGAGTTATACCTGCACCTAAGTCAAAAGATATTTATGGCCCTTTGCTTGATGAGGAACTTCGTGAGCTACAAACATAGGTAGAATCATTTAAAAGAGTGTGGGACGAGAGAGGGTGCATTTTGAAGAGTGATGGAGGGATAGGGACTACTAGAAAGCAAATGATAAACTTTCTTGTTTATTGTCCACCTGGAATTGTTTTCTTGAAGTTCTTTGATGTTTTTGATAATTTGAAAAAATGTAGAATTTTTATGCAATTTGATGGATCAGATCGTTGAGCAAGTTGGAGAGGATAGTGGTGCAAGTTGTTGCTAATAATGCAACCACCTATAGAAAGGCTGTTCATATGTTAATGGAGAGACGGAGACATCTCTATTGGGTTCCATATGTAGCACAACGTAGTAGATCTATGCTAGAACATATTGGAGCTCAATAAAAGGTTGAAAGCGTGATTCATGATACATAGGTTATCAGTAGTTACATTTATGACGACCATTGTATCCTTGCCATTTTCAAGCAAAAGACTAGATCACAAATATCATCATATCAGGTCCAATAAGATTTGCCACTCAGTTCTTGGTTTGTAGAGCTTGTATAAGCATAGAGTGGCAATCAAAGAACTTATTAAGGATAGAGAATATTTGAGGCATTTCAAAACCCTTGGTGCCACTGCAAAGAAATTTGGAAAAGTTGTGCAAACACTTGTAGAGAAGGAGAGTTTCTGGGAAAATATCCAAAGATATCTCAAGTTGGTTGAGTCAATTGTTCAAGTTTTTAGGATGGTATATGATGATAACAAAAATGACATGAGATACCTGTATGAAGTCATGGATAAGGCCAAAGAGAGAATTCAAAAAAGGTTTCCAACTACTTATTAGAGCTTATGGGACATCATTGATACTAGGTGGGAAGGCACATTTCGCCATGAATTGCATGCAGCTGGTAAGCTGTCAAGATACTTATCACTTATTATATTTTTCAAGAACATATTTTAAATCTTTAATTTGTGTGATGTGATTGCGATATGATATATGCAAGATGTGTTTTATCAATATAGTGGAAGGTTCTACGCAGATGATGAGGTGATGCAGGGGTTATTAAATGTGATGGTCGAATGGCAAGGAATGAGAATATGAGATTTGAGGTTGAGAGTCAAATTGATGATTTCAAATTGAAGATGGGTGTTTTTGGACTATTAGAGATCTAAAGTACTGTTATGAAGTATAGTGCTGGTTATATTATTTATTTGATAACTAAATTTCAGCATATCATCTTAAAAGCGTTACATTAATATTCTTTGCTAATTTTGTATCTTTATTTTTTGTAACTATTGATTGGCGGACAATTGTGAGAAGAAGTATGGGTGTGAATGTCTTAGCGGACCTTGCTATTTGTGTTCTTACTCAAACTACAGTTGCAAGTGAGTGTGAAAGGCATTGGAGTACTTTCAATCTTGTACATACCAAATTGAGGAGCAGGTTGAAAGCTCAAAGATTAGGGAAATTGGTATCTTGTCATTACAATATGAGACTGAGAATGAATAATTAAGAAAGACAACAAAGATTGCTGCAAAGGAGGGTTGCTGACCTTGAGGGGGCTGACATGGTAGGGGTTGCAAATGAGGGGCAAATTGACTTGGATGAGTTATTTGATGAGGAACATCCATTGAGTGCATGGGTTGAGGCAAGAAGTCCGTTAGACGAACCTTTATTTGACCCCTCAGATCGTGCTTAGGCAGAAGGAGTTCTGTAATGTTCCTCTTGATAGGGAATTTGAGGAGGGCCCAGTTCTTGGTACACGTCAGGGGGTGTTCACATACGTAATAGTAATGAGCTTCACACCCCACAACAACATTCTATATCAATTCCTTGTGACTTCCCACAGCTTCAACCTGATGTCCAGCTATGAAGAATGTCTGAGTTTACCGTTCCATCAAGACCTACAGAAAAACAAAAGCAGAAACAACCAAACAAGGGACAGGGGCAAGTGTATAAAAGAAAATCAAGTATACAAGATTGAGATGAGGGCCATTAAGATAAATCACCTCGTTTGGGTAGGAGAGATAATACCAACCAAACACCATCATTCTCACTTGGTTTGAGTTTGGGTAGTCAATCTCTTCATAGAGGAGATGATGATGATTGATGTATAGGACTGTTACAATTTGGAGGAGGTGGTCCAGCCTTTTGGGCAATATGAGTTACTTGACAGCAATATGATCAAAGTAGTTATGGTCCATATGGATGTGTTTCTCATTGGGACATTTGGTGGTAGCAAGACACAAGACCACAATGTCATCGTGGGAGCTCACATTCTCATTGGGATTGGCAGTCTTTGGGGCAACATCAAAATGACACAACACCCCAATATCATGGAGGGATCTCACTCTCATTGGGAGTCCTGGCTACAAGATCATGACACAAGATCACAAGACTCTTGGGGGCAGCTTACACAAGACCAACCCCATGAAGTAGGGGGCTCTTATTCTTCTCATTGGTAGCCTTAGTGTCAGCACGCCGGTGGCCAAGTTAGAGAATCCAATATTGCCAACACAATCAACACTAATAATGGTAAGTTTTGGGCCAATGGAATGAAATGGACAATGCATTATTTAGTTATGGATATGCACCAAGGGATCAAGATGGGGAAGGATTTTCAACTTATCCACCTTCATATGGACATTATTGAGTATGTATTCTCAATGACTCAATTCCTCATAAATTCATAACTAGTTTATCCTAGAATTGTAGATAGTCATATGTATTATTGGGTTTTGTTGTAAGTTGTAACTTGTAGCTCAATGCTTTTAACTTTTAATGTATTAATGGTGAAGAAATTAAGTATTTTATGTTTTTAAACTTTCAAATATATGTGTTCAATCATGTATGATTTTTGCATATTTATATTTTTTATTTTTTATGATTTGTTTTACATTTTTTTCAATTTTAGAAAACATATTTAAATGTATAGGGGGGAACTGGTCCCAAAATCCCTAAATTGGCCGGTTTTCGATTCATACCGGTTCCGGTCCTGGAATCGGCCCTGACTGATTCCCGAATTGGAATTGGTTTTGTGAACCTTGATTAGAGTTGGGGAGGGATGCGAGGTCCCTAGACATTTGAGAGATGTTTCCAAAGTTAGGGGAGACTACAAGATATCATTGGAATTTGGGCGGACTCTGTGAGTTCACTAGATGCTTGAGAAAGCCAAGGGGATTAGGCTTACGTGTTGGGCAGTGTCAATGTGTCAAATGAGATGCCACTAGAATTAGGGAGGAGTCTGTGAGATGACTGGATGCATGACAGAGCCAAGGGGATAAGGGTTTGGGCTTGGGCAGTGTCAATGTGTCGAGCGAGATGTGAGGGGTTTATTTATGCCCCAAGGTGGATGGGCCGAATGGTCTTCACTGCATGTGAGCCAAGGCAATCTAAGGTTGGCCGTGAGGCATTTCTAGTGATTGTCTAGGTGACAAAGGCCACGGTTGGGCAACTTCTTGTTGCTTTGACTCGGGGATGACAATCACCTCAACTGCTTTTGATGACATAGATTTGGATACACTTGGCAGATAGTTGACTTGGAGGTTGCATGACCTTGTCTCAGTCTTTCCCTTTTCTTTGTTTTCTGTTCTTTGCAAATTTAGGAGAATATTTGAGGATCATTCCCTCGTTGCATAAGATTAAATGATGTTTCTAAGAATGCCGTTATCTTCCTGTCAACTTTTCTTTTTGGACTTCTAACAGACTTTCTTCTCACTCAGCTGATCCAGCATCCATTGTAGAGGGTTCATGTTGGGTAGGTAGATGATCAAGCAGTCTACCAGATCTAGTCATTTAAAAAGGTTACCATTTGTTGGAGTAGTGACTGTATCCTTTTCCTTATCCTTTAAAAAGACATTTATCATTAACATTATGCTTATCCTGATTGGACACAGAATGGTTGAATTATCATATACCACGATAACTCTGCGTATATTTTCCTTGTCATATCTTTTAGGATTTTTGGATCTCAAAAATGACACCCTTGGAAAACAGTATTCGTTTTCTGTCATATCTGGATCTCAAAAGTGGGACTCTTGTAAAATAATATTACAAACTTTCTACCATGAAAATGTGCACACAACTTTTACTTTATCTACACACGAGGCATAAATATATAACTTGCTAGTGTGCACAAACAAAGTCTGTAAATAAGTTATGTATGTGGTTAAAAATAAGTAGGTTATAGATGGCATTCTTATTAAGGATGGAAAGAAGAGGCAAAAACTTGACAGCAGGAGAAAAAACTATTTTGTCCCTTGCAACAGGAGTCTACCAATTTATAATATTATAAAAAGAGGGGTAGTACAACCAGAATTGAAAGGAAAATTCCTCCAACCGAACACGCACAGTTTTTACCAACTCTTAAAGAAAGGAATGGAGAGTGTTGGTTACAGATTTCTCAACATAGCCTTCCACATATCTCTGGGGACTGTTACCAAGTACCTACTTGTAAAAAGGAATGAAGAGTGGCGGTTACAGGTTTCTCAACATAGCCTACCACATCTCTCGGGGGACTCTACCCAAGTAGTTAGTCCAATTGCAAAGAAAAGAAACTACTCGACTACAAACCAAGGCTTGTCGGATTGGTGATCTAGATTGACTTGGGTTTGACATTCTTCATGTCCAGCTAATAGAGAAGCCACTGATGGACAACTGCAGCAGTAAGGAGTACAAAATGTGGTCATTTTGACAATTGGAGCAAAAGTCTTATTGTCAATACCATATTCCTAAGTGAAATCTCAAGCCAAAAACTTGAGCCTTTTGCCTGCTTAATGCTACCATTAGACTTGGTTTTGATCTTGTATATGCACTTGCAAGTGATAGGAGTAATGTCGACAGGGTGTGGAACAAGATCCCAAGTTTGGGTCTGTTGAAGAACCTAAAAATCCTCGTTTATAGCCTGCCGCCTATCGGTCATGAAATATTTTTAAGGTGTAGAATGTTCTTTTTGTTCTTTCATGAAAGGGAAAAGAACAGTCTATAAATTTCTCACTGAGCCTTTTGAAGAAAAGGGAAAATTTATAAGGGTTCACATATAGGGGCTGTATAAATAGTCTGTGTAGGGTTTATTCCGTGGATGCGTTTCGTATCAAGCGATTTGGTTTTGAGTGTTGGACCTTTTCCTGTTGACCGCGGTAAGTGTTGATTTACATCAGTATAACGTCCGAACACCCTTGATTAACTGTCAGAGAAATCCTAAGGTCTTTTTCATAAGTTCTGATGTTGAGGGTAGACTCGCTTGCATGACTCATAATTAACTCTTATTCACCACAGAAAGATTAATAGAACTAGGGTTTTATCAAAGGTCTCATTAGGTTTAGGCAAAACCTTATAATTTGGGAGCATGAATGTAATTTTGCAGAAGCCGTAGGCGTTTTTGAAGTGTCGGGAGGGTGTCTGGACTCTAGGGGTATTTTGGTAATTTTAGAGTTCCAGGGACACTGATAATTTTTCCAAGTTAGGGGGTTTTTCTATAATTTCTAGGTTGGAGAGAGACTGTGGTGTAATCTCTAACTTCCAAGGGCACTGAGATAGTTTCCGGAAGGTTCTGGTGGTGGTTAGGCTGTTTCTAGATCACATGGGTATTTTGGTAATTTTATCAAACCCAGGGCAGACTTAGGTTTGAGTTGACACTTAGGTGCAAGGTTGAGCTGACAAGATCCCTAAGTGGAAGAACAACATTGGGCTCCATGGAAGGCGCGCGTGCGATGATTCTCAAAAGAGAGGGGCATGTGCACAATTTCCTGAAAGTCGAGGTCTATTCGCGATTTTCCTTGGCACACATGAGACAAGGCAACTAAGTGCACTCGTGATTCATATAAGTATAAGGGCTGTCGACGAATTGTCGACTGTACATAAGAGGTCTCCGCACTAACATGGGACATGAGAGCATAGCCATAATTATCGAAAGTTGCAGGGTAGAATTGCAATTTATAGGGCTTTGGGTTTTCTTGCAATTCTAGGAGGGGCATTTCTATAATTCTCAGTTATCTAGAGGAGTTACATAGCTTGGTTGCCCAGAATGCATAGAAAATTACAAACATAGTCTCTGGGGGCATAAATGTAAGACCCAGAATATTTATAAAACATACTCTTAATAGGCCTTTACAAACACGCAAATGAATTCCTGCTCCTTGGCGCGCCTTTTGTCGTCCTTCATCTTCCGTATGTTATGTGTCTCCCTGTCTGTGTACACCCAGGGGATATATATAGAAGGTAGGGGTCCCCACCTTGACAAAAAGAGGGGTTTTTGGATCCCATTTTGACATAAAAGGTTTTTTTTTTGATCCCATCTTGATAGAAAAGACCAATTTTGGACCTTAAGTTGTCAAGGTGGGCCCTCCATTATTTTTTAAAAACCCGGTGGGTCTGTTTGACCCCGCTGGACCCGACGGGGGTCCATTGGACCCGTGCGGGACCTAGGCGGGGTCTGTTTGACCCCGCTAGGGTCCAACAGGGTCAACAGACCCCATCGGGGTCTGTTTGACTCGCTGGGTCCCAACAAGGTCAATCGGACCTCCGTGGGTCCCAAAGGGGTCAAAACCAGTGCGGCCCTCCCTTTCTGCCCCGGTGGAGTTCCCCTGGCCGGTTCCTCCTCTTAAACCTTGTTCTGGCCCCATTTCTGCTTTGTGTTTACAGCGGGACGCGTGGAGAGTAGGACGGGGGGTTTTCTTCATATTGTTTGTGTCTTCTTGCGTCGTGGGCCGAGGGAAGGAAGCTGGTGTCCGCCCGAGCCACATGATACACAATTGTCGGTCCTTCCACGTGTATGTGCATGAACCTGTCACCTCTTTTATCGTTGCGACACATTTCACGACTGAGCATGATCGGGTTAATGGGCCCCAGTATCGTGGAGATACTCCACGGAATGACGGTGTCGGCTTTAAGCCGTGCTGCGCCCGTCGATTAACATGAGGGGAATATCTTGAAAATATGTCGAGAAAATTTGGGGTGCAACACCGCCACTCGAGAAACAAACTGCATGGTGATGGCTCTAATGGTCTTGGTATGTGTGAAGGTCTGTAGTGAAGGTAGAGAAGTTTGGAAAATAAGTCAGCCATATCAAAAACAAACCTATTAAGAGGATGATGATCATGATGGGGTTAATGCCCTGCAGGATCTGCAGGAGGTAGAGCAAGCTTATGAGCAGGTGATTCTTGTCTATTGGAGGCACCAACATTGTTAGTTGGTCTCACATAAACATCTCCAAGATCATGCAGACAACGACTATAGACATGGACAATGGACAAATGAGGAGGTAATGAGGGTTCAGTAGGACAAAGGGCAGGAGCAGAAGTAGGCTCAATAAGAGGGAAACCAGGAATGACAGGAGGAGAAGGATTAGGACCATATCTATGTAGTCAGAGGCGTGAGGCGACCGAGGCAACCAAGGGGTCGCCTCATGTCTCAAACGCCTAGGCGATGGTCTAGGTACTTGAGACGTTTGAGGTATTTTATTAAAAAAATATACAATTCAAAAAATATAAATATTTATTTTAATATCACAAAAAATACATACATACAATTAAGATTTTCAATAAAAATAATAATAATCAAGATTTGAGGCGAAAATACGTACATACAATCAAGATTTGAGCCGAAAATACATAGGGTAAGTCAATCAAGATCTCTTGGGACCAGCCGTCCTGGGTGTGAAGTGTTTGAGGCGAAAACGAGGCGGTTTGGGGCCGCCTCGCCTCAAAAACCACCTAAGCGAACGCCTAGGCACGCTTTTTATAACATAGGACCATATAAGAAGGAAGGATCTTGGGAAAGAGAGGCAAAGAAGGGGACGTCCTTAAAGAAGATGACCTGATGAGACATGCATATGACAAGCTATCGGATCATAGCAATGATAACCACTATACTCCATGCTATACATGAGAAGAACACAATGGCTTGAGGTGAAAGCTTTGTGCATTTAGGAGGCGGAAGAAGAATGAAGCACGTGCAGCCAAGTATGTGAAGACCTTGATAGGCAGGAGGTGAGGCATAGTGACGCTAGTTAGGGGAGCAACTAGAAAGAGCTGAAGACGGAGTAATATTGATAAGATAAACATGAGTAAGAGTGGCTTTGTTAAGAAGGTACGAGGAATAGAAATAGAAATAGAAATGAAGAGAGCTCGCGTAGTGTCAGGAATATGATCTTGCTTGTTTCAAATAACTTCTAATGAGGAGTGTATGGACAAGTTTGTTGTGGAAGTGTGCCATGAGCAAGATGTCTTAGAACTCGGATGAGAGGTACTTGTACACACCATTAATTTGAAGTAACTTGATGCGACAATGGAACTAGATGTAAACTATCTTGGAGAACCGATGATAAAGGGATGAGAGATTAGATTGTCGATGCATGAGTTAAACTTAGGTGAATCAAGTGCATTCATCAATAGAGCTCTATGTAGTCAAAGGCGTGAGGCAACCGAGGCGACCAAGGGGTCGTCTCAAGCCTCAAACTCCTAGGCAGTGGCCTAGGGTGTTTAAGGCGACATTTCATTAAAATTATAAATAGGTTAGATATGTACATATTTCATTAAATATGTCAACAACACATATAAAACCTATAAGAATACTTAATTTGTACATGCACGCGTTATAGGAATGGGCTGGGTGGCCTAAGTGGGCTCGGCCCAAAGGCGTCCATGGCCCTGCCTAATTACTGAGGCGAGACTGGCTGAGGCAAGATGAACTGTTGGCACCTCGCCTCGTCTCGCCTCATCGCCTAGGAGAGCACCTCAAGTGTCTTTGATAACTTAGATAGAGCTATTGCAGTAAAGAAAGTCTTTCATAGAAGACAAAGGAGACAAACCCAATAGAATACACAGTTAAAAGGATTTTGTGATTTGAGTTCTCAAAAAAAGAAAAGAAGGTAGGGCTGGGTGCTTAGCTAACTTACTGCCCTCCCATTGAGACAATTGAATAACTTACTACCCTCACATTGAGACAATTGAATAACAGATTGCTTAGACCCTAAGACACCAGAGCGAAACAAGGACATAAGATGAGCTTCAGAAATATGACTAAGACAATAATGCCATAAGTCAATAACCAAAAGAGCAGAGCCATAAATGCGAGAGGAGGTGTTGGCTGATGATGGAAGATGGAGAGACTTTAGATGGTACAAGTTACCCACTCTACGACTGGTTCAATCCTTTGGCATGCATGCAGATACTACACAAAGCAAGGAGTAAATGAGATAGCATATTTTTTAGCATTAGGAAAATGATTAATGAAATCAAATTCATGGAAAGTTGAGGAACATAAAGCACATAAGAAAGGGTAAGGCAGCCAAAGAGGTCAGAATAGCTAGTGATGGTACCACACTAGGAGACACGAAGATGAGTGCCATCAGTTCAGTAGTGTGAATCTATAAATGATCTAGTATAAGAGAACAATTGATAAGCAACGAGCCATCTGAAGTCATATGGTGAGAAGCATTAGAGTCTAAGATCCAAGTAGAGATGGCACCAATGGTAGTTTGGTACTAAAAATAGTGAGAATTCAGTGAGCTGACCGACAGATTGTAGGAGCTCCTGAAGTTGAGAGGCAAGCCGAATTTGTTGGTTGGCTAACTGAGCTACATTAGAAGTAGTGCTGGATGTGGCTGGTGGGTCTCGAGGAGAGGACTCAGTGTCAGCTGTGGCAGTTGTGGGGTACGCTAGGCAAGTCCATTGATGATGAAGCTTCGGGTAGGCATCTTGAAGATGACCCCAAATACGACAATAACGATTGTAAAGTTGAGTCACTTAGCCACTAGAATTTCTAGCCATAGATTACAGACGAATCTGAGAATAAGTGCCCTAATGGGAGGATCCTGCCGATGCTGCAAGAACTATTTTAGGAGTTGAGGATGAACCAAGAGCTCGAAACTGTGTCCCCTCTATGCTAATCTCAGCAAGCGTATCATCCAAATAAGCAGGGATCTATGGAGAAGCTGCGCTCGAAGATTCTCGAACACAAGTCGGAGTTGCATCAGAAAGAGAGCTGTTGATGGGCACATTACGTTCTACGAGCAATGGGAAACCTGACTGACAGCATGCATAGCACATTAGCTTGGATCAAATGTGTTGAAGCTTAATGAAGAAGTCCCAAATGGAGAGCTCTTCTTGTGGAAGGCTATCAAGCTCATTGTGCAACTGATACTAGTACTACGGGCTTGATTATAGCATTTAGACAGATAAAGCCATTCTATGCAAGAAGTAGTGAGCACCAGTAAGTCCAGATGGATGGAAATATCAACAGAATGAAACGAATAAATCGTGATGACTTTGTTTGTATCCTTCCGATCTTGAAAAGTGGGTGAAATTGCTATAATGACAGTAGTGACAAAAGGGCTGGCAGCCCCTGAAGCAGCTTAGTGGTCGTAGTAGTAGAAGAGGAATCTGATATAGTAGCGGACGTAAGGGGAATGGTAGTACATGGAATGGAGAGCTATGCAGTGCATAGGTTAGACTATAGGGTGGCAGCCCGAACTCCATAATTTCTTATGCCCATTGATTGGGTATTCATTTTGTCTGTCAGGCATTTCTGAGCAGATCATTGCAGTAGCTGAAAGCCTGAAAATGACGAAAAGATATGGGAATGGCAAAATGGACCGTGTGGAGGTGATCAGAACATTGAAAAACCCCCAAATGGATATATAATATGTGTTGAGGGCATATCGTATGGTTAGTGACATCAGTCATATGGTTGCTTGAAAGAGAGGAGTGAGGAGGAAAGAGCAAAGGGCAGGCACAATGGATCAGTTTAAGTTAATCTGGTATTTTGGTTAAGTTAAACCTTTCGGATCCTTCGAATGGGTCTTGAAGACACCTGATCTCCTCTCCTTCTCCACCTGATACGGGGCTAATGCAAGGGGGTGGGGGGGTGATCGCGAGTGTTTGAGGATGACCGTAATGACAGTGGTGGAGGATGGCAAAGACGATGTCTGCGATGAGGACGACTGAGGAGAGGATCCCATATCCACAAAGGAGACAGGATAGAGGGAAGCCCCTCGATGGAAGAGAGGACAACACCGGTGGGGTAGCTTGAACACTACAAGAAAAGCCAGGATTTGCGACGACCAGTTTTCGTCGCAAATCCGCTGTAAATCAATCGCAAAACCTATTTGCGACCGATTAGCGGCAGTTTTTCGAAGAAATGATTCCGCTGGTAAAACTTGGTAGCTAATTAGCGACCAAACATTTTCCATCGCAAATCGACAGCTAATTTGTGACGGACAATATACGCCTTTAAACCATCGCTAATCTGCGACAAATATTTCGCCTCGGATATGTCGCTAATTATTGGCCGCTAAATTGTCACAATCCGTCTCTAAATTGTCGCAGAAACCTTCAACAATCTGTCACTAATCCCTCTCCACTTCGTCTCAAAAGAATTCTGTCGCTAATCCCTCTCAAATCCGTCGTAATGCACAACTATCTTTTCATTACATCAACTATGTAATCTGTCGCTAATCCCTCTCAAATCCGTCGAAACAAAATCCATAGCTAATCCCTCTCAAATCCATCGCAATGTACGAGCTATCTTTTCATTACATCAGCTATGTTATTAGTCGTTTATTCCTCCACCCCGTCTCAGAAGAATTCTGTCGTGAATCCTTCTCATATCTGTTGCAATGTGCAGCTGTCTTTTCATTACATCAGCTATTTGATTTGTCGCTAATCTCTCTCAAATCCATTGCAATGCTAATTCGTCGTTGATCCCTTTCAAATTTGTCGCACAATTTTTATTTTTTAATAATTCATTTTAAAAATCAGATGAACTTGTAATTACATTACACAAAACACACACTGAACAACATATACACATACACAGTGAACAACTACACACATGCACACACTTACACACAACAACTAAACATTTTACAATGATGAATTAAAATGTTCAATCAAATACAAGAATCGAATTGTACAATTTTAATATAATATCAACAAAATATCAACAAAGATCCTCCTTGTCTTCCTCATCCCCCCGTCATCGTGTGGTAAACACGTTGTAGGATCCTACATTAGACATGCAAAATAAAAACATATTACACATGCATGTGAAATAAATTTCATAAAATGAAAAAAATGCATAGTAGGATTCTATATTCAGATATTGGGTCTTTGGTTTTGTACTGAACTTAATTTCTAAATGGGTACTTTGAGCGTCGAGGCCAATCCAGGCATCAGATTTGGATTCCGTCAGCTCCTACGGGTCACTCACACATTTTCAGTAGTGTTAGAATAATCGTCATGTCGATCGGACTGGTATTTCAGATATTGGGCCCCCAAACCCGACTTCTTTGATTTTCAACTTAACTTAATTTGTAAATATTTGATTTGAGCATCGAGGTCAATTCAGGAATCCGATTTGAATTCCGTTAGTTCCCACGGGTCACTCACACATTTTCAGCCATGTTGGAACAATATGCATGTCAGTCGGACCGGTATTTCAAATATTGGGCCACCGAACCCTACTTCTTTGATTTTCAACTTAACTTAATTTCTAAATGGGTGATTTAAGCGCCAAGGTTAATCCAAAAATTCGATTTAGATTCCGTCATTCGTCACGGGTCACTCACACATCTCTGGTCGTGTTGGAACAATCGACACGTCTATCGGACCAATATTTCAAATATTGGACCTTCGAACCCGACTTCTTTGATTTTCAACTTAATTTGTAAATATTTGATTTGAGCGCCCAGCTCAAGTCGAAAATCCGATTTAGATTCCGTCAGCTCCCACAGGGCACTCACACATCTCCGGTCGTGTTGGAACAATCGGCACGTTGATTGGACTGGTATTTCAAATATTGTCCCCCCCCCCCCCCCCCCCCCCCCGAACTCGACTTCTTTGATTTTCAACTTAATTTGTAAATATTTGATTTGAGCGCCCAGCCCAAACCGAAAATTCAATTTGGATTCCGTCAGCTCCCACGGGTCACTCACACATTTTTGGTTGTGTTGAACAATCGGCACGTCGATCAGACCAATATTTCTGATATTGAATTCTCAAACCCGACTTCTTTGGTGTTCAACTTAATTTGTAAATATTTGATTTGAGTGCCCAGCCCAAATCGGGAATCCGATTTGGATTTCGTCAGCTCTCACGGGTCACTCGCACATTTTCAGTCGTGTTGGAACAATCGACACACCAGTCGGATCAGTATTTCAGATATTGAGCTACCGAAACCAATTTCTTTTGTTTTCAACTTAACTTAATTTCTAAATGGGTGATTTGAGCGCCGAGGTCAATCCAGGAATTCGATTTGGATTCTATCAGCTCTCACGGGTTACTCACCCATTTCTGGTCATGTTGAAACAATCGACATGTCGATCGGATCAATATTTCAGATATTGGGCTCCCAAATTCGACTTCCTTGATTTTTAACTTAATTTGTAAATATTTGATGAGCGTCCAGTTCAAACCGGAAATCCGATTTGGATTCCGTCAGCTCCCACGGGTCACTCACACCTTTTTAGTCGTGTTGGAACAAGTGACACGTCAGTCGGACCAGTATTTCAGATATTGGGCCATTGAACCCGATTTCTTTGGTTTTCAACTTAACTTAATTTCTAAATGGGTGATTTGAGCGTCGAGATCAATCTGGGAATTCGATTTGGATTCTATCAGCTCCTACGGGTCACTCACACATCTTCGGTCGTTTTAGAATAATGGACACGTCGATCAGATCGGTATTTCATATATTAGACTCCTGAACCTGAATTCTTTGGTTTGAGACTTAATTTTAAATATTTGATATGAGTACACAGCCCAAATCGAGAATTAGATTTGGATCCCGTCAACTCTCACGGGTCACTCACACATTGCTGGTCGTGTTAATCGGACCCCCATTTCAAATATTGGGCTCCCGAACCCGACTTCTTTAGTTTTCTACTTAACTTAATTGGTAAATATTTAATTTCAGCGCTTAGTCCAAACCGGGAATCCGATTTGGATTCCGTCAGCTCCCGTGGGTTACTCACACATTTCTGGTCGTGTTGGAACAATCGACATGTCGGTTGGACCAATATTCCAGATATTGGGCTACCAAACCCCCCACTTCTTTGGTTTTCAACTAACTCGGATTTCTTGATTTGAGTGCCGACGCCAAACTAGGAATCCGATTTGGATTCCGTTAGCTTCCACGGGTCACTCACACATTCCAGTTGTCTTGGAATAATCGGCACATTGATCGGACATGTATTTTAGATATTGACCTCCCGAACCGGACTTCTTTGGTTTTCTACTTAATTTCTGGATGCACTACATATGCAAGTAATTGATAATTCTATACTTTTAAATTTTGAATAAGAGTATTGAAAAATCTAAGAAATGTTGTACTCACATGAGAAGGATGTGCTGAGGTCGACGATGAAGGATGGTGAGGGGGCACCCAAAACTCTATGAAGTACGAGGACATCAATCTCGTCATAGTGGCCTTCAGCGTCGCCGAGATATGCGTCTGTAGTGATTTCGCCGGCTGTGTTTGCACCGTCTCTGAGATCTGCGTCTGCAGCGACTGCATCAGTTGCGTTCGCACCGTCTCCGAGATCTCGGTCCGCAGTCTATGCGAGAGGTGTCTCCAGTTGCTCCACCATGCGTTTGAGCTGGGCCTCGGACTCGGCAGAGGTAGTGGCACCGAACGAGCTGCTGGTCGGGACGGAGCACGAACCCTGGGAAGATGACAGCACGTGGCTGGTATCTAAGCTCTCTCCAAAGCCGTACAACCGACCTTTCTTCGGTGGGCCGACTGTCTCTATCAACGCCTGGTGGTCTATCTCCGACTATTACCCGATGCCCTCCCCGTACTTCTCCGTCATCTCTCTCGTATCCTGCAAATTGAAAAAAAAGCATCGTAAATCTCATATTAATCAAGCATATTTGAAATGAAATAAATTTGAATTGTAAATAAACTTACCGCCACCTCCCTGGATCTAGTAGAGACATACTGATCTGCCCCCTTCTTATGTGTTATGTCGGACACCTCCCAGTATTTAGCCACACGACTGAGATTCGCTTCCTGTTTTACAAATTACATACAAGAATTATTTTAGAAATTAATACGAATGTAAAGTAACAAAATTAGAAATATTACTTACCAATCTCCTTTTTTGGGTCGCAAAATTGACGGACCCACTTGTATGAACATTCGCCTCTGGGACTTTTGCACTATTTTCTCTCCTCGCATGCGACCTCCGTTTCCACTCATCAGTGTTCCATTTATCACACAAACTACTACAAACCTCCCCCCTTATCCAAGGGGGGCAATACACCTTCCAGAGTGTCGGTTCATTTGCCCCCCCTATTGCTTTTTTCACTTGCGCCCGGGCTTTATTAAATGTATCGCTCATTCATTTTTTTTGTAACGTGCTCCCAGGTACGTAGAGCAATAGCCTCGTCTGAGGGATGGCTGAAGTGATCCTGAAAAAAAAAATTAAATTTACATCATTATACTAAAATGAAAGGTTGAGAATGACGTAATTTAAAATTTTAAATTGCATTCCAAGAATCGGTCATAGATTGGGTCCCGGACGTCGATCAACATGTCCTTCCATTGGAGGATCCCCCAAGGAACAAATCGTCTGAGTAGCTCGGAAATAAATCGAGCCACACTATCCGAATTAGGACCAAATGTTTTGCTGCATTTACAAATCATATACATTGAAGTAATTATATTTATGATGGATAGATAACGAATTCAAACCCTAGGAAGATACTTACTCCCTCTGAGCATGATCTATGTAGATCACCTTGCGGTCGTCACCAACGTGTGCACTACTGGCGTCATCTATTGGTGGGACAGATGGCGTAGGTAGGGCCTCCTAGAAGCAAAGTAGAAATGAAAATGAATATTATGGTATTTATATTTTTGCATATTTACAAAACTATTGAATTAAAAATGAATAAATACTTGCATGGCTAGATGAGGGTAGTGGTGGTAGTGGTGGCAGTCCTCCGGAGCTTGTCCCACCTGAATGACATCAGCATACATATTATCAAAAAACATATATAACATGAAACTTTTATAGACATACCTGTTCCCGGAGTCTGCTCAGGTGGTATAGAGCCTCCAGAGTCCCTCCCACTAACTCCTGTAAAATTTAAATGACATAAGCATACATATTATCAAAAAACATATATAGCAAGAAACTTTAATAGACATACCTGCTCGGAGTCTGCCCAGGTGGTACAGAGGAGCCTCTAGAGCCCCTCCCACTAACTCCAGTAAAATTTAAATGACATAAACATATATATTATCAAAAAACATATATAGCTGGAAACTTTAATAGACATACTTGTCCCCGGAGTCTGCTCAGGTGGTATAGAGGAGCCTCCGGTTCCCCTCCCACTAACTCTTGTAAAATTTAAATGACATAAGCATATATATTATCAAAAAACATATATAACATGAAACTTTAATAAACATACCTGTCCTCGGAGTCTGCTCAGGTGGTACAGAGGAATCTTTAGAGCCCCTCACTGACTCCTGTAAAATTTAAATGACATAAGTATACATATTATCAAAACACATATATAATAGGGAACTTTAATAAACATCCCTCCCCGGAGTCCGCTCAAGTGGTATAGAGGAGTCTCCAGAGCCCTTCCCACTAACTCCTGTAAAATTAAATTACATAAGCATGCATATTATCAAAAAACATATATAGCAGGAAACTTTAACAGACATACCTGTCGACGGAGTCGTCAATGGGACAGAGCAGCCTCCTGAGGCCCTCCCACTACCCTTCCCTCTAGACCTTCCCCCTCCTCGAACCATCTCTCTTTTGACAACATTACAAATCATATATGTTGGTAATTAGAATGTATTTAAGAAAAATTAACAACATTCATTATCAAAGGAGAATCTAGCACGTGGAAATTCTTACATTATTTTCTATCAATTTTCAAACAATATTCATTTCATCTTTAGACGTTGAGGATATATTTAACTCGATCTCATCTTCCTTTTCGTCTTCGTCTTCATCTTCATCACTGTAAGACTCTTCCTCTTCAGCAGACTCCTCCTCTGCTTCAACGGAATCTATTAACGCTCCACTGATCTTCTCTAAGTCATGTGGATCTATTTCTTCTACTTCATTCTTCTTACATAAACGAAGTGGCACATCAATTTTGCTGGAGACTAAATGTGTAGGAGCCAACTCAAGAGGCTCAGCTTGGTTTGATTGAAAAAAAATCGTCATTAACATCCTCCTCTAAATGTTCAGTTTGATCCAACTAATATTCGGGGAAAAGCCTTGCTCCTACAAACTGCCCACCAATCATTCCTTTCTTTATTCCGCGACGATGGATAAGCTGTGTAATACACTTGATGGGCTTGTTCGGCCAAAATGAATGACTGGTAAGTATTCAATTTAGACTTATGTTTGACATCAATAATCCCATATGTTGTCATTTTGTACAAAATTAGGATTAAACCAAGGACACTTAAATAGAAAAATATGATTGTCTTCACCCAGATACTCTAATTCTAATATCTCTTCAAGAATACCATAATAGTCGATGTCTGTATCAATGTAAGTATTACCTCTGACACACACGCCGATGTTCATCGTGGTCTTATTTTGTCCATATTCTCTGGTGTGAAATCTGTATCCTTTCACAATAAACCCATTATATGAACGAGCGACGTTAGAGGGGCCATAGGACAACTCTCGAATAGCACGTTCAACAACAAAACCTTGTTGAACTTATATATAAATCAGACTAGTTAGAAGAATTTAATGGGCACAAAGAAATTAAATAGATATGACCAGTGGAGACTTGATGTTTTAGTCATTTGGCAAAATACTTCTCTCGATACTTGTCAACATCTACACTAGTGAGTTGTGGATGTTGTTGGCTTAACTCTATGTTAAATCGTTTGCAACCAAGTTTAACACTACCTTCAGCCACAAGAATAAGGGCAAAGAACGGTAAGTACATGTATGCGAATCCCAGACTTACTCTACATAAGGTTCAATGTCTGGACAATTCAGAAGAACGTATATCTTTGCTGCTTCCAACTCTCTGTCTTCAAGCGTGCGAGTCGAGTGATGCTTGAATGCACGGCCTGGATACTTGAATATGGAGAGTCGCTCCGGCACAACAGGTTCTCCTCCATCATCATTACGAGACGGTCGTGTACGACGAGTACGTATCTCAGGTTCAAAATACATCGAACAAAAATTCGATATTTCTTCCATAATGTATACCTTGCTAATTGAACCCTCCACGTTTGCTTTGTTGCGAACTTTTTTTTTAAATTCATGCATGCACCTAAGATAACAGTTCAATTAAAAATCACATACATATTGTACAGATGTAACAATTATTAGAAGGTAAATATTATATTCATGTAAATATACCTCTCAAATGGATACATCCATCAAAATTGGACTGGCCCACCAACTTTAGTTTTGTAGGGAAAGTGAATGACCAAGTGCTCCATCGAATCGAAGAATGCAAGAGGAAATATCTTCTTTAATTTGTAATTTGTGGTCACCACATTCTCTTAGACAGTGAGCACATCATGAAGCCTATTTTCTGCTGCACACAAAATCCTGAAGAAGCGACTTAACTCGGCCAAACCTCCCCACATAGACTTTGGCAACAAGTCATGAAATGCTATAGGCACTAGCCTTTGCATGAATACATGACAGTCGTGGCTTTTCATTCCATATAAATTTCCTTCGTTAACATTCACACAACGTGCAATATTGGAGACATATCCATCTTGGAATCTCAATTGTTTCAGCCACTTACACACCTCCTTGATCTGTTCGTTATCAAGCACGTAAGTTGCTTCGGTTTACCTGGTTTTTCATTTCTGTTATGCAGTTCTATCTCTGGACGTTTACAAAGCATTTTCTAGTCCATGCGTGCTTTGAGGTTATCCTTTGTTTTCTCTTATGTTCACGATGATGTTGAACACATTATCAAATACATTCTTCTCAACATGCAAAACATCCAAGTTGTGCCAGACAAGAAGAGTGGACCAATAAGGTAATTCCTAGAAGATGTTTCTCTTCACCCAGTTGTGCTCCTTTCTCAATCCAGGGAGATGTCGTGTGCTTCCAGACAACTATACTATATCAGGCAACTTTTGCACCTGTGTCGCCATTTGTCTGCCAGACCACCGATCTAAATCTACTTTATCTAATTCAATTATGTTCTTGTGGCATGTGTCTTTTTGCCTTCGGAAAGGATGATTGGCCGATAGAAACCGCCGATGGGGAATCAAACCAGTATGCCTTCTACTATACTTCAGTATAAATGATTTAGTATCCTCCATACAATAAGGATAGACAAACTTCTCATGTGTACTCCAGTCAGATAACATTCCATATGCAGTGAAGTCGCTTATCGTCCATGTCAGTACAACCTTCAGGGAAAAAATTTGCTTCCTTGATGCATCATATGTAATAGTACCGCCATTCCACAACTTTTTTAACTCATCTATCAACGGCTTGAGATAAATGTCCAAATTTTTTCCAGGATTTTTGGGACCAGGAATTAGTAAGCATAAAAAGAGAATTTTCCGCTTCAAGCACATACTTGGTGGAAGGTTATATGGTGTCACAAAAACTGACCAATAAGAGTAAGGAGTAGATGAGCCTCCAAATGGATTGAACCCATCAGTGCATAAGCCAAGTTTGACATTGCGCGACTCTATTGAGAAGGTTGGATGAGCTGTGTTGAAATGAGTCCACGCTTCACCATCTACAGGATGACTGATTAGGTCCTCGTCACGGTGAACTCTTTCGGCGTGTCACCTCATATATCGAGCTATCTTTGAGGACATATATAATCGCTGAAGTCTAGGCGTGAGAGACAAGTACCGCAATGACTTGTAAGGTACATCTGATTCCTGTTGCTCGTTCTCTTAGGTTTGAACCGAGCAGCATTACAAATGGAACACGATGTTTTCTCTGCATCTTCTTTATGATATAACATACAATGATTAGGGCACGCATCTATTTTTATGTATCCAAGCCTTAGATCATTGACCATCTTCTTGGCACGATAGAAATTTTCAGACAATTTTTCGTCTTGACGCAAGATGCTCTTGATGGCGAGGAGGAGACGGTCAAAACAGCTCTCACTGATGTGAAATTTTGACTTCAAATTCAGCTACTATGATACCGCAGACAACCGAGTGTGATTCTGACATCCAGGCCACAATGGCTCATCAACATCCTTTAATAATTGATAAAATCTTCCAGCTGTGTTGTTCTGCGCTTCTTCAATATATTCTTGTTCTTGATGAACATTAATTTTGGGACCAACTGCAGAACCCAATTCAGAACTTGTCGCATCGAAAATCATATCCAAGTATGTGCTTGTGCCTTCAACATTGCCTTGCTCATACGACCAAAAAGTCTCACTGTGTTCAAACCAATTCATGTAATCTGGCATGAACCCTTTATGGTACAAATGACGCTCAACGTCGTATGTTGAATAGAACCTCAAGTTCTTACATTTTGAACACGGACATCGGATATTTCCCTTGTCATCTATTACATTTGGATTCCTAGATACAAATTCAATGACACTTGATATTCCATCTTTGAACTCCTCAGACACCACCCCGTCAACTATTTTATTATACATCCATCGTCGATCTACATACATCTTCTTTGCACTAACTCAACGTTAATTGCCATTAAACATAAGCCCGGCCCTTTTCTCACATCGTTTGACACAGACAATTTCAATAGGAAGGGATGATTATTTAGATTATCACTTTTTAATCCATCCATGAAGGTTTGATCGCACGATCACTTACTATATGTGTTGTATAGTTTGCTGAAAATTTCGGCAGCATCTCTCCACACTTCTCCAATATACTAAAAATATTTATTGATTATGAAATTTTCTTAAACATTTACTTGTAAGTGGTTAAGAAAACACTCTAAAGCAATAAAGGTATATCAGAGAAGAGTGAGAAGACGCAACTGAAATTTTCAACAAACCATACAAACACATATAGTAAATGACCACCTAAGTGCGATCAAACATTCACTAACTGTCCGAACAGGACAATTCAAGACTTTGAGTAAGATATATGCGTTATCATCAAAAACATAAGAACAGACACATCAATCTCTAAGTCTTGAATGGGAAGGTTCATTGACACTGGCTTAACATACTCTCCTAAGGTGCATGTAATGTTAAGTTGTGCCTATGCACCTCAGCTCACATGGAACACCCAATATAATTAAATAACATCAAATTTAAAAAACATCTCACTTATCAGCATCCATACATCGAATTAAACAACATCTAGTTTAAAAAATTCAAATAAACAACTTCAAAGTTAAATAATGTAAAGTTGTGTATAAATAGAAGAAGCATCCAAGGAGATGACACAGAGAAATTTCCCCAAAAACCTTCTCCCTTCCCTCACTGGACCCCCTTTCCTCCTTCTCCAACTCTGTAACGTACAAAGAAAAAAAAAATTCCATCCTCACCCACCGGAACCCCTGCTCCCCCCTCGCCGGCATAGTTGGCAGTTTCGGCCGAAACCAATACGTTTCGGCCGAAACGTATCGGTTTCGGCCATAACCGATACGAAAACGGCGTGAATCACTGTAGCAAACCGACACTTATTAAGTGTATCGGTTTCGGACGAAATCGATATTGGTTTCGCCCGGAACCGGACTTTTACGGCCCGAAACCGTCCGAAACCGGGCGAAACTCACGTGAACTCCCTTTTTTCAAAAGGAGTTCACTTGCTGTTCTCTCTCCCCAGTCCCCCCCCCGAAACCCACGGCCGAACAGAACTCCCTTTCGTGCTACTGCTGCCGCGGGCTGCTGCTGCTGCTGCTGCCGACGAGTCAGCCAGCCAGGCCCGTTGCTGCTGCGACCTGCTGCTGCTGCTGCGAGCCAGGCAGCCAGGCCCAGCCTGCTACTGCTGCGGTGTTGCCAGCCAGCTAGGCCCAGCTAGGAGCTACTGCGCTTGCTGCTGTGTGCTGCGAAGGAGCGAAGGAGAGAGGTAAGAGGTTATTTTCTTAAGGTGAATTTAGGGTTTTGTCTAATTCGGTTTACTTAGGCTTAATTGAAGCTCAATTAAGCTTCATTGAAGTTTTTGAGGGTGGGAGCAGGCGGGTAATTAAAATTTTGCAAGGGTAATTAAGGGTAAATTGTTAATTAAACCCTAATTAGTCCATAAAATTTGGGGCTTTTGTCTAATTCGGTTTGCATAGGCTTAATTGAAGCTCAATTAAGCTTCATTGACGATTTTGGGGTGAGAGCATGCGGGTAATTAAATTTTTGCAAGGGTGATTAAGGGTAAATTGTTAATTAAACCCTAATTAGTCTATAAAATTTGGGGTTCAATTAAGCTTCATTGATGATTTTGGGGTGGGAGCATGCGGGTACTTAAATTTTTGCAAGGGTGATTAAGGATTAATTATTAATTAAGCCCTAATTTTTTCATTGTACTTACAACTTTTTCTCTTTGACTGTCTTCATGCAGCATCATGCCTAGATGCGAACAAAGTCAGGAGCAGCAAGGGCAGGAGGATCCGGGGTGAGCCCACATGTCCTTAGTTGCTGCTAAGAGAAGAAAGGTGAAATGCAATTACTGTGGTAGGGAGCTACATGGCGGGATTACCAGAGGAAAGCAGCATTTGGCAGGGGTAAGAGGAGAGGTGAGACAAAGTGACCACTGTCCCCGAGAGGTGCGAGAAGAGATGCGCCAGTGTTTTCTGGGGAAAAAGGAGAGGGTGCAACAAAGGGCTGAGGATGAGGCTGAAATTGCTGAGGAGATTTCTGGCAGAAGGGTTAGGAGGGATGATGATGGGGAAGGCACTGAGGATTTTGATCTAGAGCTGACTGAAGCAAGGGAGCGTGAACAAGCCGCTCGAAGGAAAGGGAAGGGACCCATGGGTTCAGGGACCTACGAGAGTACAGCTGCACGACGTTCTGATATTGGTGCTGCCCCACATACGCAGAGAACAGGTCCCATGGACAGCTATCTCCACAGAAGGCCCCAGGCTACCCAACCTAAAATCAAGTCTGCATTGAGAGGGGTCAAAAAATTAGCAGAAGTTGCAGGGCATGCATTTAAAAGTATCTGCAAATGGTTTTTTCATGCAGGTGTCCCTGCACATGCAGCTTCAAGTGAATATTTCTAACCTATGATAGATGCCATAGCAAATGCTGGCCCTGGCTTGAAGGCCCCCTCACGTCGAGACATATACGGGCGTGGCCTTGAGGGAGAGGTTGAGGAGCTCCATGATTGGGTTGAAAACTTCAAGCATATATGGGTGGAGAGAGGATGCACCATCATGTGTGATGGTTGGACTGGTACCACGAAGAAGTCCATGATCAACTTTTTAGTTTATTGCATCGAAGGTACAATATTTGTGAAATCAGTTGATGCATCAAATTATGAAAAGAATGCAAATTATTTGTTTCATTTGATGGATGACATGGTAGAACAAATTGGAGAGGAGAATGTTGTGCAAGTGGTGACTGATAATGAAGCTAGTTACAAAGCTGCAGGGAAGAAATTGATGCAGAAGCGCAGTCATTTATATTGGCTCCCATGTGCAGCACATTGTTTGGATCTGATGCTTGAAGACATAGGGAAGGAAAAGCATGTGAAGAAGACAATTGACAAGGCACAAAAAGTCACACAGTATATCTATGGCCATCCTAGGATATTGAATATGTTCAGGGCGCATGCCAGTGGAGGGCGAGATATCATCCGTGCAGGCCCAACCAGATTTGCTTCCAATTTTATTTCTTTGGAGTCTTTGCACATGTATAAGATTGATCTCAATTCTTGATACTTTATCCTTACAGATATGTAACAGTATGCAACTTCAAATTTCATTTATTTGCACAGTTACAAGAATGAGCTGAAAGCTTTCATGTACCACAATGCCCTGCGGGAATACATCGACAAGGGCAATGTTGATGCTCAGATGGATTATTTGGATGTCTGCCACGTCGTGGACGACAACAAATTCTGGGACAGGGTGTCACGGTACTTGAAAGTAGTCACACCCCTCGTGAAGGTCCTAAGATTGGTGGATGGCGATGAGAAGAATGATATGGGCTATCTGTACTAGGCCATGGACCGTGCCAAATTGGAGTTGCAGGATTCCCTTCCCAGACATTATGCAAAATGGTGGAAAATTATTGACCAGAGATGGGACAACACATTACACCACGACTTGTATGCAGCTGGTGAGTGATTAATTGTACTGAAAGTGGGGTAATGTCTATATGTTATTTTATATATACCATTTAGTTAATTATACACAAATGCAGGTTATTTCCTCAACCCTCGATTTATGTACGATGCCGATGCACATGTTGATGGCGAGGTGCTCTAAGGGACTTTAAAAGTCATTGGTCGTTTATCGAGGACACCAACCAAGAGACTTCAGGCCGAAGTAGAGGTTGGCCTTTATTTGATTTTATCAATAACATGTATAGAATTTATTTAAGTAGTTATGTTAATGTATTACTTTATGTTTGTAGATGGACAATTATAGAATGAGGACTGGGACATATTCTGACTCCCAATTGTAATACGCTGTGGGAAGAGTGAGCCTAGGTATATTTTATTTTTTTGATTTCTTAACCTGAATATATATATTTCTACAACTTATATGCATTTGTTTATGGTTGGTGGAACAGCTGACTGGTGGATAATGGTGAACAACCGAGATGTGGGCAGTAATGCATTGGCTTTCATTGCAATTAGGGTGCTCAGTCAAACAACATCGGCAAGCCAATGTGAAAGAAATTGGAGCACGTTCAGCCTTATACACTCAAAGGTTCGCAATCGGCTAAAGGCTGAACGGTTAGAAAAATTGGTTTACTGTCATTACAATATGAGACTAAGAATAAAGAACATGAAGATAAGACAAATGCTGAGGGACAAACGCGTCGCTGAGGATGGGAGTGCAGAAATTGATGTGGATGCCTTATTTGATGATGAGAATCCGTTGCAGTTTTGGGTGGAGACACGAGAGTAGATTGATGAGCCCGTTTTTGATGATGATGATAGAAGATGGGCAGAGGGCATACTAGATGAAGATATGCCAAGAGATCTCGAATTCAGAAGAAAATCAAAGAGGGCCAGAGATACTCATGTGCACCAGAGAAGGGACCCACTTGGGGTTGTTGATGACACTGAGGAGCAGCATGATTTTCAGCCAGCTAGACATTCAGACTCAGATAGTAGGCCAGTCACTCCTAGAATGGGCAAGCCACCTGCATCCTTAAGAAGAAGTACATCAGTGCATGGGCAAACTGAGAGAACAAATGCTGCTGCTCGAGAGGACCCGACAATTGAGCAGTTGAAGTAGATTTATTTGAGGCACACGCCAAGGGGAACAAGATTCATGTCAAAGGTGATTGAAGAAAGCACACCGAAACAGAAAAAAACACCCCCAAAGGTCAAAAGGCGACTGGCCAGTGATGGTGGTGATGATGATGATGATGATGATGATGATCTTAGTGCAGCTACAGGTGCTGCAGGTGCTACTATTGGCGGTGGGGATGCTGGTGGTCCTTCCTCCTTCCACGCAGACACAGGCAGATGATACAGTCAGGGTGAGCGAGGGCATGATTCACAGAGTCAATATGGGTATCCATCAGGTTACGGAGGTGGCCAACAGGAAGCAGTTATTTATGGGTCGTGGGGTTATGAACCAGCATTCCAGTTCCATCCACATCCGGCCAGTTCCTCTTCTCATCCTCAAGATTCTTATGCTGATATCGGATTCCAATCAAGCCAACCAAACACTCCAAGAGGGATCCAAAGAGGGATGTAAGACTTGGCTACCTCATTGTTTGGTTATAGTGAATATAGACTATACATGCAACCTTCTTATGGGTATGAACATGAAAAGCCAGACGATGAGGGAGAAGGTTCTAGTTATTACCCATATTAGTGCCTCTTCATTTAAGTAAAGATCATTTAATTTCTATAACATTTACTGTGCCTAATTAGGTTTATTGTAATGCTTGAACCTACTTTATGCTTAGTATGTACTCAAGAATATTAGTTTAACATGTTCAATGTTTGAATTTCAATGTCTACTTCATGTTTATTGCACTTAATCTAATTTCTTTACAATCAAATGCATGTCTAATGAATTTTATGAATTTTATGTGATTATTCATATTTTTCTGAATTATTTCTGATTTTTTAGACTTATTTTGATTTTGTTTGAAGCTTTTCAATGGGTTTCGGCCAGTTTCGACCGAAATCGAAACCGGACGGTTTCGGTATCGGACTCGGCCGAAACCGAGTCCAAAATTGATACCGCCATCCTTGCTCGCCGGCCCTACAACCCACATTTAAAAAAAAAAAAAACTAACCGCTCCCCTCCCATGTTGGCCTTGCAACCCACAAATGAGGGAAAAAACATACTCCTCTCCTGCCCCACCGGCCGCCCTGCAACCCACCGGACCCCCCTCCACTCTCCTCCCACAGTCGGTCGACCCTACCTCCTCCTACCTGCTGCCAGCCCCCCTTCCTCTCCTTCTCCCTTCTCTATCAAATAGAACACCCCCCCAACGCGCACACACCCAGCCCAAACCCGCCCCCTCTCCCTGGCCGCTTCTCTCTCTCTCTCTCTCTCTCTCTCTCATACACACACACATCAAAAAAAATATATTGCATCAAAAAATATATATATTGCATTAACATTATAGAAAATTATATTACATAAAAAATAACAAAACATCAGAAATAATGTAAAAAAGGGGCTCTCAGACTCAAAAAAAAATTCCTCTCCTCCCCCGGTCGCCCTGCAACCCACCAGAACCCCCCTCCACCGGACCCCCCCTCCCCTCCCCCATTGGAGGACTTCCCCCTCCGGGCCCCCCTCCCCGCAACCCCCCATCGGAAACCCCTCCCCTCCCTCGTCGGCCCCCCTCTCCTCCCCTCTCCCACCGGACGCCCCCCCTCCCCCATCAGACCCCGCTCCGCTCCCCCATTGGACGACCTCCCCACCGGCCCCCCCTCACCCCCCCCATCGGACGCTCCCTTCCGTCTCCCCATCGGCGACGACGGAGAAAAAAAAAGTGTGTGAAAGAACTTACCGACAGTGGCGGCCGGACCGGAGAGCACGCCTGCGGGGAACGGTGCCGTCTGTGGCGGCGACGGTAGAGATCGACGTCGGCGAGGCATGATTGTGGGGAGGAAGGCAGGGATGTTGGCGAGGCATGGTCGCAGGGGAATGTTTGTGTGCTTGTGAAAGGAGAGGGTTGGCGGGGGAAGAAAAGTTAGCTTATCCGTCGCTAATCCGCCCAAATCACTCGCTAATTTTTATTTTTCTCGTGAATAAATTGAAAATCCGCGACGGATTTTTATCGGTCCCAAATCCGTCGCCACTTTTTAAATTTAACAATTATAAACTTTAATAAAATTAATTGGGAATTAATATAATAAGCACTAAAATTATAATTTAAATTTATTATAAGAATAATTATTTAATGTGTATTGTAAATAGGGCTATCAATAGGTCTGGTTGGGCAGGGCTAGGCCCAATTTCGAGTCGGGCTGCGGGTCCTTTTCAATTTGACTCACGGGCTTTAATTAATTTTAGTCTGGCCTAAAAGCTCGACCGAACTAGGCTTGCGGGCCGAGCTCGGGCCTTGAGTTCTGCCCGCGGGTCGACCCGTCCTGATCGTATTTTTTAAATAAATTAAAAAATTAAAAACTCTTTTCAAATTATTAAATTAACATATAAAATTCTTATTAAAATCTGTCGACATATATAGCCCGACTTGACTGGATCTTATATATGTCTTAACGTACGTTAGGCACGGGCCAGGCTGATCTAAGCCCGACCCGAGCCCCATGGTTGGCAGTATCGGTCGAAATCAATACATTTCGGTCAAAACGTATCGGTTTCGGCCCATACCGACACGATACCGGACCTGCTCACTCTAGCAGGTCCGAAACTTAAAAAAAATGGTTTTGGGCGAAACTAGTATCGGTTTCGCCCGAAATCGTTCGGTTTCGGTCGAAACCCACGTGTTTGTGTTCTCCCTCAGATCTGAGGGAGAAAGGGTGCTGCTGCTGGTGGTGTGCTGTTACGGTATATGAAAGTAGTCACACCCCTCGTGAAGGTCCTAAGAATGGTGGATGGCGATGAGAAGAATGATATGAGATATTTGTACGAGGCCATGGACCGTGCCAAGTTAGAGTTGCAGGATTCCCTTCCCAGAGATTATGTAAAATGGTGGAAAATGATTGACCAGAGATGGGACAACACATTACACCACGACTTGCATACAGCTGGTGAGTGATTAATTGTACTGAAATATTGTTCTTTAGATTAGAGTAACACGGTTAGGATAAAAACATTAGATTTGACTATGCTGGTGGGCCACCGTCCCAGGGGAATGGGAATGAGGGATTGGGCGCTAACCCCCAAGGGCTAAGGCTGTTGGGAACCTGGGCAGGTCGACTTGGCTAGGTCCCAGTAGCCCTGGGAACCTAACCAGGTCGACCTGGGACCTGGGCAGGTTGACCTGCCTAGGTCTCAGGTCGACCTGGTCAGGTTCTGCCGACCTGCCCAGGTCCCAGGTCGACCTGGTCAGGTTCTGCCAGGGGCAGGTCGAGACCTCCAGGGCGCAGGGGGGTAATGCCTATAGGTTGACCTCGAGTGAGTCATTCCGTCTCTTAATTTGAGCAAGTCACCCGCCCAGGGGGGTAATGCCTATATGTTATTTTATATCTAACATTTAGTTAATTATACACAAATGCAGGTTATTCCTTAACCCCCGATTTATGTGCGATTACGATGCCAATGCACATGTTGATGGCGAGGTGCTCCAAGGCACTTTAAAAGTCATTGGTCGTTTATCGAGGACACCAGCCAAGAGACTTCAGGCTGAAGTAGAGGTTGACCTTTATTTGATTTTATCAATAACATGTATAGAATTTATTTAAGTAGTTATGTTAATGTATTACTTTATGTTTGTAGATGAACAATTATAGAATGAGGACTGGGACATATTCTGACTCCCAATTGCAATACGCTGTGGGAAGAGTGAGCCCAGGTATATTTTATTTTTTTGATTTCTTAACCTGAATATATATATTTCTACAACTTATATGCATTTGTTTATGGTTGGTGGAACAGCTGACTGGTGGATAATGGTGAACAACCGAGATGTGGGCAGTAATGCATTGGCTTTCATTGCAATTAGGGTTCTCAGTCAAACAACATTGGCAAGCCAATGTGAAAGAAATTGGAGCACGTTCAGCCTTATACACTCAAAGGTTCGTAATCGGTTAAAGGCTGAACGGTTAGAAAAAATGGTTTACTGCCACTACAATATGAGACTGAGAATAAAAAACATGAAGTTAAGACAACAGTTGAGGGACAAACGCGTCGCAGAGGATGTAATTCCAGAAATTGATGTGGACGCTTTATTTGATGATGAGAATCTCTTGCAGTCTTGGGTGGAGACACGAGAGCAGGTTGATGAGTCCGTTTTTGATGATGATGGGCAGAGGGCGTACTACATGAAGATGAGCCAAGAGATCTAGAATTCAAAAGAGCAACAAAGAGGGCCAGAGAGACTCAAGCGCACCAGAGAAGGGGCCCAGCTTTGTTTGTTCATGACACTGAGCAGCAGTCTGAGTTTGAGCCAGCTAGACATTCAGAATCAGATAGCAGGTCAGTCACTCCTAGAATGGTCAAGCCATCTCCATCTTTAAGAAGAAGTACATCAGTGCATGAGCTAACTGAGAGGACTAGTGCTGCTGCTCGAGAGGACCCGACAATTGAGCAGTTGAAGCAGATTTATGTGAGTCACACGTCAAGGAGAAAAGGACTCGTGTCAAAGATGACTGAAAAATTGGCACTAAAAGAGAAAAAAGTATCCCCAAAGGCTAAAAGGTAATTGGTTTCTGATGGTGATGATGATGTTGGTGATGATGATGATGATCCCAGTGCAACTGCAGGTGCTACTACTGGCGGTGGCACATATGGTGGTACTTCCTCCTTCCACGCAGACACAGGCTGAGGATACAGTCATAGTGAGCGAGGATATGATTCACAGAGCCAATATGGGCATCCATCAGGTTATGGAGGTGGCCAACAGGAAACAGTCATTTATGGGTGGGGCCATGAACCAGAATTTCAGTTCCATCCAGTTCATCTTCTCCTCCTCAAGATTCTTACGCTGATTTTGGATTCGAATCAAGCCGACAACCTTACACTCTAAGAGGGATCCAAAGAGGGATGCAAGACTTGGCTATCTCATTGTTTGGTTATAGTGAATATACACAATACATGCAACCTTCTTATAGGTATCAACATCAAAAGCCAGACAACGAGGGAGAAGGTTCTAGTTATTACTCATATTAGTGCCTCTTCATTTAGATAAAGATCATTTAATTTCTGTAACATTTACTGTGTCAATTAGGTTTATTCCCCTGTGCTTGAACCTACTTCATGTTTAGTATGTACTCAAGAATATTAGTTTAACATGTTCAATGTTTGAACTTCAATGTCTACTTCATGTTTATTGCACTTAATCTAATTTCTTTACAGTCAAATGCATGTCTAATGAATTTTTTAATTTTTATGTGATTATTTATATTTTTTTCGATTTATTTCTGATTTTTTAGATTTATTTTGATGTTTTTTTGACCTTTTGACTGGGTTTCGGCCGAAATCGAAACCGAGTCGTTTCGCGAGTCCGAAACTGACACTGCCAACCTTGTCGAGCCCAACCTATTAATTGACAACCATAATTGTAAAATAGAAAAAAAATAATTAAAATATTTTTTTCTAAAATTTACACGTATTATTACAATAGTATATATGATTTAAAAATATTAAACAAATAAAACCAATAAAATACAAAACAATCTACAATTAGTTAATTACTACCATTTAAAAACTACTTTACTAGTGAAATATTAATGTTTTATAATTATTATAATAATTAGTAATTGTTATAGAAATAATTGTACAATAAAAATTAATAAAGTAAACAAAAATGGCAATCTTGCATTCTTTGGACTTCCCGATCAAAAGATTTTTGTTGATTTTCAAAGAAATATTTTTCAAATATTGAATATATTGTAATTCAATATCTAATCAAGATATAGACCATGAGTTGAGATCAAAAAAATAAACTTAAATTCGACTGTTGGATTCGCTCACGATATTACGTACGTAACATCTGATCAAGATCTTACCGTTGAATTTGCTCCCAATCTAAAACAATTTCATCAAGATCCGCCTGTTGGATTATTTGCTCCGGATGTAATTACTGTTAGATTTAAGTACTTTGATCAAGATCTGAGAGTTGCATTCGCTCCCGATGTACATTATAAGGCAGAAGATTCATTGCAGCGCTGACATCAACAAATATGCGGTGAATCTACTATATTCAATCAGAATTTGACCGTTTGGATTAATTTGATCAAGATCTGATAGTTGGAATTGAAGACATTGTTAAAGATCAATTTGACTGTAGGATTAATCTCGATCTGCGTACATCTGATCAAGATCTAATACTGTTGAATGAATCGAAGTCTTAGATTTAATTAAGTTTGATCAAGAATATCACTAGAACCGTTAGATTATTTGCTCCCGATTTAAAATCCAACCATATTGGATTTAAGTTTAATCAAAATCTAACCGTTAGAGTTAAGTTTTATCAAGATCTGATAGTTGGAATTGAAGACATTGTTAAAGATCAATTAAATTTGACTGTAGGATTACCTCTCGATCTGCGTACATCTGATCAAGATCTAATACTGTTGAATGAATCGAAGTCTTAGATTTAATTAAGTTTGATCAAGAATATCACTAGAACCGTTAGATTATTTGCTCCCGATTTAAAATCCAACCATATTGGATTTAAGTTTAATCAAAATCTAACCGTTAGAGTTAAGTTTTATCAAGATCTGATAGTTGGAATTGAAGACATTGTTAAAGATCAATTAAATTTGATTCTTTTTTGGTTGGTACGTGATTCTCGAATTGTTTTAATTACTTGTTATTGTGACTAACTAGCTAGAAAATTAATAAAATATAATTATAATTTAATATAATAGCATAATAAAAATTATTATAGAGTCAAAAAATAAATATTAATTAAAAACAATAAAATAAATAAAAAATGACAAGATCGTGTTATTTGGGCATGTCTATCTTTAATTTGATTTTTAAGAAAATATTTTTTTGGTTGACATTTAATACTTCGTTACATTTCTTGTTTGACAACATTGTGAAACGATACCAAACTTATCAACCCTACATAGATGACCCACTATTGTTATGTAATATAACTTTTAGGGTGTGGTAGGAAGAAAATTTACTACGGAATGACCTTTTGACGGTGGCAAAGTGAGTGTCCCAAAATGGGACAATTTGCGACGGAATTACTGTCGCAGATCTGTCGCTAATTTGTGATATAGATAATTCCGTCGCAAAACCGTCTCAAAATAGCGGCCGATATTTTAGGCCGCAAATCTGTCGCTAATTTACGACGAATTAGAGGCGGTTATATTTTTTGCCGCAAACATTCAACGGAGGACACGTTTTCGTCGCAGATTTACCGCTATTTGGACGCAAAATAAATAACATTACACATTAGCGACGGATAATATAACTTTCGCGAATCCGCCGCTAATTAGCGAGGGATTAGTCCGTCACAAAAATTCCTCCGCAGATCCCGCTTTTTTTGTAGTGGAAGTAGATGACAGAGTCGATAATGGAAAAGGACACTGATGGTGAGCCAGTGACTTCTCGAAGGAGTCCGATCCTCTAGATCAGAGACAAGAAGGGAAACCTAGCTTTGCTACCATGTTACGAAAGAGATTGGGAAAACTGGAGGGTGCACCTCCCCAACGTATTCACTAGAAGATTTCTAGTACAGAGGCCCTAAATAGGGCAAAGCCAGCAGGCCTACCTACTCATTATAAGAGAACCAAGATACAGAAAGTGGACATATACACAGGCTGTTCATATAAGGTACACGACCTCTCTTAACATGAGTAATTAAGAATGGGAGGACAAATGGAGGACTAATGTACCGTGTAATAGAAGGAACATAATGATGGTAAATGATCTGAGTAGGTTCATCATCATCATCATCATCATCATCATCATCATCATCAAGCCAAGCCCTGCCATTCCGGGTTTAGGTAGGAGTACTTGAGCAAGCTCTAGTGGAGTGAGAAACTGCTACATCATACAAAGGTCCATGTGAGGATGACGCATAATAGTAAACATAATGTTTAATACTGGTAACTATGTAAAAATAGTGTTAGGAGCAAAAATCTGTGTAAGTGCACATGATACAATCAAACTTTAAAAATGAGATTAAGGGGCAATTTAATAAAGTTGAATACCTTGGGAAATGGATCTTTGCTATCTAGTACAGGAGTTTTATGAATTGAGTAGGGACAGTTTGGACATATGTAGTATTGTAGTAGAGGCTTGTTTTATCCAGTGCAGGAGATGGGTTTCTGGTAAATTAATCTGGGGAGACGGGGAAGAAAAACCTGTTCAGAGTGGATCCAGAGTTCATGAATGCTATGTTTTGCTGCAACAACTTGTTACTGTCAAAACAGAAGCAATTACATTATTATAATGTTCTGTTTCAGCTGATTCATTTATAAATGCAAGGCTGTACTGTTGGTTTGAGTTCCACTCTCTAAATATGTTATTGAGGTCGATTACCAATGATCATGGGACATGATCTGTTGCCCATGTCTGCATGGTTGTAGTTATTCACTTAGCTGTTACTATTGTTATGCATTGTGTCAGGATAGTTCTCTGTTTAAAATTTGTGAAGTGCCATCCATCTCATGTTGTGAGATTTACTTTGTAATCCCTAGAACTTGTGTTTTTCTGTGAAGACAGTTTTTATTTTTTGTTTGTTATTTCTTGTGTGCAGGATACTCAATGCATTCTCCAAGGTTCCACCAAAGCATAATGTCTCCTCATCGAAAAGGTGCCATTCGAAGTAACATTAATTTCTTGTTGAATTTCTATTGTTTCTTCAGTGGCTACTTGCATTTAGTTAATTAATTGAATTATGCAATTTCTTTTATCAACCATTGTATATTTGTGTTGTGCCAAGTAGTCTAGATGTGTTAAGATTGGGAATTTCATAAGGATGTTTTCTTTTCCTATTTTTCTTTTGCAAGGTAAATAGGATTGCTCAATAATTTTATAACTGGATGTATAACAACTTAAGCATCTCAGTATGCACACAGATTCAGAAAAACCCATATGTAATCAGATGAAATATAGAATATTCTTTTGCATGTTAATCAGAACATTTTTCTGTTATAGTGCATCATCATGGTGGCTTGGTTCTTGAAGGGAAACAGGGGAGACTGGGTCTGTGGCTTCATTAGCATGAGACTTTGGTCTGTTTCCCTAGATCTCAGATTCACGTCCAACCAGTTGCACCCGGTTAAGTGGTTTTACATCTTTGTTCAGTGTGAACTTTGATCTTGATCTAGCATGCAACTGAGGTTTTAAGGAGCCCTTGGGTAGCAAACTGATTAGAGCCCTCGAGTAGCAAACTGGTTATGCGGCCTGTTTAAACAAGGGTAGGCAAAATTTTCTAGTGTATGAGAAGAGAAAAAGAATCAGCTCTGCTTCTAGTTACTAGTTAGACATTATTACAGTGACATTTTTCAGGAGATGAACAAAAGGATATATAGCCTTCCCTGTATTAGAGTGTCTTGTTTCTCACACTAATTGAGTCATTTTTGTTGGTCTCACGAACTTACACATATCTAGCAAAATAGCATATTTTCCTTCATGCTGATCTTCTTAGATCTTCATTTTTCATTACTCTTGTGGAATTCTGTGAGAATAAATCAGTCAGAAAATAAGGGATAACATCAGGCAGAGAGGTAGTGATAAAAATCCTGCTGAATTCTGAAGTCATGCTATACCCATAAAGCCAAGCCAGAGTGGTAGGAGGGGTATAGATACTGATTAGTTGTCATGGTTATGGCCTTGGTGAACCAATGCCTAGGTTTCCCCAAGCATTGGTTGTCCTTTCTCCATTGGCAATTAGGTAGGTACTGAACATATCCTAAACTTTTATAGCAGCCTCTGATATGGTTTGCTTTATTTTAAACATTTAATGGAATTATAGATGCACAGGAGATCTTTTGTATCTATCTTAGAGGATGCTGTCAGATTTACTCTGGCTGAGAGTTGCTTGGAGGAAACTGTAATATCCTTGTATTAAACATGCATGCCTCTGTCCAAATACCTCTGGAAAAGTGTAGAGAAATATCTGAGGGGTGCTCCCTGGTGTCACTAGTTTAAATTTGTGGCTATCCTTTTATGGGACTTCTAATAGTCCCCCTCTTCTTTAACATCATCTTGGTTGAGAACATTTAAGACTATTCATCTGTGCAAATTTTTTAGATTCTTCTTTGTATTTTGCCTATCACATCTGGATAGGATGGATATAGCTTATGATAATGATGATATATAATTGGTCTATTGAAGATTGAAGGGGGATAGCTGGCAACTGTTAATTGATAAGAATGGGACTATTAGTGTCTCCTTCGCTTTTGAAGCTAGTGTCTAGTTCAAAAAGGTAACATAGCATGCAGGTAAGCTTCACGAGTGACAAAATCAGAAAAGCACAGTTATCTTGTGAGTTTTAGGTGGGTGCCTTAAGATTTAGAAACTGTTTATGGATTGAAAACAGTCAAGATTTTAATCCTTTATGATATTGGGCAGTTTTTTTTAACTTTCATCTGCATTTAGGAGCCTTGAAATCTTGACTGTTTAACAAATAGAAAACAAGGGAACTTAGTTGGTTCATGTAGGGAAAGGCTTACGGGTGTTTGATTGCTGTATCAAACGCCTCTATTAATGAATAGTGGGTATTTGGTTGTCTTCTATCAATTTTACCACTTGTGTTATAAGATTTTAGTGTTATATGAAATTTAATACATGTCTAAACCTGTATTAAAAATGTAGTTCATTTTGGGAGTGCAAAGACACCCCTTCTTCTCCTTCCTCCACCCTAGTTTTGTCCTTCCCCTTTAGTTGCTGCCCTCATACTCTTTCCATATATAAATATCTATATTAATGACCTATATCGTAAGAATATTAATATCAAAACTAATATTATATCATAATTAATACTGCAAGCAAAAGGGGCATTATATATGCCCTTTCTTTTGATTCCATGGACACATGGTCAAGCTTTAAGTACCAACATCCCTAATCTTCGTTGATTCCTAGTTTTGATGTAGTGGGAGTCAGGGTTGGCAGTATCGACCGAAATCGATATGTTTCGGCTGAAATGTATCGGTTTCGGACCGAACCGGTACGAAACCGGACCTACTCACTGTAGCAAGTCCGAAACTTAAAAAAATAAGTTTTTATGGTTTCTGGTGTTTTGGCCCGATACCGCTTGAAACCGGGTGATATCGGATGCGAACTCCCCCTAAGAGGGGAGTTCAGTTCCGTCAGTCCCCTCGGATCTGAGATCTGAGGGGTGCTGCAGCCAGGGGAGGTGGAGGGGGGGTGGCGCTTCGGAGGGGCTTTTGTTGCTGGGAGGAGATCTTGCCGCCGCCGTTTCTTGCTGTTTAAAGTGCGTAGCTGCCACCACCGCCATCGTTTGAAGCTTCCATGCAAAAGATTTCTCAAGGAGGATGTAAGTTTTTGTATTTTTTTTCTTTCATTGATAGTTTTCTTGTTGTAGGTAAGGTTATGCTAGATTATATTAGTTTTTATATGTCCCAAATTAGGGTGTAATTAGTGATTTAAATTTAGGATTTTTGTCTAATTAGGTAAGTTTAGCGTCAATTGAAGTTTAATTAAGCTTCATTGAATGCTTTGGGGCAGGAGCATGTTGTTAATTGTATTACACGTCGGGTAATTATGGTAAATCTCAAAATTAGAGTGTAATTAGTGATTTAAATTTGGGGCTTTTGTCTAATTAGGTAAGTTTAGCGTCAATTGAAGCTTAATTGAGTTTAATTGAATATTTTAGGGCTGGAGCATACTGTTAATTGTATTACACGCCGATTAATTAGGGTAAATCCCCAAATTAGGGTGTAATTAGTGATTTACATTTGGGACTTTTGTCTAATTAGGTAAGTTTAGCATCAATTGAAGCTTAATTAAGTTTCATTGAATGCTTTAGGGCGGGAGCATATTGTTAATTGTATTACACGTCGGATAATTAGGGTAAATCTCCAAATTAGGGTGTAATTAGTGATTTAAATTTGGGGTTTTTATCTAATTAGGTAATTTAAGCGTCAATTGAAGTTTAATTAAGCTCTATTGAATACTTTAGGGCGGGAGCATGCTGTTAATTGTATTACACACAAGGTAATTAGGGTAAATCCCCAAATTTGGATGTAATTAGTGTGGAAATTTTGTGTAATTAGGTAAGTTTAGCGTCAATTGAATCTTTATTAAGCTTCATTGAATACTTTAGGATGGGAGTATGATGTTTATTGTATTTAATGAAGGGTAATTAGGTAAATTCCCAAATGTGACCCTAATTAACGGTTAAAAATTGGGACTTTCGTCTAATTACCTCAATTCAGCATAATTTGAAGCTCAATTATGTTTCATTGCATTTTTCATTGTACTTACAACCATTTGTCTTTGACCGTCTTAATGCAACATTATGACTACACGTGAACAAAGTCAGGAGCATCAAGGGTAGGACGATCCGGGGTGGGCCCACCTCACGTTACTTGATGCTGGAAGAAGAAAAGTCAAATGTAATTATTGTGGTAAGGAGATAGATGGCGGGATTATTAGAGGAAAGCAACATTTGACAGGGATAAGAGGAGAGGTCAAGAAATGCGATAGATGTCCTCGACAGGTGGCAGAGGAAATGTGCCAGTGCCTTCTGGGCAAAAAAGACAGGATCCAATGAAGGGTTGAAGATCAAGTTGAAATTGTTGAAGAGATTTCAAGCAGAGTAAGCAGAAGGGGAAGGAGGGAGTGATGATGATGAGGAAGGCACTGAGGATTCAGATCCAGAGTTGACTGAAGCAGTAGAGCGTGAACAAGCGGCTCGAAGGAAAGGAAAAACACCGATAGGTTCAGAGACCTACTCCAGTATAGCTGGTGTAGCACGATGTCTTGACACTGGTGCAGCCCCGCAGAGAGTAGGCCCCATGGACAGCTATCTACACAGAAGGCAAAGTGCTACACAACCAAAAATCAAGCAAGCATTGAGAGGGGTCAAAAAAATAGTTGAAGTTGTAGGGCATACATTTAAAAGTATTTGTAAATGGTTTTTCCGTGTAGGTGTGCCTGCGCATGCAGCTGAATCAGAATATTTCCACCGTATGCTTGATGTCATAACAGATGATGGCCCTGGTTTGAAGGCCCCGTCACGTCGAGACATATACGGGCGTGACCTTGAGGGAGAGGTTGAGGAGCTTCATTAGTGGGTTGAAAAGTTTCAAGCATATCTGGATGGAGATAGGATGCACCATTATGCGTGATGGCTGGACTGGTACCACGAAGAAGTCCATGATCAATTTTTTGATTTATTGCATCGAAGGTATAATATTTGTTAAATCAGTAGGTGCATCAAATTATGAAAAGAATGCAAATTATTTGTTTCATTTGATGGATGATAAGGTAGAACACATTGGAGAGGAACATGTTGTCCAAGTAGTCACCGATAATGAAGCCTGTTATAAGGCTGCAGGGAAGAAGTTGATGCAGAAGCGCAGGCATTTATATTGGCTTCCATGTGTAGCACATTGTCTGGATTTGATATTTGAAGACATTGGGAAGGAAAATAATGTGAAGACAATTGAGAGGGCACAAAAAATCACTCAGTACATTTATGGCCATCCTAGGATCTTGAACATGTTCAGAGAGCATGTAAGTGGAGGCTGAGATATCATCCATGCAGGGCCAACAAGATTTGCATCGAACTTCATTTCTTTGGAGTCCTTGCACAGATATAAGAATGAGCTCAAGTATTTCATGTACCATAATTCCATGCGGGATTATATAGACAAATTCAATGTTGATGCTCAGATGGATTATTTGGATGTGTGCCATATTGTGGAAGACAGTAAATTTTGGAATAGGGCCTCACGTTACATGAAAGTTGTCACCCCTCTTGTGAAGGGCCTAAGAATGGTGAATGGCGATGAGAAGAATGGCATAGGATATCTATACGAGGCTATGGACCATGATAAATTAGAGTTGCAGAAATCCCTTCTCAAAGAGTATGCAAAGTGGTGGAAAATTGTTGACTATAGATGGGACAACACATTACACCATGAATTGTATGCAGCTGGTGAGTGATTAATTGTACTGATATAAAATTAATTATTTTTTTGGTTAATTTACATCTTACATTTAGTTAATTATACACAAATGCATGTTATTTCTTCAACCTTCGATTTATGTACAATGCCAATGCGAATGTTGATGGCGAGGTGCTTCAAGGTACCTTAAAAGTCATTGGTTGTTTATCGAGGACACTAGAAAATAGGCTTCAGACCGATCTACAGGTTGGCCTTTTTAATAAGAGGAAAAAATTACTTAATTATTTATGTTAATTGTTACTTTTATCCTTATAGATGAACAGTTATAGATTGAGGACTGGGACGCATTTTGACTCACAATTGCAATACGCTGTGGGAAGAGTGAGCCCAGTATATTAAATGTTTGTACTTAAATTGAGTCAATATGTATTAGTACATCAT
This sequence comes from Amorphophallus konjac, assembly GCA_022559845.1. Taxonomy (NCBI): domain Eukaryota; kingdom Viridiplantae; phylum Streptophyta; class Magnoliopsida; order Alismatales; family Araceae; genus Amorphophallus; species Amorphophallus konjac. The sequence goes on from CM040121.1 coordinate 467,804,433, forward strand.
GAAGAATTGATCTTCGTTTATTTGTTTATGGTTGGTGGAACAATTGACTAGTGGATAATGGTGAACAATAGGGATTTGGGTAGTAATGCATTGGCTTACATTGCAATTAGGGTGCTGACTCAAACAACATCAGCAAGTCAATGTGAAAGGAATTAGAGCACTTTCAGCTTTATACACTCAAAGATTCGCAATCGGCTAAAGGCTGAACGGCTAGAAAAAATAGTTTACTGCCACTGCAACATGAGGTTTAAAATAAAGAACATGAAGCTAAGACAACAGCTGAGGGATAAACGCATCGCAGATGATACAACTCTAGAAATTGATGTGGACACATTATTTGATGTTGACAATCCCTTAACAGTCTTGGGTTGAGGTACGAGCGCAGGTTGATGAGCCCGCTTTTTATGTTGATGATTGAACATGGACAGAGGACATATTAGATGAAAATGAGCCAAGGGATTCAGAATTGAGAGGATCAACCAAGAGGCCAAGAGCCCATCATAGAGAGGACCCAGCTTTGTTTGTTCACGACACTGAGTAGCAGCATGAGATTGAGCCAGGTAGATACTCAGAATCAGATAGTAGGCCAGTCACTCCTAGAATGGTCAAGCCACCTCCATTCTTAAGAAGAAGTACATCAGTACATGAGATGACTGAGTATCTAGGAGTGTTGCTGCTCGAGAGGACCCGACAACTGAGCATTTGAAGCAAGTTTTTGTGAGACATGCCAAGGGGGAAAAGATTGCTTTCAAAGATGAAGGAAAAAGTTACACCAAAAGAAAAAAAAACATCCCCAAAGGTTAAAAGGCGATTGGTTTCTTATGGTTCTGATGACGACGATGATGATGCATCAAGTGATGATCGTAGTGTAGTTGCAAGTGCTACTACTGGTGGTGGCATGTACGCACCTACTTCCTCCTTCCACACTGACACGGACAGATGATATAGTAATAGTAAAGGAGGATATGATTCACAGAGCCAATATGGACATCTATCAGGTTATGGAGGTGGCCGACACGAAGCAGGCATGTATGGGTGGGGCCATCAGTCAGAATTCTAATTCTATCCAGACTATCTAGTTCCAGCCAATAGCAGTTATGGGTCGGCATCCTCTTCTCATCCTCAAGATTCTGCTTCTTATGCTGATTCTAGATTCTAATCAAGCCAACAACCTTATACTCCAAGAGAGATCCAAAGAGGGATGCATGACTTGGCTGCATCATTATTTGGTTACAGTGAATATACAGAATATATGTAGTCTTTTTATGGGTATCAACATCAGAAATCAGACGATGAGGGAGAAGGTTCTTCTAGCTATTATCCATATAAGTGCATCATCATTTGGGTAAGGATCATTTAATTTCTGTAACATTTACTGTGTTTGTAATGTTTATTGTACTGCTTGAACCTACTTCATGTTTAATATGTATTTAAGAATATTAGTTTAACATGTCCAATTTCTACTTCTAGCACTTAATCCAATTTATTCACACTCGAATGCATGTCCATTGGTTTTTTAGTTTTTTTTTCATTTTTTAAATAATTTTTCTGATTTTTTCCCAAATTTTTCTGTAATTTTCTGATTTTTTTGAATGTTTTGAACATGTTTCGGCCGAAACCGAAACCGGTACGTTTCGGTTTCTGTCCCGGCCAAAACCGAGACTAAACCGGTACTGCCTTCCTTGGTGGGAGTAGCATTTCTTATAGTGAAGTAGTTGCCTAGTGCATATGACCTATGACCATGTACCATATCTGAGGTGGCCTAGACCTCAAATGACTGTACCATATATATATGCTTAAGTATCACAAAAATACACAAATCTATAAACGTCTGAATTTATTCATTCGAACATGCAAATTTGTGTAGAAATCCACTCCCCCATCTCCATTGTGTGCATGTGATGTCTCTGCAACTGTCTGCACACACACACACACATGCTGAGAGAGAGTCACCATGATTAGCCGAATGAGAGGAGAGAATGCCAGAGTTGAGGGAGAGAGACCTCAGCCACTCACTGCCGCTGCCTGAGGAGAGGGTGGTGATCACAGAAGGGGAAGTGGGCCACTAGGGTTGGGGGGATCGGAGGGATGGGGTCTTGGGGGTTTTTATAGCCCAGTGAACCAGGCCCTGGTAATGGGGTCTTTGGGGTGGACTGGGTGGCGTTAATTGGGCAATGGGCTGCAGCCTTAAGGTGTGCAAGTCAGGTTGGGTTGCCAGAGGCAGGTGGGCAAATCCCAGCAATTGCCTAGGTGATGAAGGCCAGATCGAGGCAAGTTATTAGTGCCTTTTCTCACCTCATCACCTAGGCGAGCGCCTTGGGTGCCTTTGATAACATAGGTATGAAGTCAGTATTGGATAATGAGGGGAATCATTTGGGAAAAAATTGCTGAAAGAAAAAAAAATGGGGGGGGGGGGACTGGATGTGGGTCCTTGATCTTGTTAGAAGATGATGGACAGGGAGGACAGTGGTGGGTAAACCTGTTGCCGATGAGGGGTGTGGTCTTTGAAAGGCAGATTGCCAATTAGGAGTATGAAGAGATTTTAGTGACTCGGACAGGAAAACCCTATCTCATTGCTTGGTGGGAAAGGGTAGGGTAGTTTGGTGGGGGCAGTGGGATGACGGGCACAGTGAGGCTCATATCCAGGGAATATCACAAGGAGCTCCAGATGTAGGAAGTGTGAAGGTACAAAAATTTGGTGAGGAATGGTAGGATGGGTTTTCTTTCTGCAGTTGACTTAGTGCGTAGTTAGTCTACGAGACAGTATATATGGGTTATTGGAGGAAGATGCCTTACGCCTTCAAGGATAGGTCTGTACAAAGACATGGGGAATGGTTGTGCTGTTCATGGAATACGCTATCTATCTTGGCATCATCCTGGATGACTGTGGAGATGAGATAACTGAGGGATCGGGAATATTGGCCAAAGATCATAAAAATATAATATTTGCTAGAAAAATTAAAGCTCATGTATCTAGCCATTTGATATGACTACAGTAATGCAATAACAATAAGAATAATGCAAAAAGCATATTTTTGCACACACCAGTAATAAGAACCTAGATTACGGGATGTTAAAAATTAGTTTTTGATCTAAATTATGAGGTTCAGAAAAGAAATTAAAACCTTTTCTGCTGGAGGAAGGGGAATGGGACAGCAGCTGGGGGAACCGGGAGCCATGAGACAGAATGAGAACTGTAGGGTGCACAGCAGGGACAACAAAGCCGCAGCTGGTGGGATGTGCAGAAACTGACAACAGGAGGCCACTGCAGTAGGGTGCCATAACAGGAGCACATGACATGATGTCTGGCCTGGCATGTTCTGAGTGCTTTTTGGCAAACCAGTGGATTGAAACTGGAGTACCTTCATAAGGGGAGGCATATTCATGTGCACTTCTTGATCATTTATGAGTGAATCCACTTGCAAAAGCAGTAGAAACAGCTGGCCCTTTTCTTGAAGGGATTTTCGCATCTATACACCTGTAAAAACACCGTATTTGCATTTATCCCTCTACTTTAACCGTATTAGCACATATATCCCTCATATACCCCATATTATTGCTGTTATACCCTTGTGGTTCTCGGGCCATCAACGCCAGCGAATATTTCAGGAATATGTTCACGGAAACCATTTGAAAATGTAAAGAAAGAAGAGAAGTCCGACAGCTCTCCTTTTCCCTCCCTCTCCCCCACCTCCGGTGTGCTCCGACATCATCTTCCCCTCCCGATGAACAGTGCCCCCCACCCCTCCTTGCGCCCATCTCCCCCTCTGGCTCCGGCGAGTCGGACCCCCACCACTCCCTGCAGCACCCTCTCCCCCTCCGGTTCCGACGAGCAATTCCCCCCTCCCAACCCACCCCCTTCTCTTTTTCTTTTTCTCCTCCATAGCAACCGTCTCCACCTCCTCGAGCTCCTCCCTCCCATGGCGGCCCTTCCACCCCGCCCTCCTCTTTTGGTGCCCCGCTCTCCTGGCACCTTCCCGAGCCCGACGGCCTTGGGAGGAACCCTATTTCCCAGGACCCCTGGAGTTCTCGCGGCCCGCCTTCTTGCGAGGAGGATGTCGACGGCATGTAGCAGCAATAGGAGGAGCCGGCGCTACAGGCGCCTCAGATTCCGGCGTCAGAAACCCTAGGCCCGTTGTGCAGGAGCAGCCGCCGCCGCTGCCACCACCACCACCTTCCTCCCTCTCGGCTGCCACGGCACCTGGGCCCCCTGACCCCCCATCCACAGCCCCCGACCCCCTCCCTCCCCTTACACCTCTGCAAACCTCCTCCTCCCCTTGTCCCCCCAGCCACAGACCCTGACCCCCGGTGAACCCCCATCACCCCCATCCATCTCTCTCTCTCTCTCTCTCTCTCTCTCTCTTATGAAACCACCCCCAACCCCTTCCCGTCGGCAACCCTTCTCCGCATGTCTTCAAGGAGAGAGGAGTAGGAGGGAGGTGGTCATGGTGGCGGCCGTCTGGCCTTTGCTGTCGTCGGCGCCCGCGATGGATGGAGAGAGAGAGAGAGGACTCTAAACTGAGGGCAGGCTAGTAATTGTCCCTTTAACTCACATTTCTTGAGTTAAGGAAACGATGATTACGGTGAGGGTATAACCACAACAATATTAGATACATCATGGATATTCGTGATAATATCCAAAAAGTAAGGGAATAAATGCAAATATGGTTTTTTATAGGGGTATAGATGTAAAACCCCCTGTTTTGAAAGTGGATGGTATCACGTTGTTTATAAAAGTGAAGAATATACAAGTAAGAAGGATGCACTCCCAAAAACTCCCCTATACAAAGATAAGGCAAAGTCTTATTCTCGAAGCAAGGGCAAAATAAGAGAATTGCATTTGTCCGCTCTACAAAAAGTGTCTTCCCAGCTTTTGACAAAGAAGAAAATCAAGTCCAGGCACTTTGCAGGATCATGGGCTTCCCTTCTGAAGATTCTGCCATTCCTCTAGGAGAAACAGCTAGCCTTGAAGGTGGACTTAGAAGGCTTATAACTTGATAACTTGGGAGCATTGTTTTCTGTTAGGGGTAATGTAGATGACAAATAAAAGGTATATTACTTTCAGTCTAGACCAACTAATACATAGATCTCATTGAATGATGGCATTTCACATTTATTAACAATAATAGCAATTTAGAAGGGTCTTGTTGACGGTATTCTGATGCATATGCATGATCTATCTCCTGGATTCATTGCTTGGAAGGATATTGCTCCACAGAATTTTCCTGAAGATCACTTGCTGAATATGGAAAGAAGACTGGTGTGGTGGCAGTGAAAATAAAGAAGCTTAGGGATGCTACCTTTTAGTTAAATTAGCATGCCTGTTCCACACCCGGCCAATCAGTCATAACAGTCGGAGGACACAAATGCACACTTGCCAGAGCTGTTTTGAGACCTTCCACACTTTTTGAAGGCAAAATTCTTAGGCTACTTTTCACATCTCTGGAGGGAAATTCTCAAGTCACCATTTGGAATTGCATTCAATGCTGATTTCAATCATGGGAATTTCTGACAAAATCAGCATCTTTTCAGATGAGCAAAGCCTGTCTTGGTTTTCGTGCGATCAGATTTTTGTTGAGAGGGGAGAGAGAGACTCACAAAGATGAAGAGGTATAAATTCTCTGGGATCCATTTACAGGTGGATTCTGAAAAAAGAGGCATGGATTTCCATGGTAAAAAGGGCTGCTTTACAGACGAATGAGTGAAAATGTCCACTCAATTTTTTGTCTAACTAATAAAAATGAAGGGTACTTGTGTAAACGGAACTGAGAATTTGCTACAACCTTTGAAGACTGGCAACAGAAAATGTTTCCAAACAACAACGTTGTGCAGAGGGTGGCCAAATTGTGATTGCAGACTTGTCATTGTTTTGGTTTATTCATCCTCGGCATGAGGACTAGTTGCTTCAATGTTATGCAGTGCAATATTCTCTGGAGCATTTGTATTTCTTTTGCACCTTTTTAGACAGATCTCAGAGAGGTATTGTAACTTTTACTAGGTACTGCAGAACCAGCAAGCCCACATGGATTAGAAACAGCCTACGAGGATGACATCTGCAGTGGGTGGGATATGTTGAGGTGTAGTGGATGGCATTACATAATATGGTATTGTCCACATGGGTGGAGCAGAATGAAAAAGCCCTTTGTGGGCATTTTAAAGGTATGAGAAGTGTGAAGAAATAGGTGATGAGAAAATGAAGTTAATCATTTGCCAAGGACGGGGGCTTAAATGAGTACTTGGTAGAAAGAGGAGTACCCCAACTTGCTAATATGTGGCCTTATTCTTGTCTTTCTGGGGCTTTGTAAATGAAGCAAAGCATATGGCCTTCTGGTTGATCTTTTGGGCCAGTGTAAAAGAAGAGCTTTACTTGCTCATGTTACTTGCCTTTCTCATTTTAATTCAGGACATTCAGTTCCACCGCTTTCCAATAAAAGAAGGGTCATGCAACCCTAAGAAAAGCAAGTGCTGCCAGGAAATAATGAGGCTTGAGGAGGGTTACACCTAGAGTATTGCTTTCTAGCTTTTGAGACAGGCACCCATGTCTGCAGTCCCATGGTGTTCACAATCTAGTTCCAGCTTGTTAGATTGTTTGATAGGGTAAATGAAATGTTTTTCTTTGCATCTTACTAATTAATCTTCTATCATGGATTTATTTTATTGTACACTAGGTCCATTTCCTATGACCTTTACTTTTAGCATTCGTTTGCAAGAAATGGACCCAACTTGTGTTTATTCCTCTCCACCCCTTCTGTTTGGTTGCATCGTTCCTCTGTCAGACGCCTCTCTACAGCTTGCACAGTTTGAGATCTATGAGATGCTTGATTTTGTGGGCAATATAATGTAAGTCCAAATTCATCCTTGAAAATGCTATTGCTATTAAACTATTAAACTTTCCTTGATACTGGACCACCAGTCAGTGTTTCCTTGTTATGCACCAATATTGTAATTTACTAATATTATTAGACATAATAACTTTTGTTTACCTAATGAATTGCAGTGAATTCGAGGAACTTGAGCCGAGTTTGTCCGTGATAGAAGGTCCCTTGGAGCCATCAGCATCTGCTGCTACTGTGCCTGATGTTCCTGATGATTCTTTTGTAAACTTCTTCAGTGTATGTACTCTTCTGAAAACATTCCTTTTTTTCAGCCTGAAGTCATTCCTTTGAAATCCTCCTTATGAACACTTGGATGCTGACTACATTATATTAAAATATTTTGGATGCATCATCAAAGTTCCGTGACTTTTTTGCTGCCGTCATTAGCATATTTTCTGTGGCTGAGCTTTGCACTTTCAGTTTACTGGTGGCCATTTTGTCTAAACGCTTCATAAGAGACCAGGATATGAGGTATCTTCTTCTGATATGCAGGCTGCAATGACAGTTGGAAATGCGTCAAATGCTCTGACACCTGGGCAATCACATCATTCGTCTGCCTCCGTATCTTTATCTTCCCATGCACCAACTGCTATCACCACCTCTGCTCCTGCCGTTAAACCTTCTCTTCCAAGTTCTTCTACTCCTCTAGCATCCATTTTTGACACACCTGAAGCAGGCAATAGTACTGCAGTTAGTCATACTGCAAATTTAGTAAAACCATCGTTCTTCACCCCTCCATCCTCCTCCGGGTTAATTATGCCACCGATTACATCATCGATGCCTGCCTCCCCACCACTCCATCCACCTGTAACTTTTCAACGTCCCTATGGTGCGCCATTGCTTCAACCCTTTCCTCCACCAACACCATCACCATCTCTTACGCCTACAACAAACTATGGCCCAGTTATTACAAGAGATAAAGTACGCGATGCATTGCTGAGACTTGTGCAGGTATATCCTTTGTCCAATTTTGTGTTATTGCCAGCCTCATGGTTCAGTCCTAGGAATTTTCATTTTCTTGTTAATATATATGTGTGCATTGTCAATTTTTTGAGTTCACGATGTTGAGTTGTGGTATAGTTGTGGGGACTGGGAAGCAGTGACTCGAGAATTCAATTTCTAACCTGGCAAGTGACAAATTATTCATTACACTTAATAGTAATAGATTAACCGTAAATAAGTATGGGGAAATTCCTTTTACCAGTTTCAAAAAACCAGTGTGCGTGGTTACATATGTAAATAAAATCTGTAGTCTGGTGGCTACTGCATGCATGCTGACTTAGGGCTGTGTTTTTATCTTTGCGAGATATCCATGCCAGATTCTTCTATTCTGTCAAATTTTGTTGACCGTAACTTTTTTGCCCCCCACCAACAGAATAATCAGTTCATCGACATGGTGTACCGGGAGATGCTGAATTCGCACATGTCGTGATGAAGAGTCTGTGGAACGTCAGCTTGGTTTTGCGTAGTCCTCAGAGATTAAAAAATTGTCCTAGAGCGAGTCTTGTATAGCTTTCTTCGAAGTCGTGTATCTGGTTGTGGAAACCCTTCTTTCTTTACTCCTCTCTTCCCCCCCCCCCCATTAGTGTTATGAAGGTTATGACTGGAGTTGCTATATTTATGCATGTTCGTTTCTTAAAGCCGTGGATTCTTAGATGTCTGTTTTTCGGTCTTTCCGTGTGGATCGTTGGTGGAGATTTTTGTTGGACGCCCAAAATGAACTGAACGAAGAACGGGCCAGTATATAGAGGCTGTCTTCCAAACTGCCCCATGTGGAGTATTAAGGGCTGAAAATGGTTGTCTATTTTATGTTGCTCTGATCCGTTTTCAAATCAGACAATGGCTACGAAATCCAATAAATGCATCAGGAATGGAAAGCGATACCTGATTCCTACCGGAGTCAGAAATGAATACAACTATTTTGTGCGTCTGCTACACTTTCTTTTATTTTCTGTCATATATATATATGCATATATGATTAAATTGTTTGAGTTTAGACTAATGAATGAGATTCTATTCTTCTTCCAATGGTTAGGAACAAAGGTATACAAGATGGAATTGAAACCCTAAGCCCGAAGAGCCCAACCCCAAACCCTCCCGCGAAGAGGTCCCAACCCAATCTCCCGCTGGCTGCAGCTTTGCTGTCGCCTGCCATGGTTGCCCGCTGTAGTCCACCATCATTGCCTATTGAACTGCCTGGCCTCTGTTTACAGCTCTCCCTGGCGCTACCTGGCCTGCCTATTGCTCTACATCACTCAATGCTACTCACCATCCCGGGCTTGCCTCCTTTCTCCCTTCCCCTCTGTTCCTGCCGACCACCCGCTGTTGAGTCCACTTGTGGCTTGCCAGATTGGGCTCTTCCGCCCTCTCTCCATCCTCCTCTGCCCTCATACGACGGCCAACCACTGCCATCCGCCGACCGCGTCACTGCCTGCGCGGCCTGCTTCTTATGGCTGCCGGTCATTGTCGTCGCCGCTGCTCTGCATCGTTGCCTTGCAGATGTCCCCTTCCCCCCTCCTGTCGCTGGCCTCCTGCCACAGCGGCTTGGCCCCCTCATCCTGCCGCAGCTCCCCGGCTGGAGGACTTGCCGCAGTACAGAAAAGACAAGAAACTTTAAACGCAGCATCCTGCCGGCCAGTCTCCTCCTGCTGCAGCTATTGCTTGCTAGACCTGTGGGTATGGTTCTTTGCTTTTGGTCTAATAATCAGTGTTGCATAGGCAACGACTTTGCAATTTATTTGACACCTACATATTCAAATCATGGCTTCAACAGGAGAAATACGTATACTTCAACAGGAGATGGTATGATTGAAGATCTCTCTTTGAAAAAAATCAAAATTTAAAACTTTATCCATGTTGTTGTCTACATATTATGTACTTGATTGTATGGAGTATGAACTATGTAATTTGTGGATATATGGATTTACATGTGGATTGTGTGGTTTTTATCATTGATACTATGTACCTTGTGTGGTCTTAACTATTTTTTGGCTTTTATACAATAAGTAATCACCATGTTTTGTAAGTTTATAGTTTAATGATGCTTCTATATGTTTATAGTTTTACATAGTATATAGATTATGCATTTTCATATAATGTGAAAATTTCAGATTTATCAAGTAAACTAGCAAATGGATGAAAGTGAAAACTTCTGTTTTTATTTGTGTTTTTGATTTGGAAGTGGAAACACCCATTTCCATTTCGATTTCGTTTCTGTTTCAATTTCTATCTGTGATAGTTCTTGTAGGAAATGGAAGCGGAAGGAGTCATTTTTGTTTTCGTCTTCGTCTCTGACTGGCTTTCAACACTTTTGAGCACTAATTCGATTATCAAATTCTTCTAACTCCCCGGGTGACCTTCAACACAATCGAATTCTGTTAGGCTTCACCCATGTCATCCCATGTTTTGTTCTTTTTTAAAAGAGTTTTTTACATATAAGTCCTTACAAATTTAGCGAATTATCAACTAATCCCTAAAATCTGATTATTTTTTTTAAAGTATCTGTAATCTTCGTCGTTATACATATAAGTCCATGTTGTTTATTCTGTTGTACCAAAGTTAACTAAACTATGGTTAACCTATACTCAAGGTGAGTAAAACATCAAATTATCCATGGTTAAGTGTTTATGTGTGAGATATAGAGAGCTAGAGAACTCCGTTGGCATCTCTCCCCCCTCCATCATATTGACTAATGTACTCCCCATCTCCCCACACTTCGACATCCGATGGCCATCCTAGCTAATGTAGGCCTTACACACTCACAAAGAGAGAGAGAGAGAGAGAGAGAGAGAGCGGGCGGTGAGTAACGCTCCTGTAGGGGGGATGTTGGAGGCGTCTCCTGCTCAGACGACGGCAGGGAGAGAGAGAGAGAGAGAGAGAGAGAGAGAGAGAGAGAGAGAGAGAGAGAGAGAGAGTGGAGGGAGGGGGGACACCAGAGACATCTCCCCCTCCGACGGTGATAGACAGAGGGAGGGGGAGGGAGAGAGAGAGTGCAGTGAGGGGGAGGGAGGGAGGGAGGGAGGGAGAGAGGGAGGGGATGGGTTGAGAGAGAGAGTGTGCAGGGAGAGGGGACCCCCCCCTTTGACGGTGACAGAGAGAGGGAGAGATACGGTGGAGAGAGAGTGCAGGGAGGGGAGGGAGATGCCCCCTCCGATGGTGACAGAGAGAAGGAGGGGGAGGGAGAGAGACGGTGGAGAGAAAGAGAGGGAGGGGGAGAGAGGGAAAGAGAGAGAGAGATGGTGATAGAGAGAGGGAGAGGGAGAGGGAGAGGGAGAAAGGGAGAGTACAGGGAGGGGGGACGCTGGAGGCGTCCCCCCTCCGATGGTGATAGAGAGAGGGAGAGGGAGAGAGACGATGGAGAGAGAGAGAGGGAGGGGGAGGGAGACGCCCCCTCCGACGGTAACAAAGAGAGGGAGAGGGAGGGAAAGAGAGAGGGAGGGGGAGTGCAAGGAGGGGGAGGGAGATGCCCCTCCGACGGTGACAGAGGGAGGGAGAGAGAGAGAGAGAACATGTGAAAGTCGCTTCATGTGGGAGCAACTTCAATCTGAAGTTGCTCCCACGTGGAGCGACTTTCAAGTTGAAGTCCCTCCCCTCCACCTCCGGCAACAGGTGCCCCCATCCCCCTCTGGTCCCCCTCCACCTCCCGTGTGTCACAGCCCCCCTCCCCCTCCCCCTCCAATCCCCCTTCACCTCCACCTCCAGTCTCAGGTGTCCCCTTCCCCCTCCCCCCCAGCTCCTACGACAGCCCCCCCTCCAGTCCCCCTCCACCTCTGGCGAGCAAGCTCCCCTCCCCTCTCCCTCTAGTCCCCCTCCATCTTCGACGACATGCCCCCCTCCCCCTCCGGTCCAGGCACCCCCTCCCCCTCCACCTTCGACGAGCAAGCTCCCTAGCTCCCTCCTCCTCCTCCGGCGAGCCCCCTCCCGCTTCCTGTTCCACCCGGCTCCCACTCCCTCCCCTTTCAATACACCCTTCATCAGAGAGAGAGAGAGAGAGAGAGAGAGAGAGAGAGAGAGAGAGAGAGAGAGAGAGAGAGAGAGAGAGAGAGAGAGAGAGAGAGAGAGAGAGAGAGAGAGAGAGAGAGAGAGAGAGAGAGAGAGAGAGAGAGTATTTTTGGTCTTTATTCAGATATCTCTTACACGAAATATATCACAAAATATTCTTTTTTTAGACGAAAATAAATTATAGGGACTTATTAACAATAATTAAATGATTATAAAATTTTTTAAAATAATAGTCAGATTTAAAGAATTAATAAGTAATTTGTTAAGTTTGTAAGGACTAATACGTAAAAATTCCTTTTAAAAATCCTTCCCTCCGTTGCCCACTGACTTTTACCTGTTGCGCTGTTGGCATCGCAAGTGACATTTTTTTCAAGAAAAAGGTTGGCCCTAATCCATTTTACATGTCTATGTAGTCTGATCTATGATCTAATAACTAAAGAAAGAAGGATCGTATGCCCTAATTGTGCTGAAAGTAGAATTAGGGTTATGATCTTTATTATTATTTAATATTTTAGTATCATTGATCAGATCGCTGTATGGAATATGAATTGTGTAAAAGTAATGAAAATTGGAATCTACTTACTGAAGGCATGGGAGTGCATGTAAGCAATGTCAATCGGTCGGTATGTCTTTGGGAATGCTGTTTTCCTCCATCAGACGGTCTGCATGGTCCTCGTCACTTCCACCATCAACTACTTCATGAAAGCTATTTTCACTGCCCCAACACAAGCACATCTCTTTATGGCGGTCAGATCATCAAGATAGTGAAGGAATTAACCATCTCAAACAACAGAATGGGGTTGTGATGCAGCGATGTAACATGCCATCAAGTGCACAATCCGCAATTGTCTTCCACATACTCTTGTGTCGTGAAACTCACAATCTGGTAGATTAAACCCAGCACCGTCTCACACACCCTATGTTCACTTTCTTTTCAAATCAACGGCACAGTCTAGATTCAATATCATCAGGGGGCTACCAGCATTGGAATAGCCACACTAGCGTCAGGGAGTCCATCAATGAGGGCAACATCCTCATCGGAGAATCTCAGTTTTCCCTCTCTAACACGGAAGATATTCACATGGTCACGGAGTGCAAGAATATCTCTAGCGTGAATATATAGGTTGAATTACATTTTGGCAAGTCCATTAAGTGCCCAAATGTTGTGCTCCTCATTATGCTCATGTGCTCTCCCTTGAACTGAATGCACTTCGTGGTTATGGCATCGTATGAGAATGAGGAGGGCCTGAACAAATGAGGCTGCTTTTGTGGACTCTTTCCTCTTACCAAAGACTCCCTCGTCACCTGCCAAACCAATATAATACACACAATAATAATCTAAATGCACATGCTCTTGAGACAGTGTGCATGTCCTGTAGACAACGTACATGCTTTGGAGAGTAGTAACATGCTTTGTAGGGCATGTAGATAATATGAAGAGTACGTGTACATTCTTGGAGAGAGCATGTACGCGTGCTTGAGGGATCTCAAGGATCTGGAGAGCACGTACATGGCCTATAAAGCACGTAAAGGCCATGGAGACCATTTCTTGAACTGCAGAACATGTATATTAATGCCCTCGACAGCATGCACATGCCCTACAAAGCATGTACGTGACCTCGAGAGCATCCACATACCCTGCAGAGCATTACATGCTCCTATCGGATGAAGGAGCATGTACATTCTCTAACTTGTTTTCCAGAGCATATATATATTTTAATGGGCTACCAGGTGGATGCTTCAAAAAATCAACAGGATGTGGAGAGCAGTAATGCCCTACAAAGCATGTATAATCTTTGTAGAGGATGTACATGACTTGGAGAGCATGAACCTGCTCTGCCAAGCATGTAAGTGCTTCGGAGAACATGTACGTGCTCTAAAGTACTTTATATACTCTCTTACACATGCTCTGGAGTACTTCATGCTCTCGGTAACATGTCATTGCTACCATGTCCTCTAAAGAACTTGTGTATGCTTTGGATTACATGTACATGCTCTCCACATCACACACATACTCCCAAGACTGGATGATTAGGTCAATTATGAGTTCATTACCATCACAAAGTCAAGTTCACCTAACCTTTCAATCCATTCGTTCATCTTCAGCACATAAGTTTGCATTGATGAGTCTTCAGTCATTCTTGCTCTAGATATCACCTTAGATATCCATGTCTTTGGGTCCTACTTTGCTCCTCAAACAACTCTTACAAATGGAGCAATATGGATCTGACATCCATCCTCTCGTGCTACCTCTGTAACTCATTTAACATTCAAACGAATACGTAGCGTTGGACAAGGCTTGCATACTCCTTATACTTCTTATAAACAATGATCTCTTTCTCACTAACATCATCACTAGATAACTTTTCAAGCCTTAGGCTTAGTCTCTAGACCTTTAACCTACTAAGTACTGATAATATTAGACATTAGGTCCATCTGATTCTTATAGCTGATCTTATTCTGCCTATCTCGTTTACTTGAAACCTGCACCTCCTTACATTAGTTGTTGCCCTTCCTGATTGATAGTCAAAACTTTGACCTACTTTTGTCAGTTAGTGCCCTCTCATATCGACAGTCGAAATCTTGTGCCTATCTCTTCAAGTGATGCCTTGCAATTGTTTATCAATTGATTCCTTTCGCCCACTCTCTATCTATCACCCATTCTTTCTTCCTAAATCTTAGTAGGCTTTGGTTGGCTATAGTTGGTACGCTTTTGTTGATGTATGGAATGGCCATCTCTTCTAGTTGATAGCTATCAACTAATGCAACGATTACATTCTGCACTTGAGGATTGTTCTTGGCATCTATTGCGTTGCCAACAATTAATAACATGCAATTGTTTGTCATCAATTCTTGTGTTTTTAGGCCTCATTCTAATCTAGGCATCACATGCGAATGATTGTTTATTGCAACTATCTTATTTCATTTATCAGTTGATTACTTTGTATCATCAGGCAATGCAATTTTGTCTCATTATCTCAGGTGATAGCTTATACAAGCGTCATCACTTGATGATTGTTCTTTGCAACTACTGCTCTTCCAACAATTAATAACCTGCAATTGTTTGTCCTCAATTCTTGTGTTTTCAGGCCTCATTCTAATCTAGGCATTACATTTGAATGATTGTTTATTGCAACTATCTTATTTTATTTATCAGTTGATTACTTTGTATCAGGCAATGCAATTTTGTCTCATTATCACACGTGATAGCTGATGTGTCAGAAAATTCATCGTTAAAAACAAACATTAACCATTCTTAAAATTTCGAACTCACAATAAATAAAAAGAACATAATATTCGGGTGAAAACGGGTCGAATCCACAGAGAGATTTAAATTTTAAATTGAAAACTTTGTGTTTCTTTTAGAGCGAAGTTGATAGTTGGTTTTGAGATTTAAAGAACATGAAATAAATCTATCTAAAAAAAATTAGAGGGTTAAGAGAGAAATAGAGAGAGAGAGGAAGAAGAAATAGAGAGAGGGATGAGAGAGAAAGTAAGGGATAGAGAGAGAATTAAACCAACATGAATTTTCTTAATTAAAAGGTAAATCTTGTAATATGAGAGTGCGACAAATACAACTGAACGAAAATAAATTCAAAATAACACCAAATTAAATAAGAACTAGGGAGGACAGGAGAGCCACCGTGGCGAGGGAGATGATGTTGTCTTCGTCGAGCCTTTGATCTACGAGTTGTCAAGGACCGCACTTGTTGCCCGAACTAGAAGACACTATGGAAGAGGGTTCTAGAGAGAGAGTTTAGAGAGAGAAAGAGGTAGAGAGGGAAAGAGGTAGAGAGGGTAGAGAGTGAAAGATGGAGGTGGCGATGAGGAACTTGAGGATAAGAAGAAAAAAAGAAAAGAGGAGGAAGGAAGTGGTGATATGGTGGGAGGAGGAAGAGGAAGCCTTAGGAGAAAATGAGAAGACGAAGGAGGGAAAGAAGAAGAAGAAAGAGGAGTTACGTGAAGTAAAGAAAGAGAGATATGATAGTGTGGAGGAAGAGAAGGAGAGGGAGAAGAAGAAGAGAGAGAGGTCGACGAAGTTGGTGAGGAGGGTCACAGTAGAAGAGAAATGCACCGGTAGGAGTGCAAACGAGAGAGGAAGAGGGTGCAGCACGGAGGTGGGAAAGAAGAGAAGAGAGGACGGATTGGAGCAGGTGGTGTTGAGTCTCTCCAAGTGATTTTGATGATAACAAAACCCCGGTTATATTTTTCGTCTCATGCCGTGCATAATTGCAAAAGTGAGATTCAAGGATTAAAATAAGATCATGTTTCACCTTGGGAACTAATATAATGCTAAAAACCTTCTAAGTGGACAAATAAAGTTATTTGAGACCCAAATTGAATGTTAAAGTGTTCAACCATAAGACCTTGAAGTCTGGACTTAATTCGTGGGCTAACAATGTTAATTCTGCAGGTTTTTCAGAAGTTCGGTCGACCTGGCCAGTAGGGGCGGTCGACCTAACTTCCCAGCGCCGAGAACTCTAAAAATCTATAGAGTTCGGTCGACCACCAACCCAGGGCCGATCGACCGATTTTCTCAGAGCTGAAAGTTCAGATTCTGTAAAAATTAGGTCGACCGCCCAGCCCTATCCGGTCGACCGAACCCTTTGAAGCCTCCATTTTTGACTTTATTTTCTTCACAGGGTGAAAGCATCTATCAAGGATTTTTTAATCCCAAAAGTCTCCAGACATCCCTGGAATTGTGGATCTGTGTCTGGGCTTATCCTTGACTATTCAAGGCTTATAAAAACATCTCATTGGGCCAAGAAAAGCTTAATCACTCAAGGGAGATCAAGGAGGCTATCAAGGGGAGAAAGAAGGCTGCTACTGTAGCTCCGTGAACAGTGCTTCATCTAGGAATTCTTCATCCATCTCCAAGTTTTTTCAAGATCAATCTGAAGCCTATCAACCCCAAATCAAGTGGAGATTCAAGCTTCATCAAAATTTGCATCACCTACTTAATTAGGGGGAGCTTAAATCAGAGCTTTTATTTTGTCTTTCTTCTTCCATATTCTCTGAGCTTCAAGAGTGTGTTTCTTTGTAATCTCCAAACATTTGTGTGTGTGGATCTCTTCAGATCCGTGTGTGTGTTTGATTTCTGTCAGTTTTGTGTGTGTTTCGGTGTGTTTACACCTTCGTGGGAGTTCCTATCTCCCTACGTGTGTGTGTGTGTGTGTTCAGATCTTGTAGGCCCTTACAAGATAGTGTGTGAATCCTAACAGTTTGTGAGGGGTGTACGTAGGTTGCAGTTGTTGCATCCGAACCACCTAAAAATCGTTGTCTTTTGTGTGGTTTGATCCTTTTCTCCTATCTCCATTATGTGCAAGCACACACGTAGATTAGATATGTTGTATCTCTTGAGTTAGATCTAGCACAGCTTATCATCTTCACATCTGATCTCTGGTATATTAAAAGGTGGGTTCAGATAGACAAGGTAAACATTGTCAGGAAGATAACACTTTGTGTGAGTAGAATCTTCGGATTCACATCTCCGCCACAGTACCAAGGATCCGTTGTGTGTGATAGATTTTGTTAGATCTAATAGTTTCTATATAGATCTGAACTTCCTTGTTGTTGGTTTTCACACTTGTTTAAATCGGCTTAAGTTTTCTTAAAATTTGTAATCACCAAATTCACCCCCCCTTTTGGGTGTCATTGATCACGGGACTTCAGGTGACAGAATGGGAGAGAAGTAGAGGGGGGAGCCCGTTGGGAGGTGGCTGTTGACAGGTGGTGAAGAAGGAGAAGGAGAAGGGACCTAAGGTGTTATGCACAGGGTGGAGAGAAGAAGGGAAAGAAGAATAAGAGAAGGAGAAGGGAGCTGCGATGTTGTGAGGTGTAGCAGGAGGAAGGAGTGCCGCTGGGAGAAAGAAGAAGAAAACAGAGCAACTGTAGCCACAAGAAGAAGAAGAAGAGGAGATCAGAGCCGAGTAGGAGGAAAGCGGAGTAGTCACTGCAGAGAGAGGGACGAGGCTAGCGAGGAAGACCACGGTAGAAGGGAAACACTACGGTAGGAGCGCGAATGGGACCAGTTGCGATGTGTGCTGTGAGGAGAAGAGAAAGAGAAAGTGTAGGACTCGCAAGTGCGCAGGGGGAGGAGCAGAGAAGGGAAAGGTAGTAGGTGCGGTGGCAATAGCTTACAGCTGGTGCGCAGGGAGAGGAGAAGAGGGCGGAGAAGGGATCAATAGTAGTAGGCTGGGAGGAAGAGAAGAAGAGGAAGAAGATGCCATGCACGTGTATGTACAGAAGAAGGAGAAGAAACAAAGGAAACACAGCGGCAGTAATGCAATTGCGGCAGGAGCAACGACGGCAATGTGGGGTCGACTACTGTGCGGGCAATGAGGAGAAGAAGGAGAGGTGGGGTCACCTAGGCTATGGCTATGGGAGATAAGAAGAAAAAGAGGAGAAGCAGAGTAACTGGCGGAGGAGGGAAAGAAGAGAAGTAGAACGTTCTACTTCAAAGAGGACCTTTACCTACGACACTTACCTACGGTTCTGTAAGTCATAGGTATAAACTAGGCTATACCTACGATTTTGTGGATTTATATTGTAACGACCCAAGATCTGGATATCGAGAATTACTCGATATCATTTGAATCCAGACCCGCCACCCACGAGCCGGAAGGCTCGGAAGGGTTAGTTAGGTGTGTGGAGGTACATTAAAATTTAAAATAATGTAGGAAAAAATTATAAAATTAACTATTTAAATAATAGGAAATAAATTATATTTTTAATTAATAAACTAACTACAAAGTCCAATCCACAAAGTACAATTTACAGGGAAAGAAATGTACTCAATCGCCGAGTATGCCCCTTGCTCTGGCAAGGTGACAACTATGAACCTCTACGCTGTACCTCCGAACCTCGAGGAGGAACCGCAACACCAGAAAAAAAAGGGGGTGAGCCTCATCTCATTGGCTTAGTAGGGGTCCTGTGGATCCACCTCAAAACAACGACGGTAAATGACAGCGATAACAGAAATACCAATAGCAATAGTAACAAGAGTAGTAATAGCAACAAAAACAATGGCAGTCGGTGGAACCACAGCTCTCTAAGCTACTCCTAACGGCAACGAAAAGCAAACCTTGATCTCAAAGATAGGGATCGCCGAACCAACGGGAAACTTTTGCTACACTACCAGGAAGGGAAAACCACGACATCTCTGTCGTGAAGACCTGTCCTGACAGACGGAGGTCCAACTAAGACCACACCGTCTAGAGGCACAGTCACGACCTCGCTATCATGAACCCTACACTGTCCACGAGTGAGATCTCAGTAACTCTACCGGGAACCCTCGACCTAAACGTTGGGAGCAACACACGGCAGTCACCCGAAAACCATAACCTTGATGTCAGAAACCAAAACCACGAGTCACGAGAGTCACACATCACGTGACGGGAGAACCTCCCCACTAGAAGCAAGGCCAGATGCGTCCACTGATGACTTAGTCCGTGTCGTGTGGGAATGGCTGATCTAGAGGGGAGGGGTGAATAGATCTGGCCCTCTTTTTCTAGATAAACAAAGATTATAGCGGAATAAAATAACTAGCACATGAAACAAGAACTTATACGCAGGATGATGGAGTGTAAATAGACAACGAGCCTAAGCAAGCATCTAGCGTAAGATGATCAAACACATGCAAACCACAAGAGCAGGGATTTTTAGGTGGTTCGAACTCAAACCTGAGTTCTACATCCACCCCTCACTTAAACCAAGTGAGGCTTCACTAGTGCCATCGCACTAAGCCGCTGTAAACACAACAAATGGCACAACCGGCCAACCACAGACATGAGAAGCCCTCTATCTGTCTTCCTACAGAACCAGGTAAGGACTGAAACACCACAGATCGGAGAACACCTCCGTCTGTCTTCCTACTACACCGGTAGGGTCGGTTCACAATTTATGATAAGAACACACAAAAAGGAACAATAAAAACTCCAGACAGAGTTAGTGAAACTAAGGCCTTGAGAAAGGTTTCTGTCTGAAAGATGGAGAGCTTGGACGGCTGCTTGCAGAACCCTTACTTCCTTCACGATGGCTTTTCCTTGCAGAACGAGGAGCAGGTGGAAGAGAAGCTTGCGATCAATTTCAGATCTTCAGGCGATGGCCTTGGGTTGTTCTCCTTCTTCTTTCTTCTTCTCTTCTTGTTCTGGACGCATCTTGCTTAGATTTCTTCTTCTTCTCCAAGGTGCGCCAACAGCGATAGCAGCAGCAACTTCTTCTTTTTCTCTTTGTCTGTCCATCCTTCCTTCTACCCAGCATCAGCTCACCTCTTGTATTTTTCGCTTGTGCGGTTCCCTGTGTGCATGGGATTGCGTCGCACAGCTGGCCCTACAGAGGGAAATTTCCCTCCAAAACTCTTGTTCACTTCTGTTCTAAATTTAAGCATTAAATGATCCTTGTGGACAGTATCCATCAGACTACTTCCTCATTAGCTTAGGTCACTTCTATGATTGTTGTACCTTCCTAGGATCATCTCTCATTGGCTGCCAACAACAGGTGGTGTGACATTTGCCATAATTGAACTCTGTCACAGCTGCCACCAAAAAGTCATTTCAGATATGGTGATGATGGTGGTGTCACATGTCTGACCTTGGGAGTTGCTCCAGACCTCGAAATCCATGTTTTTGGGGATTTGTAGTTTATATTTATATTCCCTGGATGATCTGACTTGCTTTAAAAAATAGCTTAAAAGACTTCTGGAAGAACCATAGTGTCGACCTCCTGTGAAGGGAGTGTCGACACTTCTTAGCAAAACTGCCACAATAACGTTCTCTGGAAGACCATAGTGTCGACCTGCTAAAAGAAGGTGTCGACACGTCTTATGTAATCTGCCAATATAACACTCTCTGGAGGACCATAGTGTCGACCTCCTGATACAAGGTGTCGACACTTCCTTTAAGGACTCCTACCTTCAATGCTCTCTGGAAGACCATAGTGTCGACAGCCTGGTACAAGGTGTCGATACTTCCTTTAAGGACTCCTGTCTTCAATGCTCTCTGGAAGACCATAGTGTCGACAAGCTGGAACAAAGTGTCGACACTTCCTTTAAGAGGAACGTTTATAACGCCCTCTGGAAGACCATAGTGTCAACCTCCTGATAGAGACATGTCGACACTTCCTTGTGAGCTTCTTCAGACAGATTCTTTGAGGTGACTTGGGCGCGTTCTTTTGCCATCCCTTATGACGTATTTGGCTTATTTGTCATGAGAGTATCAGTTAATGTCAGCATTCAGGGAATTAGAATATTAATGACTTAGAGTGTTGGTAAGCATCAAAACCATAGAAAGTCAATGACTCATGGTGTTGAACAGCATCAAAACTGCAGGGACATAACATTCTCCCCCTTTTTGATGATGGCAACACTGTAAGTTATTATACATCATTATGATCCAGTTCGAGCATTTTAAAGATACATGCATATAGAGGATAAAGCATGAGAATCATGGAAAACATCTTCTCCCCCTTAAATCCAACACTATCCCCTTAAATGACTCATGAAAACATCTTCTCCCCCTTTGACATTAGCAAAAAGATGGGATGAGAAAATAGTGGAGAGACCGAAGATCAGAGCCAGGATGAGTTTTTCATAGAAGGTATGATTATTAGGAAGTTTTGGAGAAATACAACTTGTATGAGGAGTTGAAGATCTAAAAAATGCAAGAAGTTTCACAATCTGATACTAATCTCATAACAGGTAGAATATTTATTGTCAGAGTCGACCATTATACAAACCTTATGACATGATCTTTATTGAAATAACATGGTTTTTTTTTAAACTAAAGTTGATACATGCGAGGAGAGACCGGAGAGGGGACCCCGGCTTTCCTGCATGAGAATTTTATATAAAAAGGGAAAGAAGGGGGGGAGTACAAGGGACAAGCACGGTCCCCAGGGGGAGGGGCCGAAGGATTGGCTCAACGAGCCAAAAACACCAAGGGACAAGGCCCAAAAAGCCCAGGGGGGGCGAACCGAACAACAACCCAAAAAGGACCCGCAAGAAGCCCAAGACACCATGGGACAAGGCCCAACAAACCCAAGAGGTCAAACCGAACAACAACCCCCCAAAAGACCCTCGGCACAACAGCACACATCGATGATGGCACCCAAGGAAGAACGCATGAGGAGCAAGGAGAACCAATAGCTGAGTCCGACGACCGGTGGAGGGACCGCGCTCCCAGCAAAACTAGCCGTAACGAAGGTTGCCGGAAGAGCGTTGTCGGGCACGCATCCGGCGTTTCCAGGTAGGAAGGTCGTCGCCGGGGGCAATAAGAACCGGGATGACAACCGCACCAGGAGGAGGGGTCCACGGGGGCTTCGCATCAGATTCTGAATCATAGTCCGACGAGGAGGCATCCCGAGGCGGCGGAGGAGCGCGGGAGTGCCTTAGAGCAGGCAGGGCAGGCGCAGGCGAGCTGGAAGTAGCGCTAGAGGAACCACCTTGAGCAGAGCTGGCGCATGGTAAGCCGAGGGAGCCAACCGCAGGAGGGGCAAGAGCTGCACCACTAACCAGAATCTCCAGAGTGGCCATCGCGGCCGTGACGCAGCCAACAGCAACAGGAATAGTAGCAGGCGGTGGGCTGCCCTTGTCGCGGGGATCCGCTCGGAGAGCAAGAATGACGTGTTGGCGCGCGAGGGGTGCCGGGGCACAAGGTGCGGCAGCCGGCCCATAGCCGGAGGGGATAGAAGGAGCAGCGCACGAAGAGGAGCCAACGGGAGAGGGGGCAGCAGTGTCGACAGGCGTAGGGGCGGCGTCACGGACCTGCGGCATGGTAGAAGCAAGCACCTCGAACGGCCTACCAAGCGCAGGGCCACCCGAGGCATGCACAGCCACCTTGTTGGACGCAGCGGTAGGACGGAGCCCAGCAAGCCCACATACAGTTGCAGGCCCCAGGGCACCAGGTAAATCCAAGGGAACAGAGGTAGCGACCAGAGAAGGGGCAGGCCCCTCGATGAGAGCAGGATCAGGCGTTGCAGCACGCGGAGTCACCACCATAGCCGGGGCATCCACACCGCCAGCCAAAGGGGCCAAGCCCACAGAAGGGGGGGCAAACGGGTGGCCAGGGGAGCCCACACCCGAGGCGGCAGCCGGTGGGGAGAGGGAGCAGCAAGGCGGAGGGCCAGAGCTAGAGGGCACATGGCCCGCAGCCATGGTCGAGGGGCCCACAGAATGCGGCAGGATAACAGGCAGTGGGCAAACAGTAGCCGAACCAATAGCGCCAGGGGAGAAGGCAACCGGAGCGGGCAGACAGGCAGGTGCCGAAGAAGCCGCAACTGCCGCTGAAGATGTAGGCTGGGGGGGGGAGAGTCCCAGCCACAGACGTCTAAACAACGTGGTTCAAATATAATGACATCATAGTTCATGGAAAGAATTTGAAAGAACATCTGCAGGCATGTTTTAATAGAAATGAACTAGAATTGCATGTCGAAGCCATGTGCAACCTTCCTTTGCCTGACTTATTCAGATTGAACAACTTCTTTGAGAGTTACACATGCTAGTATTGAGGTTAAACACTCATGAAATTCTTATGGAATTCAGAGTTACAACAGTTTCACTTTGATCTTTTGCTATCTAGCTCATAATTTTCTTTGAGCACATATGAATTTTTACTAGCAGTTAAGCCCAGTCATGCCTTGTATCTTGAGGATACACGTTGTTTAGACGCCAGTATCCCTAGGTACTTAGTGTGACTGACTATCATGCCTCAAATTGAACAGAGATAGCATTGTCACCTCATGACTTGTCTTACCTCATTTCTTTGATGAGGGGACATATTTCTTAGCAACTGAGCCATTGCTCTGCCTTAGATTTATCTTCAACTTACTGCAGAGTTAACAAAGACACTTCATGACACAACCCACTTGTCTTCTTGGACGAGGGACATGATTTCTCAGTGAACCAATGTCATTGCTCTGACAAAAATTTAGCAGTTAAGAATTCCAACTATTCATGGTGTTTAATGACAATACTTAGTGTTAGTATCTCAACCAAGGTTACCTTGTAATAGGAAATTTCCAGACTTTAGGGAAGTATCATTCGGGGCACAACATGTCACTACTAGTGAAAGTCTATTAAAAGCATTGAATACAGATGATTTCATAACATTTGTCTCAAAACTCAATGAAGTCATTAAACCTGAACCAGTTTTATAGAATGGACAAGCACCATGTCATATAATAGAGGATTCTTACTTTGAAATCCACTCAGTTCTATGATCATGGTACCCAGACTGGAAGCTACTGAATTTTAGATTTTTCAAGTGAGTGATCAGAACAACCATTAACAACCACAAGAAATGATCCATTTAATTGTTCGGATAAGCATGATTGTCAAGTTAAGATCATGAGTAGTGGACACTCCCCCTTAGGATATGCAATGATCATCAGCAAGATATTAGCCTATGATATGGAAATTTATGCCAATGGTTGTACACTTATTAAAGTTGATAGAATGATGATAGCATATATGCAAGAATGATTCAAAGAGGTTGCTGCCCCTGACAATATGGCCTAAATGCAATAACGACTCATGGTACTCGGCGGAGGTGTATCCTCACGCATGGTGAATGCTTTTAGGCAAGCATACCTTACCTTTCCATAAATCACCATTTTATATACCAAGGTCAAACTAAAAGCCGGCCAGCAACCAATGCAATGCATCATGAATATGGACTTATCAAACCATGCATGTCAATGCAAAAAGACATGTGTTGATATGAAAGATATATGCATCTGATTTTCTGTACAGCCTTTTTATTGCACTTCAACACAATCAACGAACAATAATAGTGAGAGATGTTGAACACTTCAATCCTTATAGAATTGAGGTCTGCACAGACCAAGCTCCCTTCTTAGTGTAGAAAACCTGTCATTACACAAGGGCTTGGTAAAAATGTCAGCAATTTGGTTCAGTGTGTCAACAAAATGTAGTTCAAAATTTTTCTTAAGGACCTCATCTCTAAAAAAATGATGCCTAATTTCAATGTGCTTAGTCCTAAAGTGCTGGACTGGATTTTTAGGAAAATTGATTGCACTAGTGTTATCACACAGAATCAGGACACACCCAAGATCCACTAAGTAGTCTTGAAGTTGGTGTTTAATCCACAACACTTGGGTGCCACAACACCCCGTAGCAACATATTCTGCCTCTGCGGTAGAGAGGGCAACCGAGTGTTGTTTCTTGGAGGTCCAAGAGACTAAGCATCCCCCCAAAAATTGGCAATAGCCACTGGTGCTCTTGCGATCCAGCTTGCATCCAGAGTAAGGCGCATCTGAGTAAGAGATAAGAGAGAAATCACAGGATGACGGATACCACAATCCCAAATCTTGAGTTTCGGCAAGATATCTAAAGATACGCTTGACGGCGATCAAGTGGGATTCTTTAGGACTAACTTGAAATCTAGCACAAAGGCATACACTAAACTGGATGTTTGGTCGTGATGCAGTCAAATAAAGCAGTGAACCAATCATACCTCTATATATTTTTGCATCCACCAATGTACCATTTTCGTCCGCATCTAGTGAGGTTGTAGTGCTCATAGGAGTTGCAACTGTTTTATAGCCTGTCATGTCAAACCTTTTCAGCAGCTCCTTGATGTACTTGGCTTCACTTATGAAGCACACATCTTCTCCTTGATTGACCTGTAAGTCGAGAAAAAATTGAAGTTCACCCATTAATCTCATCTCGAACTCACTGGTCATAAGATTGACAAATTCTTCACACATTTCTGATTTTGTAGAACCAAACACAATATCATCAACATAGATTTGAACAATCAAGATTTTCTTACCTTATATTTTGGTGAAGAGTGTTTGATCTACTTTATCTCGTGTGTACCCCTTTTTGGTGAGGAACGGGCTTAGTCTATCATACCAAACTCTTAGTGCTTGCTTCAACCCATAAAGTGCCCTGTCTAGCTTGTATACACAATCTTCATGGTTAGAGCTTTCAAAACCAGGGGGCTGCTCCACATAGACTTCTTCTTTGATCAACCCATTCAAGAAGGCACTTTTTACACCCATTTGATATAATTTTATTCTATGAGAGCATGCAAATGCAAGCAAAATTCTGATAGCCTCAAGTCTAGCTACTGGGGCAAAGGATTATTCAAAATCTACCCCAAATTATTGATTGTAACATTGAGCCACCAATCTGGCCTTATTTCTTATTATCTTGCCATCTTCAGTAAGTTTATTTCTAAAGACCCATTTGGTGCCTATGACAGATTTTGATGAGGGTCTAGGAACAAGGTGCCACATGTTATTTCTTTCAAATTGGTTTAATTCGTCTTACATGGAATTTATCCAGTTATCATCTTTCAATGCTTCATCAAAGTTTTTAGGTTCAATTTGAGAGACAAGAGCAAGTTGATCTAATTCTTCAACAATTCTAAAATGTGACATGGTTCGAGTTGGGTCATTCAAGTTACCTATGACTTTTTCCAAAGGATGATCTTTAAGAATTCTAATATCAGTAGAATCATTACCTTCACCGGTAGCTTGATCTTTTATTTTGCTTGCTTCCTTTAAGTCATCATTTCCTTTTGTCTCTTCTTGTGGAGGATCATGTTTTTCCTTGTTGGATAAGAACTCCCCATTGTCGTCATCATTCCTGCAAGGTTTGTCACTTTTAACATTATCATTCAGTTCATCAAAAGTGATATGGGGTGATTCTTCCACAACTAGAGATTTAGTATTGTAAATTTTAAAAGCCCTAGATCTATCAGAATAGCCAAGAAATATACCTTGATCACTTTTGGGCTCAAACTTATCCAATTCTCTTTTATCATTATTATGTATAAAGCATTTAAAATCAAACACTTTCATATGAGAGAGAGAAGGCTTCTTACCTTTGTACAACTCATAGGGAGTCATTTTGGTGTGAGGCCTTACCATAGATCAGTTAATGATGTAGCATGCTATATTTATCGCCTCAGTCCAAAATCTCCAAGGAAGTTGTCTTTCTGACAACATGGTTCTAGCCATTTTTATGAGTGTTCGATTTCTCCTCTCGATTACCCCATTTTGCTCAGGGGTCCTAGGTGATGAAAATCTATGTGACATTCCTTCAGTCTTGCAAAAATTATAGAAGTCAGCATTGTCAAATTCACCACCATGATCTGATTGAATGTTGGTAACTTTGAACTCACCGTCTTACTTTATCTTCATGTAGAGTGCCTGAAACTCATCAAAAACATCATTTTTATGCGTAAGGAAGAATACCCATGTGAACCTGGAGAAATCATCCACCAAGACATAGCCAAATCTTCAACCACTTAGACTAGCAATTCTAGTTGGCCCAAATAGGTCCATATGAATCAGCTCAAGTGGTTTGGATGAAAGACTTTCAGATCTATTTTTAAAAGATTTTCTTGTTTGTTTCCCTAGGGCACATGCATCACAGATTTTATTATCTTGCTTAAATGAGAGTTCAGGCAGCCCTTTCACTATTGAATGCTTCATGAGTTTATGCAGGACATTGTACCTAGCATGTCCTAGTTTACGATGCCATAGCCATGCAAGTTCAGATTTTGATGCAGCAAGGCATAGATTCAAATGTGCAGGATCATCTAGGTCAATCATGTATACATTATTGACTCTCTTACCAGAAAATTTTACTATGTAAGATTTTGGTTCCAGAATTTGACATTCGAGAGAGTCAAAAATCACTCTATAGCCTTTATCACATAATTGACTTATACTCAATAAGTTGTATTCCAAACTTTCAACTAATAGAACATTTTCAATGGAGTTGGAGAGACTCTTACCTACATTACTTGTACCGATAATTTTTCCCTTGTTGTTCCCTCCAAATGTGACGTGTCCACCTCTTTTTTTCATCAGAAGATAGAATTTGGTTCTGTCTCCAGTCATGTGTCTTGAGCAGCCACTATCCAAGTACCATCGATTATGTACGGCTGCAAGACACTCCTGCACCAAGAATTAAGTGACAACATTTGGACCCCAACAGAGTTTGGATCCCATCAAACTCTTCAATTCTTCAAAACATGATACCATATTCTTTGGAATTTACATCTTCTTTTCATTTTTGATTTTCTTGCTTGCTGCCATGTTATTATTATTTTTGCTCATTTTCACATTCTTCCTTTGTTTCTTGCCTTTTGATTCGTGATGTAAGTGTGAAAAGGGTTGTTTTTGATTCCAATACATTGTTTTCAATTGATGGAAGGTGGTATGGTTCATGGGAAAATGATCCTGACTCGGCCGGTATGTGTGTGAGGCATAATAGGGCCAACCATATGAAGGTGTCGACCTGTGTGTGTAGAAGTGTCGACCTATTCTTTGTGCTACCCACTCATAACTGCCTCTGTTTGACTGAAGTGTCGACCTTCTGTGAACGAAGTGTCGACCTGTGCTCTGTTTCCCCCAGTTATAACGGTTTCTATCTTGCTGAAGAGTCGACCTCCTGTAAGTGGAGTGTTGACCTATTGGGTAGTATTTGGCGGCCTGACTGGGTGATGACCACGGGCGTGTCAACCTGTGCTGGGTGAAGTGTCGGCCTATGTCATTTCTATTTTGAGGATGTGCAGACCTGAGCTGTGAATAAGGTTGACCTGCCTGGTTGTTTTGAAAGATTTTCTTGGAAGATCAAGGAGTTATTACTTCAACAGATTCAACCTTCTTTTTTCCCTTGTTGGTGGATCTTTCTTGGTTTTGGATGGGTTTTGTGTTTGAAGTGGAAGCACTTGTGGAGGAGACAAAGGTGATAGTTTTCAAACCAAGTTACTTTTTGTTGGTGGGATTAAAACCCAACCCTTCCTTATTGAAGTTCATTTTTGTACCTAGCGTTGCATCTAGGTTTTCTCTATCATCTACAAACTTTTCCAAGGATTGTTGTTTGTCATTCAGTTCTTTCTGAAGTTTTTCATTGTTTTCAAGAAGTTGAGAATTGACTTGCTTGACTGCTTCATATTTTTCATTACACAATTTGCTGTCATTTTCCTAACTTTGCATCTTTATTTTTATTTCATCAATTTCATTTCTTAAGTCTTCATTTTCAACTTCTAAGTCAGCCATTTCTTTTCTACCATCTTCCAAATCTTCAATCAATTTTTTAAGGTCTTGAATTTCAGATTCCAGGGAGACTGTTTTATCACTTAAGCTTTGATCATGCATAATTGAGTTGGATTTCTTTTTTAAGGCTTTGTTTTCCTTCTTATACATGTCATACTTATCCATGAGTTCTATGTAGGCTTCTTCCCAATCACTTGTAGTGAAGTGCTCAAAAGGAGAATTTACCTCAGATTCTTCGTCTCCTTTGGCCATTAGGCTGAAGTCTTCCTTTTCCTTCTCCGTAGAGCTTGTTTCATCGTCATCTTCCTCCTCATCGCTCCACGTGCATACCATGGATTTGTTCTTCTTTGTCCCTTTCCATTGGGCAGTTTTCTTCATTCTTTCAGGACATTCAGTCTTGATATGTCCTGCTTTGTTGCAAGAGTAACAAATAATCTTGTCAGCTTTCTTAAAATTTTCAGAACTTGATCTGTAACCTTTCTTTACCCGTGGCTTCCTTTTCATGAAGCCCTTACCCTCTTTTCTTAGAAAGCTTTTGAACTTACGTGTGAGCATGGCCACTTGATCCTCATCTTGCTCACTGGTAGAAGTCTCACCTTCCTCCGAGGTAGTTTGGTGACTAGGTCCGGCCTTTAGAGCCAAGGGCTTCTTCTTGGTCACTTCTATCTCCTTGTTCTTCAAGTTCATCTCATAGGTCATGAGTGACCCTATGAGCTCTTCTACCTTGGTGGTTGATAGATCTCTAGACTCTTCAACCACAGTAGCCTTGGTATGCCATGCCGGGGTTAATGATCGGAGAAAATTTCTCACTATGTCCTGCTCTGTATATTTCTTTCCCAGATCAGGTAGAATATTTGTGAGCGTAGTTAAACGAGCATACATACCTTGAATGGACTCATCAGGCTTCATTCTGAACATTTCATACTCAGATATCAAGATGTTAGCTTTGGTTTCACGCACATGAGGTGTGCCTTCATATATTACCTCTAAGCGATTCCACATCTCCTTGGCTATCACCCAGGTTGATACTCTTGAAAACTCTACTAGATGAAGAGAGCACTGCAAGATGTGCTTGGCACTCCAGTTGACTGTTGACCTTCTTATCTGCTCCTTAGTCTAGACATCTTCATTTTCTGGAAGCTCATAGGGGCCCTTGCTAATAACTCGCTAGAGCTCATAGTCTTGGGCACGGATGAACACCTGCATACGATTTTTCCAATAAGGGTAGTTAGATCCAATGAACTAGGGTGGTCTGTTAATAGAATGTCCTTTGGGCATAAGACCCTTGGACGCCATTCCACCATTTCTCTCAAGGTCGTTGGACCCCATCATGAGAGTTTGGCTCTGATACCACGTGTTGTGTGGGAATGGCTGATTTAGAGGGGAGGGGTGATTAGATCTGGCTCTCCTTTTCTAGATAAACAAAGATTACAGTGGAATAAAATAACTAGCACATGAAACAAGAACTTATACGCAAGATGATGGAGTGTAAATCGACAATGAGCCTAAGCAAGCATCTAGCGTAAGACGATCAAACACATGCAAACCACAAGAGTGGGGAGTTTTAGGTGGTTTGAACTCAAACCTGAGTTCTACGTCCACCCCTCACTTAAACCAAGTGAGGTTTCACTAGTGCCACCGCACTAAGCCATTGTAAACATAGCAAATGGCACAACCGGCCAACCATAGACACGAGAAGCCCTCTATCTGTCTTCCTACAGAACCAGGTAGGGACTGAAACACCCCAGACCAGAGAACACCTCCGTTTGTCTTCCTACTACACCGGTAGGGTCGGATCACAATTTATGATAAGAACACACAAAAAGGAACAATGAAAACTCCAGACAGAGTTAGTGAAACTAAGGCCTTGAGAAAGGTTTCTATCTGAAAGATGGAGAGCTTGGACGGATGCTTGCAGAACCCTTGCTTCCTTCACATTGGCTATTCCTTGCAGGATGAGGAGCAGGTGGAAGAGAAGCTTGCGATCAGTTTCAGATCTTCAGGCAATGGCCTTGGGCTGTTCTCCTTCTTCTTTCTTCTTCTCTTCTTGTTCTCGACGCAGCTTGCTTAGATTTCTTCTTCTTCTCCAAGGTGCGCCAGCAGCGGTAGAAGCAACAACTTCTTCTTTTTCTCTTTGTCTATCTATTCTTCCTTCTACCCAGCATAAGCTCGCCTCTTGTATTTTTTGCCTGTGCGGTTCTTTGTGTGCATGGGATTGCATCGCACAGCTGGCCCTGCAGAGGGAGCTTTCCCTCCAAAACTCTTGTTCACTTTTGTTCCAAATCTGAGCATTAAATGATCCTTGTGGACAGTATCCAGCAGACTGCTTCCTCATTGGCTTAGGTCACTTCTATGCTTGTTGTACCTTCCTAGGATCATCTCTCATTGGCTGCCAACAACAGGTGGTGTGACATTTGCCATAATTGAACTATGTCACAACTGCCACTAAAAAGTCATTTCAGATATGGTGATGATGGTGGTGTCACATGTTTGACCTTGGGAGTTGCTCCAGACCTCAAAACCCATATTTTTGGGGATTTGTGATTTATATTTATACTCCCAAGATGATCTGACTTGCTTTAAAAAATAGCTTAAAAGACTTCTGGAAGAACCATAGTGTCGACCTCCTGTGAAGGGAGTGTCGACACTTCTTAGCAAAATCGCCACAATAACGCTCTCTGGAAGACCATAGTGTCGACCTGCTAAAACAAGGTGTCGACATGTCTTATGTAATCTGCCAATATAACGCTCTCTGGAAGACCATAGTGTCGACCTCCTGATACAAGGTGTCGACACTTCCTTTAAGGACTCCTGCCTTCAATGCTCTCTGGAAGACCATAGTGTCGATAGCCTGGTACAAGGTGTCGACACTTCCTTTAAGGACTCCTATATTCAATGCTCTCTGGAAGACCATAGTGTCGACAAGTTGGAACAAAGTGTCGACACTTCCTTTAAGAGGAACGTTTATAACGCCCTCTGGAAGGCCATAGTGTCGACCTCCTGATAGAGACAGGTCGACACTTCCTTGTAGCTTCTTCAGACAGATTCTTTGAGGTTACTTGGGCACGTTCTTTTGCCATCCCTTATGACGTATTTGGCTTATCTATCATGAGAGTATCAGTCAATGTCAACATTCAGGGAATTAGAATATTAATGACTCAGAGTGTTGGTAAGCATCAAAACCATAGAAAGTCAATGACTCATGGTGTTGAACAGTATCAAAACTACAGGGACATAACATTCTCCCCCTTTTTGATGATGGCAACACTGTAAGTTATTATACATCATTATGATCCAGTTCGAGCATTTTAAAGATACATGCATAGAGAGGATAAAGCATGAGAATCATGGAAAACATCTTCTCCCCCTTAAATCCAACACTCTCCCCTTAAATGACTCATGAAAACATCTTCTCCCCCTTTGACATTAACAAAAAGATGGGATGAGAAAATAGTGGAGAGACCGAAGGTCAGAGCCATGATGAGTTTTTCATAGAAGGTATGATTATTAGGAAGTTTTGGAGAAATACAACCTATATGATGAGTTGAAGATCTGAAAAATGCAAGAAGTTTCACAATATGATACTAATCTCATAACAAGTAGAATATTTATTGTCAGAGTCGACCATTATACAAACCTTATGACATGATTTTTATTAAAATAACTTGGTTCAAATCTAATGATATTAGAGTTCATGGAAAGAATTTGAAAGAACATCTGCAGGCATGTTTTAATAGAAATGAACCAAAATTACATGTCGAAGCCATGTGCAACCTTCCTTTTCCTGACTTATTCAGATTGAAAAACTTCTTTGAGAGTTACACATGTTAGTATTGAGGTTAAACACTCATGAAGTTCTTATGGAATTCAGAGTTACATCAGTTTCACTTTGATCTTTTGCTATCTAGCTCATAATTTTCTTTGAGCACATATGAATTTTTATGAGCGGTTAAGCCCAGTCATGCGTTGTATCTTGAGGATACACGTTGTTTAGACGCCAGTATCCCTAGGTAGTTGGTGTGACTGACTATCATGCCTCAAATTGAACAGAGATAGCATTGTCACCTCATGACTTGTCTTACCTCATTTCTTTGATGAGGGGACATATTTCTCAGCAACTGTGCCATTGCTCTGCCTTAGATTTGTCTTCAACTTACTGCAGAGTTAATAAAGACACTTCATGACACAACCCACTTGTCTTCTTGGACGAGGGACATGATTTCTCAGTGAACCAACGTCATTGCTCTGACAAAAATTTAGCAGTTAAGAATTCCAACTATTCATGGTGTTTAATGACAATACTTAGTGTTAGTATCTCAACCAAGGTTACCTTGTAATAGGAAATTTCCAGACTTTAGGGAAGTATCAATCGGGGCACAACATGTCACTACTAGTGAAAGTCTATTAAAAGCATTGAATACAGATGATTTCATAACATTTATCTCAAAACTCAATGAAGTCAATAAACCTGAACCAGTTTTATAGAATGGACAAGCACCATGTCATATAATAGAGGATTCTTACTTTGAAATCCACTCAGTTCTATGATCATGGTACCCAGACTGGAAGCTACTGAATTTTAGATTTTTCAAGTGAGTGATCGGAACAGCCAGTAACAGCAACAAGAAATGATCCATTTAATTATTCGGATAAGCATGATTGTCAAGTTAAGATCATGAGTAGTGGACACTCCCCCTTAGGATATGCAATGATCATCAGCAAGATATTAACCTATTGTTTCACGGGTTTTTATGCCGAATGATCAGGGTGAAGGAAGGGATACAGCGGGGAAGGAAAACACAGGAGTTTGATATATCTCGGGTATCCTCCTTACGGTTGCATGCCTCTCACGGCGGTATCGGGCACTCTCCTTTTATGGAAAGTCGAAAAGGATCGAATGGCACGAAAGTGTTAGGGTAAGGGTTGACCAGACAGGGTGTGGGCGTGCCAGTCGATTTCTCGACAATCACCCATGGAACCAAGGGTTGACCGGGGAAGCGCCACTAAGGCGCGGCACGTGGGCTCGGGTGATCGGGCGACACGTGGAGAGAAGGGGTTCCGTGGGTGCTAGTGCGTAGGCGATTGAGAGAATCGTGTACTGGACGTCTTTCCCCACCGGCCGTAAGCAACCGGTGTTTATTTACATCAGATTGAATCCGACCACCTTCATTCTGTGCTGAAGAAAAGTCTGGCGTATATGTCTGAAACCATGGGTAGAGGGCCGGGGGCATTCTGCAGCTGTGGGCGCGCTTTCGATTGGGGGGTGTTTACTAGGGTTAGGATGTTGGGCACGGATGTCGAGTGGTATAGGTAGGAAGCTGGGGGCCTGAATGCGGGTGCTTGTATTTCACTGGCTTTATGATGGGTCACATGGGCTTTACATATGGGCCTAAGTGGCCAAAGTACAATGGGCGCAAGCTGCGGGACAATTCTGACACGTGGGTTGGTCCCCGGGTCATTGCGTAATGAGGCGGGTATCCGCGTGTCATATGGGAACTCTTTACAGAGGGATTGGTGTGAGCCCGACTGCCTTGGTGGCCAGGGTGGACACGGACTGGCAACGGGTAGAGGTCAGACGCGGCTCGAGGTGAGCGGTCGGGTCCAGGTCTCAGACGGTGAATGTCGTCATGCTGGAGAGTCGAGGTTGGCCCTGGGACTATGATTCCCAGGCCAGAGGTCCGACTAGACTTGATTTGTTAGTCTGAGGGGCCAACGGTCGGCTGGGAGGTGAACGGTGGGCACGTGGTTCCGTGCCAGGATCTGTTACGGCATTATGGAGTGCCCTTCGTCACCGTCGTAAGTTGGCGTACACAGGCGGACCCGGGTGTTGACACCCGTTTTATACCCGATAAGTCGGGTCGTCTCCTTATTCATTCTATACGATGCTCCGAGTTGTTCACCCTTCATTGAGTCTCTTGGTCAGTTGAAGCTTGTTTCTTGGGTCTTAATTCCTAGATTAAGATGTGGCTCCCGGCGGCATTGCGTTGGATGAATCTTAGCGAACCCTTCACTCTATTTTTGAACTTCAACGATAATAACGGTCCCAATAAGGCGCGTTGCTTCCTTCTGACGGATGGGTCTTGGGCCGTTACTTTTTGAAGAGTCTTAAGGCTTAAGGCCTCATCCTCGAAGCTTATCCTTTTAATTCAACGTTGATAATAACGGTCTGTCGTCCAGCCGTTGTTTCATTCTGACGCCCTAGGCCTTGGCCGTCGCTTCCTTGAAGAGTCCAGCTTGTTGGGTCTTCTTCCCGTTGATCTTATCTCTTTGGGATAGGGTTGAAAGTAATGGATGATCCCCCATGCGTCGCTTCCAAGTGGCGGTCTATCGTGCAGCCGTTACTTCCTTCCGAGAGTCCTGGCAGTTCAGGCCTTTTCTCTGCTACTCCGTGGTCGAGATAAGGATTTGGATTGACGTTATCTCTTTCAAATCCGATCCTCAGGACCCCCCGTTTGTTTCTATGGACTCTTGGTGATATTATCTTCAAGGATTTGCTAAGAGTTATCTCTTTATCTTGCTGAATTATCCTCTGCTCGACCTAAGAGTTTGAGGGTCTATAAATAGAACTGTTGACTTCATGGCCAAGGGAGAGGAAGATTTGATTCACGACGAAGTGCTGCCGAACTCAGGAGCCATCTTCATCCAGGAGGAGCTGCTTCCCACGTCCATCCATCTTCTAATCAAGGGAGTCCTTTGGTTTTATCTTTCAAGTTCATCCTTGCATGCTTGAGTTCTTCCTTGGTTTTCCTCAAACTAAGCATTGTCCCTCCTCTTCCTCCACATTTTTCACTGTTCTTTAAGCATACAAACATCCTCCCAAACTTTTAAAAACACCCAGAGGGGTTAAAAAACCAAAACTCCCCGGTAATTCCCTCTCCTTGTGATGTTCTTAAACTCTTTAAGAATTGATGCTATGCTTGTGAAAAGGTCTAATTGAGGTTGTCTTGTCTTGTCTTTCTACTTCTTTGGTAGGTTTACAGGTTCATTAGCACGAGGCCCAAGTCTTCTAGCCGGATGGAAGAGTTGGAGTTAAAAGAATTCAAGCTTTACTACTGCAGGTTACCTGACGGTCTGGTGCAGGCGCGTCACTATCTTCCGGCGGTCTATCGTGCGGCCGTCACTTCCAAGCGACGCACAGGATTCTGGCCGTTACTTCCAAGTTGATCTGCAGGCTTTCCTTGGTTTTCTCTCCCGTGGGCGGGTGCTTCATCCACCTATTTCCAAGGTATATTCAGGTCTTTGACTTGTGTTTACTTTGGTGGCGATCACATCTTTCCTTGGTATTGGGCATTAACTATCTTCTTCATCATATCTTCTTTATTTTCCTCGCTTGTTCCACCTTCGCGGTGTGTTTTTATTTATTCCTTGCTCCACGCCCCGGCGTGTGTTTTCCTTTTCCTTAGCGTAATTTGATTGAGGTAGCATGCCCATGCTAGAGCTAGCTATGATCGCCTAGGTTCATGTTCACATGTTCACAGGTTTGAGTAGATCTTTGATTGCTTGTTTGTCATCTTGCCATATTACTTTGCAAACCTCAAAAGTAAGATAAAAGATAGGCAAATAAATATCAACAGATAATTTTTTGACGATCACGGTGGGACAGCTTGTGCCAATCGTGCTCTTGATTCTTGTTTAAAACCTGCCATCATCTGCTTGCTGGGTTGCCCTTTGTTTCCCCTTTGATTACTGCATATTCTGGTTTTTTGAGTTCTCGACGGCTAGGTGTCCCCGCGTCACAGTTCTCTGACGCAGGGGCATTAGACCGCCACGTTGGTTCCGCTGTGTGAGCTCCCACGGGTTTCCCGGTTACTTCTGTTTGGTTTTTGTTCTCTGGCTCATCTGACGGTCTCATCCCCCTGCGCTATATATTATCTGGCGGTCTGGCCTTCGACCGTTATTGTTCTCTGACGCAGGGTTCTTCGACCGTTACTCTCCTGGCAGGTACGCATCCGAGGTGCATTGATTTCCGCAGTTTTTGCTGTGATTTATTGCTTGGGTGATACTTGACCTCCTTCTTGCTTTGCTCACATCTGCATATCATGGTGTGCACTATTGATTGTTAGATTGTTAGGCTAGACTTTGCATGCACTCCGGTGCACATAGGGTCATTCATCTTTTCATACATTAGATTGCATTTTCCCACCTTGTTGTGAGGACCTCTCGTCTCCATATTCCTTGGGGCCGACTAGGAAATCACAGCAGGGACCTCCATAAGTCCCCGCGAGCCGTGGATTCCCACACGGACGCCGGGCTGGTTGTACCTTTCCCACCCTGTGTCTAGGGTTGCATAAGTGATTGAGTGGTTACACTTAGAGTCAAACCAAGTCTCATATCCATCTCCTATTAGGAACCCATTATTGAGAATACATATCGATCAATTCACTAAAGTTTCAAAGGAGAAATCATAAGAATCTTGTCGCATCATCCTAAACAACTTGCTTGATTTTTGAGTGTCTCCATCTTTTACCACTTACATCTTGTTAAAATCACCTAAGTTCGGTTGCTTATTGTGTGCTTTGTGTTGGTTGTTTTTGCTTTTTGTCAAGGTTGTCCGTTGCATGTGGAGTTGTTTTCGTCCGTCTGAATAGTCTTCTCGAGTCGCTTCTTCCTTCACGTTCTATTCCAACCCCCTCTTCGAATCCACCATGGCATCCTTCGATCCTCCGCGTTCCCAAGAGGACTCTCTTCCTCAAGGGCTCCTTGAGAACCCCCCTAGGGTTGCCACCTTTCCCTCCGGAGAAGGGACTGCCCCTCTCCCGTCCTCCACATCTGTGGGAGGTAGTCAAGGTACCCCTTCTCTTTCTACTCCTTCCGCGGGCTCCGTCCTTCACATGATGGCCCAATTGGACC
The DNA here is from genome assembly GCA_022559845.1 of Amorphophallus konjac. Classification (NCBI taxonomy): domain Eukaryota; kingdom Viridiplantae; phylum Streptophyta; class Magnoliopsida; order Alismatales; family Araceae; genus Amorphophallus; species Amorphophallus konjac. The sequence goes on from CM040121.1 coordinate 467,842,193, forward strand.
CGACCCAACTTCAAGTCCTATATCAAGCTATGCAAGGGTCCAACGCTTCTCCCTCCGCCGCTGTTCAAGGTCAATCTAATCCTTCCATTATTGGGCCGTCCGTTCAGCCCACTCCGATTGACCTCACCCCGGTCCAACCTCGGACCATCACTTTCGCCGGCATGGAGATGGGCCAATCTTCCAATTCAGCCCATCAGTCTTTTGATAAAGGGAAATCGCCTATCCCTTCTTTCGTCCAGGTGGATCATCACAATTCTGGTTCGGTGGCTTCACAGCTTCTCATGAACCCTTCTGATTTCTTACACTCTCAGCAAGGGGTGGCCCAAACTCACTCCCATCCGGGTATATCTCAGGCTCAATATCCTTCTTACGGGCCCCCTATTTCCACTATCTATCCTTCTACTCATGCCTATGGGCCTCCCCTTTCTGCTACAATCATTTCGTCCGCTCCTCAAATACAATCGGCGTCCTTCACTACCCCTGCTCCCTCCCAAGAGCAGGACTTGCTTAACAAGTGGGCCGCCATGCAGCAACAACTCGACTTCCTCCAGAAAAGGGTGGGCCCACAATCCTTGGCCGATATTCCTATTCCGAGCTTCCAGAACATTCGGTTCCCTCCGCAATCAGAGCTCCCCAACTATCGCAAGTACGATGGGAATAACAATCCCTTTATCCATGTGAGGGATTTTCTATATGAATCGGCGCAGTTCCAATATGATGATCGCCTCATGGCGTATTTATTCCGCCGATCCTTAGATGGAGTTGCTCTGGAATGGTTCTATTCTCTGCCACTGGAAGAGGCTGAAAGTTTCAAGGTAGTTAAGGACAAATTCATTCAGCGGTTTCAAGACAAGGTTGGACCGGAATATTCATTTACAGACCTAGTAGCCGAAAAAATGAAACCGGAAGAAGAGTTCGCCACCTATGCAGACAGGTGGAGGCAGATGGCCGCCAGAGTGCCTGGCCATATTCCGGAGGAAGAGAAGGTCAAATTGCTGATCTCCAATGCCACGCCGACTTTCCGCAACATCCTGGCAATGAATGATATAGCTAACATGCATCAACTCTACAGCCGGGCGCGCTTCATACAGACTCAATTCAAGGACTCCCCTATCCATTCTCTTTTCGAAGACCAAAAGCCCAAGTATCACAAGAAACCACAAGGGCCGGTTACCGAGGGAGTCCAAACAAACGAGCAAGTACAAGCCGTTGCTTTTCCATGTCAGGCCGCACCCTTCCGCTACAACCAAAACCCCCGCAATCCACAAAACCCCGCTCCACAAAGCTTCCAGGCCACTCCACAAAACCCTCCCCCCCCGCCTTCACCATTCCTCAAAACACCTTCACCATTCCGCAACAACCACCGCCACCATCACAATACCATAACGTCCCTCCACCCAACGGCTACAATAATAACAACCCTAATAGCAAGCACCCGGCTCCCAGGAGAGCCCAGTATCCTCCATTGCCAGAGACACTTACAGATATTTTTTCGGCACTCATGTCAATAAATGCAATCCAACTTCCTCCGGAACGACCTGTTTGGAACCCGGCGGTTGATCAGACTAAATATTACATGTTCCATAGGCAGCCGGGCCATACCATAGAAGGATGCTTTCAGTTCCGAGATCTGGTATATGACCTTCATGAGGGGCAGAGAATCGACTGGGCCGAAATGCATAGGGCCATTGTGGAGATTAAAGAGAAGAGAAGGCAGCCGCAGGGGCAGCAAGTGCAGCAGCATCAAGCACCGCAGCCGCAGCAGCCACCACAACAGCAGCAGCCACAGCAAGTACAAGACCTAGGCATCCATCAGAACCCGATGCCGAATCATCCACCCGCTCCTCAGCAGCAGCCACCGGAACCAGTACAAGTAAACGTGGTTCAACCCCCGGCCCCCAACGCCGGGTGGTCTTTTGATGATGATGGCGCCACACCGCAAGTAATGGCCTTCCACCACAACCTCCGCAACCATTCCTTCATCCTCCCTACACAACCGACACCCTCTCCGCTCGTCTTACCTTCCACACCCGCTCCAGCAAACCCTCTACCGCTCTCCATTCCATCATACCCTCCAACACTTACTCCCCTCACTATCATCACACCACCACCTAATCCTTCGCCCACTCTCAAACATCCACTAGCCTTCCCTCCACCCGCATCGACGTCCATCACCGCCGCGCCTTCCACCAATCCCTCACCTATCATCCGCTCACCCCCCATTAACCTCACCAACCCTACGCTCCACCAAATCACCTCCCCCGCACCACCTGTCCCACTCATCCACCCTACAGGGCCCATCATACTCTCTTCGGATGCTGGGGCAAACTGTGCCTTAAGGAGCGGGAAGATGTTCCATCGGAATTACGTTACTACTTCAAATCCCCAGTCCACCCAGCCAACGGCCGAACAAGAAGAAGCTGAACCTCTGCCGGGTACCCAATATGACTTGCTACATCATCTGGATCGGGTACCCGCTAAAATATCCGTGCTGGAGCTGATCAAAAGGTCTACCCTTCATCAGGATGCACTGAGGGATTTCCTACAGAAGGTGATGGTTAGTGAAGACATGGCAGTCGACAGCTTACCAACGGCACTAGCAACTATCTCCAAAGGGCCAGTGATTACATTATCAGAAACCGAGCTTGCACCTCCGGGGGCTCGGCAAATGCCGCTCTGCATAACAATTACCCTGAACAAGGTCAATATTGAAGCAGCACTGGTTGACACGGGGGCCTCAATTAATGTTTGTCCACTTAGCACCCTCCGAGCATGCAACATGTCTGAAGAGTTACTACGGCCTACTCCCACCACTATAGCAGCATATGACAACTCAAGGCGAGCATGTCACGGGATAATCACCATTTAGGCAGAGCTCGGGCCCCTTGCTATGGCCGTAGAATTCTATGTTCTCGATATCGACCCTATGTTCAAGGCTATCTTGGGTCGTCCCTGGATTGACACGCTTGGCGCCGTACCCTCCACCGCACATCAGTGCGTTAAATTCCCCTTCCAAGGGAGGGTCGTCAAAGTCAAGAGCTTGTCCACGGTGCAGACAGTCAAGGCCATCTCAGATCAAGTTCTTTCCACACTCTGGCCGAGCAGCCGGCCCGTTTTGTCAGTGCTTGATTTGAACTGTCCTTGGGCTTACACATCTCCTAAGCCCATCACTACTCCAGTCAATGTCAAAGTGAAGCCGCAGATTCGAGATTCAAAGGGGTGGAACATTATATTGAAACTGGGCTATCAACCGGGGAGAGGCCTCGACGCGCAACTGCAAGGCATGACTAAGCCTATACCCAAGGGAAGAAAAATGGGTAGGCGAGGTCTCGGTTACAAGGAAACAACATTATCTATGGTGGGTGATTCTGGGCCGCTTACCTGGGATTATCGTCAGCACTTTGTCAGAGGGCCTCTCCAGCCCGGCACATTAGCTCCAAAGCCGGTTCAGCCAAAAAGGGATATAGTTTGTCCGATTGCCAGTCCGCCTTCCCTACCAGGAGGGTCAGATGATGACATGCTCGACTACAGTCAGGCCTTGCAGAGGCTCTTTTATGAGGAGGAGCGCCAAAAGCAACAAGAGGTTCGGCTCGTACAGTGGAGGCCGAAGAAGCAGCCCGCGGTTAAATTGCAGAAGGTGGAGAGCTCTCCAGTTATCTTCTCTTGGTCTCCCTCATGCTTCCAATCCATCTTTCAGCAAAGGGAGTTCATACCCCGCCTTCCTCCTATCGTGATAAATCCATTCGTCATTGATCCACCGGAGATTCTATTCATTCCGTGTGCTTACAGGAAGTGCCCGCGCATTGATCCATCCACTCTATTCACTCCTCCTCCTCCCAATGCTCAACTCCACGAGATGTGGTTTTCTTCTTCCGACCCCTTCTTCGATTGCATTTTCCCCGAGCTGTTCCCTATGCAGCTCCCACCTCCTCCATCTTGCTATGTAGTCTCTACTGATCTCCAGGAAAAAAAAACGTCAAATTTAAAACGGAGATTTCAGTGGAAGATTACGCTATCCTGTCTCCATCCTCCTCCTCCCAGGGGCACGAGTCCCCTGCTCCTCCCCTTCCACTAAGTCTTCTCTCTCCTAGGTTAGGGTTAGGGTCTAGCGAGTCTAAGGAAGTAGAGTCAGTTAGGTCTAAAGAAGTAGGGTCTTGTTCTGGGTCGTCCAACCCTTCCCATTCTGAGTCGCGCCCGCTCGCGCGTCCTTCCCGATCTATTCCTGATAGGTTCTTGCAAGATCTAGCTCAGCGGTGTCATGCTCTTTTGAAGTGCCCGGAATTCGTCGCTACAGCAATTGTGATTAAAGACGAAGTGGAAATAGAAGGGGAATGGAGCGACGACGGATTAGGCGTCTATGAGGTTTTGGATGAGAAGGATCCAATAGATGAAGACAACAATGTAGATGACACTGCCGATTTATATGCACAAGGACTAAAAAGATTCGACCAGCCGTCGACGGTAGTGGATGAACCTACAAAGGAAATCAACTTGGGGACAGAAGAAGACCCAAGGCCCATCATTATTTCAGCTAATCTCCCTTCACAAGTAGAAGAAGATCTAATTAAAGTGCTAAGGGAGTATAGCGATTCTTTCGCCTGGTCTTATGAGGACATGCCAGGTCTTGACCCCTCCTTAGTGGAACATCGACTCGTGCTTAAACCAGGGGCAACACCTGTTAAACAAAGGTCAAGAAGATTTCATCCCCACATGGCCTTGAGGATCAAAGAAGAGGTCGACAAGCTATACAAGGCCAAGTTCGTCAGAGTAGTCTTATATCCCCAGTGGGTGGCGAACATAGTCCCTGTTCTCAAGAAGGATGGAAAAGTGCGCATATGCATTGATTTCAGGGACCTAAACAAAGCTTGTCCCAAAGATGATTTCCCGCTACCTCATATAGATGTTCTAGTGGATAACACTGCCGGGTACGAAGCTCTGTCGTTTATGGATGGGTACTCGGGCTACAATCAAATCCGTCTCGCTCCGGAAGATCAAGAGAAAACTTCCTTCACCACGCCCTGGGGCACGTATTGTTATGTGGTTATGTCATTTGGGTTGAAGAACGCGGGTGCCACCTATCAAAGGGCAATGATGGCCATTTTCCACGACATGATGCACATATACATGGAGGCTTACGTGGATGACATCTTGGTGAAATCAAGAACAAAAGAAGAACACCCCTCTATTCTGGCTAAAGTGCTGCAGAGAGCCAGGGAGTATAAGCTTAAGATGAATCCGAAGAAGTGTGTATTCGGAGTCTCCTCAGGGAAGTTGCTAGGATTCATAGTGAGCAAACGGGGGATCCAGATTGATCCTAATAAAGCACAGGCCGTCATGGACATGCCTCCGCCAAAGAACATTACGGAACTTCGAGGATTGATTGGTCGGCTGCAATTCATTAGAAGATTCATATCTCAGCATTCTCAGAGGTGCCGCCCATTTTATGAGTTGCTTAAGGCGGGGGTCAAGTTCGAATGGAATCAAGATTGTCAAAAGGCCTATGAGGACCTCAAAGAGTACCTAACCAATCCCCCAGTTTTGCAACCTCCTGTCCCTGGGAAACCCCTAATCCTATACATCTCGGTTATTGAGGACTCCCTAGGGGCGATTTTAGCACAAGTGGATGATGAAGGGAAAGAGCGGGCTGCGTACTACCTCTCTCGACTGTTTAATCCAGCTGAATCCAAGTACACCGCTATGGAGAAGACTTGTGCTGCTTTAGTGTGGGTAGCTCAGAAGCTTAAACATTACTTTCTCGCCCACCCAGTTAGGTTGATCTCCAGAATGGACCCGGTCCGTTATCTCCTAGAAAAGCCCGTCCTTTCTAGTAGGTTAGCTCGCTGGCAGAGCTTCCTCTCTCAGTTTGACATCACCTTTGTCGTTCAGAAGGCAGTCAAATGATATGTCATTGCTGAGCATCTCGTACATCTTCCTATTCCTCATACCGATTCCATTCATGATGATTTCCCTGATGAGCATCTCTCTGTCCTTTCTCATCATCCCTTCTGGTCTCTGCACTTCGACGGTGCACTCAACTCTCAAGGCCAAGGGATCGGGGCTGTCTTACTTACTCCAGAGGGAGTAACCATCCCCTTCGCTTATCAACTTCGATTTCCTGCTACCAACAACATCGCTGAGTATGAGGCTCTCCTGGCCGGCTTGAAGCACGCCTATCTCCTAGGCGCGCGCTATTTGAACATCATAGGAGACTCTCTGCTCGTTCTACGGCAAGTTCTGTCCACTTACCGTACTCGTGACCCCAAGCTCAAACCTTATCAAGATTTGGTCACGCTCATTGCTAAGCGATTCCGTAAGCTGATCTATATCCATACTCCCCGTTCTTTGAACATTCTAGCTGATGCTTTGGCATCTCTTGCTTCCTCCTTATCTTTCCCTCTCAGTCGTAGTACTGAGACCATCGTCGTCCAGAGATTAGACGCACCCTCTATTCAAGATCCCTGGTTCATCAACCTCAGGAAATCTGTAGAGGCGAGAGTTGAGAAGGAGGATCTCAAGGAAGTTTCATTAACAGAGTTAGAGGAGATTCTGGACGAAGAAGAATTACCTTGGTATCATGAAATCGAATTGTTTTGCAAAGAAGGGTCATTCCCAGAAGGGGCAAAGGCCGAGCAGCGTAAAGCAATAAGAAGAGCCGCCGCAAGGTACACTATCATAGCAGGAGAATTGTATAGGTGCGCCACTAATGGAATGCTCATGAGATGCTTGGATGATGTAGAAGCTTGGAAGGTGGCTGAAGCGGCCCATTCTAGTGAGTGTGGAGGTCATGTCAATGGCCAGGCTCTAGCAAAGAAGATCCTTAGGCAGGGCTACTATTGGCCCACTCTAGAGGAAGATTGCTCCCTCTATGTCCGGAGGTGTCTTAAATGCCAACTCCATGCTGATAAAATTCACTCTCCAGCTTCGTCCCTCCATCCTATGACTGCTCCTTGGCCATTCTCTATGTGGGCTTTCGACGTCGTCGGCCCACTCGGTGATCCTAATTCTCAGATCAAGCAAAAATCCTTCATCCTCACCGCTACCGAGTACTTCACCAAATGGGCCGAAGTCGAGGCGTACGCAGAAATCAAAGCTACAACGGTGTGCCGCTTTATCATGAAGAATATCATCTCGCGGTTCGGAGTGCCAAGCAGTATCATCACCGACAACGGACCCCAGTTCGTCTCCCAAGAGCTTAAGGACCTATGTAAGAAGTTCAATATTGCACTGCATCATTCGTCTCCATATTACCCTCAAGGCAACGGTCAAGCCGAGGCCACTAATAAAACCCTTCTTAAAATCATTAAGAAAACATGCGAAGCACATAAATTTTCTGATTGGCCTGAGAGATTGGTGGAAGCTCTGTGGGCTTACCGCACCTCCGTCCGCACCCCTACGGGACAAACTCCCTACTCTTTAACTTATGGGATGGAGGCGGTGCTCCCATACGAGATCTTAATCCCTTCCCTTAGAGTGCAGCTCGATAAGGAACTTAATCTCGATGAACGTCGGGAGGCGTTGCTGGTCCAGTTGGAACTCTTGGATGAGAAGAGGATGAACGCGGCCGATCACGTGTCCGTTTATCAAAAGAGGGTTTCGCGTTATTTTCAAAAGAAGGTAATCGAACGAAAATTTTGTAAGGGTGAAATGGTTTTGAAACGCAAATTCATTCGGTCTGCAGGTCCTAGGTCCAAGTTGCAACCTAACTGGGAAGGGCCATTTGTAATAAAAGAAGCTTATCCAGGGAATGCTTATCGTTTAGTAAACGCGGAAGGTGAGGAGCTCTCTCACCCGTGGAATGGGTTGTATCTTAAGCGTTTCTTTCCCTAAAAATCTAAAACCATGTGCTTCTCCGGCAACAAGAACTTCCTCCCTATCTTCAAGAAGAGGGTCCCAAGTAAGGCAATCACACACTACACGACATCCCTGGTCGGGCTCCTTGTTTAAAAGACACCGTTCTCCTTGGCCATGCTTTAGGGGAAAATCGAAGTCCCTGTCCGTTTCATTCTTCGGCTGAATCCAGGGGCAAGGAGTGAATAAGGAGGCGACAACCAATTCAAACTCCCTAACGAGAGGAGGTCTCAAATAGGGGCAAGTCCGTTATGACCTGACGCCACAAGGAAGAAAGGACAAGAAAAGAAAAGGAGTGCTCTTTACCAATAAAGTCAAAAGCATCATCTCAAAGTCTGTGAATGAAATTTCAAAAGCTCCAAAGGAAAAAGAAAACTAGGCATGACAAGAGTGGCAGTACAGTTCCCCGCGGGACGTTATGAGCCCGGTCGCATGCATGCCTAGGTGGAACAAAGGTTCGATGACGGACATAAAAGCCCCGGCACAACAGACCAAATCTCTGATAGGGTTGTACGGTGAGGGAATCAAGTTCTAAAAACTCCCATATCTGGCCTAAGCTTACCCCCATGTTCCTTTTTTCTTTTAGGACTGAGATGAGTACCCTAGGTATGGCTTTGGTAAAAACACCGTCACAATGACTAGGCCTCGGCCAGGGGTTGTCACAATATTGCACGCCGGTCTCGAGACTCAACCTAAAACGAGGAAGGTCTCGTGTTGCTAGAGAGGCACTGGTTTTTCAAAATCCAAAAAACAACAAATATTTTCAAAATCCAAAAACAACGAATATTTTCAAAATCCAAAAAAATAACAAATATTTTCAAAATCCAAAAACAAAACAAATATTTTTAAAATCCAAAAACAACAAATATTTTCAAAAATCCAAAACACAACAAATATTTTCAAAATCCAAAAACATTAAATATTTTCCAAAGCTCCCAAAAATACCATCATATGCATAGCATGCATCGCATTGTCATTATATTTTCGCCTATTTAATAAGGCTCCACCCCTTGACCAAATATCAAGAAACGGTCATTATCTAACTTGCTTCAAGGCAAGGGGTTGAGTCTAAAAATAGATCTAACTTGTTTCATGTTTGAGTGTGTGCAGAATACAAGGGCAAGCCCAAAAGCAAAAGCTCACAACTATGCAGGTTCAAAGTGTGTAACGCGCCAGCATCAGACCGTTACAGTCATGTAACGGGCCCATATTTGACCGTCATTTCCCTTTAGGCATGGGCCTTCTTCCTTTCCATTGAACCATCATTATAACGGTCTGAGACTCTCCGTTACTTGAATATAACGGCTCAAGACCCATCGTCATTTCCTTCAGAGATCGGGCTCTTGTTACTCTCATTCTGACGGCCTGTCGCAGGACCGTTATTTCCTTGCAGCGGCCCAGTGCACATCCGTCATATCCTCCAGAAGCCCTGTCTGTTCACATCAGTCTAGCCTTTCAGATGATGGAACTCAAGATCATTCAACTATGGCAATCTCATCTCATTCAAGCAAAGATTAATGAAATATAATTCTTGATAAATTCAACTTCGATTGTCAATTACATGATATCTCTCATGAACAAAAAAAAAGGAGGAAAATCAAGATACATTCAATTTCTTATCCGCAAGAGGGCGGATTCTTCTCAACTCTTTCATGTAATCTCGGCGTGTTTCGTCGTTCTCTTCAACCTCTGCTTGCCACGGGCGCACCTTGCTGATCTCCCACATGGTCAGCGCGTTCCGGATCGCTCTTTCATCTTCCTCGGTCCCCATCTTCCTAGGTAGAAGGGGAGGGTAGTGTGATAGTGCAGAAACGCTGATTTGAGGTAATCCGATCTGAAGATGGCATCGGTGCGGGTTGTAGATCGCCATGGTAGTGTTCCCTACTAGCTGGAGGTCCAGGCCTTGACGCCGCGGTATTTTGAGAAGAGTGCTTCGGAGGACTCTTGGTCGCATGATGAATTTGTCTATTGGCAAAGTGTTAAAGAAGAGGCGCCATTCGTCCCGAGTTTTCTTATCCGCTGTCTTGCATTCAACCTGAGAAGAGTATCCAAATGCCCCTCTAATAAAGAAGAGAGGGTAGCTCCCAAAGATCCGGCTTGCTGAGATTATGTCTTCCTTAGGAAGGAATTTGATTCTTATTCCCATCCAGCACTCAAGGAGTATCATGGAGCCGAATAAAAGTCCTCGTGTACAAGCCGAGCTTAGTCCTTCATAAAGGTATGAGAGGACCGCTTGAGAGATAGACATTCTCCGCCACAGCCCGCTAATAATACCAAGATTTTGAATGTCTAAGAGGTGGTCGGTAGTGGTAAAAAGAAAGACTCCACACAAGCAAACCACCACCGCCTTGGCTATCGCTTCATATCTCTCCCACTTGTTTTTACAATGAGACACTATCCACTGTGCTAAGGGTATCAAGTGGATGTGGTGTGGGCTGATCATGGTTCTCACGTCCTTTGGATTGTGAATGAAATCACTCAAGATCAAGGACGGGTCGATAGGCTCGATTGTGTAGCAAACCCGGTCTTCATTCCCCACCTTAGTCTTAGGAAGGGTTAGGTAGGTTTCTACCTCCTCCAATAGGACGGTTGCTTCAAAAGAAGGGAAGATGAAGGTATGAGTTTGTGGATGCCATAATTCCACAAGTGCTGAAAGGCTTGGCCAATCTAAGGACAATTTCTGAAAATTATTGCCTAAAACCAAGAGGGGTTGGAGGTGCCATGCTTTAAGGATTGATGTGACCTCTATGGGGAGTGCCTTTACCATGGGAGCCACCCACTTCAGATTGGAATAGCACCTTGGACCAGGAAGGGGCTTGAGAAAAGAAAGAAGGAAGTCATGAAAAGAATAAGTGCAACAAAATTCTGAACTTTGGATGAATTGTAAGAACTTACCACTCTTAGGATGTTGGAGCTTAGGTGTTTGGGAATTGAGGTTAGCCGTTGAAGCTCTCCATGTTCCCTCCTTGCAGCTTTGGGGCCGGGGTAAGCTTTCTCCTCCATAGCCATCACCTTGAAGCTCCTCTTCATCATGTTTTCTGCTCTTTGGAAGAGCTCTTCAAACCCTAGAATAGAGGTTTCAGCAAAAGCTGCGATTTTGATTAAGGTTCCAAGTTGCTAAGGCTTATATTTAACTTTGGAAGGATCAGACTCGGGCTAGAAGGCTTTATCTTCAATTAGGATAAGTTCTAGTGATGGATCAAGTGGCTAAACCTCGGGTTTTAGTTATCTCGGCTCAATCCATTTCGGATTACAACCCAGATTCTGACGGTCCATCGTGCGGCCGTTACTTCATTCCGATGTGCCAGCCCTTGGCCGTCGCATTTTCTGTGGGTTTCAATTCCCCGAATCATGTTCTGTGGAGAATAACGGTCTAAGGGTCTACCGTCGCTTTCTGTAACGCGCAATCCCTAGGCCGTCACATTCTCAGCTACTCAGTTCCTTCTCTTTTGGGCTAAAACACTTCCTGACGGTCTTGCTTAGGACCGTCTCTTTCTGACGCGTCTTCTTCAGACCGTCGCAGTTCCTGCTAGTTGCCCTGGACAACTATCGTTCTGCCATGATCAACGGTCTGACCCGTGGCCGTTATTTACATTTGACGCACCATCGATTGGCCGTCGTTTATCCTGATGCCCCACTGCCAGAGTGGGTCTCTGATGATTAACGGTCTCTCACCAGAGCGTCATTTGATTATGACGGTCAGATCTTAGACCGTCACTTCCTCTGCTGCTGAGTTCAGGCTATTTCTTCTGCCCTTGCCTAGACCTGGCGGTCTTTCACATTGTACACCTTGTCCTCTTCCCATTTTCATACATTCCTGCATACATCTCATTCATTCATCCACATTTCGTCCATCCTGCTATTTTCACATTCATTCATTCACGCTTGCATAAAACTAAAACAAAACAGAAAACTAAAAAGAAGGGATCTCATTCCATTTTGCCAAAGGTTCTATACAAATGATAAATAAAACATAAGAAAAGGCATCATTCGGTCTACTTATCTGCCGGACCGCCCTCATCCTCTCTATCCTCGGGTCTCCTCACAGGTGGCGGTGCTATGGAAGCACTCTCCTCCTGCTGTCCTCTCTCTGCCCTCTCATTCCTCCGCTGGGCGGAGGAGCTGACAAGGAAATTCCCTACTGAGCCGCTAGGGGCAGCACTCCTATGTACCCCACTCTGGGAGGCACTCCGCTCCGGTCCCCGGCCCATCATCCGGACCGTCCACTCCAATGTCCGCAGCTCGATCTTCAGTGTAAAGATCTGACGCCGCGTCTCCCGTGCCTCGGTCCGGTAGCGATCCAAGTCGGCCGTCCCGATCCGAAGCTCCTCCACCTCAGCTCGCGCCCGCGCTAACTCCTTCCGGAGTTGTTCCATCTCTGCATCATCTGGGCGTCACAGGGTCTCCGCTCTCAGCCGGGCCATCTCTGCCCGTACCAGCTCCGTCTCTGCTCGGGCTCGATCAGTCTCGGCCCGGCTTCTCTCTACCTCAGCTCTCGCCTGGCTGGCCTCGGCCACTGCTGCTGCTAGATCCCTCGCCTGTAGATTGCATTTCATGTCATTAGTCATTAAGCATTTAATTAGGCACAATCATAAGTTTTTTAGTCTCTTACCCGCTCCGCGAGGGTGGCCTCCGCCTCCTCGGCCCGGGCAACCGCCCGAGCAAAGTCAGCCTCCTGCTCAGCCCTGCCTCCCGCAGGCTGCGAGGAAGAGGATGGGGCATCCGGTCCAGCGCGTTGGGCTCCCTCGGCCCGCTGCATTTAGAAGTCATGGTTAGTTGACATTGGCATTTGCATCATGAACATCATTGCATAAATCATGAGCATTTAAGTTTTTAGTCTAACCAGGAGCTTCAGGGCAGACCGGTACCCGTCCCGCTGTTGGATGGTGGAGTGGAGTAGCCCTTCCAGCTCGGCTATCCGTCCCTCAGGGTCTAGCTGCATTTTAGAAAGCATGAGTCAGCATATATCACATTGCACATTGCATAATAGAAAAGTTTAGAGTTTTAGTTTGCATACCGGTCGGCGGGTACCTCGGTACACCCGGTCGCCGTAGAGTCGAGCGAAGGCCTTCAGATATGCCTCGTCGCTCTCGTCTCGCTCCTTCACCGCTCGGCCCCGCCTGTTCCAATCGTGGACGTACTTCACCTTCCGGGCGCACCAGTCCACATTACCGCTGATGCCCCTTGCTGACTTGCCGGGGTGGTCGTCGCTGTGGCGTGGAAAGGTCACCTCGGGCTGGTGTAGTCCCCGGGTCCGCAGGATCAGCCTGTAGTGCAGAGGCTCGATGATATGGAGGCAATGCAACCATATGTCTCGCCCCCGGTACGATAAGGCCACCTCCACCCATGGCTGTCCCGTATAGCCCTCGTCACGGTATGGGGTCCATCTCACCTGAGAGCATTTAGTTCATTCATTAGCATATGAAAGCATTAAAAGATATTTGGAAAGCATTTTAGAAAGCATTTAGAAACATTTAAAAGCATATAGAAATCATTTTGAGTTCTGGACCTACCGATGTATGCGGGAAGGAGTCCAAGTCGTCCTGGATCGTCCGGGTCAGTCTGCTGATCGACCATGTATCCCTCGCCACCAACCAACGCCTCGCGATCGGTATGCGGCCGGGATGGAGTAAAGCGCCTCTCCCGATGCCTGGGAGGTACATATAGCTCCAGATCTGCATTTAGAAATCGAGTCAGTCGAATCATTACATAAATCATTGCATAAATCATTTTTCATAAATCATAGCATCAATATTCATGGCATAATAGAAAGCATTTAGAAGTGCATTTACCTGTAGGAAAGGCGAGAAGCCGCCCAGCATCGTCTGCCTGTCTGTAGTGCTGAGGGACTCGAACAAGAATGCGAGCACTGCCGCTCCCTAGGCGTATCGCCTGACTCTGCCCAAATCCTCTATCATCGGCAGCAGTCTGCAGCTGATGACATCTACCCGAGTCGCGAAGAGGAGCTTCCCGAATTGCAGCATCAGGAAGCGCCTGAGCACTCTATCTCCCTCTGGTCCCGCCTCCGCCGCCACGCGAGGGCGCACCTGGTCTATCAGTCTGCTCAGGTGCTCCTCGGGGAGCTCTCCCACGGCGATCGCCGCTCCTCTCAGTCCCAAGCTCTCCTGCAGCACTGATCTCGAAAGCTGGGAGGAGGACTGTCCCGGCCTGATCAAATCTAGCCCGAGCAGCTGCTGCGCCATCTCTCGATAGTCGCCGTATGTCCACCCTGTCACCGCGGCTCCGTGGACTCTCAATCTGGTAATCCTCGCTATGTCTTCTAGCGTGGGGATCATGTGGCCCCACGGGAAGATGAAAGCTCGGCTGATCGGGTCCCATCTCTCGTGCAAGGCGTACAGTACCGGAGTGTCCATCCGGATCACCTCGATGCTGAGCACCTCGGCGAATCCCATCTCGGCAAGTCTCTCTCTCTGGTAATCGGGCAATGCCTCGATGCTGAGCACCTCCGGGCAAGGGGCCAAGTCGACATTCTCTCCATGCGCTTCTCTCTCTTCCTGGCTCCTCTACTCCCGTTCCCCTCTCTCGCGTGACTTCTCCCCCGTGGTTGTTTTCTCCCGTGGCTGCTGCTCTCCGGCGATGGCCGGCGGTGGGGGGGGGGGGGGCAGTGCCCCCCCCTTCCCCCCAGGTTCTGTCCCGCCGGTGGTCCTCCCTGTAGGTGGCCCTGCTGCGACGGTTCTCCTAGCTGGTCCCCTCCACTCGGCCCTGGTCGAGTTCGCCGCGGGTGGCCCTGGCGATTCTCCTGCCGGCGGTGGTGCCCCCCCAGGAGGCTACCCTTCTGCCCGTGCAACGGCAGCCGATGCTCACGGCCCTGGCTGCTTGGATGGAGGGCCGCTTCCTCCTATTGGCTTGACCGTCGGCCATGCGCAAACCCCTTCATCCTCTGTCTCGTCGCCTCCTGCGGGCGCTCGCCGTCCCCCAATAGAGCCCCCCCCATCCGGAGCTTCCACGTTGGCGCTCCTGCCCGCAACTTCTTCACCCCTCGACGTGCCCCCTGGTGCCTCTACTTCATCAACTTCTTCATCAACCGCCGGTGGTTCTCCGGCGACATCCGCGCCTTCAGTTCCGCCGTTGGAGGCCTGCCCTGCGTACGCTTCGTCGTCACCTGTCGGCATCATCGCTCCTCTCCCAACTGTCGGCCGACACGTCTTTGGTTACCAGAGCACGCAAGGCGCTCCTGCTGCATCGCTAGACGCTGATGGCCCCTCCGCGTTGACTCCTCCTCCAGTCAAGGCGTACATTGCTCCTGCCCTGGGCCCCACCACCCATCCCTTTGATGGGACCTTGGGCGAAAACGGTACTCTGTTTTCGCTCCAAGGCCCCCCTGTTTCGCGCGTCTCTCCCGTCGGCCCCCTCCTTCGTGCTTCTGTCCGACCGTCGTCGGCCTCCCCCTCTGCTGCCCCTGCCGGTGGCGTCTCTCCCACCTCTCCCCCCCTTGTTCCTGCTGGTCACCTGGGACCTCTGGCTGTTGCTAGCCCCCCGCTGCCTCTCTCATTGCCCCTCCTGCGTCAGCCGTGTCCACCCTGCCTCCCTCCCCTCCTTTACCCTCCGTGGCCCTTGTTCTGCCCCCTCCTCCTCCCTCCAGTGCTGTTCGCCCTGGCCTTCCCGGTGTTCGCCCTCCAGCTCCACCTCCGCTGAAGTCTCCCTGGGCTGTTGCCCGTCTGCCAGCGAGCTCTCTCGTCTCCCCCTCCGTTGCCCCTACCCCATCTTTCGCCCAAATCCTTGCCCAGCCTTTCTCCCCACCTTCTCTTGGTTTAGAGGTTCACCCCCCAGCCTTCACTGACAGTGGAGAGCCCGCGGCCTTCTTCACGCTAGAAGAAGTTCACCTCTCCTGCAAGCCGCTCCAGCACGCCATCATTGCCAAAACACCGCGAGGTCGGCCCCCTTTTGAGGACATCCGGAGCCACCTCATCCAACGCTTCTCCTTCAGGCAAGACTTCCTCATCTGCGCCTTGGACAACCGCCACCTCCTCATACAGTTCCACAATCGGGAGGACCTCTTGCAGGTACTCCTCAAGGAATCCCTGCTCATCCACGGGAGGCCATTCCGTTTCTTCGCGTGGTCCATTGACTTCTCGCCAGACGCCGACTCCCCAGTAGTCCCCGTGTGGCTTGAGCTTCCTGCCATCCCTGTCAACTTCTACAATGACGCAATGCTTCGCTCCATCGTCGGGAGCCTTGGACCGGTTCTGCAGGTGGACCGTAACACCTCCTGCCTGCTTCGTGGACATGCCGCCAGGGTGTGTGTCCTGCTCGACATATCCAAGCCCCTTCCACCAAGGGTATGGGTTGGCATCGGAGGTGGAGGTTCGTGGCAGGCTATCGTCTACCCTGACCCACCTCAGTTTTGTAGCCGCTGCTCGCACTTGGGCCATCTGGCGGACGGTTGTAAGAAGAAATCCTCCCCGCCGTCGGGTGGGGTTGGGAGCGCCTTTGCTGGTGGCCGGGCCCAGCCAACTCCCTCCTCCGCTCCTAAGGTAGCCGTTCTTCCTCGTGATCCCGCCTGGCGTCCCGCTCGAGCTGCTGGCAGAGTCAACACGGGTGAGGCTTTGCACACCGCCCCTGGTTCCTCCCCTGAACTAGGGCCGGCTGCCGCACCCCATCAGGCCTTTCTTGCCCAGGATTCTCCCTTACTGGCCACTGGCTCTGGTGCTGCCGCAGTGGCTCCTTTGCCTGTTGGCCTATCCTCTCTGGCCTGTGCTTCAGCTCCCCTGCATGCCCCTTTAGTACAGAGTGAGGGGGGTGTTTGCTTGCAAGGCGCGATTGCCTCCTTGCCCGCGGTGCCTTGGACTGCACCGTCCACCTTGGTTGCCACTTCAAGGGTCCTCCCCCTGCATGTTGATGCTGCGGCTCCTGAACTGTATGGTGCATCTGTGGAGGCTTACTCCCATCCTCATCGAGTTGACTCCTCTCCTGCTGTTCCCCATCTGCACATGACTTCTTTGGAGCTTCCCCCTGCAGTGCACATCCTCCAGGCTCACGGGCTCCCTCCACTGGATAGTGTCGTCCACCCCCTCTCCACGGCCCCTGTCTCTGCAGTGGCTCCTTGCGTTGCTGTGGAGCACCTGTTGGTGCCTCCTGCTGCTTGCGTCGAGGCTGCCATCGCTGGTGGTCCCACCAAGGCTGTGGCCTCATGCACTTCACCTGTTCGCGACGCTTCCTGCTCGGGCCCCGTG
The DNA here is from genome assembly GCA_022559845.1 of Amorphophallus konjac. NCBI lineage: Eukaryota > Viridiplantae > Streptophyta > Magnoliopsida > Alismatales > Araceae > Amorphophallus > Amorphophallus konjac. The sequence continues at coordinate 467,859,235 of CM040121.1, forward strand.
GTGCCTGCTCTCTCTTTTGGAAGGTCCGCGCCATGCTCTGCTCCGTTCCTGGTGCATCCCGCCGTGGGTGTCGACACCCACCCCATGGGTGTCGACCTCCCTTCTGTTGCGTTTGTTCTGGCGGGAGTCCCCGGCTGCTCCGCTTCGGTTGTGCCGCCTCCAGGTCTGGAGCCGGCTCCCTTCGGGACAGCATCCCCTGCGGGCATTGCCGAGCCCGTCCGTCTCCCTGCTGTGGGCCATCCTCCGGGGACGGGCCTGCTCTCGCCTGCTGCTGCGGCTCCGTCGGCGGTTCAGCCCGCTGCGCATTTGGCTCCTTCTCTTGCTCCGTTTACTGCTTGCGTGCAGGCATCCTCCACCGCATCTGCAACTGCTGTGGATGCGCCTCTCCTAGCTGTGCCAGTGGAGGCTTCTCTTGGCTCTCTCCAGGCCGTTCGGATCCGTGTGGAGGGTGCTCCTCATCCCTGCCCAACTTCAGCCACGGCTGTCTCTCTGCCAGCCGCCCGGAAGTCTTCTTCGCTGGTCCTTGGGCTCCCGGCCCCGGACGCCCTCACTGTTGGAGGCCCTCCTGCTGGTCTCAATGCCGCAGCGGCCGCCTGGGCTCCTCCCCCCCCCCAACAGGCTGCCGTCCAAGCTCTTTCGCCTTCCTCCTCTTCTCCGACGGCCGCCCCTCGCCTCTCCTTCGCCCAAGCTTCGAAGAAGAAAATCAACCGGGCCCCGCCCGGGCCGATTGTCGAATCCGCGCCGCCTCCTGCTCCGGTGCATCCCGTGGGTGTTGTGCCCCCCTCGGACTGTGGCGTGCCTATCAGGTTCCCCAAGCCCGCCCAGGCTCTCCATATCCCCGGGATTGATCCTGCTTCGGGGCTCCGTGCCCTCACGGCGGCTCATGTGGCTTTTGTGGGCTCCTCCGGCCTGGACCGCTCTAGGCCGCCCTCGAGGATGGATGGAGGAGCTCCTCGGCGTTCCTTCCGGCGGTCCAACTCCACCTCCTCCTCGCGTGATCGTCAGTGCATCTTTGAGGACGCTGCTCTCCCTCCTCGTCGCTCTCTTCGGCTCCAGTCTGCTTCGTTGGCGCCCCCGCCGCCCGCCGATTCCTCCTTCACGGAGGTGCCCGAGACAGACGGTTCGGAGGTTGACCCTCTTGATTGGCCTTCCTCTCCGGGTCGTCAGCGCGGAGCCCGTTCTATGTTCTCTTCTGATTCTGAAGGGGTCTTCGACGAAGATTCCTATCTGTAGGGGGCTTGTTTCCATTGTGGGTTCTTGTGCTTTTGCCCCTGCCCTCGCTTGGGTCCTTTTGGCTGTTTCTGCTTCCTTGGGCCTTTGGGCTTGTACGCTTCTTGCCCTCCCCTCTTTGGGCGTTTCCCCTCCACCCCCCTGTACCCCTTTCTTTTTCTGCTTTCATATATGAAATTCGCTTGCCTGGTGGCCGGGATAGTGTTTTCATCTTCTTCCGTAATGAAGAGATGAACCCCCTCTCCCGTTTCCCCCCTTGCAAGTATCAACCTTAGTTAAAAAAAAAATGCCTGGTACACTGCCTGGATCTGTAGCCAGGAGATCCGCGATCGTCTCTTCCCCTGCATTACATATTAGATCATTAATTAGTCCATCAGCATCATATAATCATTGCATAATCATTCTTAATTGAAAACAAAATAAAAATTTTGAAAATTGAAAACCCTAAAAATAGTTTAATTCCCTGGCAGAAGTAACGGCCCTGGGTTGGGGTGTCGCTTGTCTCTGACGCACGCAGGGTGGAGTGTCAGGGGAGTGACGGTCGCTGGCAGGACCGTCACTTCGTCTGCTAATTGGGGTTTTTTCCCCTGCATTCTCATGGCTTCCCATGTTGGCCAAATGGCCTACAATTGTTCCTAGTGGGTTCGTAGACCCATTTCTACCCCTTTCCCTCACATGCATCCATAAATAAACACAAAAAAATCAAAAATTAGAAAATTAGGGCGGGGGGCCTACCTCGTGGTCCATGGCTTTCTTCTTCTTCTTCTTCGGTTCCTTGGGCTCCTCTGCACCCAAGGGAACTTCCCCTTCGTCCCCCGTGGCCGTGGGAGCTTCCTCTTCCTCCCTTGGACTTCGCCTCGCCGGTTGTTCTTCTTCCACCGACGGGATCGCCTCCCGTTCAATCCGGCGGTGGAGCCGCCGTATGGCCATTCTTTTCCCTCTCTCTCTCTTCTTTGGTGGCGGCTGGGGTGCCTCGTCGCTGGCCATTGGAGTGGTGACGGTGGTCACCGGTGGTTTCTCTCGGTTGGGTTTTTGGGCGTTGAATGTGGTGGAATGAACGGGCCATGACCGTTTGGTTGTTTTTTTTGAAAACTCAGGAAATGTGATAGTCTATCGACCGGCCGTCACATCATTCTGACGCATAGGCCGTTACATATGATGGACTGTTTTATCGAAGAATGTGAACCGCCTTGTTTATGACGGATCAAGGGTGATCCGTTACTTGATGTGACGCCCTGTCATCAGACCGTTATATGCTTGCTAGTTTCTTGATGATTGAAAGGTCTAATTGATGCTTAAACGACCCTATTTTTTTGTCATGATGTTCCTTATGGATGCCTCTTGCACGTACAATGGTTATGCCTTGGTGCTTATTTTTGATTTATTATTGGCTAACCTGTCTTTCATGAAAGGAATTACGAGTAAAGTCACGCTTTGCCGTTCGTCCGACAGGTAAGCCAGGTATTGTATATCATTCCCTCACTCCTTTAATGCATTACTATATGTTATCTATGATATATTACCTCGAGAACCGGCTGGTCATTCATGTGTCCTGGGATCTGATGTTCCCCTAAAACAAAAATGATGATGATCTAAGTTCACATGTTTAATCGTTGGATAGGCCGTTAGATTGGAAAATTTGGGGACGATGGTTCTATCTTGCACGCCGTGGTTGCAGATGGTGTCCTGACTCTGATTTCTCCGGTCTAGCAATATTATTCTCGAGTATTTTTTCTATTTTTCTTTGCATTTGTTTTCCTTTAGCCCAGCATGCATCATACGCATTCTTTTGAGCATTCGTGAGTTTCATCTGTTCAAGATATCTCAATGATGGTGAACAGCTGTGTTCTTAATCCCGAATAAGGAGAATCATTCCATTCTGAAGGTTTCCTTCGATCTGCTCGCTTAATCTGGTTCGCTGAAGATTCCTGTCTGGAGTTTAGTCTCTTTCTTTTCCATTGCCTCCGGCGGCTAGCCGTGTTTCTTTTCCTTAGTTAATTCCTCCAGACTTGCATCCCTTTGGCTGGCTATTTCCTTGTGATCAATTCGAGGTTTTCCAAAAAATTCCTATTGCTTGTTGGTACAGAACGGGTGTCGTTTACCTTAACGCCCTCTTTTTGATACACTCCGCTTCATTTCCGCTTCATTTCCATGTTCCATTTCGCTTTCGCTTCATCTCCGCTCGTTCCCCTGCAAAGAGGACGTTAAGGAGGGGCATCTGTTGACACCCGTTTTATACCCGATAAGTCGGGTCGTCTCCTTATTCATTCTATACGATGCTCCGAGTTGTTCACCCTTCATTGAGTCTCTTGGTCAGTTGAAGCTTGTTTCTTGGGTCTTAATTCCTGGATTAAGATGTGGCTCCCGGTGGCATTGCGTTGGATGAATCTTAGCAAACCCTTCACTCTATTTTTGAACTTCAACGATAATAACGGTCCCAGTAAGGCGCGTTGCTTCCTTCTGACGGATGGGTCCTGGGCCGTTACTTTTTGAAGAGTCTTAAGGCTTAAGGCCTCGTCCTCGAAGCTTATCCTTTTAATTCCACGTTGATAATAACGGTCTATCGTCCAGCCGTTGTTTCATTCTGACGCCCTAGGCCTTGGCCGTCGCTTCCTTGAAGAGTCCAGCTTGTTGGGTCTTCTTCCCGTTGATCTTATCTCTTTGGGATAGGGTTGAAAGTAACGGATGATCCCCCATGCGTCGCTTCCAAGTGGCAGTCTATCGTGCAGCCGTTACTTCCTTCCGAGAGTCCTGGCAGTTCAGGCCTTTTCTCTGCTACTCCATGGTCGAGATAAGGATTTGGATTGACGTTATCTCTTTCAAATCTGATCCTCAGGACCCCCCGTTTGTTTCTATGGACTCTTGGTGATATTATCTTCAAGGATTTGCTAAGAGTTATCTCTTTATCTTGCTGAATTATCATCTTCTCGACCTAAGAGTTTGAGGGTCTATAAATAGAACCGTTGACTTCATGGCCAAGGGAGAGGAAGATTTGATTGACGACGAAGTGCTGCCGAACTCAGGAGCCATCTTCATCCAGGAGGAGCTGCTTCCCACGTCCATCCATCTTCTAATCAAGGGAGTACTTTGGTTTTGTCTTTCAAGTTCATCCTTGCATGCTTGAGTTCTTCCTTGGTTTTCCTCAAACTAAGCATTGTCCCTCCTCTTCCTCCACGTTTTTCACTGTTCTTTAAGCATACAAACATCCTCCCAAACTTTTAAAAACACCCAGAGGGGTTAAAAAACCAAAACTCCCCGGTAATTCCCTCTCCTTTTGATGTTCTTAAACTCTTTAAGAATTGATGCTATGCTTGTGAAAAGGTCTAATTGAGGTTGTCTTGTCTTGTCTTTCTACTTCTTTGGCAGGTTTACAGGTTCATTAGCACGAGGCCCAAGTCTTCTAGCCGGCTGGAAGAGTTGGAGTTAAAAGAATTGAAGCTTTACTACTGCAGGTTACCTGACGGTCTGGTGCAGGCGCGTCACTATCTTCCGGCGGTCTATCGTGCGGCCGTCACTTCCAAGCGACGCACAGGGTTCTAGCCGTTACTTCCAAGTTGATCTGCAGGCTTTCCTTGGTTTTCTCTCCCGTGGGCGGGTGCTTCATCCACCTATTTCCAAGGTATTTTCAGGTCTTTGACTTGTGTTTACTTTGGTGGCGATCACATCTTTCCTTGGTATTGGGCATTAACTGTCTTCTTCATCATATCTTCTTTATTTTCCTCGCTTGTTCCACCTTCGCGGTGTGTTTTTATTTATTCCTTGCTCCACGCCCCGGCGTGTGTTTTCCTTTTCTTTAGCGTAATTTGATTGAGGTAGCATGCCCATGCTAGAGCTAGCTATGATCGCCTAGGTTCATGTTCACATGTTCACAGGTTTGAGTAGATCTTTGATTGCTTATTTGTCATCTTGCCATATTACTTTGCAAATCTCAAAAGTAAGATAAAAGATAGGCAAATAAATATCAACACCGGGATGTGGGTGTATTTGCTGTTGGCGTAGTCATCTTTCATGTGGCGAGGATGGACTTGGTGTGAGACGGCTAAACATCACGTGAGGGAAGTATACATGACATACCCTCGGCGTGTGTGAGCCGACTAGCAAGCCAATCGCGAGCGCACTTAGCTCGACACGTAGCACGAGGCAAGGCCCATGGGCCCAAGGTGCTTCTCTAGATACAACAAGCGGAAGGCGCGCTTTCAACTGGGAGGTGTTTACTGGGGTTAGGATGTTGAGCACGGATGCCGAGTGGTATAGGTAGGAAGTTGGGGGCCCGAATGCGGGCACTTGTATTTCATTGGCTTTATGATGGGCCACATGGGCTTTACATATGGGCCTAGGTGACCAAAGTACAATGGGCGCAAGCCGCGGGACAATTCTGACATGTGGGTCGGTCCCCGGGTCATTGCGTAATGAGGCGGGTATCCGCGTGTCATATGGGAACTCTTTACAAGGGGATTGGTGTGGGCCCGACTGCCTTGGTGGCCAAAGCGGACACGGACTAGCGCCGGGTAGAGGTTGGACGCGGCTCGAGGTGAGTGGTCGGGTCCGGGTCTTGGACGGCGAATGTCGTCATGCTGGAGAGTCGAGGTCGGCCCCGTGACTATGATTCCTGGGCTAAAGGTCCGACTAGACTTGATTTGTTAGTCTGAGGGGCCAACGGCCAGCTGGGAGGTAAACGATGGGCACACGGTTCCGTGCTAGGATATGGTATGACATTACGGAGTGCCCTTCGTCACCGTCGTAAGTTGACGTACACAGGCGGACCCGGGATGCGGGTGTATTTGCCGTTGGCGTAGTCATCTTTCATGTGGCGAGGATGGACTTGGTGCGAGATGGCTAAACACCACGTGAGGGAAGTATACGTGACATACCCTCGGCGTGTGTGAGCCGACTAGCAAGCCAACCGCGCGCGCACTTAGCTTCTCGCATCCCCGACCCTTACCGAAGGCCTCGGGAGTCTGAGGGTGCGACAATTAGGCCGGGGGGTGTTTGTCCATCCGTTCGTGTATCCGCTTGTGCAAGCCCTTGATCTTTTTCTTGCTTGTTGCCTCATGCCCCTTGAGCTTCTAAGGGGGGAAATTTATAGGAAGTTGAAGGGGTGGGGGTGGGGTTTAGGCGGACCAAGTTGGGGGTTCAACTTGGTCCGGGTAAACCTCCCAAACAGTGTTATTTTATTTTATTTTTATATTTTTGTGTGTGTAATGGAAGTGGGGAGATGGGGTTTAGGCGGACCAGCCCAAGGGGCTGGTCTGGTCTGCCTAAACCCCTCCTCCAGGGAGGGTTTAGGCGGACCAGCCCCATGGGCTGGTCTAGTCCGCCTAAACCCCTCATCGGAGGGGTAACAATTCTTTTTTTTTTATAATTTGGATGGGGTTTAGGCGGACCAGTCTGGAGATCCAGGCTGGTCCGCCTAAACCCCTCCCTAGGGGGGTTTGGGCGGACCAAATGGTCCTATTTTTTTTGATTTAAAAAATCCTTTTTTTATTACCTAGGGGTTTAGGCAGACTGGATTGAGGGAGAGAGAGAGGGCGGCCCCACCTCTATAAAATCCTGATTTTTGTTATTTTTCTTCCTAAATTGGCTAAGAAGAAAAGGACAAGAGGATACTAGTTGTCCGGCCACGTGCGTGCGAGGAACGCGGGTGTTGTGACTGACGTAATCCCGAGACTTCGTCTTCGCGAGTTCTTCCGTGCACGGGTACAACGAACGAATCCTTGCACGAACCTTGGGCTGTGGGATTGGGAGTTTGCACGAACTGGGGATGGGAGAGGCTGTCGGGCCTCCGGGCTTGAGGGAGGGCGCGGCCCCCGGGGAGTTCACCCTCCCCCGGGGGTGTGACCGCGCCCCGGGGTGAACCGGCCCTAGACGAGCCGCAACCCCGAGGGATGGCCCCCGGGGGTCTTCCTTCATCGTCTAGGGATGTCCTTTGAAGGACACGGAACTCCAGGATACTGAGATGTCCCATGGGGGCCATTGTTCTTCGAGTCGTAGTAGCCGCTCACAAGGTGTTCGGGCAAATGCCCGACACACCCTGGGTTGCCGAACGGGCAGCGTAGGTGGCCGACGGGCCTTGGATTTGGCCTAGGGCCGAGGGTAGAAGTCCATAGGGGCTGGGAGGAGGAACCTTGGGCCCATGGGCCTTGCCTCGTGTTGTGTGCCATGTTGTACAGTGGGTTGGCAGGGTAGCCTCGGGTTGGTCCGAGAGCTAAAGCTAAGTGGATCATTGCCACGTGTCGAAGGGTCGGGGGTGGCCCCGGCTTGCTGCGGGGTCATTGTAGGACCCAATTAGTGTACTGGAACCACGGGGTGGCTCGTGGGTTGGTGTAGAAGGGTTGAAACATGTGCGCCCACGAGGTGTTCGGCAGAATGCCGAACACATGTGTGTGAGCCGTACACACGTACTGCGGGCCTCCCAAGCCTGTGGTTGACCTATTTTGGTCTCCCTTTGACCTTGGAGGGTTGAGAGAAGGCATCCCGAGGTAGGCCCCTGGCCTTTTCCCTGAGTGCCACGTGGCGTGGCTTGTAGTCGGAGAGCCCCCGGGCTGGCCCGGGTGGTTGTGTAAAATGCGGGCAAAGTCCGCAACTTAGGAGTCGGGAACGGTCCCAATTGATTGCTAATGCCGCCGTATACCTCGGCTAGCGGGTCGGGGCTGTTGGTCGGGCCCACTGGGTTGTCAGAGGGGTCGGGTAGCCTATGCCTTGAATGTGTTCGAGGAAATTCTTGAACTCTTATTTCTAGGTATTTTGTAGTGGAAATTATCCGGGTACAACAAATGTCCCCCACGGGTCGTGCGTCGGAGGTGGAGACGAGGGCGTATGGCCCGTGAATCTCTCCTTCTGAGTTGTTATAGTTGTATTTTGACGCTTCATGTGCTTTTGCTTTATTGTATTGTATGTGTTGAATTTCTGGCGTGCTGACCATTTTTGGTGTTCTGTCTTGCAGCTATGACACGATTTGGCAGGGACGAGAGGGTCCCGAGGCGTGTGGTCCGGGAGGAGGACCACTGGGTGTGGCGGACTGAGCGGCCGATGCCCCCTTTGGGCCCGCCAGTCATCATTGCGGCTAATGTGGAGCAGCTCAACTGGGGGCACACGGCTGTGGCAGAGGGCCCCGTTGGCGAGCGCGGCAGCGGAGTTGGGGCTGTGGAGTTGGCCCACGCGTTGGAGGCGGGAGGGCTTTACACTTATGATCGCAGCGGCGGCTACCCAGTGAAGTTCCCTTTGGACCGTCACGTGTTCGAGTTCATCAGGCGCTTTGTCCCGCCAGGCATGGAGGAGAGTGACTCTCGGGTTACTGGAGCCCGTCGCCGACTGGAGCCGGGCGATCTTGGGGGGCCGAGATAGTTTGCACGGAATCATCCTCTGCGGCTTTCCGAGTTTCTCCGGGGACTACTAGAGATAGTGTCAGTTTCCCAGTGCTGAGTGCTTGGGCTTCTTCTGCAAAGCAGATCAGTTCGGAGTCCGCGCTGGAGTGATGGGTCCCGCTTCCTGGGATTTGCACGGACACCACCGGGCAGAGACAGAGGGCAGTCCCAGGTTAGCACTGGAGCCATCCGGGCACGAGTATGCCGTGGAAGGCTATGACGACCACAGCCTTCTATCCGGGATACTACGACAGAGTGTTGTTAACTGGTATGGCCGCTGGGCGGTGATTTCGTCACACAGATACCACTTGGGAGCTACTGAGTGGTTGATGGGCATAGTACACCACTACCGGGTGCTGCTAGACCGAGCAGACATCATATATGCTGTGACTGCGACCTTGTACGGGTACCCTGTTACACGGGGCTTCTACAGGCGTTGGCAGAGCGCTTCAACCGCAGGTGGAATACCATGGCGACGGTTGAGGGAGAGACTTCGTTAGACCTGTTGTCTCTGTACAGGATCTCCGGGCTACGGATCAGCGACGAGGGGGTACGAGGAGGTTGATAGAGTAGATGGACGCTCTGATGCCTATAGATAGAGTATTTATAAACGATCTAGAGGGGGGTGAATAGATCAGTCACCCACTAAAACTTTACTACAGCAGAAACAGTTGCGAAAAATAATTAAATTACTGTAGGATGGCTGGAAGGCACTTAATCACAACCAGAATGAAACAAGTCGAACAGATCGGCTCTCACGCGATCCTAAGCAATCATCTACGAAGTGATGAACAAAGATAAATGACAAATGCAAACCACAATCAATCGCACAGTGGACAGTAGAACTTTAAGGTGGTTCGATCTCAAACCTGAGATCTACGTCCACCCCACACTCAAACTAGAGTGTGGCTTAACTGCTGATACACAGCTTCCGCTGATCCACAGCTTCGGGGTAAAAACCCTACAAACCGCTGGGCCTTATAGCTTACGCCGACCAGAGGATACTACACCTCTGCAACCGCTGGGGCTTACAGCTTTACCCATCCAGAGGATACCACACCTCTGCAACTGCTGGGGCTTACAGCTTTACCCGTCCAGAGGATACCACACCTCTGCAACCGCTGGGGCTTACAGCTTTACCCGCTGACAAACAACTTGAAAAGAGTATTTAAAATGAAAAAGAAACAAGCGAAGAAATAAGAATCCACGAAGGAATATAGCTCAACACTGAGCGAATTCAGCTCCGGTTCTGAACTTGGAGACTGAAGGACAACCTTTCTCTCTCAATTCTCTCAAAACACTTCTCTTAGAACTCTCCTTCTTTTCTGCTCTCTCTGTCTTCTTTTCTCTCTGGATCGTACAGGCTCTAGCTCTCTCTGCTTCAGCTCTCAATAATGCAATCTGCTCTTCTGGCACGATCAATCTTCTCTTGAAGGAGAAGCTTCTTATTTATAGTAACAGCAGAGAGGTAGGGCGTGTGCTCTCCACGATTCCCGCCCAAACACCTTGGTCACGTGGCAGCATCCCAGCTTACTACTTTACACGTGTCACGATCCTGGCACCTCCTCCAATCTTGGATCACGTGCCATTCTTAATCTTAACGAAAAGGCACCTACAAAGGCATCAGACATAAAATCACCTACAGATAGTTATATGAGATGTAAAGAGATTGTACGGAGTAGATATTATGACAGAATTGAATTGCACAGATTCAATATGACATTCACACACACATGCACAGACTTAACAATTATCCGCAAGCATATGCACATACTTGATTTCAACACAAGGCCTACGGATGCACTGACTATATATATATATATATATGCAATATGCAAGTGTTGCACAAACCTGATTAACTCGTGAGTGGCCTTGCTTAGACTACGACAGTGCGAAGATGAGAGTTGCACAGACATAATGTGCTCGGTGCAAGTATTGCACCGACTCAATGACTTGCCACGAGAGGCGTTGCATTGGCTTAGCTATGTGTAACGGCAACCAATGCACCGACTATCTCAAGAAGGAATGCACAGACTCTATGTGCATGGTGCAAATATTGCACCGACTCGAATGCGTGCGACTACGGTTATTGCACCGACTCACGACAAGCAACAAATGCATCGATGATGCGGGACAGATGACACGACCGGGCTAAGACGTACGACAGACTCGGATTGCGACCAGCACTAACACCCTAAAGGCAAGCCGGACGACTGACCACCGTAGCGTTCTCTGGGTGGAAATGTCTTTCAACAGCAACTCTAGGTAGCCCGACGATCGTCCCTTGCAAGGGAAACGCGGGATCGCGGTGGTTAAGGAACCACTGTCGCCTAGGGTGGTGCAGTCCGAGCTCGGTGCTCGACGGGAGCTAAGGAATGGCTCTCATTCACACACAATCGCGGTATTTGTAACTAGCTAACGGCCCTAATCTCACAAACGCAGCATGATATACCATATACTAAACCAGCAATGTGAGAGAGGAATGGGCACGTACCTCCACGACTAGGCGTGGGGAAGAATTCCCGGTCGAATTCAAACAACCCCAATACACACAATCGTTAAAATTAGAATTTTAGAAATATTCGCCCACTCCACGCTGGGAGGTAAAGGGCTACAAAGACCACTTTTGGGGTTGCTGGAACCCGGGTTGACGGGCCACACTCGCAGGAGGCGAGGGAAGCGAGTCGGAGCCGATCGGGTGAGCCGATTGGAAGTCGACCAGGTTCTGCCCGTGCTGGTCACCCTGCGCAGTGAACTTGCAAAGGCCGGTGCGCCAAGATCCGATGGCCGATCGGAGTTACGTTTGTTGGAGAACGTCGGTGACGGGACGTAGTTCGTCTACTCTGAAGGGTGCGATCAGATCTTTTCAGATCTGGACACAGCAGCGATTGAACTCGGCTTCTAGTTTTGTGCACTCAGAACTGCACAGGAAGATAATTAATTATGGGAAAATTGGTTGCCGATGTCGGATCGAGGCGCCGTTTATGGGAGCTCATCGGAGACGTCCAGAGGAAGACGCAGACCAAAGCGCTTGCACAGATCTGCACGGGATGAGGAGGGGCAGACTCGGGAATTTGGCTCTGGTGCGGAGTCGAGTCTGCACAGATCAGCTTGCGCGATCCCACGAGAATTGTCGCCACGATCAGTACAGATCTCGGATCGAGATGAGATCAGCGACAGTGCGAAGAGAACTCAAAATCCTACAATCACTTTGAAAGGTAGCTCCTGATGGCTTGAGAGGAGATCTAGGGAAATTCGGAATCAATAAACTTCAGATCTGGACAGCAGGCTCGGGCAGATCTGCGCGCCGTCACGAGAAGAATTGCTGCCGGTGATCCAGAGCTCCGATCAACGTGAAACCAACGCCAAACTCTTCCTGACTCAAAGGAGCTTCTCTGAGAATTTTGGTGGAACCAGATATGAAGGGGATGGGAAGGATATAGGGGCGAGTCACACGCCCAGATTCAATCCCATCACAGGATTGGGCAGGGCATCACACCCATGGGGGGAAAAGAGAATCGCTCTCTTAACTCAAAATTCTTTCACAAAAACTTCATTAGCTTCTGAAATGACACTACACATGTGTTTAAATAGAGGTTTGGCAAGGGGAGGGGGCTTGGGAGTGCGTGGGATCAAGGGGAGGGAGAGGGGGAGACAAAGGGGGAACAAGGGGCATCTTCCCTTTGACAAATGAAGGGAGGGGGTAGGTGGCTGCCCCCCCTTGGACCAAGGAAGCTTCCTCCCCCTTGAAATGTCAAAGATTGGTAGGTGGTGTTGTGTTAGATGGACGCAGTCTATCTCCACTAACTGTGGATCTAGAGGGGGGTGAATAGATCTAATGCCTAATTAAAAGCTAGTATAAGCTCTAATGCGGAATATAGGCAAATAGCAGGTAAACCAAAAGAAGATGCACTAAGCAAAGGGTCGACCCATGCAGCCACACAGCATATCACTATCTCGAATACTAGATATGAACATGAGCGATATAAGCTATGATGCTAAGTATGGAAACCCATCGCACACAGTTCAAAGACAATTCGGTCAAAGATCTACATCCACCCCACACTCAACAGAGTATGGCTTACTGCTGCGCAGTATAGCTTGCGTCTGCTGGGCACTACAGCTTAGCCTACAAATCGCTGAGCAATACAACTTGCTGTCTGAGACAATTCTCACCTGCTGAGGATTACAGCTTCACCTGTCCAGTGGAATCCTCCACTGCAACTGCTGGGGTTTACAGCTTACCCGTCCAGAGGAAGCACCTCTGTAAAATAGCTGACTCACAGCTTGAAGAAGCAATAGTTCGGAAATAAAAGTGCAGAAGCAAAATGAAAAAGAAAACCCCAAAGGGGAATGTAGCTCTAATGAGCAAATGCTCAGCTCTGGTATCTGAACCAAGAGACTGAGTACAATCCTCTCGAACAAGCTCTCTCAATCTCACTCTCTCAACTCATCTCTTCTCACTTTCTCTTCTTCTCTGTTTTCTTTCTTCTCACAGTGGATCGATGGATCTCTGCTGTATAGACTTTTCTTCTCTTCAGTCGATCAGCCTCCATCTGAAGACGAAGGCTTCATTATATACTATCAGCAGGTGGATAAGGGTGCGTGGCTTCCACATTTCTCGCCCAGAGAATTTGCCAGAACCGAGGCAATTCCATCCACATGGCAGCATCCTGGAAAGGCTTCTTCCACGTGTCATCATCATGGTACCTCGTCCTTCTTGGATCACGAGCCAGGTCATCAATCCAGATAACGAATCCCTGTCAGACAGAATACCAGATTATCAGTTTAAGTATCGAACTCTGTATAGACTTGTGAAATGAAATGCGATGTATAGACATGAAAACACAGAGAGTGTATAGACTTGGAATTTACACGCAGGAGGGAGCAGTGTATAGACTTGCTGTGAAGAACAGTAATGTGTAGACTTCGATGAGAACAATGCATGAACACAGTGTATAGACTTAGAAGTCTAAAGGGGGTCAACCCATCTAATTAGGGGGTCGACTCATGATGCATGAATGAATACACTTCCAATGTGTAGACTTCGGACTTGCCATGATGTATAGACTTGGAGCACAGAAGCCACGATGTACAGACTTCATGAGACTTTAATGAAGACAGACGATGTATAGACTTCATGACTGATGCACGATGCAGACTCATCCAATGTATACACTTGCTCAATGTTCAATCTTCACGAATGATGTACAGACTACCAATGTGTAGACTTGCCAAGACAAATGAAGGATGTACAGACTTAAACAAGGCAAAGTCTGTATAGGCTTTGACGTTCACAATGTATGGACTTTGGCAACCCAACGGCTGTATAGACTTCCACTAAACAACGTTGTATAGACTTTACGAGCACAATCCAATGTATGGACTTTGCGAAGCACAGTCCAATGTATGGACTTCAAAGGCTTGAAGGCCCAATGTGCAGACTTGGAAGCTTGAACCAATGTACAGACTTAACAGTCGCCTTGGCTGTACAGACTTGGTCACAAATTGAACAGTCGGTTGTATAGACTTGCACAAACCAAAGTCTGTACAGACTTGAAAAGAAAACCAATGTATAGACTTCGTGAGCGCCTATAGGAAGTACAGACTTAGTGACTGTACAGACTTGGAAGGCTCAGCGAAGGATGTACAGACTTCAACGAAGGGATGCACGATGTACAGACATCATTCAAAGGCCAGTGTAAAGACTTCACGATGAATAGACTTTCCAAGTGAAAGGCTGTACAGACTTGAGCACAGAAGCTCTGTACAGACTTAATCAAGACAAGGCAGTCGAGTGTATAGACTTCAAGTGAAACGATGGTAATGCCATCAGTGTATAGACTTCAAGGGAAACGATGGTAAAACTACCGATGTATAGACTTGAAGGGAAACGTAGGTGAACCTTCCAATGTACAGACTTGGAAGAACACTGATGAATGTACAGACTTCGAAGTTCAACGAAGGATGTACGGACTTCACCCCGATGTACAGACTTTGCTCGAATGCAAGAGACGCTAACTAAGAAGCTGGACTCTGTACAGACTTGAGCGATGTATGGGCTTAGCTTCGTGCAAGCTACAGTCCAATGTATGGACTTTGAAGTTCAACTGGTGAGTGTACAGACTTCACCAATGAGACGCTCGCTGTACAGACTTGGCACCGAACAATGTGTAGACTTGACAATGCTGAATGAACGAATGAGCAATGTATAGACATTGGGTGCCACACTGTGCAGACTTCACGATGTATGGACTTGAATGTTCATGTGAGCTGCACTGTATAGACTTTAACAAACTGCCTAAGACGCTGCATGAGACACAAGACAGACAGACAGTGTATAGACTTCACTCTGGGGGCGTCGACCCATCTGAGAAGAGGGTCGACCCACTGCTGTCCAGGCTAAACAAGGAAAGGTATAGACTCTATGTTCATGCTTCAATGCACTGTGTAGATCTGTGAGTATGTGCATAACAATATATAGACTCTGACTGCATTATATACACAGACAACCTGATAAAAACAATTTCATCAAAATAATAACAGTTGCCAATCAATCAAAACAAGCTATTACCAATGAAGTAAAACTTATTGTCAACATCATCAACACAGAGGGGTCACAACAATCTCCCCCCTTTTGATGATGGCAACACCCTATTATATAGAATAGCAACATCCCGTTGTGCAGATGTATTTTTGATGTAACATGTTTTGTTATTCAGATTTGTCATGCAGATGCTATGTATGAAATGCTGAGACATGAATACAACTCTCTGCTCACAAGATCTCCCCCTTTGCCATAGACATGATGCATACACTTCCCTGGAATGAATTCTTCAAATAGACAATATATTCTCCCCCTTTGGCATCAACAAAGAGGAGGGAAATAAGATGCAAGGGAAGGAACAAGAAGAATCAGCTGACTGGCATTCTTAGGAGGTAGTTCAAAAATTAAGCAGCTAAAGCACAGAACCTTCAGTCATATGAATTGAGAAACTGCTTAGAAAGTGAAGTTCTGGTTTAAAGGTTATATAAATGAGAGTTCATGCACTACATTCATTGGATAAGGTAGATGTGCATGATAAAACAATAAACCAGAATCACATTTGCATGAGAGAGTCAGTTTCAAAAATATCTTACTGTCATATACTCAACAAAAATAATTGAGAGATACCAAGTCATGTATTGAAACTAAACAAATTGACATTCATAAAATTACTTTTGAAGGAACATCATTTATCAATATGAGTTCATTTTGGGCAGTCAGGTATCATTTGTCTTTTTGCTTAAGGGTATACGTTTATCAGACGCCAATACCCCTAGATACTCAACATGATGGACCATTCTGCTATGATCAAACTCAATATAAGTGATTTACATCTTTTTGTGTGAGGGTACACGTTTATCAGACGCCAGTTACCCCCAGGTACTCAATGAAACCACCCTACTGTTTTGATCATTTTATACAGAGATACCTGATTCACCTCATGACATGAGTGTTGTCCACTTCTTTGATGGATCACTCAGTTTCTCAGTGATTTACCAGTCATTGCTCTGCCAATGCTATTTTTCAATTTATTTTCAATGTTTTTCAATATCTTTCTTAGCTGTCCTTTATTTGTTTCAGAATGACTTGTTTAAGGACAATACACATACTTAGTTTCTCTAACATGATTTCAGATGAGTTTTCAGATTTCAGATATAATTAACTTTGTCTGACATGAAATAAGATGAGGGTTGAGTGCTTTATCATTTTTCAGCATCCTTATTTACTGATTGTAGTCTTTCAACTCTAAAGATTATAAAATTTAAACCATTAAGTCAGTCTTTAAGTAATTAAAGTTCTTATGAGGGAAGAAGTCTGTTTTCTATTGCTTAATAATAGAACTGACTAAAAGATTGCCATACTGTCAGACTCAATCATTCAGAGTCAAAGGATGAATGAACAGAGTCGACGCTGGGAGTTCAAGGCGTCCACGCATCAGTTGAAGAGGCAACAATATAAAACACTGAGATAATGTCAGTGCGTCGACTCCACGCTATTGCAGCGTCAACTCATCAGAATAAGAAGCAGAGACATTCACAGATCTAGTTCACTGCGTCAACGCCACAGTATAGCAGCGTCGACGCAGCAGTTCACCCTGAATTTCTGACAAGACTCCCCCTGTCTATATGCATGCAGTTTTGCAAATGATGACTGAACAAATGATTTTGAAGTTCATGCTTATTCAGACTGCACTATCATGCAATATGACCACCATGGTTATGCAGAGAAATGTAGTGCAAAACAGTTCTATATGCATGTGATTTTAGACACATTCATGACTAAATGATATGTAGTGATGATCATGAGAAAATAATATGAGTGTCATGCATGATCATGAGTATGTTGCACCATTCAACCTTCATAGAGTTTTATACAGGCTATCAGATGCAAGTCCAAATCAGAAATTTTATTCAAAACAGCTGAAAATTTTATTCATCATGCTGAAACTTACACAAGCCAAGTTCTCTTCTAAGAAATTTAAACTTTTCATTTCCAAGTGGCTTAGTAAAGATATCAGTAATTTGTTTGTCTGTTTCAATGAAATTCAGTTCGATTTCCTTTTTATTCACAGCATCTCTCAGAAAATGGTGTTTTATCTCTATATGCTTAGTCCTTGAATGATGAACAGGATTTTTAGCAAGGCATATGGCACTAGTATTATCACATAAAATTGGAATGCATTCCAGTTTTATCTGATAATCATCTAGTTTGTGCTTGATCCATAGTACTTGGGCATCACAATTACCTGCAGCAACATATTCAGCCTCAGCTGTAGACAAGGCTACAGTGTGTTACTTTTTAGATGCCCAAGATACTAGACAGCCACCAAGGAATTGGTAATAGCCACTAGTGCTCTTTCTATCTACTCGACACCCAGCATAGTCTGCATCAGTGTAGGCTAGAAGATCTAACTCACACTTAGCAGGATACCAAAGACCTAGCTGTTGGGTGCCTAGTAAATATCTAAAAATCCTCTTCACAGCCTTAAGATGAGATTCTTTAGGACTAGCCTAAAACCTAGAGCATAAACACACTGTAAATTGAATATCAAGCCTAGATGCTGTAAGATAAAGAAGGGATCCGATCATACCTCTATATAGCCTTTGGTCCACTGGTTTACCTTTAGGATATTCATCCAAACTGGTTGAGGTACCCATTGGAGCAGCTATTTCCTTGAGGTTGTCCATTTTGTACTTCTTCAATAAATTCTTTACGTACTTGGACTGAGAGATGAAAGTGCCATCATCTGATTGTGTAACCTGCAGTCCAAGAAATAGTTTGAGCTCGCCCATTGAGCTCATTTCAAACTCATTAGTCATTATCTGAGAGAATTCCTCACACAATTTGGGGTTAGTTGACCCAAACACAATGTCATCCACATAAATCTGAATAATAAGAATATCTGAATGACTCACTTTGGTAAACAATGTTTGATCAACTATACCTCTTATGAAATTCTTGTCGGTGAGGAACTTGCTCAACCTGTCATACCAAGCTCTAGGAGCTTGCTTTAAACCATAAAGAGCTTTATTGAGTTTGTAAACATGATTAGGGAAATCTAAATATTCAAAACCAGGAGGCTGTCTCACATAGACATCCTCACTAATTTCCCCATTTAGGAAAGCAGATTTCACATCCATCTGCTGAAGATTTATACCTAGGGAGCATGCATAAGCCAATAATATTCTGATTGCTTCTAACCTAGCTACAGGGGCAAAAGACTCTTCAAAGTCTATTCCAAATTTCTGATTGTACCTCTGAGCTACAAGTCTGGCTTTATTTTTAATGACATTCCCTGATTCATCAGTTTTATTTCTAAACACCCATTTAGTCCCTATGACTGTTTCATGATCAGGAGGTGGAACCAAATGCCACACCTTATTCCTGTCAAATTGATTAAGCTCCTCATGCATGGCATTAATCCAATGCACATCTTGGAGAGCACAGTCAATGGACTTGGGTTCTATATTTGAAACAAAAGCATAAGCATTCAATTCATGTTGAATTCTCAAGTGGCCTCTAGTCCTAGGGGGGTCATGCAGATGTCCAATTACATTATCTACATGATGATCCTTAAGATATCTAATGTTTACAATTGGATTATCATGAGTTTGATTTACCTCCCCCTGAACTATAGGCTCTTCTTCATCAAGCTCTTTATGTCCTTCTTCATCCTCGAATTTGTCTGCAGGATCTCCTTCCTTCAGAATATCACCACTGTCTTCATTCCTGCATTGACCAACATTGGTATTTACCAAGGATTCATCAAAAACTATATGTGGAGATTCTTCAACAGTTTTAGAATTCAGATTGTAAACTCTATATGCTCAGGTGTTTTCAGAATAACCAAGAAAGATTCTTGGTTCACCTTTAGGTTCAAATTTATCAAGGTCTCTTTTATCATTTATATGAATGAAACATTTACATCCAAAAACCTTGAAGTGAGCAATAGAAGGTTTCTTACCCTTTAAGATCTCATATGGTGTTTGCTGGGTAGAAGGTCTTACCATGGCTCTTTTAATTACATAACAGGCAGTGTTCACTGCTTCAGCCCAGAATTTCCTAGGTAGACCACCTTCAACAAAGAGTGTACGACCCATCTCCACTAGGGTTCTGTTCCTTCTCTCCACAACTCCATTCTGCTCAGGTGTCCTTGGTGAGGAGTACCTATGGTTGATTCCATTTGACCTGCAGAATTCATCAAACTGTGAGTTTTCAAACTCACCTCCATGATCAGTCAAAATGTTTTCAATTTTCTGATTTATTCTAACATAGAACTCCTGAAATTCTGAAAATGCATCACTCTTATGAGATAAGAAATAAACCTAAGTATATCTAGAAAAGTCATCTACCATGACAAACCCATACTTCCTCCCTGATAAGCTAACAGATCTGGTTGGCCCAAAAAGGTCCATGTGTATCAGCTCATAGGGTTTAGAAGACAAATTTTCAGTTCTAGACTTAAATGACTTTCTAGTTATCTTTGATTGAGTGCATGCATCACAGATTTTATTTTTCTTTTTGAAGAAAACTTCAGGAAGTCCTCTAACCATGCCATGCTTATTCAGTTTATGCAAAACAGTGTAACTAGCATGACCTAACCTACGATGCCATAAAAATGCTAAGTCTTCTCTACTGGCAGTAAGACAAAGGTTAGTATGTTGAATGTCATCTAAATCTATCATGTATGTATTATTTATTCTTTTTCCAGAAAATTTGACAATTTCAGAATCAGGTTCAAAAACCTTGCAGTTAAATAAAACCTTATATCCTTTATCACACAACTGGCTGATACTAAGTAAATTATAAGCTAACCCTTCAACCAGCATAACATCATCAATGCAGCAGGTAGAACACTTACCTACCTTACCTGATCCAATAATCCTACCCTTTGTGTTGCTTCCAAAGGTGACAAGGCCTCCTAGCTTCTCAGTCAGCATGCAGAACTTGGCCTTATCTCCTGTCATATGCCTGGAGCAGCCACTATCCAAGTACCAAAAGTTGCTCTTGGCTGCCAGGCATACCTGCATACACAATTAGGTAGAGAGGTTTGGAACCCAAGACTGATTGGGCTCCATAACAGAAGAAGTAGAAGCAAAGCAAGAAAGCAGGCTTTTCAGAATCCACATTTGTTTAAATGAATTTTGTTCAGTGGATCCTACAGGTTTTCTTCTGTTGTTGTTCCTCTTCTTTTTGTTATTTTTCTTCTTATTTACACCAACATGATTATTGACATTGTTGTTTCTTTGCCAGTGCCTTGGCCAGGTTGCATTCATGGAATTGTGGCCATAATAGTTCCTGGGCTGGCTGTGGAAATGTTGGTTCCTAGGTGTCCAATAACCATACCCATTAACCCAATTTCTAGTGTAAGGTCTTTGATATTGAGCAGCCTGATATGCAAGACCTGCATGCCTCCCCGGAGTTCTAGTCCAACTTGACCTATTGAAATAGGTTGACTGTGCATTGTAATGGGTCTGAACTCTGGGTTGGTAGAAATGATTGGGTTGACTCTTAGCAGCATTCTGTCTCCCCTGCACCTTGGACCCTGCTGACCTATTCATAGGTTTGTTTTGGGTCTTCTTCAGAGGTGGAGGTGATGGTGGAGACTTGGTTACCTTGACCTGGTGTTTGTAAGACTGGGTAGGTTGACCCCTAACCTGAGATTGAGCCTTTGGATTTTGCTTGGATGTGCTAGCTCTACTAGGCTCACTGACTTTTTGTTTGCCCTTCTCCTCAGCACTGGTCTTTTTCAGGTTAGCATTTTTGTTCATTGAATTGTTTGAATTCATGCTAATTAGAGGTCCTTTTTCTTTTTGTGCAACAAATGAAATAGTTTTTATTCCAAAGATTTTCGTTGCACTTGAATTAAATCCTAGGCCCTCTTTTCTGAAATTGACCTTTGACCCTAACAAAGCATTTAAGTTATCTGTTCCTTGGGTCATTTTCTCAATAGTTCTCAGTTTACCCTCATTGTCTTTCTGAATTTCATCACTAGACTTTTTCAGTTCATTATTTACATTGAGGACAGCTTCATATTTTTCAGAAACAATTTTTACTTCACTCTCACATTTCTGAATTTTCAGCTTCCATTCATCAATTTCATTTTCAAGCCTCACATTCTCTTCCCTAGAAGCTTTTAACTCATTTTTGATTTCATCTAATTCAGAACATGTGAGTTTCAAATTTTTATTCTCAGATTCTAAACATGCAATTTTATCAGTTAGAGTTTTATCATTTTACATGGAATTGATATTTCTTCTCAGATGCCTGTTTTCTTTTCTAATATCATCAGCTCTATCAGCTATATCATGGTAGGCATCTACCCAATCAGCGATAGTAAAATTTTCAAATCTAGTGATTACCTCATCTGAGTCCTCTTCTCTATCTTCTAAGCTTGTTGCCATAAGGCAAATGGGCTTCTCAGATTCGGCTTCACTGTCTGAAGTGTTGCTCAGGGAGCCTTCATCTTCATCACTCCAGGTACTCACCATTGCTTTCCCTTTAGTGTTCATTCTCTTTGACTTGTCCTTATATTTTTGATTATCTGGACAGTCAGCTTTCAGATGGCCTGGTTTCCTGCATTGATAACAAGTGTTAGTTTCAGTTTTCTTTGCAGGGTTGTGTTTATACCTTTTGTCCCTTCGACCGCCACTGTATTTCTTTTGGCCGAATCGTCCTGCTCCTTTTCTGAGAAATCGCCTGAACTCTCTGGTCATCATGGCCATCTCAGAACGAGTCATATCTTCTTCTTCATTCGGGCTCTCCTCTGATGATGAAGAACTGCTGGAGCTGGATTTGTTGGATTTGCTGGAACCAGCCTTCAGCGCTATCGGCTTCTTCTTCCTTTCAGCTTCTTCTATCCTTGGCATATTAATCTCATATGCCATCAGCGAGCCAATTAGCTCATCAGCTCTTGTATTGCGCAAGTTCCCTGACTCCTCCATCACAGTAGCTTTCGTATGCCAGGCATGAGTCAAGGACCAAAGTATCTTCCTTACTAAATCATATTCTATCAGAGGTTTCCCGAGACCTCTTAGACCATTGGTGATGATTGTCAGTCAAGCATACATTTCTTTGATGGTCTCGTTTGGCTTCATCTTGAAGGCTTCATACTCAGACACTAGGAAATTAGCCTTTGTCTTCCTGACTTGAGAAGTCCCCTCATGGATAACTTCCAGTGCATCCCACATCTCCTTGGCTGAAGTGTACGCTGACACGCGGGAGAATTCTGTAGGGTGCAGAGAGCACTGGATGGCGTTTATGGCACTCCAATTCAGCGTGGACCTTCTGATCTCCTCCTTGGTCCAGACATCTTCATTCGGGGACAGCTCATAAGGTCCCTTGCTAACAACCTTCCAGATCTCGTAATCTTTAGCCCTCAGAAACACTTGCATACGATTCTTCCAGTATGCGTAGTTAGATCCATAGAAGAATGGGGGCTTTGTGGTTGAGTGACCTTCAGCTATCATCCCTCGAGCATCCATCTCTGCCTATCCTCTTTGGGCGATGAGTCCCTGTAGAAGAGTATGGCTCTGATACCAATTGTTGTGTTAGATGGATGCAGTCTATCTCCACTAACTGTGGATCTAGAGGGGGGTGAATAGATCTAATGCCTAATTAAAAGCTAGTATAAGCTCTAATGCGGAATATAGGCAAATAGCAGGTAAACCAAAAGAAGATGCACTAAGCAAAGGGTCGACCCATGCAGCCATACCGCATATCACTATCTCGAATACTCGATATGAACATGAGCGATATAAGCTATGATGCTAAGTATGGAAACCTATCGCACACAGTTCAAAGACAATCACACAAACACAATGCACCCACGAATTTTAGGTGGTTCGGTCAAAGACCTACGTCCACCCCACACTCAACAGAGTATGGCTTACTGCTGCGTAGTACAACTTGCGTCTGCTGGGCACTACAGCTTGGCCTACAAACCGCTGAGCAACACAGCTTGCTGTCCGAGACAATTCTCGCCTGCTGAGGATTACAGCTTCACCTGTCCAGTGAAATCCTCCACTGCAACTGCTGGGGTTTACAGCTTACCCGTCCAGAGGAAGCACCTCTGCAAAACAGCTGACTCACAGCTTTAAGAAGCAATAGTTCGGAAATAAAAGTGCAGAAGCAAAACAAAAAAGAAAACCCCAAAGGGGAATGTAGCTCTAATGAGCAAATGCTCAGCTCTGGTATCTGAACCAAGAGACTGAGTACAATCCTCTCGAACAAGCTCTCTCAATCTCACTCTCTCAACTCATCTCTTCTCACTTTCTCTTCTTCTCTGTTTTCTTTCTTCTCACAGTGGATCGATGGCTCTCTGCTGTATAGACTTTTCTTCTCTTCAGTCGATCAGCCTCCATCTGAAGATGAAGGCTTCATTATATACTATCAGCAGGTGGATGAGGGCGCATGGCTTCCATATTTCCCGCCCAGAGAATTCGCCAGAACCGAGGTAATTCCATCCACATGGCAGTATCCTGGAAAGGCTTCTTCCATGTGTCATCATCATGGTACCTCGTCCTTCTTGGATCACGAGCCAGGTCATCAATCCAGATAAAGAATCCCTGTCAGACAGAATACCAGATTATCAGTTTAAGTATCAAACTCTGTATAGACTTGTGAAATGAAATGCGATGTATACACATGAAAACACAGGGAGTGTATAGACTTGGAATTTACACGCAGGAGGGAGCAGTGTATAGACTTGCTGTGAAGAACAGTAATGTGTAGACTTCGATGAGAACAATGCATGAACACAGTGTATAGACTTAGAAGTCTAAAGGGGGTCGACCCATCTAATCAGGGGGTCGACTCATGATGCATGAATGAATACACTTCCAATGTGTAGACTTCGGACTTGCCATGATGTATAGACTTGGAGCACAGAAGCCACGATGTACAGACTTCATGAGACTTTAATGAAGACAGACGATGTATAGACTTCATGACTGATGCACGATGCAGACTCATCCAATGTATACACTTGCTCAATGTTCAATCTTCACGAATGATGTACAGACTACCAATGTGTAGACTTGCCAAGACAAATGAAGGATGTACAGACTTAAACAAGGCAAAGTCTGTATAGGCTTTGACGTTCACAATGTATGGACTTTGGCAACCCAACGGCTGTACAGACTTCCACTAAACAACGTTGTATAGACTTTACGAGCACAGTCCAATGTATGGACTTTGCGAAGCACAGTCCAATGTATGGACTTCAAAGGCTTGAAGGTCCAATGTGCAGACTTGGAAGCTTGAACCAATGTACAGACTTAACAGTCGCCTTGGCTGTACAGACTTGGTCACAAATTGAACAGTCGGTTGTATAGACTTGCACAAACCAAAGTCTGTACAGACTTGAAAAGAAAACCAATGTATAGACTTCATGAGCGTCTAGAGGAAGTACAGACTTAGTGACTGTACAGACTTGGAAGGCTCAGCGAAGGATGTACAGACTTCAACGAGGAGATGCACGATGTACAGACATCATTCAAAGGCCAGTGTGAAGACTTCACGATGAATAGACTTTCCAAGTGAAAGGCTGTACAGACTTGAGCACAGAAGCTCTGTACAGACTTGATCAAGACAAGGTAGTCGAGTGTATAGACTTCAAGTGAAACGACGGTAAAGCCATCAATGTATAGACTTCAAGGGAAACGATGGTAAAACTACCGATGTATAGACTTGAAGGGAAACGTAGGTGAACCTTCCAATGTACAGACTTGGAAGAACACTGATGAATGTACAGACTTCGAAGTTCAACGAAGGATGTACATACTTCACCCCGATGTACAGACTTTGCTCGAATGCAAGAGACGCTAACTAAGAAGCTGGACTCTGTACAGACTTGAGCGATGTATGGGCTTAGCTTTGTGCAAGCTACAGTCCAATGTATGGACTTTGAAGTTCAACTGGTGAGTGTACAGACTTCACCAATGAGACGCTCGCTGTACAGACTTGGCACCGATCAATGTGTAGACTTGACAATGCTGAATGAACGAATGAGCAATGTATAGACATTGGGTGCCACACTGTGCAGACTTCACGATGTATGGACTTGAATGTTCATGTGAGCTGCACTGTATAGACTTTAACAAACTACCTAAGACACTGCATGAGACACAAGACAGACAGACAGTGTATAGACTTCACTCTGGGGGCATCGACCCATCTGAGAAGAGGGTCGACCCACTGCTGTCCAGACTAAACAAGGAAAGGTATAGACTCTATGTTCATGCTGCAATGCACTGTGTAGATCTGTGAGTATGTGCATAACAATATATAGACTCTGATTGCATTATATACACAGATAACCTGATAAAAACAATTTCATCAAAATAATAACAATTGCCAATCAATCAAAACAAGCTGTTGCCAATGAAGTAAAACTTATTGTCAACATCATCAACACAGAGGGGTCACAACAGGTGGCTGTCTCCTTGGACCAAGAAAAGGGGGCCCCTTTCTAGAAGCCCAGAAATCTCCAAGCCCCTTTCACACTAGCCCATGGGCTTGGCCCATTTAAAGGCCCATTTGTCAAGCCCAATACTATTCTAACCCATTACAAGACCATAGGCCCATTAGCCTTTACACACTATTACAACTCATTAATTGTCCACAAGTTCCAAATAGGGCCCAACAAGGCCAAACAAATGGGAAATGAAGGTGAAGGCTTGGCCGATGCGTCTACGTCCTCCGCGAGCTATCCGGGTCCCGCCATGTCCTCGTCCACCGGCATATATAGTGGCACGTGTCCGCACCAGCCGACTTAGAAACTCATGTGCACCAGATGAGCATGAGGCAAAAATTGCACCGATGCAAGGGTTGCTCCGACCGTGCTTGTGCTATACGAAAAGATTGCACTGACCTGCTACTGAGTAGCCCATGCGTTGAACTACGTGAGACGGAAACTAGCACGGACCCTGGTATGCGCATGAGACGCAAAATGAGACGCTAGATGAGACGGACACATGCACCGACCTAGGCCTCAAGAGACGCAGTATAAGACGGACACAGAACGTGCACCGACTTGAGTCTGCCTAATGCAAAGATGTGATATATGCAAATGTGACTAATAGTGTTTACTATCATCAAAACCACAGGGGCACAACAATCTCCCCCTTTTTGATGATGGCAACACCAATGAACAATGCATATGCAGACTAATGCATCTTTAAAAATACTCCCCCTAAATATATGACTCACTATCCCCCTTTCCCCCTTTGAAGAGATAAATAATTCTCCCCCTTTGACTTCAGCAAAAAGGAGGAGGGGAAGAGAAAAGAGATATGGAAATCAAGGAGGATGAATGAGACTAAATAACATTCTATGCAATGGTTCAGGAAATGAGCAAATTATAACACAACCCTTAGGATATAAGAGTCAACGATGTGCATTCTTAATTAAATTCAGGTTTAACAATTATAGAAAGTAGAGTAAAGTAACAGACTTCTTGAAATAGGGCTATATACTCCGTTTATAGCAATGAACCTAAAACACATAGCCATAATAAACTAAGTCAGGACAGTACCCTACTGTTTTCAGAAATAGTGAATATCAAAGAAAGTCACTTGAATTTGTATTGAAGTTAAACAGATGACACTCAATGACTTTTGTTTTTCAAGGGTTACATCAGTTCTTTTTCACTTTTGGGTTTCTGAATCTGAACTTAGTGAACAGACAAGTGTCATTTATGCCGTTGACATTAGGTGTACACCTTGATTAGAGGCCAGTACCCCCAGTTACTAAGCATAAACTACTATATCTATTTCTGATCAAAAACTGCTAAGATAGTTTACACCTTTGACATTAAGGGTACATCTTGATTAGAGGCCAGTACCCTTAGTTACTCAGTGAAATCACCCCTACAGATTTGACCAAATGAACAGAGTTAACCTGAGTCACTTCATGACTTGAAGTATTCTCCATTTCTTTGATGGAGGCCTCAGTTTCTCAGTGCAATTCTGTTATTGCTCTGCCACTTTGTTCATTTCTTTTCTTTTAATGATCTTATTTCTACTGCCCTTACAACTTTTAGAGTGACTGTTTAAAGACAATACACACTCTAGTTTTCTCCATCTAGACTTCACTAAGTCTGTTATGTTCAAGTACAGTGAAGACCTTTTCTATTTTAATTATGAGAAAAAAAAGTTAAGAGCTATAACCAGTTTCTAACACCTTATTTTTGATGAACAGTCTCTGAACTCTTCAGTCTATTAAGGTTAAACCTTCAATTCAGTCAAGAAGCAACTGTGATTCTTATAAATGAAGAGTTGCGATAACTGCAGCTTACTGTAATGAACCGATAGCAAGAATGGTATTCAATCGGGGTGAAAGAAATAAACATGAAAGCGCAGGAGCAACTCAAAGAATTTTCAAGAATAAGTCGAATGAAAATGATGTCATGAGATAGGAACTTATGAGATTGAGGAGAGAGAGTGGAAAGAATTGAACTCTGATCAGACATCACTCAACTCCCCCTGACAACATGATGCATCGACCTTATCATGCATGAGGAATGCAGTGCATCGACCTTAACGTGCATAATGTAGACAATGCACCGACCTATGTATATGTGCGGTATGCAAGTGCACCGACCTACATGCGGCTTGAGTACAATATGCACCAACCTATATGCTGAATGCTTATGCAGTGCATCGACTATGTCTAAGACATGCAATGACTTATGCTCGATGCAAAACATGCAATGACTAGAATGCTCACACAAAGCAACTGTGAAAAATTAAATGCTTGCGCAATGCATCGACTAGGTGCAAGACGTGCATCAACTAAGACTCTGTGCAACTCATGCACCAACATCAGAAATAGTCTGTGCAATACATCAAACAGCCAATGTACTTAGTGTAAAATAATTATTCAAGCATCAAACATTCTTTATTCAAAATTTAAAGAACAGCCTGACACAATCATCTCAAAACATTTCAACAAACAGATTAAGAATGAAATTATTCATCATTTTCCTGCTGAAATTTGCAAAGCCCCAATTCTCTTCTTAAATATTTAAATCTTTCATTTCCAAGGGGCTTGGTAAATATATCAGCAATCTATTTTTCAGTTTCAACAAACACTAATTCAATTTCCTTTTTGCTCACTACATCTCTAAGAAAATTGTGTTTAATTTTGATGTGCTTAGTCCTAGAGTTGTGAACAAGATTTTTAGTAAGGCAGATGGCACTAGTGTTATCACATAGAAGTGGAATGCATCCCAGATTTATCTGATAATATGAGAGCTGGTGTTTAATCCATAGTACCTGGGAAACACAGTTCCCTATAGCAACATACTCTACCTCTACAGTGGAAAGTGCCACTGTGTGTTGCTTTTTAGAAGCCCAAGATACTAGGCAACCACCTAGGAATTGGCAATAGCCACTAGTGCTCTTCCTATCTACTCGACACCCAGCATAGTCTGCATCAGTGTAGGCTAGTAGCTCTAGCTCACACCTAGCAGGATACCATAAGCCTAGTTCTTGGATACCAGATACCTAAAGATCATTTTCACTGCGCCAAAGTGTGATTCCTTAGGACTAGCCTGAAATCTAGCACATAAACACACTACAAATTGAATATCAGGCCTAGATGCAGTGAGATACAAAAGGGATCCGATCATACCTCTGTACAGCTTTTGATCCACAGGGTTACCTTTGGTATCTTCATCAAGACTTGTTGAAGTACCCATTGGAGCTGCAATGTCCTTGAGGTTATCGAATTTGTACTTCTTCAGGAGGTCCCTTATGTATTGGGACTGAGTGATGAAGGTTCCATTTTTGGTTTGTGTCACCTGCAGTTCCAGAAATAGTTTTAGCTCACCCATTGAGCTCATCTCAAATTCTTGTGTCATAAGTTCAGAAAATTCCTTACACAATTTAGGATTGGTTGAACCACAAACTATGTCATCCACATAAATCTGAACAATGAGAATGTCAGGATGACTTATCTTGGTGAACAAAGTTTGGTCAACCTCACCTCTTGTGAATTTCTTCTCGGTAAGGAATCTGCTGAGCCTGGCATACCAAGCTCTAGGAGCTTGCTTCAAGCCATAAAGAGTTTTATTCAATTTATAAACATGAGAAGGGAAATCTAAGCATTCAAATCCAGGAGGTTGTCGGACATAGACATCCTCTTTTATTTCCCCATTGAGGAAAGCAGATTTTACATCCATCTACTGGAGAGTTATTCCAAAAGAGCATGCATAAGCCAAAAGTATTCTAATTACCTCTAACCTGGCTATAGGGGCAAATGACTCTTCAAAGTCAATTTTGAATTCCTTGTTGTACCCCTGAGCAACAAGTCTGGCCTTATTCTTCACAACATTACCTAGCTCATTAGTTTTATTTCTAAAAACCCATTTTGTTCCAATGACAGTCCCATGATCAGGAGGTGGGACCAGGTGCCACACCTTATTCCTGTCAAACTGATTAAGCTCCTCGTGTATGGCATTGATCCAATGCACATCTTTGAGAGTGCTGTCAATGGTTTTGGGTTCAACATGAGAGACTAATGCAAAATTATTCAATTCATTTTGTACTCTAAAGAAACCTCTAGTCCTAGTAGGTTCATGCATGTCACCAATGACATTATCAACAGGATGATCTCTTAAAAATCTGACATTAATGACTTAGTTACCTTGACCTTCATTTACCTCCCCCTGAACAGCAGGCTCCTCTGCATTGATCTCTTCAGCTTCTTCTTCATGGTCTGATTGGTCTTCAGATTTTTCTTCCTTAAGGATTTCTCCATCATCTTCTTTCCTGCATTGACCAACATCAGAGTTATTCAGGGACTCGTCAAAAATAATGTGTGGAGATTCCTCAACAGTTTTAGAATTTAGGTTGTACACTCTATATGCTCTAGTGTTTTCAGAATATCCAAGGAAAATTCCTGGATCACTTTTCGATTCGAATTTATCAAGGTCTCTTTTATCATTAACATGAATGAAACACTTACAACCAAATACCTTGAAATGAGCAATTGAAGGCTTCTTCCCTTTTAGAACATCATAAGGAGTTTTATGAGTGAAAGGCCTTACCATAGCTCTGTTGATTACATGGCATGCAGTGTTAACTACCTCTGCCAAGAATTTTCTTTGTAAGCCACCTTCAACTAGTAGTGTACGAGCCATCTCCACTAGTGTCCGGTTCCTCCTCTCTACTACTCCATTCTGCTCAGGTGTTCTTGGGGAGGAGAACCGATGAGTAATCCCCTTGTCCCTACAAAAATCATCAAGTTGTGAGTTTTCAAACTCACCTCCATGATCAGACAAAATATTTTTAATCAAATTTTTATTTTTCTGATTTATTTTCAAATAGAACTCCTGAAATTCAGAAAATGCATCATTTTTGTGAGTGATAAAAAATACCCAAGTATACCTAGAGAAGTCATCAACTAAGACATATCCATATCTCCTACCTGATAAGCTGACTGATCGTGTGGGTCCAAAAAGATCCATATGTATCAGCTCATAAGGTTTGGAGGACATGTTTTCAGTTCTTGATTTAAATGACTTCCTAGTCTGCTTGGACTGTGTACATGCATCACACACTTTATTTTCTTTCTTAAAAGACATTTCAGGGAGTCCTCTAACCATGCTATGTTTGTTCAATTTGTGCAAGACAGTGTAGCTAACATGGCCTAACCTACGATGCCACAAAAATGCTAAGTCCTCTTTATTAGTAGTGAGGCATAGGTTAGAATGTGCAAGATCATCTAGATCCACCATGTAAATGTTATTTATTCTTTTTCCAGAAAATTTAACAACATCGAGATCAGGTTCAAAAATTTTACAATTAAGAGCATCAAATACTACCTTGTGTCCCATATCACAAAGCTGGCTGATACTAAGTAGATTATATGCTAAACCATCCACTAGCAGGACTTCATCAATGCATCAGGTAGTGCACTTACCTACCTTACATGATCCGATGATTTTACCCTTTGTGTTGCCGCCGAAGGTGACAAGGCCTCCATTCTTCTCTGTCAGCAAGCAAAACTTGGCCTTGTCTCCTGTCATATGCCTGGAGCAGCCACTATCCAAGTACCACATGTTGTTCCTGGCTGCCAGGTATACCTGCAAACACAATCAGGGAGAAAATTTTGGAACCCAAAAATGTTTGGGCTCCGAAACAGATGCAGAATAATTCAAACAAGATAATAAACTCTTGGGAATCCACATTTGTTTAAACATGGTTGGCTTAGTGAGTTTCCCAACATTCTTTTTATTGCTTCTTTTCTTCTCAGCACCAACAGAGTGAGCCTTCTTTTTCTGGTGTTGTGTCCTGGCACCATTGTTATTAGAAAATTTGGTGTTTTTGTGCTAGTGCCTAGGCCAATAGGTATTAAGAAAATGGTGGCCATAGTTGGTCCTAGGATTACCAAAGAAAGATTGTCTACTATGAGCCCATGTCCTAGACTAACCAACCTAATTTCTAACTTGAGGTCTATAAGACTGAGTGGGAAAAGACTGATACGTAGACCTCCCTTGAACTTTATTCCATCCAGACCTATAGGATTATTGTGGCTGTCTATAATGGTAGGTCTGGACACTGGGTCGGTGGAACTGGCCTGGTTGATCTCTAACTGAACTCTGTCTCCCCTACACCTTTGACCCACCTGGCTTGTGCATTTGTGTATATCGAGTCTTCTTCTTGGTTGCTGGTGGTGGTGGAGACTTGGTGGCCTTGCCCTGGGGTTTGGGTGTGCAAGCAGACTGACCCCTGACCTGAGACTTACCCTTAGGTGTAGGGCAGGGTGTGCTAGGCTCACCAACCTTCTGCTTACCTTTGTCCTTAACACTGGACATTTTGAAATTAGCAATGTTAGCAGCATAATTTTCATTATTCATTTTGATAAGGGGTCTCTTCTCCTTTTCTGCTACAAATGAAATTATCTTGACAGCAAAACTTTTCTTAGCAGTAGGATTGTACTCGAGACTTTCCTGAAATTGACTTTGACCCCAACAGAGCATTCAAATTATCAGATCCTTGGGTCATTTTTTCAATGATTTTCTCTTTGTCAACATTTTCTTTTTCTAGTTGTTCGATTGAATTCTTTAATTCATTATTGACACCTAGGACAACTTCATACTTTTCATCAACAATTTTCATTTCATTTTCAAATTTTTACAATTTTAGTTTCAAATCATCAATAACATCTTTCAGCATTTCATTTTCTTTTCTATAGTTAATCAAGGCATGCTTTAAATCATCAAATTCAGAGCAAGAATTTTTTAACCTATCATTTTCAGACTGTAAACAGGCAAGTTTATCAGATATTGTCTTATCATTCAAAAGAGAGTTAACCTTTTTCTTCAAATGCCTGTTCTCTTTCCTAATATCATCTACTTTGTCTAACAAATCTCCGTTGGCATCTTCCCAATCAGAAATGGTATAATGCTCAAAGGGAGATGATACCTAATCGGAGTCTTCTTCTTTTTCTTCATCATCTTTCGCCATCAGGCAGATGGGCTTTTCTTCGTCCTCGCTCTTAGATGTGCAGCTTAATGTGCCCTCATCCTCGTCGCTCCATGTGCTCACCATCGCCTTTCCTTTGTGAGCTTTCTTCTTTGACTTCTCTTTCAGCTTCTGGAGCTCGGGAGAATCTATCTTCATATGGCTGGCCTTCCTGCAGTGGTAGCAAACATTAGTGTCAACTTTCTTAGTAGGGTTAGATCTATACCTTGGTTGCCTCCTGCTGCCACCAAACTGCCTTCGGCCGAAGTTTCTTCCCTCCTTTCTCAGAAATCGCCTAAACTCTCTGGTCAACATGGCCAGTTGGCCTCTATCGATCTCTGACCCAGAGAGGCACTCCTCGCTTGATGATCCACTGTGGCTGGCTTTCAGAGCAATAGGCTTCTTCCTCTTCTCGAGCTCGTCAGTCCTGGTAATGTTCATCTCGTAGGTCATTAGTGAACCAATGAGCTCATCGACCTTCATATTCTGCAGATCCCTTGACTCCTCAATAACTGTACCTTTTGTATGCCATACTGGAGTCAGGGACTGAAGAATCTTCTTGACAATTTCATAATCTGAATAATTCTTTCCCAGACTCCTGAGACCATTGGTAATGATCGTGAGGCGCGCATACATTTCTGTGATGGTCTCACTGGGCTTCATTCGAAAGGCTTCGTACTCTGAGACTAGCAAGTTTGCCTTGGTCTCCCTTACTTGAGAGGTTCCCTCATAGATAACCTCCAACTTATCCAACATCTCCTTTGCAGTGGTGCATGATGAAACCCGGGAGAACTCGGTGGGATGGAGTGCGCACTGAATGGCGTTGATGGCGCTCCAATTGAGGGTGGATTTCCTGATCTCCTCTCTCGTCCAGACTTCCTCGTTCGGATGTAACTCAAACGGGCCTTTGCTAACAACCTTCCAAATATCGTAGGCTTTCACCCTCAGAAATACTTGCATATGATTCTTCCAGTATGCATAGTTGGATCCATCAAAGTATGGGGGCTTGGTAGTGGAGTGTCCCTTAGCCATCATTCCTTTAGCATTCATGGCCGTTGACTCTTCAGGACGTTGATCCCTGCAGAAGAGTTAGGCTCTGATACCAAGTGATAGAGTAGATGGACCCTCTGATGCCTATAGATAGAGTATTTATAGACGATGTAGAGGGGGGGTGAATAGATCGGTCACCCACTAAAACTTTACTACAGCAGAAACAGTTGCAGAAAATAATCAAACTGCTGTAGGATGACTAGAAGGCACTTAATCACAACCAGAATGAAACAAGTCGAACAGATCGGCTCTCACGCGATCCTAAGCAATCATCTACTGAGCGATGAATAAAGATAAATGACAAATGCAAATCACAATCAATCGCACAGTGGACAGAAGAATTTTCAGGTGGTTCGATCTCAAACACGAGATCTACGTCCACCCCACACTCAAACTAGAGTGTGGCTTAACTGCTGATACACAGCTTCCTCTGATCCACAGCTTCGGGGTAAAAATCCTACAAACCGCTGGGCCTTACAGCTTACGCTGACCAGAGGATACCACACCTCTACAATCGCTGGGGCTTACAGCTTTACCCGTCCAGAGGATACCACACCTCTGCAACCGCTGGGGCTTATAGCTTTACCCATCTAGAGGATACCACACCTCTGCAACCGTTGGGGCTTACAACTTTACCCGCTGACAAATAGCTTGAAAAAGAGTTTTTAAAATGAAAAAGAAACAAGAATCCACGAAGGAATATAGCTCAATACTGAGTGAATTCAACTCCGGTTCTGAACCTGGAGACTGAAGGACAACCTTTCTCTCTCAATTCGCTCAAAACACTTCTCTTAGAACTCTCCTTCTTTTCTGCTCTCTCTGTCTTCTTTTCTCTCTAGATCGTACATGCTCTAGCTCTCTCTGCTTCAGCTCTCAATAATGCAATCTGCTCTTCTGGCATGATCAGTCTTCTCTTGAAGGAGAAGCTTCTTATTTATAGTAACAGCAGAGAGGTAGGGCGTGTGCTCTCCATGACTCTCGCCCAAACACCTTGGTCACGTGGCAGCATCCCAGCTTACTGCTTTACACGTGTCATGATCTTGGCACCACCTCCAATCTTGGATCACGTGACATTCTTAATCTTCACGAAAAGGCACCTGCAAAGGCATCAGACATAAAGTCACCTATAGACAGTTATACGAGATGTAAAGAGATTGTACGGAGTAGATATTCTGACAGAACTGAATTGCACAGATTCAATATGACATTCACACACACATGCACAGACTTAACAATTATGTGCAAGCATATGCACAGACTTTATTTCAACACAAGGCCTACAGATGCACTGACTATATATATATATATATGCAATATGCAAGTGTTGCACAAACCTGATCAACTCGTGAGTGGCCTTGCTTAGACTACGACAGTGCGAAGATGAGAGTTGCACATACATAATGTGCTCGGTGCAAGTATTGCACCGACTCGATGACTTGCCACGAGAGGCGTTGCACTGGCTTAGCTATGTGTAACGGCAACCAATGCACCGACTAGCTCAAGAAGGAATGCACAGACTCTATGTGCATGGTGCAAATATTGCACCGACTCGAATGCGTGCGACTACGGTTATTGCACCGACTCACGACAAGCAACGAATGCACTGACTTAGAAACTCATGTGCACAAGACGAGCATGAGGCAAAAATTGCACCGATGCAAGGGTTGCACCGATCGTGCTTGTGCTAGATGAAAAGATTGCACCGACCTGCTACTGAGTAGCCCATGCGTTGAACTGTGTGAGATGAAAACTAGCACGGACCCTGGTATGTGCATGAGATGCAAAATGAGACGCAAGATGAGATGGACACATGCATTGACCTAGGCCTCAAGAGACGCATTATAAGATGGATACAGAACGTGCACCGACTTGAGTCTGCCTAATGCAAAGATGTGATATATGCAAATGTGACTAATAGTGTTTGCTATCATCAAAACCACAGGGGCACAACAGAGGTAGTACTGGATGACCTCCATCGTAGCCACACCGACGGACATGGGAGATACTGGGTTTCTTACAGCTATCGGTATTTGTTGAAGACCTGGAGGGACTTAGCCCTGGCTGGGAGAGAGAGAGCAGCGCAGAGTCGTAGGGTGCCACTGAACGCGTGGGTCCGCCACTTCTACAACGAACCCTTCTGCTTTCACCAGGAGTTTGTGAGAGACCAGACCCCCTAGGAGGAGTACATAGAGGTGGAGCTGCATTTCCGGACATACACGAGGTACATCTACGCACCCCAGGAGGGGTGGAACCCCCATAGACTGCCAGACGTGAACCACCTGGCCGCGTACTTGGCATACTAGTTGGTGACGTTCGTGG
This sequence comes from Amorphophallus konjac, assembly GCA_022559845.1. Lineage (NCBI taxonomy): Eukaryota > Viridiplantae > Streptophyta > Magnoliopsida > Alismatales > Araceae > Amorphophallus > Amorphophallus konjac. The sequence continues at coordinate 467,895,216 of CM040121.1, forward strand.
TCCCACACGGGGTAGATGGCCAGCTGGGGGTGGAGCTGTTGTGGCCTACGTGCCAACTGGCAGAGGGGCGGAGGCTGGCCTTGGCCCTGGTGGCTTTGGCCAATGTTTACCAGGGACTGGGGGTACTGGTGGCGCACCCGGCACCACGTGAGCAGAGTCTGCTTCTTCCGACCCACTACCTCGGTGAATGGGCTGGCCTACTGCTTCCATGGTTGGTGTCTCGTGGGTCTGTGGTGAACCAGGCAGCACCATTGTTGTTTAGCTTTACTGGGCAGCCAGACGGGGATACAGTCATACAGTTGGAAGAAGCCAGGAGAGTCTTGTGCTACTTGCCTGGCAAGGGTGAGGAGGGGATTCCCTTTGACGGTGCCACCAAGGGACTCCCACCTGATTCTGGTGCCTTCGAATGGCGGGGTAGCCTGTGCCCTTCCTTACCAGCAGGAGCCGGATGCGGCATTGTACACAGAGTGGGTGATGAGCACCCGGCCAGCGGTGTTGCCTGTACACCGGTCCGTGACAAGCTTCCTAGAGCCGTACTACCCGCACAGGTTTGCTCAAAACTTTGGGTACAACCAGGGGATCCCGCCGAACCAGGAGTTCCCTTTGGCGGGTCGACAGTACAGAGGTCGGGACACACACTTGCTAGCTACGGCGTGGTGGGACTTCTACTATCGCCGAGAGCCGGAGCGACTGCCGACGCCTGTGCCGGGACGCAGGGGACAGTTCGACGTCCACTATGCCAGGTGGTGGTTCGAGCACAGTCACCAGTATCGGCAGAAGGCCTCGACGGTCTGAAAAGCCGAGGAGACCTATCTGTTAAGGGAGGATCTGCCTCTTATCACACTAGACGACGGGTACATGCGAACTCGCTTCTCTCGGATTCACTGAGAGGTGGAGTGGCTGGCATAGTAGGCGCCCCGGGGGAGCCAAGGCTCACTGTCTGTAGGGCGGAGCGGCAACGGGGCACTGAAGCCCCTTAGGCATGCGCGGCTGGCGCCTGGAGGTACTGGAGGTGGGGCGCCTCCACCCAAGGCGCCGAAGACTTGGTGGACCCAGTTTCTGGCTGATTGCTGGTTCGAGCATAGGGGATCACTTGACCGAGTGCTCCCTGAGGGGAGTTTTACAGACACAACGATTGACGACTGGAGGCGCCATATCGCCCATGCGATCGGGTCGGTTGGACCTGTAGAGCTCGTGTCCCTCATCGAGTGCGCCTACACCCTGAGGGACATGAAGGAGGCGATCGCGAAGGCTGCACGGGTCGTGGGCTTGAAGTCGAAGTAGTTGGTTCCTTTGCCGCTGACCCCCTTTGTGGCTTCTGGTAGGACCTCTCCGTTAGTCCGTCGCCCCCCCCCCCCCCCCCGCTTTATTATTTTCTAGGGTACCTTGCTGAGGTATCTTATGTGGTTGTGTTTATTGGCAGGTTCTGTGGTGGATAGAGATCATCCCTCCATGGGGACATCTTCCGGGGATTGTGACGGGGCCCTTTAGCCCCGCCGAAACGCCCTCGGGTAGAGACTGGAGTTAGGGAGGCCGGCGAGTCCTCTCGGGGACCCGCTGCCAGGGAACACATTGAGGCAGAACCGACTCTGAGTAAGTGCTATACCCGCCTACTTGCTTTATATTGAATCAGCCTTTACGATCGGCTAACCTGGTGTAATTGGATTTGCTTTTCACAGCGCCACTGGAGGCCGGGGCTGACGCGGCCTTCTCGCCACCTCGGGAGGTCGACCCACTACCTGACGACGGGGTCGATTATGAGATAGATATGGAGGGGCTGCTTCATCTGATGGACGAAACTGCCCCCAATGTTGAGACCTTTCCCGATTTTAAGTCATGGAAGGGTTCAAAGGATGCCCAGCCAGGTAAACCACTCTGAGACCGAGCATGTTGTGTTTATGGCTGTACTTGATTCTGGGAGTTGGCATAGTTGCCGATGTTATACAGAGGTGGCCGGGGCATCAGAGACCGCAGCTCCCTCCGAGATGCGCGGCGAGGTGGCCCCATCTATTGACGGGCAGGAGCCCACAGTGACCCAGGATGGCTTAGGTAAGTATTGAACCACTACAGAGGGAATTGCCCTCACGTTGTACAATTACTGGGCTACAGACGCTGACTATTTTTATGTTGCTATTTACCAGGTGAGGATCCAGCCGCCACTCTGGAGATTGTGAGCGACGTCACGCGGTTCGGGGAAGAGCGGGGAAGAGGAAGCGGAGCGCGCGCGGGCTCCTTCTTTTTTTTGTTTTGTTGTTTGTTTGCTGCAACACAGAAATAAGAGAAGGGGGAGAAGGGGCCACCACGGGAGATTGCTCCGGCGGGGCGAGCAGGACAAGTGTGATATAGCAAAATATGGGGGTTAAACGGCCATAGCGGGAAGTGACTCGCCGCGGCCTCGGGGGGACGGGAATGGTGCAAAAATTAAATAACAAGAATTGAAACGGCCATTGGGGAAGTGACTCGCCGCGGCCTCGAGAATATGAGCAGATAATAAGATGACAGAATATGAAGAGAATACAAAGAGTGGGAATTTAAACGGCCATTGGGGAAGTGACTCGTCGCGGCCTCGATGATAAGAGCAGAATATAACAGAATATAAAGAGAATATAAGAACGGAAATTTAAACGGCCATTGGGGATGTGACTCGCCGTGGCCTCGATGATATAAGCAGAATATAACAAAACATAAAGAGATTATAGGAATAGAAATTTAAACGGCCATTGGGGAAGTGACTCGCCGCGGCCTCGATGATATAAGCAGAATATAACAAAATATAAAGAGAATATAGGAAACAGAAATTTAAACGGCCATTGGGGAAGTGACTCGCCGCGGCCTCGATGACAAGATGTGATCGCCAGGGGCCAAAAGACCCCAAAATAAGAAAGTGATCGCGCCTACCTCGAGAGCGGGAGATGGCGGGTTGCTTCTTCCTCTCCCTTCGGCCGGCCGACGGAGAGGGCTTTCCTCGGTTACCCTTGCAAAACAACGACAAACAAGTAACAAGTGGATTAGAAAGATGAAGGTGTAGTATTCAAATCCTTGCGATAAAAGTAACGAAATGATGGCAAGACACACACCTGGTCGGTGTTATCTTTTAAACCCCTCTCGGACTCGAGTGGGAGAAAAATGAGATGATGGATGCAAGAAGTATAAGAGAAGAGGCGCCCTTGTGAAGGGGGATAGAGGATGCAGTATGATGAATGTAAAGAACTATGAAGAAGAAGGGGAAGAAAAGGCTTATTGGATGAGCCGAGGGTGAAATCCGGCGGAGCTCCGACAGCGTGGGGACGACGTGGAAGCGCTGTGGATGAAGACGACCTTCCTCTCGCGAGCGTGGGCACCCGAGAAGCCGGCAGAACCTCCACCTACAAAAGACCCGACGGGTTAGAAAATGACTCCGTAGCCTCTGGGCTCCGGCAGCCTATCGGATCACTGCTTAGCTCCCCTAGAACTGAGGGGGGGGGCTCTATTTATAGAGCTACGGAGGGCGGAGGCGTCCAGGACCCTGGACACCTCCATCAGGGCCGAAATAATATTTTATTCTATTTTTATATATATTTTTGGAACACTTTTGTGGAGGCGTCCAGGGTCCCAGACGCCTCAATCAGGTCCACCGAAAGCCGACGATGGCCGCACGCGGTTTGGCACATCGCGTGGTTTTGTGAGCGGCGCCTCGTGATTCAGAAATGGGCGCGTCTAGCTGACTGGACGTCTCTATAATTTGGCTTTTTTCACACACGACAAAGCGTCTTTCGGTGGTCGGCGCCCGTGAGGGTTTTTATGGGGGCGTCCAGGGGCTTGGACGCCTCCAAAATTATATATTTTTTTATTTTTCTTTTGTCTTTTATGCCAAGGCTGGCATTTTAATTTTTTTATTTGTTTTTATGGAGGCGTCCAGGGGCCTGGACGCCTCCATTAATATATATATATTTTTATTTATTTTTTTTGTTTTTGTATGCCAACTGGCATTTTGCATATATTTTTTATTTTTGTTTTTATGGAGGCGTCCAGGGTCCTGGACGCCTCCATAAATATATATATTTTTTATATTTTTATATTTGGTTTTGGGCCCTGAGAAAAGAATAAAACAAATTAAAATCATGGGGGCGTCCAGGGGCCTGGACGCCCCCATTAAGACCCACCCGGGTCCTAGTCAGCGGCCGCCCGGCAGACATCCTTCTTGGTTCCGGAACCTCCTGATGCGTTCGACTGGTGTTGATGCCGTCCGAATGCCGTGACGAGACGATTCCGGATGCCAAAAAGGGCGGAAGAAGACTCAAGAAAAGGAAGCACTCAAGTGATTCAAAACGCGTAAGCCGTCGCGGGGCGTTGTATAGTAATATGAGACTTTCTTAGGAGACGTCAGATATGGTGTGTCTACAGCTGCCCCGCCTTGGCGTCTACTTTGCAAGGGAGCGATACGTAGTGGAATGGTATCGAAGTGGAGTGAAATGGAGTGGGAGCGGACTGATAAGTTGATGCCAAGGTGTGATGAGACACGCTTTTGACGTTACTGTTTGGAATCTTTCCTGGAGTTTCAATGAGGCGACCTTGAAGAAGGTCTTTCAAATATTGACGATTACTTGGACGGAGATCAAATAAGGGAGGGTGAGATGTGCGCTCAGGCACGAAACAAAAGGAGACCAACTTCTCGGTGTGGAAGTACCTGGGTCATAAACCGGAGGTTTCACCTTTGGGGAGCGGTTACCAGTCAATGTGGAAGTGCTGCGGCCAAGGTGGGTCAAAAAAAGGTAAAGGAATATCTGAGGGTCTGTCCAAACAAGGGTCTCCTTTGGAAGAGCAGCGTAGGGCTGTCTCAAGGAAACTCAGTATTTCATTCGGAGTGGAATATCTCATATTTGTAGGAATTGGAGCACAACGGCTTTCACAATCGAATCACTTGAATGATCTTCCGCAATAAATCAAAGTCTTATATGAATGCATGCTGGGTTCAAAGAAAAATTTAAAACAAACTAAAATAGAAAATAGCCAAGGATAATATTGTCAACTTGTGAAGAACGGGTCAGGATACCGACCCGGTGAGCTGATACTGAGCTGGGGCCCGTTTATCCACGCACCAATTCACTGAACGGAACCGTCGTCCCCATTCTATCACAAATTGACGGCCTATCCGTACAACCCAAATTCTTCCGGGATCATCACCGTTTTTGTTGAAGGGGAACTCAGATCCCAGATTCGTTCGGGCCGCACGGTCCTCGGCATGTTCTAGTAGCGTACGTATCATATACTACGATGCATGACATGGTGGGACCAACCAATGAAAGGTGGGACAGGAGATAGGACAAAGACGTCCGTTAGTAAAACCTGCACAGACTAGCAAAGGTTAGCAACATCAGAAAGTAGCAGAATCACAGCAGAATCGCACCACAGTACAAAGGAGTTCCAGACAAAATCTTGACAATGACCACTGATGTGACATGTTCTGTCCTGTAGCACCCTTCCCTTCCTATAAGAACTCCCCTTAGGCTAGTTCATTCAAATGCACCAAGGTGGGTTTTGGAAGCTTAGGAGAGGAAGGAGAAAAGAATCTAGAGATTTTCAGGATGGAAGGAGAGTCTTCCCGCGTTATGAAGAGGAGCAGGCCTAGCAGCGAGATCAGGCGACTCTCCGACCTCAAGGGTCATTTGAGTGGGACGATCATGTCGCATATGGTAAGCTGATTCATTTCAAATTCTCCATGTGAACCTTCTTCTTACTTCCTTCATTTCTTCTTTCTTTCCTCTTCCAGCCATATCCACTCTTCCCAGGCCCGAGGAAGTTTTCCAAGCTGCCATGGCTTTCAAAGCTGACTTCCAATATCTCCATTGGCATGAGGGCCATACTCTCGAAGTGGCATCTGCAGGGGCTCCTTATTCACGCCAAGCATTACGAGAAGATACGTATGGACTGGGCGGCTATGGGCGCACTAGTGGAGATCTGGCATCCCCAGACCCACACTTTTATTTTCCCGACCTTCGAGGTGACCATCCTCCTCGAGGAGGTGGAACTTCTGCTCGGATTGAAGAAATTCAAGAGTGACGGGAAGGTGAAGGCTATGCGGATGCTGACACGGGGGACTTCTGAAAGCGTCCTTGGAAGCTTCATGCCGCCCGACGCAGCCAGAAAGGTCCGTACTCAAAAGGGGATCGATCTCCAAAAGCTTGCGGAGTGGGTCATGGACGCCCTGAGAGGGGCACCAGATGATGACCACTTAGAAGGAATCATGAAGGGGTTCACCATTTGTCTGGCGGGTGCTCTCTTGTTCCCTTATACCGACAACATGGTGGAGGAAGACCAACTGGGTGCTATCTGCGGGATCTGGCGTGGAAAGAGGGTGGGACCCGCCGTCCTTGCCTATCTTTACAGCGGCCTTACCGCCTCGAGTATGGGTAAGCCTCCTTTTGGTTGCGCACTTGTCTTGAATTGCTGGCTTGATTTGCACTTCAAATTCGACCACCGCGAGGGAATGCCAACTGCTTCGAAGCTCTTCCAACAAAGCCCGCTTCACCACATAGCCGACGTGTTAGGCTTTGGTGGTACTGTAGTGAACCGCGTTCCGTGGCTGAAGAAACGTGAAGACTGGCGGTCTCACTTTCGCACCGTGACACAAGGCTTCTTTACTTGCGCACCGGCATGTTTACTTTCGCTTGATCTCCTCATGAGGCCTTCCCCCAAAGTTGATCTTCAACTGATCGGCGCTACCGAGTTTGTTCTTTACAACGTGCATCGGTGCTGCCTGCAGATTGGCATCCCACGCCATTCGTTTCCGCCACCGACTGGCATCGTTCGTTTGAAGAAGAGGGAGTTGGGCACTGAAGCGGACGCGAAGGAAGCGAAGGCCATTAAAGCACCCTGGAAGACAAGTGTTGCGGGAAAGGCGTTAGCGCACGTGGTGGAAGAATGCGAGCCGTGGAGGGCTTATGTAACCGAACTGGGGAAGTTAAGGCCTAAGGTGCCTAAACCCCTGATGTAGTTCACTCTACTTTTCTGATGGAATAAAATTTGGTATTTGGATGTTTTGGACCCCCGTCCCCTTAATTATTATCTTTTTTATGGTTTTTCTTTTTCTTTGTGTTTTTTATTTTGTTTGGATTATATACATATTCTTATCTTTTTTTTACTTTTATTATATATAAATATTTTTTGAAAATTTTTTATTATGGGGGCGTCCACAGGCCTGGACGCCCCTAATTTTTATTTTATTTTTTGTTTTGGGAGCGTCCAGGGTCCTGGACGCTCCAACTTTTATTTTTTTATTTTGTTTGATTTTTTGTTTTGGGGGCGTCCAGGCGCCTGGACGCCCCAAATTTTTTTTTTGAATTTTGAAATAAATAAAAATTATGGGGGCGTCCAGGCGCCTGGACGCCCCAAAGAAGGTAATTCCTATTTATAAGGGCTGCCCCCCCCCTTTTGCTCATTTACTGTTCAATCTGATGACCCAGTCACCCTAGACGACCTATTCTTAGTCCCCATGGAGCGAGGAGGATCGAGCCAGGGTCCAGGGAAGCGAAAACGACTGGCTCGTCGTGCGAGGAGGTTGAGGGATGATGCCGAGGAGGCTGCAGCAGAGGAGATTGCTGCGGAGGAGGGGATGGAGGTGCCTCTCCTGACCGCGGAGGCCGCTGCGGATGCTGGTGTGGAGGGAGAGGACGATCACGACCCGGTAAGTACTTCGGAATCCTCACTCTGTGGTTTAATAGGCTAAAACGGGCGTGCGAGAGGCTGTGAGAGAAGGGCGGGTAGTGAGAGAAGGAGGCGTCCAGGGGCCTGGACGCCTCCACTTTTTCTTTTTCTTTTTGGTTATTTATTTATTTACGTAAATAATAAAATAAAATTAAAAAATAAGGAGGCGTCCAAGGCCTAGGACGCCTCCATAATAATATATATATTGTATATATATTTTTTGTTTTTGGTTCTTGGATTTTTTTTGAAAAAAAGAAATAAAGAAAATAGGGAGGAGGCGTCCTGGACGCCTCCAAAAAAATAATATATATATATATATATATTTTTTAAAATAAAATAAAAAGAATAAATAGTATATACAGTGTTATTGTTTATTACTGTTCATGATGCTGATGTGTTCTTTGTTGGTTTTTGTGGTGTGCAGGGGTAAGTGAAATGAAACTGCTCCACTTTTCTATATGTATATGCATGGGATACTAACTTATGTGTAATGCAGGATGCTCGTGATACCATGATCGTCGACCTGCGGACCCAGTTGGCGGACGCCAGGCGGCAGTTGGTGGCCATCCGACAGGAGTTGGAGATCCTGGTGAGTCTATGCAATGCATTTTTTGTGACCTGGATTTTTGATACTTAGCCTTTGACTGACGTTTGCCCGTGTTTCAGCGGGCCCACCAGACAGCGGCAGCCAGGATGGCTGGTGGAGCGGGTTCCAGTTCGCGGGGCCCTCCTCCGGAGGTTTCTGCCCTCCAGGAGCAGCTGGCGCACGCGGTGGCTCGGGCTGAGGAGGCCGAGCGTGACCGCGAGGCTCGAGTGAGTGTTTGCTTGGCCCCGACCCTTTTCTAGCTGCTTTCCTTCTATCACTGTTCTCTTACGGTGCATGCGTGCTTTGACAGGTGGCCGAGATTCGGGAGGCCCTGGCCCGTGCTGTTCGTGCTGAGCAGGAGCGCGATGCCTGGGTGGCAGAGCGCGATGCCTGGGTGGCAGAGCGTGACGCCCGGATTGTGGAGCTGGAGGAGGAGCGTCGACGGGAGGCTGAGGAGCTCCCTCGTGACGTGCTGGATCTGCGGATCGCCCTCGAGCTGTCGAGGAGGGATGCGGTGAGAGAGAGAGAGGAGAGGGAGAGGGATAGGGAGACCATGGAGAGAGTGAGGGAGTGGGATAGGGAGACCCTAGAGAGAGAGAGGGAGAGGGATAGGGAGACCATGGAGAAAGAAAGGGAGTACAGGATGGCAGAGCGATATCGAGATTGGGACGAGAGGAGAGCTCTGGTGGCCCAGGTGTCGGAGCTCCGACTGAGTCTTGGCACGGCGGAGGGGAGACTTCGGGAGAGTGAGGAGCGGTATCAGAGGGTGAAGGAGTGCGGTGCGTGACTTCGTCAGTCCGGTTCCTTTTCTGTGGGCAGTTTTCTAGTTTCCTCGGCCGAGCAGCGTCGCCGTACCTTGGAGGCTGGCATGGTGCCACCTGGAGAGGCGAGCACGGCTTCTCAGGGTTCACAGAGGTCGCAGAGGCCCCCTAGGGATCCCCGTCAGAGGAGGGAGGAAGGAGATGACCAGGAGGGTGACGGTGAGAGTTAGAGAGTTGCTTGTACGTCACCCTTCTCACTGTATGATGTACTTTCGGTTATTATATGAAATGGAAATGGCTTTTTTGTGTTGTGTGTACCTTTCTCTCTCCCACACATTCTTCTTTGCACTGAGTTGTCCTTTGAGGCACGCTCCGCGAGACCTTACCCTGAACAGCGGGGAACTACACTTTGCACGGGGGGATTTTGTTTCCTTTTCCCCCTTTTGGGCGCGTCCAGGCGTGAGGACGCGTCTTAATCCTTGATTTCAAATTTAAAGCGACGGGTGGTCTTTCTTCTCCCGTGCCTTACCCGCAAACGAGCCCGCCTTCTGCCGAAACTCGCTTGCCCCCTTTCTCGTCTTCCTCCTCTTTTGATCGATGGAGTTCGGTGGGCCTGACCACGGTGAAGGTGGAGAGGGACGCGGGACCCCTCGCCCAAGGAGGGACGCGCTCGAGCACGGAACGGCGTCCATGGAGGAGGAAGGGCCGCTCCGGGCCCCTGAGAGACCTGAGGGGCCCGATGGCGTGGGAGGAGGTGAGCACGGTCCGGTAGGTGCTTCGATCTCTTCCTCTTTTAATTCATTTTGGGTTTTGAAGCGAGCCGCGCGAGGGGGAAAGGGTTCGGCGAGTGTTGCACTCAAATGATGGACGCGTCCTAGACAGGGGACGCGTTCCTTTTGACTGATGTGGGACCCTTTTCTTGGTGCAGGACATGGCAAGGACCCTAGGTCTGGCCGATGAGTGGGCGAGTGCGGACGAGCCGAGCCGCGTCAGGAGGGAGAGTCGCGGCAAGGCGAGGCTCGAGGAGTGGCCCGTACGTCTCCCTGGACAGCAAGGGGGTATACTGGTGCAGGACAGTGCCGACTTCCTGCGGCGGCAGAGAGAGAGCTACGCGGGGCTTCCCCAAGCTAGGGACACGCGTGCCATCGGCGGCTCGCGCGCCCAACTGTCAGAGACTAGGCGGTAGCTGGCCGTCGCTCAACATGAGTTGTCGCTCCTGGTAAGTTATGTGCCGCACTTTTAACTTCAGATTTTGGAGTTTCACTGACGGCCGTTGTTTATTTTGTTCCAACGTGCCCAGCAGACAGCGATAGTGGGAGTGGCTAGCGGATCTTCCAGTTCCTCGGCCTCTTTTCTCGAGATTGCCTCCCTCCGGGAGCAACTTGCCGGTGCGGTGGCCCGCGCGACCAGGGCGGAAGAGGAGCGTGACGCCTGGGTGGCGACTGTAGCGGAGCTGCGGCATCGCGGTGAGGAGAGACCTTCTCCAGACATCCTGGAGTTAAGGGTTCTTCTGCAGATGATGAGGAGAGAGGCAGAGAGAGAGAAAGCCGAGAGAAGGTCCGAGCGACAGCGGGATCTGACCGAGAGGAGGGCCTTGGAGGCCCAAGTGAGGGAGCTCCAGCTGGGCCTTCAGGCCGTCGTGCAGAGGCTAGGAGGGATGGAGACACGCTACGAGAGAGCGCGAGAGTTCGGGGAGCGACTCCGCCAGTCCGGTCGCTTTGCCGCCAGTGGCTTCTTTGCCACGCCAGGGGAGGAGCAGCGAGTCACTGCTGCGGAGCAGGCGTCAAGAGGCGAGGCAGGTGCTACTGCACGGGGATCCCGGATGCTTTTGAGGGACCCTCACCTTGGGGGAGAGGAGGAGAGTGCCCAGAGAGATGAGTGATGGTGAGGATTGGCGAGCTAGTGGACCCGCCACCTCTCTATGATTGTAGTGTTTGTGACAGCTTATGTAGAATTATGAATGGAATGATTTGATTTTCTACTGCTTGTTTGTTCTCTTGTGCGTTCCTTCTTCCCTACACTTCTTCTCCTTTGCACTGTTCCCATGTGATGGGTCTGCCGAGACTCCGCCTCGAGCGGAGAATCGCATCTTGTTGTGACCATTTTCCACGGGAATCTGCCGTCGAAGTCAATAATGACGGCCCTAGTTCCCTTTCCCGGATGTTATGTCAAATTTTGCGGACGTCCTCCAAATTATGATAGGGTATCCCTAGACAACATAGGGGCTATTCGTCCTATTCTTCGTCCAGTCAATCACCCTGTGCGAGCGGTGAAGCGACACATGGGACCGCTTGGGCGGTGCCTTATTGCGAGGGCTATTATTGACAGGTGATGGAGGCAATCTTGGCCCGCACTCTTTCCATTTCTATAAATTCTTGTCCCTTTTATCCTCCCAGGTATATCGAGAGCTAACTCGAGGAGCACAATTTCTTACGGGAGAGGAGGAGTTCAAAATTTTGAGAGTTGGATGGAGGGCGAATCTTCCCATTCCTCGAAGAGAAGCAGGTCCAGTGGTAGTAGTTCCAGGAGGCTTTCAGACCTTGAAGGGCACTTCAGCGAAAGGGCCCAATCACAACTCGTAAGCCAAGTTTTCTTGCCCTTTTCTCATTCTTTCTTCCTTTCTTCTGACCAAACCTCACCCCCATTCCTTGTATGTGTAGGTTGTGATGAAATCACAAATCTTATGGGAGTTGGTAGTAGCAGCGTACAGGGGCCTCCCAGATTTTCAGAAGGCGAGGCTAGACGTGATGGGATTTGGTACCTTTCTTCGGATCGAGCCGATCAAGCCCGACCTAGTTCTGATCCATGCCTTGTGTGAGAGATGGGACCCAGTGAGCCGGGCATTCCTGATGCCCTGGGGGCACATGGTGCCCAGCTTGGAGGATGTGGTCCGGATCACAAGCCTGAAGGTAGAGGGCGAGGCAGTGACCGGAGTCACTTACGCGGACTACAGAGAAGGTGCCCAGAAGTTACTGGGTTTGGACCTGGATGGTCGGAAAAAGAGGTCGGTAGCTAGGGCGTCCCTCATGGATGCATTAGGGCTCACCGACACTCGTCGGCGGGACGATGAATCCTCAGAAGTGTTCATGGAAAGGATAGAAATAGGATGCCGCGCCATGTACTGCACAGATTTCGGCGACTGGGAAAGATGCAACATAGATTTGAGGAGATTTCTCCTCTTCCTTTTGGGGAGATTGGTACTGAGCTCGAAAGGGGACGGTATCCAATGTTGCTTTCTGGAGCTGCTGTCAGACCTTGAAAGAGTAGGGTATTATGCCTGAGGAGCCGCCATGCTGGCACACTTGTTTGCAGGCCTATTCCAAGAAACGGATCGTGAGATGACTGTGAGTGGTTTCACACCATTCATCCAGGTATTTTTGGTTTTGCTTGTTTTGTATTTTTTTGTGTTTTTGCAAAGTTCTGATGGCCTGCGCCGAGCAGCTGTGGAGCTATTATTACCTCCCTATGGGGAGAGCTCGGCATTGGCGACCTGCGATGGTGCCGCTAGCCAGGCGGTGGGAACCCATCATGAGTGCGGCACCCCTAACCTACCAACTGATGGTGCTAAGGCGGGAGCTACAGGAGTTCCCTGCAGCGATGGTAAACTGGAGACCCTACTCAGACATGGTCGATGCCGACCAGCCGTGGGTTCTAGCAAGTCGTGCCCAGTTCGGACGGGAACTGTGGATGCACTGCCTGAATGAAATCGAGCCACTTCGCTACGATTGGTTATGAGGACTTTAGGACTGACTCAAGAATGGGTGGATACGGCTGCGCCACCTCGTGTCGGGAGAAAGACGCGGGGACCGGCGACCTGTATTGACTGGCGCGTGCGATTCCCCGAACAGTACGAAGATTGGCAACGGGGTGGCATGATTGTAGAATCGCAGGCGCGGGATAACGAAGACTACTTGCGTCTATATAGGATAAAGTACGCAGAGCGGCTCCAACCCCGGGGACTTGTAGAGGTAGGTTTCCCCTTTTTCTCTTTTCTTCTTTCTCCTTTTTTGGTTTTCTGGTGAAAAATGCTGACTTGTAAGGCTGCAGGATGTCCGAGATGCCATGATAGCGAATTTACGAACTCGCTTGGCAGAGATGGAACAACAGTTGGGCGATGCCCGCGGAGCTACGAGCGCCTTGGTAGGTGTACAGTACGTTCCTAATTATAACCCTAGATTCCAGATGTTGGCTGCTAATTCACGCGGTCGTAGCATGCCCAGATTGGCGCGGCTTCCCCAGCGACGGGAGTGGGTGATGCCTCTTCCAGCTTGTGGATTCCCACCTCAGAACTTGACTCGCTTCATGAGCAACTTGCTCATGCCACGCAGCGTGCCGCAGAGGCAGAAGGGATGCTCTGTATACAGGTAAAAGTTTCAGTGTTGGGTTCTCTTGGTTTACGCCTTATCGCGTATCTGAGATGGTACATTTGGCAGGAAAAGGAGACGGAAGGAGCGCTTACCCAAGCTGCGCAGAAGGAGGCTAGGATAGCAGAACTGGAGAGGGAACTGCGGCGTCATCCTGATGACGACTCCTCTAGGGATGTCGTGGAACTGAGGATCACTCTCCAGTTGGAGAGGGTACACGGCTTGAATTACAAATGGTCCTTCCCAATTGGGTTGGAGCTTAGAACACGGCCCTCCAGGTTTGACAAAAATTCTTTTTACGACCATCTCACCGACTTTGAATTTTCTCTCAACGACTTTCTTTTGGTAAAAGCGAGCGAGTCTATTTTGATACACACGCGCGTGTTCGGCAGCGGCCAGTCGCTTCTCATCCAAGAGTTCCAACTGGGCGAGGAGTGAATTACGACGATCATCGAGGGGAAAGTCCTCGTCCAATTGTGCCCTGAGAGAAGGGATCAGAGTCTCATACGGGACTACCGCTTCCATACCATAAGTAAGGGCAAATGGAGTCTGCCCGGTGGGGGTACGGATTGAAGTGCGATAGGCCCATAGAGCTTTGATAAGCTTTTCTGGCCAGTCTGAAAACTTACTAGACTCGCAGGTTTTTTTGATGATTTTGAGCAATGTTTTATTGGTGGCCTCCGCTTGGCCGTTACCTTGTGGGTAATATGGCGATGAATGATGCAATGCAATTGCGTACCTTTTACAGAGGTCCTGTAGGTCCTGAGAAATGAATTGTGGCCCATTGTCGGTGACGATCGTGCTTGGGATGCCGAATCTGGCGAGGATGTTCTTCATGATGAACTTGCAAACTGTTGACGGCTTGATTTCCGCGTAAGCTTCGGCTTCGGCCCATTTGGTGAAGTATTCCGTCGCAGTAAGGATGACAGATTTTTGCTTGGTGAGGGAATTGGGATCACCTAGGGGACCAATGATGTCGAATGCCCACATGGAGAAAGGCAATGGGGAGGATATTGGATGAAGTGAGGAAGATGGTGAATGGATTTTATCGGCGTGAAGTTGACACTTGACACACCTACGGACATAGACAACACAATCCTCTTCCATAGTGGGCCAATAAAAGCCTTGACGAATGATCTTCTTGGGGAGCATCTGACTATTCACGTGGCCACCGCACACACCCGAGTGCGTCTCTTCTACACATTTCCAAACCTCATCGTCACCGAGACATCTTAACAGAATACCAGTAAGGCTCCTCCTATAGAGTAGACCTCCAACCAATGTGTATTTCTGAGCCACCCTTCTTATGGCTTTCTTGTCCTCTGTGGTGGCCCTTTCAGGATAAGACTGATCTTGGCAGTATTTGACGATTTCATAGAACCATGGTTTCTCTTCATCAGCCAGTTCTTCTTCGACCTCTGCCAACATGATTTCTCTCTTTTCAAGGATATCTTCCTGCAGGATCTTCCTTGCTATCCTGTCTTTGATGTTTACGTAGGAAGCATCATCGATTGCAGGAGCATGAAGTTTGTAGATGGAAATGGACTTAAACCATCTTCCTAGAGGGAACCTTATGGATGATGCCAACGAGGCGAGGGCATCGGCGAGAATATTCTGATGACGAGGGATATGAACAAAGATCAGTTTGGCGAACAGCTTGGCAAAGGCATCAGTGAGTTCTTGGTATGGCTTGAGTTTGGGATCGCGAGTGCGATATTTAGTGAGCACCTGGCGAAGGATGAGTTGACTATCACCTACGACTCGCAACTCAGTGATACGAAAAGAATGAGCGAGTTCTAGGCCAACTAGAAGAGCTTCATATTCGGCTATATTGTTGGTAACTGGGAATTTAAGCTGGTATGCCAATGGGAATGTGAGGCCTTCAGGCGACAGGAGGGCGATGCCGATTCCTCTCCCTTGAGAATTCAGAGCTCCATCAAAATATAGTGTCCACATTGGCTCATCTGATTGGTTGACGGACATTAGTTCCTCATCTGGAAACTCTGATTGGACGGGATCGAACTTGGGAAGAGGATGGTGAGCGAGATGCTCGGCTATGGCATAGCCTTTAATCACCTTTTGCTGGATGTAGGTGATGTCGAACTGAGAGAGAAAACTTTGCCAGCGTGCTAGCCTATCCGTAAGGACGGCTTTCTCCAGAAGGAATTTGATAGGATTCATTCGAGCAATCAAGTGGACTTCGTGAGCCAAGAAGTAGTGCTTCAATTTCTGCACTACCCAAACGAGGGCAGCACAGGTTTTCTCCATGCCGGTGTACTTCTGCTCACAGGGATTGAGAAGTTTGGACAAGTAATAGGTTGCCCGTTCCTTGCCTTCTTCATCAGCTTGTGCGAGGACGGCTCCCACGGAGTCATCCAAGACTGAGACGTAAAGGATCAGAGGTTTTTCTGGTTTGGGTGGAATGAGAACGGGTGGACTAGCCAGATATTCCTTCAACCCTTTAAAAGCTTTCTGACATTTAGAATTCCAGTGGAATTCTACTCCTGGCTTGGTCAACTCGTAGAGAGGTCTACACCTTTGTGAATGTTGAGACACAAACCGACGAATAAACTGCAACCTCCCGATTAAACCTCGGACTTCCCTCAAGTTCTTGGGAGGCGGCATATCCCTGATGGCCTTAGCTTTGTCGGGATCTATCTCGATCCCTCTTTTACTCACAATGAACCCCAGCAATTTACCCGACGACACACCAAACACACACTTTTTCGGGTTCATTTTCAATTGGAACTCTCTTGACCTTTGCAAGACCTTAGCCAAAACTTCTGGGATGTTCCATCCTGGTCCTTAATTTGACTAATAAGTCATCCACATACACTTCCAGATATATGTGCATCATGTCATGAAATATGGCCATCATCGCTCTTTGGTATGTAGCTCCAGCATTCTTTAACCCAAACGGCATGATCACGTAACAATATGTTCCCCAAGGGGTAGTGAATGACGTCTTTTCCTGATCCTCTTCTGCCAAACGAATTTGATTGTATCCTGAAAATCCATCCATGAAAGAGAGGGTTTCGTAGCCTGCCGTGTTATCAATCAGCACATCAATGTGAGGTAAGGGAAAATCATCCTTTGGACACGCGCGGTTAAGGTCCCGGAAGTCGATGCAAATCCTGACTTTCCCATCTTTCTTCATGACCGGGACAATGTTCGCCACCCATTGAGGATAAAGGACGACTCTAATGAACCTGGCTTTGTGGAGCTTATCGACCTCTTCCTTCATTTTCAAAGCCATCTGAGGGTGGAAACGCCTTAACCTTTGTTTTACCGAGATGGACCCTGGTTTTAGGGTTAAACGGTGTTCGACCAGGGTTGAATCCAGACCCGGCATATCCTCGTAGCTCCATGCAAACGTGTCCTTATATTCCTTGAGAACCTCAATTAATGCCTCTTCTTCAGAGGGTGGTAGGTTGTCACTTATGAGGATGATCCTAGGATCTTCCTCAGTTCCCAAGTTGACTTCTTTGGTGGATTCTTCTACGGCGGTTGACGGCTCGTCGAATCTCCTCATTCCACTAGCGTATGCACCCGCCGCATCCTCATATTCTTCACCCTCATCTTCAGTGGGGCATTCTTCATCCGTGATCTCGTAGACTCCATACCCTTCATCAGATGCACGGTCACCCTCGCATTCTATTTCGGGTAGCTGGATGGGATTTTCTAACAACTGGGGAATGACAAGAAGGGCCTGACACCTGGCGGCCAAATCCAGAAGGAATCGACGAGGGATCTGCCTACCCTTAGATTTCTTCCTAGGTACTACCCTTGGCCTATCATTCCTAGATTGACTGACAATATTTACAGAAGAAGAGGAAGACGAAGAGGATGGTGTAGAATGTACAGGAGAAGACCCCTCAGAGGAGGGGTAGAAAAGGTTGCTCATCGGACCTTGGACGGGTGGTCCGCAAGGCGGTACGCACCCGTGGGAGATGTAGGAGGTTTCCTCAACGAAGATGTGTTGTTGGGGAGTTTGAAAATTGACGTTTTTTTTTTCATTTTCATTTTTAATGACAAAGCAGTGAAAAGAGATTGGAGGAGAGAGAAAAGGGGTTATGGCTAGAGGATTGTGAGGCTCATAGAGCAGATCATGGTTGAAGACCTGGCGCGGGTTGAAAAGCCCGCGCAGGTATGTAAGCAAAGAAGGGGACTTGGGAAGATTATCAGACAATTGTCTGGCCCAGGAAGAAGATATCAGCAAAGGCTGAGACGAGTGGATGGAGAGGATGGCGGCTAATGAGCCGTCGACGGCAATGTTGAGGATGGATGAAGATCCGTCGATGACAGGGTCCTTCTGGCGAGGACGAGGATAGTTTGGAACCTTGGCAAGAGTGGTAATATTCTCTGGTATTTCGGAGATCAATGGTGGTCCTTCAAGCTGCGGAGACGAGAACATCCTTTCTAGTGCAACGGAAATGTCCCGTATGTCAAACCATT
The DNA here is from genome assembly GCA_022559845.1 of Amorphophallus konjac. Classification (NCBI taxonomy): domain Eukaryota; kingdom Viridiplantae; phylum Streptophyta; class Magnoliopsida; order Alismatales; family Araceae; genus Amorphophallus; species Amorphophallus konjac. The sequence goes on from CM040121.1 coordinate 467,913,065, forward strand.
TGTCCCATTCGCATTCCGGATCTTTGATCTTGCCTCTTTTGGTGATCCTCGGACATTTTTCAGCCAAATATACAGCATGTGATCCCCCATATGCTTCCCGTGGGTAATCTCCCATCTGAACAACGGGTCCTCTGCTGAAGTGGTTTGATAGAGTCCATGTGAGGGGCTCCCAATCTGCCTTGAACGGTCCTTTGAAGCCTAGGCCAAACCTACGGTTCGGCCTAATTTCTTTTGGCGGCTTGAGCATACCCTGTAACTGTGCACCCAGACCTTTTCCTTGTTGATAGCCGATGTTCCTCATAATCTCCCAACCTTTGGAGTGAAAAGGGAGACATGATGTTGTGGTTGCCCTGACCGGCTCCTTTGGTGTTAGTGGAACATGAGATGGATCACGCACGTCCAGCAGTGATAATATGGGCCGATGAGATGGCCAAACGGAGGGCAGAGAGGTGTTGATAGCATCCACTGTGTGAAGGACCGGTGTACTGACCACTTTAATAATTCTCCCATTGTAAGGAAACTTCATGCACTGATGGTTGGTGGAAGGCACAGCGTCCATGGCTTCGATGTAAGGGCGACCCAGTATAGCCTTGAATGTGGGGTCCATGTCGAGGACATGGAATTCCGTAGGAATTGACATGGGGCCTAGTTCTGCCTTCAGAATAATCATCCCCTGCGGCGGCCTTTTGCTATTGTCATAAGCCGTGACCGTGATCGAGGAAGGTCTTATTTGTTCCTCGTTGACCCCACACAACTGAAGAGTGCTCATGGAGATCACATTTATGGATGCACCCGTATCCACAAGACACGGATTTATGGATACCCCATTAATTTTTATTGAAATGCACAGTGCATATTTCCGAGCTTCCTTGGGAGCGAGCTCGTAGTTGTGAAACATGATGGCTGGTTGTGTGTCTGTTGGGGTCAGGACGGTCGAAATCTTCTCCACGGGGAGGTCTTCATTAACCATGACCTTTTGAAGATATTCCATCAAGGCCGCCTGGTGGGATGTGGATCTTTGAAGTAGCTCCAGGATGGAGATCCGAGCAGGTGTCTTATCCAGGTGTTTCAATAGATCATACTGTGTTCCAGGGATAGCTCTTTCTAGTTGTTCTCCATCATCCTTCTCTGGCTGAGATAGCTCAAGATTCTGACTGTTGTGGGGGAAAACCCTGTGGAAGATCCTTCCACTCCGGAGCACCATTGCCTGTGGCTTTTGTACCTCTGTGGGGGTAGCAGTGGATCTTAACAGGGGTTTGAGGGGTAGTAGTGGAGGAATGATTGATGAAGCAGGGGTGATGACGGGAGCAGGGATTCTGATGAGGGGTTTGTTAGGTGGTGGCATGGTGGAGGTAGAGGGGATATCGCGCGGATTATGAAGGATAAGGGGTTTGGAAGGTGGAGGTGGAGGTAAGGTTTGAAACGGGTAAAGGTTTTGAGGTGGATGGTGGGTGATGAGTGGTTTTGAAGGCATTAGTGGTGATGTGGTGGAGAAAGACGGGGTTATGTATGGTTGACGGATGATAAGAGGTTTAGAAGGCGTAGGGGTAAATGTGGTAGAGGTGGATGGTAAAGTGGGGGAGTGGGAGAAGGTGAGAGGGTGTGAAGGCGTAGTAGAGAGTGTCGGTTGATAGGAGGTCGGGGTGCGGATGAGAGGGCGTAATGGTAGTGGAAATGGTGATGGTGATACTGACGCAGGTTGATGAGAGAGAGGTGCTACCCGGGCAAGGTGAGGGGGGTGCATGACGATAGGGCTGGAGGTAGAAAGAATGGAAGTACTTTCCTGGTGCCATACCTGCTCTCTCCCGACTTCGGGAAGGAGGAGATGGGGTTAACCTGATGATTGGGCTGTTGGTGCTCCGGTAATGGATTCTGGATTATTCCCATGTCGGGTTGTTGTTGTGGGGCCTGCTGAGGCTGTTGTTGTTGTGGTTGCTGCTGCTGCTGCTGTTGTAACTGCTGCTGTGGCCTCTGAGGAGGTCTCCTAGCCTTGAGAGCCGCGACGTACCGTCTCATCTCATCCCAATCTATTTGATGTTCATCATTCATATCATGGATGTAATCTTTGAAATGGAAGCAGTAATCCACTGTGTGTCCCGGCTGCCTATGGTAGACGCAGTATTTGGAGGTATCAACATTGGGGGGCCACGCGGGCCTTTCTCTGGGTAGGGCGAGTTGGTTTGATGCCATGAGGGCATTAAAAATGTCTGCTAAGGTTTCTGGCAATGGTGGATAGTAGGCTCTCTTGGGACCGAGCGGCCTCCTTTGTTGCTGTTGGGGACCATAGTTCCCCGGGGGTGGAACTTGGTTGTACTGAAGCGGTGGTTGTTGTTGCTGAGGTTGTGGTTGTTGTTGCTGGGGTTGGCGTAATGGAGGCATATTATCCTGGGGTGGATTATTTTGGGGTGGAGAACGGAGAGAGAAAGGACCCGGTTGAAGGGGAAGTCGGGGCATTTGTGGAGGCCTTGGGTTGACTGCATAGTTGGCATTGTTGACCGCACTGACTTGCTCATTTGTCACGACCCCTTCTATGGCTCCGCCCGGGACACCAGCGCCTGTCTTTCTAACCACTTTGGGCTTCGGTGACTCAAACATGTTCATAATGGGGGAGTCTTTTAACTGGGTTTGGATGTACCGGGTCCTTTCATAGAGTTCGTCCATTGTAGTAAGTTTATTCATGGCCAGGACGTGTCTGAACTGTGGGGTTGCATTAGACACAATCATCTTCACTTGTTCGGGCTCAGAGAGGGTATCCCTTATTCTTTCCGCCAGAGACCTCCATCTATCAGCATATCAGACAAAATCCTCGTTGGGTTTCATCTTTTCGGCCACTAGGTCGGTAATGGAGAGTGAGGGACCGACCCTATCCCTATATTTCTGCAAGAACCTTCTCTGGACTATTTCAAAATTCTCGGCCTCGCGGGGCTCCAGAGAATAGAACCACTCAAGCGCGGGACCATCCAATGATCTCCGAAAGAGGTATGCCAGGGACCTCTGATCGTTTTGCCAGTAAGAGGACTCATACATGAAATCCTTGAGATGAATGAAGGGGTTGCCGGTACCATTGTATCTGCGGTACGTGGGCATTTCGGAGGGAGGAAGATGAATGACGGGAAGGATTGGCAAAGCAACCTCTGGGGTGGCTTTCACGTCCACCATTCTTCTCAGATTTTGAAACTGCTCGTCCATGCGGTTGAACCTATTGAGGAGCGATTGGGCGAGCTCCTCTGGAGGTGAAGGTGGCACTTGCCACTGGGGGAGAAACTGTCTCCCGGAGACTTGAGGGGGAAACCCCGAATGAGAGGGAGCTGTCGGACCACCGACAGTTGGCCCTGGCTGAAGCGGTGTGTGGGGAACAACGGGAGTTTGAGATTGTGACGGGAACTGGAATGAGGGTGGTTGTTGGCTCGCTTGTCCTTGAAGCGAGGGAGACTGGATGGCTTGTGCCAATGAGGGAGATGGAATGGCCTGCACGGACTCTTGGAGAGGTGCGATGGCCGGAGTTGATTCCTGGGGCGTGGGGGAAACAGATTTCCCTTTTAGAATGGCCTGGAAGGCCCGGAGCTGTTCAGAGGTAAGCTCCGTGTTGGCGAGGACGCCCAGTAAGGAAGTGATATCCTGTGGCGGGGACGTGTCCCCGGCAATAACCTGCACCTCATGCGAGGGGTCATGAGAAGGACCCGAGTCCATAGCATGGACTCGCGGGTTGGCTGTCAAACCACGGCTAGGGTGGTTCTCCTCAAAAGACTCGTGAGACATGCTCACAGTTTTCCCAGAACGCAAAAACATACACTAGCAAGTAGGTAGCAGAGATTATCAAACAAGTGGATGCCTTTACGCCCTTTTTTGTGTTTTGATTTTGATGATTTTTTTTGTATTTTTAGCGAGATCCGAAGTTCACACAAAATGGGGACCCTAGTTTGTTTTTGTTTCACCGCCGTGTCAGCTAGGGTCTCTCGTCTCACCACGAATGAAATGACTAACTCCGGGGAACTTCAATGGTACAACCAGCCCAGTGAACGAAGAGGAGATTCTTTGATGTCGGGGACTTACGGAGGTCCCAGTGTAGGAGATTCTAGTCCGTTGAGAGGAATTCCCAAACGGAGAGTCCTTCCTTCACCGGGAAAGGGTGATCCTCAAAAAATGAAAAAAAGATAGAAAAGAGGAATGGATGTATGCAATGGAATGCCGACAGATATATGGAGTGGGAAAACAACAGAAATAACAGACATACAATAAACAAAGAACCAATCAACTGACAGTGCTGCCGTGAGCACAACGGTGGCGCGCGCGGGCGCGAAGGTGGAGAGGCACGGGTGGTGCCGAACTTGCAAGGGTAGCCGAAAGGAAGCAGTAGACGTCCCACCGTGATCGCCAATCTGTGAGCGACGTCACGCGGTTTGGGGAAGAGCGGGGAAGAGGAAGCGGAGCGCGCGCAGACTCCTTCTTTTTTTTGTTTTGTTGTTTGTTTGCTGCAACACAGAAATAAGAGAAGGGGGAGAAGGGGCCACCACAGGAGATTGCTCCGGCGGGGCGAGCAGGACAAGTGTGATATAGCAAAATATGGGGGTTAAACGGCCATAGCGGGAAGTGACTCGCCGCGGCCTCGGGGGGACGGGAATGGTGCAAAAATTAAATAACAAGAATTGAAACGGCCATTGGGGATGTGACTCGCCGCGGCCTCGAGAATATGAGCAGATAATAAGATGACAGAATATGAAGAGAATACAAAGAGCGGGAATTTAAACGGCCATTGGGGAAGTGACTCGCCGCGGCCTCGATGATAAGAGCAGAATATAACAGAATATAAAGAGAATATAAGAACGAAAATTTAAACGGCCATTGGGGATGTGACTCGCCGCGGCCTCGATGATATAAGCAGAATATAACAAAACATAAAGAGATTATAGGAATAGAAATTTAAACGGCCATTGGGGAAGTGACTCGCCGCGGCCTCGATGATATAAGCAGAATATAACAAAATATAAAGAGAATATAGGAAACAGAAATTTAAACGGCCATTGGGGAAGTGACTCGCCGCGGCCTCGATGACAAGATGTGATCGCCAGGGGCCAAAAGACCCCAAAATAAGAAAGTGATCGCGCCTACCTCGAGAGCGGGAGATGGCGGGTTGCTTCTTCCTCTCCCTTCGGCCGGCCGACGGAGAGGGCTTTCCTCGGTTACCCTTGCAAAACAACGATAAACAAGTAACAAGTGGATTAGAAAGATGAAGGTGTAGTATTCAAATCCTTGCGATAAAAGTAACGAAATGATGGCAAGACACACACCTGGTCGGTGTTATCTTTTAAACCCCTCTCGGACTCGAGTGGGAGAAAAATGAGATGATGGATGCAAGAAGTATAAGAGAAGAGGCGCCCTTGTGAAGGGGGATAGAGGATGCAGTATGATGAATGTAAAGAACTATGAAGAAGAAGGGGAAGAAAAGGCTTATTGGATGAGCCGAGGGTGAAATCCGGCGGAGCTCCGGCAGCGTGGGGACGACGTGGAAGCGCGGTGGATGAAGACGACCTTCCTCTCGCGAGCGTGGGCACCCGAGAAGCCGGCAGAACCTCCACCTACAAAAGACCCGACGGGTTAGAAAATGACTCCGTAGCCTCTGGGCTCCGGCAGCCTATCGGATCACTGCTTAGCTCCCCTAGAACTGAGGGGGGGGCCTCTATTTATAGAGCTACGGAGGGTGGAGGCGTCCAGGACCCTGGACACCTCCATCAGGGCCGAAATAATATTTTATTCTATTTTTATATATTTTTTTGGAACACTTTTGTGGAGGCGTCCAGGGTCCCGGACGCCTCAATCAGGTCCGACGATGGCCGCACGCGGTTTGGCACAACGCGTGGTTTTGTGAGCGGCGCCTCGTGATTCAGAAATGGGCGCGTCTAGCTGACTGGACGTCTCTATAATTTGGCTTTTTTTCACACACGACAAAGCGTCTTTCGGTGGTCGGCGCCCGTGAGGGTTTTTATGGGGGCGTCCAGGGGCTTGGACGCCTCCAAAATTATATATTTTTTTATTTTTCTTTTGTCTTTTATGCCAAGGCTGGCATTTTAATTTTTTTATTTATTTTTATGGAGGCGTCCAGGGGCCTGGACGCCTCCATTAATATATATATATTTTTTATTTATTTTTTTTGTTTTTGTATGCCAACTGGCATTTTGCATATATTTTTTATTTTTGTTTTTATGGAGGCGTCCAGGGTCCTGGACGCCTCCATAAATATATATATTTTTTATATTTTTATATTTGGTTTTGGGCCCTGAGAAAAGAATAAAACAAATTAAAATCATGGGGGCGTCCAGGGGCCTGGACGCCCCCATTAAGACCCACCCGGGTCCTAGTCAGCGGCCGCCCGGCAGACATCCTTTTGGTTCCGGAACCTCCTGATGCGTTCGACTGGTGTTGATGCCGTCCGAATGCCGTGACGAGACGATTCCGGATGCCGAAAAGGGCGGAAGAAGACTCAAGAAAAGGAAGCACTCAAGTGATTCAAAACGCGTAAGCCGTCGCGGGGCGTTGTATAGTAATATGAGACTTTCTTAGGAGACGTCAGATATGGCGTGTCTACAGAGATGATTCAGGAGCTGGTCCGTACCGGCCCATCAGTGTCCTTTCCCTCCTTTGAGGGGGAGCTTGAAGGGAGGAGTGCTTCAATGCCGTCCGCGGCTGAAGAAGCATCTAGCCTTTTACCACAGCTGTTGGCAGGGGTAGAGCAAGTTTCCCTGCCAGCCGTAGTGTCAGCCTGTACTGTGGGGTTGGTCGGGTCTTCGAGCATGGGACCCTCAGGTATGTAGCTGGGGACTTAATCATTTCTGTTAAGCCCTTTGTGTTGATTATCTTCTAGTGCTGAGATCCTCTTGGCATTGTTTATAGGTGCTCCTTCACCTCTAAAAGAAGGTGAGCTACCCCGTGACAGGGCTGAAGTGGTGGAAGAGGGGCCCACGAAAGTGGCTCCCGTTGAGGGCGATGAGGAGATCATCGACATCGAGAAAGTTTCGGAGGGGAGTGCTCCGGGCGGTGAGTTTTCTGTTTGAAGCTCTTAGCTAGAGAGCCACCCTTGTATGAAGCTGGGCCCTATGGTGACCTTGTTTGCTTCATTGGCTTGCAGGAGCTTCCGATTTGGCCACCTCCGGGAGTTCGTTAGGGGCCTCGTCGAGCTCTCCGGATGACGGCAGATCGGAGATGGAGACAGAGGAGAGTTCAAGTTCGAGCTCCTCATCCTCCGGGGTCTCTACTAGTAGGGAGGTTCCGACGGGGACCACTTCTGGAGGTATATGGTGGTTCTTCCCATCCTCATTTGATGCTTGTCAGCTCTATATGCCGGAGTGCTGACGTTCTTGGGTTGCCCGCAGCATCAGATCCTAGAGAGGGGCACGCGTCGGCTCCTGACGAGGGCGGACAGGAGGAGCCCCCTGTCCCATCCATGGTTGTTGGGAATGACCGAACGGTGGAGTAGTCACTGCCCTCTCCGACCCCGGCCGGTGATGCTGTTGAGGCGGACGAGCGGCTGCCCTCCCCGACCCCGGCAGATGACGCTTCACGGATTGCTGGACTTGCTTCAGGTAAGGAGTTAAGGCTTGCCTTTCCCTTTTCTCAGGTTTTTCACCTTATCAGTCGAAGGAAGTCTTACGTGTATTGCTCACCCCCTTTGGTGTTTATCAGAACTATGCAGGTTCCACTGGAGTGTTGGCCGCGTCCGGAGACCTCTCCCTGGATTTAGGGGTCGAGTGGCCTACTTCTACTTCTCCGCCAGAACCATTGTTAGAGGCGAGTGCAGGTGCAGCCTTGATCCAGCGGGCATGAGGCTACTCGCAGAGTGACCCTCTTCCTTCTCCAGGGGATCTGAGGCAGCGGTTGCGGGAGTGCACCCAGGGCTACCACGCGCTCGGCTTCCCACGCGAGCTCTGGATGTCCGGGCTAGCTGGGATCTGGGCCGAGTACCTGCGATTCTGCGAGGCTCAGGAGCAGAGGGCTTGGAGGCTAGCGATGATTCGAGAGGTGCAGGAGCAGTGGGCTCAGCTTGTGTCAGCCGTAGCTAAGCATAGGAGCCACGCTGAGGCGGCTGCGTTGGCATATCGGGAGTGAGCCGCGCAGCTGAGGGAGGTGGAGAGCCGGGCTGAGGCCTTGAGGAAGGCTTGGGAGGGGCAGCAGGCAGTCACCGAGTGTGTCGAAGCTGAGTGGCAGGCGGCCGAGACGACAGCCGGAGCTAGTGCCCAACTCTTGTCCACCTTGGAGGCGGAGCTTACAGCTATAGACTCTCACCTTGCAACGCTAGAGGGGACTGAGCCTGAGACCTGATTATATATATCTCTCTTTTTTTGTTTGTGATATTCGGAGTGTATGGATTTTGTCACCCCAAGGGCATGTCTTGGGCTCCTTTTACAGAGTATTTATGACAAACTCCAGATCTTTTGTTCGCTGGGTTGTTCCCTTCCTTTTTCGATGGAATGGAGTGATGTGCGTGACCTGACGACCACTTATCGTTAGTCATGCTTGCTTGTTCTATGATGCACTGGCATGAGTGATAGGGGATATGATGTGAAACAACCCCTCGGACCTAGAATTGCAAGCAACACAACGATTTTGGCAACGTGACACAAGCGGATTCACTCGCGTTGGCACACTCGGGTCCGTAGGAGGGCCAGCGATGACGGTGAGGGTCCGAGGTTGGACCTCAATGTTCCAAGGGTATGGCCAGCTAAGGATGGACCCCAATGGGCCAGGGATGCCCCAATTCCGTGGGCGGCCAGCACGCCAAGGGCGTGGGATGTAGTGGTTCTCTCTCAACTCGCTCCGCGGTGGCACTCAAATCGATGATATTTTGAGATCGGGCGCTCACTCACCGACCGACGGCACTAAGCAGCAATACTAAACAAACAAAGCAATTCCAGTAGAGTAGGGCAACCCGAGGCTCACCTGATCGGTGTGAAGACACCGATCCCGGTCGGAGACGAGGGCGAGCGGGGAAGTGTGGATTCCCCGCACACTGCGCCGATGAAGCTTGACCTGTTTAAAGATTACAATCACTACACCTCACACAGGAGGGTGGACTTGGGGTGGGGATTTTTGTATTACAAGTCAAACACTACCTCCGCACAGGGAGGGGCGCTAAGCCGGCCAGGCGGGGAGGGGAGATAAGCTCGATCGCGCCGACGGAGCACCCGGCCGAATCTGCCCGGGTCTGGGACAGCAAGATAGGGGGTCGATGTAGTCACCGCTGTGAGCTCCCCTGGACTCAGAACTTGATGAGACTTGCGCCAAAATGTCGCTGACGTACCCAGGTACGACTGTGATTTTTAGTGGGCGGTCCCGAGGTCGTCGCCGGTGGGGACGGGCTCTGGAACAGGTCCCTTGCGTGCAGAAGCAGACTGTTCCCAGGGAAAGCAGCGGATGGCCGAAGTCACCACGGCAGCTCCTGAAGTCCGAATGAGGCGGGACCAAGTCGAGGACGTCCGTGGATGAGTCTTCTTCGAGCAGCAACCAGGAACAGCACCAGAGGATGTCGGGGTGGTGAGGAGGAGTCCGTTGAGTGAAGCACTGTCGGGGCAGGACCTAAACAAACTGTCTGCACGCCTGGGAGAGAAAAAATGGGAAAAGCACTTCCTGATGCCGAACGGGATGCCTCTTGTTGGTGGTGGTGGAAGACTCGTGGTTGCAGCTCTCGGCCAAGTGGCGCCTCTAGAAGTTGAAGGATGTGGCCGTGGTGGAGGTTCGAACAGCGTGGCAGAATCTGGCTGCAACAACTACCTGATATGAACAGTGACTTGCAGAAGCTACACCGGCCGCTCCCGACCTCTGAATCATGAGCCGTTGGAGTTTCTGGAATCTTGGTCGAGCCTACTTCGCAGCGAAACTGACGGGGAAGCCGGATGAGGTCAGAGGAGACCGGGGGTCCCAAAAAGGTGCTGACAGGTCGAAGCAGACTTGGGGAAGCAGTTTGGAGCAGTTGGAGGAGAAACTCTATAACTCTGTCTCACGGAACCCGAACGCAGTTCCGCTTCCTGATCCTGGAAGAGGACAGGACGTGGAAGAACTTTGATAAGGAGGCCTCGGCTTGGTTCTGCTAGGGTTGGCCGTGGCACAGCTTCAAAACCGGTTCTGGTACTCTGCAGGGGGAGCCCAGCGCAGTCAGGGGAGAATGGCTCTCCCGGACAGCCCCGAACTCGGAATGGGATGAGATCACCTCGCTTGCGAAGAAGACTCGCAGACCTTTCCGTCGATGTAGGCCACGCCCCCAGGAGCTTCGGGAAGAGGTCGTGGGCAGCACTGCAACTGGCGGCTGTTCTGCAGGTCTTCAGCTGTATGCAAATGAGAAGGGGGAAAAGGGTGGAGGGGTGGTTCCTTTGGTGGAAGGAGAGGGGAAATGGTTGCTTTGGTGATGGGGAATGGTTGGGGGGTGGCAAGGGGAGGTGAGGGAGGAAGGAGGGGCAGAGCTAGCAGGGGAGGGGGGGTGATTGCGCAAATGGTCAAGGGGAGGTGGAGGTGGGGAGATGGGGGCGCAAGTGGCTTGGGGAAATGGAGAGGGTTCCCTTCGATTTGGGTGGAGGGTTAATGGAGGTGCTAATGGGGGCCTAGGGAAGGGGAAGAGTTACTTTGGGCAGGGGAAAGGGTGTCTAGGAGAATGGATTCTCCCTTGGGAATGTGAAGGGGTTGTATGGGGAAGGGGAAAGGTTGCTTGGGAAGGAGGAGAGGTGCCTAGGAGAATGGGGTTCCACCTAGGGGTTGGAGGGGGAGTAAATGGAAGGTATGGGGAAGGGGGAGGGGTCTTAAATAGAGGGGAATAGGGAGGAGAGGGAGTGAATTTCGAATTTGGAGTGGGGAGGAGAGAGAATGGGGTTCGCCCCCTTTAGTGAGAGTGAGAAGAAGAGAGAGAGAGAGCTAGAGAGAGAGAGAGATGCACAAATGCCTTGGCAAAATTTTACTCAAATATTCATTAGCTTACAACTGAGGGATTGGGGTCCTATTTATAGGAAACCCACTTTTACATATAAGACCCTAACTTTTAACATACTAACAGATAACCAAGGAAGGGGGGGTGCGCCCATGGGCCTAGCCCAAAGAAATAGGCCCAATAGCAAGCACCAGAGCCTAATGAGACTCGAACTTAGGGAAATGACTTAATAACCTAGGTACAAGACTGAAATAAAAGGCAAATTACATGAGTAGAAAATGAAAATTACATCATAGGACTCGAAATAACGTGGTGAACAAGATGTAGCTTAGGCGGCGAGTATCAGGATCCTCGATCATATGAAATTGCTGGTGATGTCCTCATCAGGATAACTGGGACCGGGTTCAGGGAACCTGATGTTAGAAACTGGAGGTTGAGCGCTGGGTAGTAGGGGAAAGAAAAGGCTATATGTGGGGCCAATCCTCTTGGAGGATGAAAGCCTACATACTATAGAACTAATGTAGGCCCCTAAGAACGGGGTAGTTTACGTGGTTTAGGGTTACAGAGGTGATTCTGGAGGGTGTATTGACCCTGAACTAGATGGTGGAGTATCGGCTAGCATTATGCCGTTATCCGAAAAATATGATTTGCATGTGTCTGGGAAACTGGGATTGAGCTGGCTGGGTGGCCTGGGAAGACGTGTCAACCAAGATCGGGACTGGGATAAGGAGTGAAAATTGAAATTAGGACTGTGACTAGATATGGAGACTAGAGCTGAAGCCAGCTGGGTGACCTGGAAAGGTGCGATAGCTGGGAGCTGGAGCTGGCGGCTAGCCTGTGAAGGCCTTGTAGTCGAAACTGGAACTAGAAGCTGAGCGGCTAATCTACGAGGGCATTGTAGCCGAAGCTGGGGCTGGAGACTGGGTGGCTGGCCTGTTAAGGCATTGTAGCCGGAACTGGGACTGGGAGCTGGCGACTGGCCTGTGAAGGCGTTGTAGCCGGAGCTAGAACTGGAAGCTGGGCGGCTGGCCTGTGAAGGCATTATAGCTGAGACTGGAACTGGAAGCTGGGCGGCTGGCCTGTGAAGGCGTTGTAGCCGAAACTGGAATTGGAAGCTGGGCGGCTGGCCTGTAAAGGCGTTGTAGCCGAAACTGGGACTAAGGACTGGAACTGGCACTCGGGATGACCGACCCTGGGGGATGTAGTGGCCACCATTATTGTAGAGTGACCAAAAGCTTGACATCGGGGAGTATCATAGCCGATGGCCTTCGTAAGTGAAGAGAAAAGAGGGAGAGAGAGTTTTTTTTCTCTTTACCAGCCCTACCGCCCTTGTGGGTTTTCGCTAGAGCTGGCCTCCTTTTACTTTTTTCGGTGCGCCCTTACGGGTTTTCACACCGAGGGGTTACCCGATTTTGCCTGAGGCGCCCTCTCAGGTTTTCACCTCAGCTGGGTCGGTGGTAATTTTTGCACCCAGTCGCCTCCTTATAAATGGAGTCGACCAGGCCCGCCGGGGTATCTCCATTTTTAACCCCATTTTTCTTTTTTATATTTATTTCTTTGGAGACTGTCGTCCATAGCATATTGCTGTCAGGGGACGTGACCTAGAACTGGAAGGTGTGGGTGGTCAGATATTGTTCCGCCACTAACAAGGGTTTTTTTTTTTACATTCTCATGCCATTGTGGCGAAGGGCCACTTTGTCATGGCAAGATATGGCTGGAGTTATGGCTGGTGGATCAGGGATTGTAGGAGAGAACTGGGACCCTGATGAAACTCGAAGGCTCTGGATTTGCAGGGAATGTAGGATGTAGTGGCATAGAATGACAGGCATCTGGGAATGTGCTGGGATGAAAGTCTACTGGAATGGTGACTAGGAGCTCGACTGTCACAGGGACTGGTTGGCCTGCGGTGTCGAAGCAAGGGCCGAAGGTTGGCCGAACTGAATGAGTGTTGGGCGAGGACAACTGGGAATTATAGGGTTTGTGCTCTAGTAGTTTAAATTGATTGAAGACTGGCTCTGGGTGAGGCTAATGGCCCACAGAGGAGTGGGTGGAAGGCTGTTCTGACTGGTGGGGAGAGGAATTTTTTTCTTCTCATTATCGGCTCTACCGCCCTTTCAGGTTTTCGCCAGAGCCAACCCCCTTTAGATTTTTCCGACACGCCCTTACAGGTTTTCACATCGAGGGGTTTCCCAATTTTGCCTAAGGCGCCCTTTCGGGTATCCACCTCAGCCAGGTTACTGGTCTTTTTGCCCCCAGTTGCCCCCTTGCGATGAGGGTGACTGGGTCTGCCGGGGTATCTCAATTTTTAACCCCATTTGTTGTTGTTTTTTTTTGACTTACCTGGGAGCGTAGCGGCTAGACTGGTGTCGGTGTAGAAGTGCTCATGCTCTCGTGGTGATGAGAACGAGGGCAGGGGATTAGTCCCTACAGATGCATGGTGGCTGTACCGGGGAGCTGGGACTGGGAGGACTGGCCTGTTAGATCCTTCTCGGGGAAGGACCGGCCTCACTGGTGGTAGCTGGGACATGCGCCTTAGTCTGGATGACGCACGAACTCATGCTCTGGTGCATAATATAGCTTCATATGTTTGCCATTAAAAGGCGGGAACGGTCTGTGACCTTTATGATCGACGACCGTGTAAGCCCCACCCTCGTAGACATTCTGGATAATATACGGACCTCGCCAATTTGGCTACAGTTTTTCACTGGAGCGCCCTGCCATGACTTCCTTTCCTTGATCATGACAAGGTCACCTTGCTTGAAAGCTCGCTGCTTGACGAGCTTATTGTAGGCCCGGGCCATGTGGGCCTGGTATACTTGTAGGTGTTTGTAGGCTTCGAGTCACTTTCCTTCTAGATCGGCGAGCTCTTCTAGCCTTCTCTGGTACTCACTTTCGTCAGGGCCGACAAGGCCGGTGTGGATCGCCACACGGTAAGAGGCTAACTGGACTTCGATGGGGATAATTGCTTATGTCTCGTAAGCAAGGGAGAACGGCGAGCACCCCGTGGCGGTTTTGTAGACCGTCCGATAGGCCCAGAATGCTTCGAAGACCTTCTCACCCCAATCACGTTTCTGGTGGCTAACCATCTTGGCTAGGAGCTTGCAGAGGGTTTTGTTGAAGGCTTCCGCCAAACCATTAGCCTGGGGGTTGTAGACCGAAGAGGTTCTCCAGTTGATGTGGAATTTGGCCGCTAACTGGTATACGGCCTTATTCTTGAATGGTGTCCCATTGTCGGACACTATGCGACTGGGAGTACCGAATCGGTATATAATGTTGTGCCGGATGAATCTGGCAACCACCTCGTCGGTGACTTCTCGCAAAGGGAGAGCCTCTGCCCAGCGAGAGAAATAATCAGTGGCAGCCAAGATGTATTTATGGCCCTTGGAAGATGGCGGGAAAGGCCCCGCAATGTCCATGCCCCACTCGGCAAATGGCCAGGTGGGGACTGTAGGACGTAGTGGGTTGGGAGGTCTTCTGGGTACTGGGCCACCCTTTCTTGAATTTGATGATGGGCGCACGCCAATCATCTTCTTCTGGAGGAGTGTTCTGGTCAAGGTCGTGGACCTCGTAGATGGTGAGACCGGTGTTGCCTTCGAGTGAGATCGGCATCAGCCTTCTATGTTTGATGACGATGTCGACCTCGCCCTCGGGCGGGAGCTTGATGGCCGCGGCCAATTTTGCTAAGGCATCTGCCTGAGCGTTGCTGCTTCTAGGGATATGATCTATTTCGAAGAAATAGAATGTAAGACCCCAGAATTTTTATAAATTATTTTAGGAATATTTAATTATTTTATGGAATTTATAAAGGATTAAATAAATTAATAAATAGAATATTGGATCAATAAGCCATTATAAGGCCCAATTTGGTTAAATAATTAACCTAGCCTATTTAAAGATAATCCAAAAGGTTAATGGACCAAGCCCATCAAGTTTGGCCCATATTCTAGAAGGGTAATTTGCTTATTCACGTATTTTAAGGATAAATACTATTTATATAAGATATTTATGTGGATAAATAAATAAAAGAGTTTTATGAAATTGAAACTCTATACACGTTGAATGTAACGGTCTATCGGGCGACCGCCACAGCCCTGTAACGCACCAGGCTGGATGCGTTACACTCTGTTAGTTCCGTGAAAGGAAGAACGAACAAAAAGATTAGAACTTTGGGATCTTATCTACAAGAGATCGACTCTTAGGGATTAGGTTCTGGCAAATTAAGGACTCTAGAATCGATCTAATCTTCAAAACCCTATAAATAGGACCTAGTTCTGAACTGAGCGACCCTTACTATTGGCTCGTGAAGAATCAAGGTGAGTCATAATTTCGGGTAAGTTCCTTACGACTTTTTGTTTATAATACATTAGACTAATAGCTCTCCAAATTTCGTGCTAGGAGATCAAGCAACCAAGAAGATAGAAGCTTCCAAAGTTGCTGATTCAACCTTAGCAACCCAGGAATCTGAACGCAAGTTCCCTGAAGATCCAGAGATTAGGACGTCTAAACGAGGTAATTAGAGTTCAATCCTTTAGAACTTTTTATTCCCAATAGTTTCATCTTCTTACCCTCAAAATTTCACATCCTTAGGTCAAGAGACTGAGGAAATAGAGTAGATTGAAGTTGCTAATTTATCACAAGAAGTACAAGGGACTAAGGGTAGCACCTAGCATCAAATTCGAAGTTTAAAGGTTTTAGAAGAGGTAGGTTATCTCATGATTGGCAAAATTAACTTGTTAGGAATAAAAATCCTCTGGTTGTGCTTGATTTCATGCATTCTAGACTAAGAATTTCATGATCTAATAGTTCTATACATTCATGCATCTCTTACCCCCAAATGGAAATTAAAAGATATTATCCTGTCTATTCACTAAACCCATGCATATAGTTGGCCTATACTTCGTTATCATGACTAGGACAGTGGTAGTATTTTTATTTCCAGGCATGTTATGTTTTCATAAACATTTACTTAGTTTACTGCCAGCAGATTCTCTGACGCACCAACGTAAGACCGTCACATGAATGTAACGGCCTTACGATAGACCGTCACACCCTGTTGTGTTTTATTATTCTATTGTCTCTGACGCACCCTAGCAGGAACGTTACACCACTGTAACGGCCTCTCGATAAACCGTCACAAGCACTGTAATGCGCCTATCCTAGACCGTCAGACCCTTGTGTTTTGCCAGCCCAAGATAGAATAATAATCAGTTAAGTTTACTTATAAATAAGCTTAGATAGCTAAGTTGGACTTGTTATCATGACTTCAAGTTTAGTTACTGATTCATAATCAAATTGTATGATTAATGTGTCTTAGGTTATTTTAAGTTATGTTAATTTCATGTGCCAAAATTCTATAGTTTTGTATTTAAATCATGATTTTCCAAATGTTGTATTGACGGAGTTTTCTCATGGTTTCACATCGTTACACGTTCTCTTTATCAATAGAGTCATTTCTTTAAGTATATGACGCATATTCCGGTATGTACTCCATTAGTTCACATTGCACTATAGGAACATTATTCTTGGACATGAGGACCTCTCTATTGGATATTCCTTCCAATGGACTAGAAAATTTCGTTTCAAGGCCTCCGTAATTCTCCGCGAGTCTAGGATTCCCATTAGGACGCCGAGTTGGTTGTACCATTAAAGCCTATTGATTAGATTACACTATCGATGTTTTTGATTATCAGTAATGTAAAGGCTCTATGTTGGACTGTCAGGCACAAGTAACGGCCCAATATACGACCGTCACATTCAACTGAGTCCGATTTCTTGGTTCTAGATTCAGACTAATGTAACGGCCCAATATTGGAGCGTCACATCATGTAATGGCCCAGTACACGACCGTCACACTGCTTGAGTATTTTAACCCAAGGTGGACCAAGGGTTGATATTCCAAGGTTTCTAGATGGACTATTGATGATCTAGAACTTATCATATTGATCAAGAAACCTAAAATAATGAATGAAAAATAAAGAATGTACCGTTATGCTGCCGATTTATTTCCATAAGCATAACCTTACTTAAGTCATTCTTGATTTCTCATGATTCTTATTAAAGCATTCATTCATTGAATTATTGTTATCATGAGCTTATTGAACTTATTACATTCTTGGCCATACTTTATTGTTACATGCTTGGAAAAAGCTTGATTTATACTTGAAGATACGATCAAGCACTGATTGTGTTCAAGGGCTATATGCTAGTCCCCTCGGTTGATTGTCGGAAATATACTATTATAAACCATGGGGTATGATGCTACTGGCGTCGCATTGCACTGGGAGTACTTTCTCTATAAATAAGTGAAAATCCACAATACGGCATGACATGACATTCTTGTACATGACTTTCTTGCTTGATATTCCAAAAAAATTCACGAAGTACTTGCTCATCAGCAAAAGATACTAGAGTGATGATTATGTGGCTTGCTAGTACATTCTCGATACAATCTTGTTCATGAAAGGCCAATATCATGTTCTTGGTACATTCTTGCTAGTTCGTACTTGCTCTCATTCTAACTTACTTGATCGTCTTGTTACTTTGGTTTAATCGCGTGATTGATTGCATTCGCATGATTTTTACCTTATTCTTCAGAGCTAAATTGTTAATTACTTTAATAGTGCCTTCATGTTGATGCGAAGATACCTACTGGGCAAGTGTGCTCATTACCTATTTCCAATCTTTTCAGGAGATGGAAGTGATTCGAATTCGGATTCGGGTTATACAAGTAGTGGGTCCGAGAGCGAATGAAAGTATTGTCAAGATGAGAGTGAGGACTTAGGAAGGTCTATATTGTTTAGATTGAGTCTATGTAATTTTTCTATTTATTGAGTCTGATAGATTGGAATAAGTTGAATTAGTGGTTGTATTTGAATACATGATTATTATGAAATAAAGTTGGAGTTTGAGTAAATATTGTGCAATTGCATTTATGTGTGTGATTGTCTTGCGCTTTGATCATTCTTGCTTGCAAGAGGCTTACCATGCCGGCTGTCCGCGCTCCCCGAGTTAGTCTTCCGCTGTAATAAAGGCTCGGGGCGTGACAGTTAAGTTGGTATCAGAGCCTAAGTCTCAGGACTTAGGAAGAAGAGTCATGTCATAGGAAAAGTCCAAGGTTTAAGGACCCCTACCTATGAACTAAGGAAGAAATTTCCATACCCATGTGAGAATTGGGTAGAGCCCGGGATAAGATAATTAATTAGCTTTAAGATTGATTTTTTTTCATTCCAATTTCATGAGAAATAACAAATTGTTATTTTCTCTCAGGTACCTTATCTTACGAATGGCTCATCGTGTAGATTGGGATGGCATGCAACAAACAGTTACCGGCCTTACTCAGGCATTGCAAACCATAGCGCAAGGTGGCGCAGGGGCAAGGGCCGGTGACCTACATCACAATTTCTGGAGTTTAAATCCTCCGCAATTCTATGGTTTTTCTAATCCCGACGAGACAGAAATAGGATAGATGAAATGAATCGTATATTTGATGTTATCCAATGCACCGATCAGGAGAAGGTGCGTCTCGCAACCTTTCAACTTAACAAAGATGCTCGCACATGGTGGAAGTTGGTTCCGGCACCTCCGGTAGATGCACCTCATACATGGGACGGTTTTGTTACCCTATTCCGTGCCAAGTACTTTTCGGAGCACGTAAAGGAACGAAATGCTATGGAGTT
Organism: Amorphophallus konjac; assembly: GCA_022559845.1. Lineage (NCBI taxonomy): Eukaryota > Viridiplantae > Streptophyta > Magnoliopsida > Alismatales > Araceae > Amorphophallus > Amorphophallus konjac. The sequence continues at coordinate 467,931,647 of CM040121.1, forward strand.
CGCCACTCTTCGGCAAGGAATGATGACGGTTGCCGAATATGAACTGCAATTCTCAAGGCTAGCACCGTATGCATCACATCTAATCAGTACCGATTTATTAAAGGTGAATCAGTTTATGGACGGGTTACGTCCCGATTTCATCCAGTAGCTCGGGATCCAAAACATCCGTAATTATGCGGAGATGGTTCAGCGAGCGTATTTATGTGAAAGGACCTTAGAGAAGGTCAAAAAATTGAAAGGGAAAGGAGAAGAATCAAGCCGACACTCAGATCGGCGTTATAAGAAAGAAAAGTTCAGCATCACGGAGCCTTATAAGAGCCGTGATAGTAAGAAGAGATCCAGGAATGGGAATGGTGGAAGTTTCCATAAGCAAAAGAAAGTCAAGGAGGAGGAGCAGGTCGCCACGACTTGCACATTTTGTGAAAAATTCGGCCATTCAGCTGAGGAGTGTTGGAAGCACCTTGGCGCTTGTTTACGTTGTGGAAGCATGGAGCATCGCATGCCGGAATGCCCCCTTATGAAGGACTAGTCATCTAGTAATGGACGCAGGAGGTAGGCTCGCCTCAATGCTGTTCTAGAAGAAGAGGAAGCGCCCAGGGATGATGGGCTTATGGAAGGTACTCTTCAAATCTGTTCTCGTCCTGCATTTGTGCTATTTGATACTGGTGCCTCTCATTCTTTTATCTCCACTACTTTTGATAAAATATTACCAATCGCATCAGTTCCCTTACCTTCAGATCTTGCTATTTCCACACCCTTAGGTTCTGGAACAAAGCTTACCGACTATTATCCTGATAGCGAAGTGATAGTAGAGGGTCACAATCTCCCCGCAAACTTAGTATGCCTTAACATGAAAGGTTATGATGCCATTTTAGGGGTAGATTGGCTTGTAGATCATGATGCTTATAATATTAGATTATATCCTTTCGAAAGCCCGGTCTTCCGAGATTCTCTTTTCTTGGCATCAAGTACAAGAAGCATCCTACTATCATATCTTCTCTTCACGCTTGCAAACTTATCTCGCAAGGATGTGAAGCTTTTCTTGCTTCTGTCATTGTTGCCGTATCTAAGGAGATTATCTTAGCGGACATTCCTATTGTAAATGAGTTCCCAGACATGTTTCCATTTGAATTACCCAGTTTACCGCCCGAGAGAGAAGTGAACTTCACTATTGAACTCATTCCAGGAGCAGCACCTATTTCTATAGCCCCTTATAGGATGTCCCCCACAGAGCTTAAGGAATTGAAGAAGCAGTTGCAGGAACTTCTAGACAAGGGTTTTATCAGACCTAGCACATCCCCGTGGGGTGCGCCTGTCCTATTTGTCAAAAAGAAGGATGGTTCTCTCAGGCTATGCATCGATTACCGGCGACTGAATCAGCTTACAATTAAAAACAAGTATCCATTACCGCGTATTGATGAGCTCTTCGATCAGCTTTCAGGAGCAGAATATTTCTCTAAGATAGACCTCAGATCAGGTTATCATCAGCTTAGAATTAAAGAAGAGGACATTTATAAATCAGCTTTTCGAAGTCGTTATGGCCACTATGAATTCGTAGTGATGCCGTTTGGGTTAACTAATGTCCCAGCAGTATTCATGCAACTTATGAACAATGTCTTCCAGCCATATCTGGACCAGTTCATCGTCATCTTCATTGATGATATCTTGATATATTCCAAGACAAAAGAGGAACATGAACAACATTTGAAAATAGCTTTACAAACACTTAGAGAACACAAGCTTTATGCCAAACTCAATAAGTGTGAATTCTGGCTCGAGGAAGTCTCATTCCTAGGCCACATTATTTCAAAAGAAGGTATTGCTATGGATCCTTCTAAGGTAGAAGCTGTCAGAAATTGGAGCCGGCCAACGACTGTATCAGAAGTAATAAGCTTTTTGGGTCTAGCTGGTTATTATAGAAGATTCATTAAGGACTTCTCAAAGATAGCAGTTCCTTTAACTAGACTCACAAGAAAAGAAAATCCTTTTGTCTGGTCAGAGGAATGTGAAAAGAGTTTCCGAACTCTTAAGAATCATCTTACCACAGCTCCTATTCTATCACTACCGATGGAAGGTGGTGGATTCGAAGTGTATACGGATGCGTCTGGCATTGGCTTAGGATGCGTTCTCATGCAGAATGGAAAAGTAATCTGTTATTCTTCAAGACAATTGAAACGTCACGAGGAAAACTATCCCGTACACGATTTGAAATTGGCAGCGGTTATTTTTGCCTTGAAAATTTGGCGTCATTATCTTTATGGAGAAAAGTTCACGGTCTACTCGGACCACAAAAGTTTGAAATATTTATTCTCTCAAAAGGAGCTTAACATGAGGCAAAGGAGGTGGTTAGAATATCTCAAGGACTTTGATTTTGCTATTCAATATCATCCTGACAAGGCTAATGCTGCAGCAGATGCACTCAGCAGAAAACTAATGGGTATGCTATCAAGTCTTATGATAAGTGTAACTAACCTTGTTCCTCAATTTGCTCAGTTGAACTTAGATATTGACATAAAGGAAGAAGATTGTTTCATAGCTAATATCCGAGCTCAACCTACATTGATAGAAGATCTGGTCAAGCTGCAAAATGATGATCCTATATTACTGAAAATTAAAGCCAATATTGAACAAAGGCTGGATTTTTCTATTTCCAATGACGGAAGATTGTTATTTAAGGGCCGAATATGTGTACCAGATCATGAGGCTACGAAGAAACTAATCCTAGATGAAGCGCATAATTCCAAATACACAATTCATCCAGGAGGAACAAAGATGTATCAAGATCTCAAAAGAAATTTCTGGTGGCCCAATATGAAGAGAGAGATAGCTAATTTCGTGTCCCGTTGTCTCACCTGCCAACAAGTAAAAGTAGAACATTTTAGACTCACAGATAAATTACACCCCTTGAGTATTCCCGAATGGAAATGAGAGAGTATAGGGATGGACTTTATTATGGGTTTACCTAAGACAAGAGGTGGACACGATGAAATATGGGTAATCATAGACCGATTGACTAAATCCGCACACTTCATACCAATAAAGAGTCGATGGTCTGTTGATATTCTAGCAGCATTATACATAAAGGAGATTGTCAAACTACATGGTGTCCCAGTCACTATTATATCTGATAGAGATCCTCGATTCACATCACAATTCTGGAAGGGTCTACAACATTCACTAGGGACTAGATTGAATTTCAGTACAGCTTTTCATCCACAAACAGATGGTCAAACGGAAAGAACGAATCAGGTAGTAGAAGATATGCTCAGGGCTTATGCTATCGACTTTGGAGGTAGTTGGTTTGATCACTTGCCTCTAGTAGAGTTTACATATAACAATAGCTATCAGGCTAGCATACGAATGACACCTTTTGAAGCCTTATATGGAAAAAGTTATCGATCACCAATATGTTGGAATGAAATAGGGGAAAAGTAATTTCTAGGCCCCGATGTCATCAGGGATTCTACAGAGAAGATCAAGCTCATTCAAGAAAGAATGAAAATGGCACAAGATAGGTAAAAGTCTTATGCTGACAATCGAAGACGTGACTTGGAGTTTCAGGTAGGAGATCATGTATATTTAAAGGTTTCTCCAGGTCGTGGTATTCGAAGATTTGGCATTAAAGGAAAGCTAACTCCAAGATTTATTGGCCCATTTGAAATTCTTGAACGGATTGGTGAAGTGGCTTACAAACTGGCTTTACCTCCACAATTAGCAGGAGTTCATGACGTATTTCACGTCTCTATACTGAAGAAGTATGTATATGATCTTGACCATATTATCACTTATGACAATCTAGAGATTCAGAAGGATATAACGTTCGAACAAAAGCCAATAAAGATTCTGGAACGGGAAGTGCGTCAACTAAGAAATAAAGTTATTCCTGTGGTCAAGATTCAATGGAAGAAAATATGGCCATATGAAGCAACTTAGGAAATCGAAGCAACCATGCAGAAAAGATTTTTAGAATTATTTAACTGTAAGTGCACTCTCCGAAATCCATATATTAAATTTGGGGACCAAATTCTCTTAAGTGGGGGAGGGTGTAAGACCCCGAATTTTTATAAATTATTTTAGGAATACTTAATTATTTTCTGGAATTTATAAAGGCCTAAATAAATTAATAAATAGAATATTAGATCAATAAGCCATTATAAGGTCCAATTAGGTTAAATAATTAACCTAGCCTATTTAAAGATAAACCAAAAGGTTAATGGACCAAGCACATCAAGTTTGACCCATATTCTAGAAGGGTAATTAGCTTATTCACGTATTTTAAGGATAAATACTATTTATATAAGATAATTATGTGGATAAACGAATAAAAGAGTTTTATGAAATTGAAACTCTATACACGTTGAATGTAACAGTCTATCGGGCGACCGCCACAGCCCTGTAACGCACCAGGCTGGATGCGTTACACTCTGTTAGTTCCGTGAAAGGAAGAACGAGCAAAAAGATTAGAACGTTGGGATCTTGTCTACAAGATATCGACTTGGGAGAGCTTATAACATTACTAAGGACTCTTGGGGATTAGGTTCTGATAAATTAAGGACTCTAGAATCGATCTAATTTTTAAAACCCTATAAATAGGACCTAGTTCTGAACTAAGCGACCCTTACTTTTGGCTAGTGAAGAATCAAGGTAAGGAGTCATAATTTCGGATAAGTTCCTTACAACTTTTTGTTTATAATACATTAGACTAATAGCTCTTCAAATTTTTTACTAGGAGATCAAACAACCAAGGAGATAGAAGCTTCCAAAGTTACTGATTCAACTTAGCAACCCAGGAATCTGAACGCAAGTTCCCTGAAGATCCAGAGATTAGGACGTCTAAATGAGGTAATTAGAGTTCAATCCTTTATAACTTTTTGTTCCCAATAGTTTCATCTTCTTACCCTCAAAATTTCACATCCTTAGGTCAAGAGGCCGAGGAAATAGAGCAGATTGAAGTTGTTGATTTATCACAAGAAGTACAAGGGACTAAGGGTAGCACCTAGCATCAAATTCAAAGTTTAAAGGTTTTAGAAGAGGTAGGTTATCTCATGATTGGCAAAAATAACTTGTTAGGAGTAAAAGCCCTCTGGTTGTGCTTGATTTCATGCATTCTAGACTAAGAATTTCATGATCTAATAGTTCTATACGTTCATGCATCTCTTAGCCATAAATGAAAATTAAAAGATATTATCATGTCTATTCACTAAACCCATGCATATAGTTGGCCTATACTTCGTTATCATAACTAGGACAGTGGTAGTATTTTTATTTCCAGGCATGTTATGTTTTCATAAACCTTTACTTAGTTTACTGTCAGCGATTCTCTGACGCACCAACGTAAGACTGTCACATGAATGTAACGGCCTTACGATAGACCGTCACACCCTGTTGTGTTTTATTGTTCTATTGTCTCTGGCGCACCCTAGCAGGAGCGTTACACCACTGTAACGGCCCCTCGATAAACCGTCACAAGCACTGTAACGCGCCTATCCTAGACCGTCAGACCCCTGTGTTTTGCCAGCCCAAGGCAGAATAATAACCAGTTAAGTTTACTTATAAATAAGCTTAGATAGCTAAGTTGGACCTGTTATCATGACTTCAAGTTTAGTTACTGATTCATAATCAAATTGTATGATTAATGTGTCTTAGGTTATTTTAAGTTATGTTAATTTCATGTGCCAAAATTCTATAGTTTTGTATTTAAATCATGATTTTCCAAATGTTGTATTGACGGAGTTTTCTCATGGTTTCACATCGTTACACGTTCTCTTTATCAATAGAGTCATTTCTTTAAGTATATGACGCATATTCCGGTATGTTATCCATTAGTTCACATTGCATTATAGGAACATTATTCTTGGACATGAGGACCTCTCTATTGGATATTCCTTCCAATGGACTAGGAAATCTGGTTTCAAGGCCTCCGTAATTCTCTGCGAGCCTGGGATTCCCACTAGGACGCCGAGTTGGTTGTACCATTAAAGCCCATTGATTAGATTACACTATCGATGTTTTTGGTTATCAGTAATGTAACGGCTCTATGTTGGACCGTCAGGCACAAGTAACGGCCCAATATACGATCGTCACATTCAACTGAGTCCGATTTCTTGGCTCTGGATTCAGACTAATGTAACGGCCCAATACTGGAGCGTCACATCATGTAACGGCCAGTACACGACCGTCACACTGCTTGAGTATTTTAACCCAAGGTTGATGCGGGACGAGACCACTGACACGACTCGAATGAGGAATGCAGTCCTTAGACTCTAGGTGAGCTCGTGATTGTCCCTTAACGAGGGAAGCGTCGGACGTGCACGGTTGAGAAATCGGCAAGAGCTAGGGTGGTCAATTCGCACTTTCGTGCCCAGATCGGGTCACGGGACGGCTTTGCTCTCTCTCGCAGTAGCGGTGATATGAAAATATATAGCAAGCTAGGTCCTAAAACATGCTCTCTAGCAGCGGCATATAAAGCATATATGGAAATAAGCGAAATGCCAAGCAAGGAGCGAATACGATACCTCCACGCTCCCGGCGTGGGGAAGACGGACCCGGCCGAAAACCGTTCTCCCGGAACAATTAATACACAATAATGACAGCAATGACTCACTGCCCACTCCACACAGGGAGGTAAAGGGCTACACAAATGGGCCCGGGAGGACCGATTCCGGGTTGACGGGCGACTTCACGCGTAGCTTCGGCAGCACACGTACTCGCGACCATGGGGCCCACGTGCTGTCCGGAGGGGGCCGAGTGGGACCCGGTGGCACCGCTGTAGTGGGGACACTTGGGGAAGAGCTCCCCGGGATGGCGGTACGCTGGTTCGCCAGCCGGAGGCCGGGCGGCTCCGATCGGCACCGGTCGGAATAACCGGCCACGGATCTACCGGTTCTATTTTCAGGCGGGCGCTCCGGTGAGAACGGACGCTGCGATCAGCCCCGATGTCGGATCGACACGAAACTAGCGCCGTTGGAAAGATGCTTTGAAGGGCTTCAACCCTATAGGATTATAGAAAAACAACCAGCTCTGTACTTCTTGTTGGCGAATTTTGAAAGCTTCTGTTGTACAGTGCCCGAATTCTCAGATCAACAGGGAACTTGTCTGAGAACTGGCATTAACGGATAGGTAGACCTCTGATTCAGAAGTTGTATTCTTCATCAAAGTTGTAGGAAATTGAACAAGAAAGACGGAAATATTTTTTGTGACAGGTGTGGAGGTGACTACGAATTGTTATGATTTTTATACTAGCAGTGAGTCGGATCTGGAAACTGGCTGACAACACTGTAGATGGCTCTGAAAATGAATTTTGAAAAATGGATGGATGGCTGATCAAAAATCAGGAAAATTCATGGAGTGAGGGGACGGTGGAAAGAATTCCCATTAAAATTGGGATGGTTTGAAAAAATCAACAAGATGGTCGGAGGGAGGGATTACAGGGATGCTGTCACACAGATCTGAAACTGGACAGAATTGGGAAATAGAAACACACGAAATTTGAAAAATAGTAAATTATGGAATTTGGACGGGAGTTTTTTTGTGGTGGTGGGTATTGAAGATAGAAACACACCATAAAATTTTCAGATCAAGAAGAACTCGGGGCAGACTGCAGAATTTCGTGGAAGGGGCTGCTGTTGGCTGAAGATAGAACTTCGACGGTGGCTCGATGGCGGCCCGATGGCGGCACGAACGGCGGCAGCGGCGGCACAGATCACAACCAGAGATTGAAGGGAGGGGATAGAGATGAAACCACTCTAGAATTGGGGGTTGGAGGAGATGAAACCAGGGGGAGGGAGCTGGGGGCGCAAGAAGCCTTCTTGGCAATCAACAATTTTTTCTAACTTTCATTAATTTCCAAATGAAAATACAACCTTTTATATGATTCACATCAAATCAAATGTAGACCCTTGGATCTAGGGATGGGGAATGGAGGGCTGGGATGAAGTGTGAACAACACACAAAAAATACAATTAAATAAAAAGGGGGAGCGGCCTATTGACCAAGGGGAGGCAAGGGGGGACAAGTTGACATGGTAGGTAGCCTACCATGGAAATTCTGACCCTCTTGTCTACCCACGTGGCATTTGACATTCAACCCTTCTAGAAGGCCACCTAGGATGGTTTGACCAGCCCCACATGGGTGACATGGACCAATGGGAAAGGGCTGAGGGCCCCCTTGCTTGGGCCTACTGGAATTTTACATATAAACCCACTAAGACCTACAATTGTGTACCCATATAACACAAGGGTATACATACAAATATGAAAGGATATAAATGCAAACAAAATGTGGATGGTCTTGCTTCGATGTCCCCATCAATTCTCCCCGGGTGGGAGGAACTCGACCTCGTCGAGTAGGGGTATGGATGCTCGAGTACTCCGGCGGATCCGTCACCGTGCCAAGTAGCGCGGGTATGCTCCACTCCAAGTGATCGTCACCTGCTCATTCCATATATACTCGATATGCACAAGCTGCTATGGGCTAGAGGTGGACACTCCGGGTGGGACACTCGCAAAAGGGGAGGAGGCGGCTCGAAGACTCACTAGGAATCACCGCTGGGTCCCTATAGGTGACTGATCTGGGTATAGATATAGAATCGATCCCATACTCATCGAGCGAGTCCACTCGCCTCTTATTCATAAGAGATCGACAACGAGCTTACACAAGACACATGCAGACTCACCATGCAAACCACACAAATAAGAAACAGACTCATGCATGACTCTAGACAAATCTATGGTTAGTCCGACCCATACATGGATGACGGCGGACCAGGACACCCGAACGTATGCCATGCATGCATCTGACGTAACCGGTGGTTGACATAATGCGGAAATCCTAGACCTCCTAAGGTGGGCCATGCATGCATATGGGATGTGGATGTGGGAGAACCAAGAGTATTTCCCCTAGATGATGGTGTATCTTGTAGGTGTACGGGCTTGGTGGGCGTAGATGACCCGGCCCGTAGGGTAGGAGTGTGATAGTGGACTCCCTCTAAGAAGTGAAGTATATATGGAGGGTCTAAGGATCCACTAGGGAATGGGTCAAAGGGATCAAAGAAGGTATGACCCCTTGTGGTGGGTTCCCACAAGTCACGGTCCCACGTGTAGAAGTTTTGAAGGTGTGGATAGTCACCTTCTTGAATTGTGACGGGTGGGATGGGGATCGTGGGCAAGAAGTATGATCCTTCCCTCGGACAAAAGGGTATGAATTCGGGCTCGTCTGGTAGCGGGAGAAGTAGAAGAACCTCCGTGGTGACACAACCCACGGTGCACTCGGAGGTAATGGACCCGAAGGCCGGATGGGTGAAGCTAAGACTAGCGGGTTGGTCAAAGCCTCGGGCCAAAAGATGTGTCAACTCCCATTGTGAATCTAATCCCATGACAAGATCATCCAACGTATCAACATGGTGACGAGATCGAAATGTGGTATGGAATGAGTTGACCGACACTATAGGTAGGATGGGGTCCATGGATGGAAAGGGAGGTGGGACCAAGCCATCCTTGAGCCAACTAAAAAGCGGCTCGGCGATGTATAGTGTACCCGTTAGAAATACGGGTGGCTCGGGCCTTGGTGGCTCCAAATGAGATGGTGCCGAATCACGTTCGGACATAGAGGGTGGTGGTATTGGAGCTCTCGAGGGTGATGGAGGCGTGGTCTCCATGGTGGGAAGAGGGCTTGGGGATGCTAGAGGTGGGGCCGGGTGAAGACTACCGGCTATGACCTCCTTGGGCTCGGGTTGGAGTAGTGACCTCTCAATCCTATCCAGCCCGTCCGTGAATTGTTTTAAGATCTCAACAAGGGTGCGGGTTGGAGTAGGGACCTTGGGGTGGACTTGCTCCTCATCCCTCGGCCTGGGTGTGGTCCTAGGCTCGGCTATAAGCGAGGCTTCCACTCGGTTGGAGGTATTTGAGTGGGTTGGGATGGCGGTGAAGGGGTGGGATTGGGTAGAGGTGTGACCCACTTGATTGTGGATGAGTTGGTGGGGTTGGTGAGTGGTATGACCCCCGTGGTTGGAGGTAGGTGGGCGGGAAAAGTAGGCCCTCCTAAGCGCTCTCTTCATTTCCCACCATGACTCGATGGGCCTTAGATTCCTATCCTCCCTCCAATATTTGATGTCCCTCCAAGTTTCGGCGGCTTCACCAAAAAGTCACCTTTTGGCAACATCGACTTGCATGGGCCCGTAGATATTGTACACCTCGAAGTAGTCGTCCATAATGGCTTCCCACTCTAGGTAGTCACCTGGGTCATCGGACCCGTAGAAGTCCCGAGTTTTGGGCCTAGTGGGGTGGTTCGGGTGGTCCTTCCATTTGAGATAGTATCGTCACCATGGATAAGATCCGGGTGTTTGGTAATCCATGGGACACGGGGAAGCTAGAGGATGGCCATGCCGACACTAGTAGATAAACCAACTAGACAATGGACTACAACCCTAGACATGACGACCAAGACTCGGTACGTGGCTGAGCTAACCGATCCGAAGATCACTCGTGCAAATGTGCGGCCTTCCCGATAGGCGTAGTCTAACGTCCGGACAACACCTTTTGATATACCGACTAATGGTATGCAAATGCAACTCCTAAGACCGACTTAGACACTTAGACTTAAATGACACGCTTTTTTTGTGACACCCTAGACTCAAACTCACTCTGATACCAAATTGATGCGGGATGAGACCACGGACACGACTCGAATGAGGAATGCAGTCCTCGGACTCTAGGTGAGCTCGTGATTGTCCCTTAACGAGGGAAGCGTCGGACGTGCACGGTTGAGAAACCGGCAAGAGCTAGGGTGGTCAATTCGCACTTTCGTGCCCGGATCGGGTCACGGGACGGCTTCACTCTCTCTCGCAGTAGCGGTGATATGAAAATATATAGCAAGCTAGGTCCTAAAATATGCTCTCTAGCAGCGGCATATAAAGCATATATGGAAATAAGCGAAATGCCAAGCAAGGAGCGAATACGATACCTCCACGCTCCCGGCGTGGGGAAGAAGGACCCGGCCGAAAACCGTGCTCCCAGAACAATTAATACACAGTAATGACAGCAATGACTCACTGCCCACTCCACGCAGGGAGGTAAAGGGCTACACAAATGGGCCCGGGAGGACCGATTCCGGGTTGACGGGCGGCTTCACGCGTAGCTTCGGCAGCACACGTACTCGCGACCATGGGGCCCACGTGCTGTCCGGAGGGAGCCGAGTGGGACCCGGTGGCACCGTTGTAGTGGGGACACTTGGGGAAGCGCTCCCCGGGATGGCGGCACGCTGGTTCACCGGCCGGAGGCCGGGCGGCTCCGGTCGGCACCGGTCGGAATAACCGGCCACAGATCTGTCGGTTCTATTTTCAGGCGGGCGCTCCGGCGAGAACATACGCTGTGATCAGCCCCGATGTCGGATCGACACGAAACTGGCGCCGTTGGAAAGCTGCTTCGAAGGGCTTCAACTCTATGGGATTACAAAAAAACAACCAGCTCTGTACTTCTTGTTGGCGAATTTTGAAATCTTCTATTGTATAGTGCCCGAATTCTCAGATCAACAGGGAACTTGTCTGAGAACTGGCATTGACTGATAGGTAGACCTCCGATTCAGAAGTTATGTTCTTCATTAAAGTTGTAGGAAATTGAACAAGGAAGACGGCAATATTTTTTGTGATAGGTTTTGAGGTGGCTATGAGCTATTATGATTTGTATACTAGCAGTGAGTTAGATCTGGAAACTGGCTGACAACACTGTAGATGGCTCTAAAAATGAATTTTGAAAAATGGATGGATGGCTGATAAAAACTCAGGAAAAATCATGGAGTGAGGGAACAGTGGACAGAACTCCCAGTAAAATTGGGAGGGTTTGGAAAAATCAACAAGATGGTCGGAGGGGGGATTACAGGGATGCTGTCACACAGATCTGAAACTGGACAGAACTGGGAAACAGAAACACGCGAAATTTGAAAAATAGTAAATGATAGAATTTGGACAGGATTGTTTTTGTGGTGGTGGGGATTGAAGATAGGAACACACCATAAAATTTTTAGATCAATAAGAACTCAGGGAATACTGCAGAATTTCATGGAAGGGGCTGCTGTTGGCTGAAGACAGAACTTCGACGGTGGCTCGATGGCGGTCCGATGGCGGCACGAACGGCGGCGGCGGCGGCACAGATCACAACCAGAGATTGAGGGGAGGGGATAGAGATGAAACCACTCTAGAATTGGGGGTTGGAGGAGATGAAACCAGGGGGAGGGAGCTGGGGGCGCAAGAAGCCTTCTTGGCAATCAATAATTTTTTCTAACTTTCATTAATTTTCAAATGAAAATACAACCCTTTATATGATTCACATCAAATCAAATGTAGACCCTTGGATCTAGGGATGGGGAATGGAGGGCTGGGATGAAGTGTGAATAACACACAAAAAATACAATTAAATAAAAAGGGGGGGCGGCCTATTGACCAAGGGGAGGCAAGGGGGGACAAGTTGACATGGTAGGTAGCCTACCATGGAAATTCTGACCCTCTTGTCTACCCATGTGGCATTTGACATTCAACCCTTCTAGAAGGCCACCTAGGATGGTTTGACCAGCCCCACATGGGTGACATGGACCAATGAGAAAGGGCTGAGGGCCCCCTTGCTTGGGCCTACTGGAATTTTTACATATAAACCCACTAAGACCTACAATTGCGTACCCATATAACACAAGGGTATACATACAAATATGAAAGGACATAAATGTAAACAAAAAGTGGACGGTCTTGCTTCGATGTCCCCATCAAAGGTGGACCAAGGGTTGATATTCCAAGGTTTCTAGATGGACTTTTGATGATCTAGAACTTATCATATTGATCAAGAAACCTAAAATAATGAATGGAAAATAAAGAATGTACCGTTATGCTACCGATTTATTTCCATAAGCATAACCTTGCTTAAGTCATGCTTGATTTCTCATAATTCTTATTAAAGCATTCATTCATTGAATTATTGTTATCATGAGCTTATTGAACTTATTACATTCTTGGCCATACTTTATTATTACATGCGTGGAAAAAGCTTGATTTATACTTGAAGATGCGATCGAGCACTGATTGTGTTCAAGGGCTCTATGCTAGTCCCCTCAGTTGATTGTCAGAAATATACTATTATAAACCTTGGGGTATGATGCTACTGGCGTCGCATTGCGCTGGGAGTACTTTCTCTATAAATAAGTGAAAATCCACAATACGTTATGACATGACATTCTTGTACATGACTTTCTTGCTTGATATTCCACAAAAATTTACGAAGTACTTGCTCATCAGCAAAAGATACTAGAGTGATGATTATGTGGCTTGCTAGTACATTCTCGATACATTCTTGTTCATGAAAGGCCAATATCATGTTCTTGTTACATTCTTGCTATTTCGTACTTGCTCTCATTCTAACTTACTTGATCATCTTGTTACTTTGGTTTAATCGCGTGATTGATCGCATTCGCATGATTTTTACCTTATTCTTTAAAGCTAAATTGTTAATTACTTTAATAGTGCTTTCATGTTGATGCGAAGATACCTACTGGGCAAGTGTGTTCATTACCTATTTCCAATCTTTTCAGGAGATGGAAGTGATTCGAATTCGGATTCAGGTTATACAAGTAGCGGGTCCGAGAGCGAATGAAAGTATTGTCAAGATGAGAGTGAAGACTTTGGAAGGTCTATATTGTTTAGATTGAGTCAATGTAATATTCTTATTTCTTGAGTCTGATAGATTGGAATAAGTTGAATTAGTGGTTGTATTTGAATACTTAATTATTATGAAATAAAGTTGGAGTTTAAGTAAATATTGTGCAATTACATTTATGTGTGTGATTGTCTTGCGCTTTGATCATTCTTGCTTGCAAGAGGCTTACCATGCCGGCTGTCCACGCTCCCCGAGTTAGTCTTTCGCTGTAATAAAGGCTCGGGGCGTGACATAGAACTTCTGGGTTAATCTGGTGATGGCGGTAGGGTACAGAACCAACTCTGGCTTCCGCACGTCATAGACGCCGAGGACCTGCCGGACTATCAACTGGGAGTCCCCGTAGGCTTTGAGACATTTAATGCCCATATGGAGAGCCATCTGGAGCCTAATGAGTAGAGCTTCATAGTCAGCTTCATTGTTGGTCAGAGATTTCATGAGGGCACATGAATTATATAAAACTCTGCCCTGAGGAGTCAGGAAAACAATGCCGGCACCTGCCGTGGTGGCTAGATCATGGTTGCTCCGGGTGATCCCTCGGGAAGCGCCATCAAAGTAGAGCTCCCAGCAAGGCACGCTGGTTGTGAGAGCACTTGGCTGCCAATAATGTAAGTCATCTCCGCTCTGTTCAACTGGTTGTTGTGATTGAACAACAGTGGTTGTGAGAGCACTTTGTTGCCAGTAATGCAAGACATCTCCGCTCTGTTCAACCGGTTGTTGTGATTGCGCAGCAAGGGACTCCTCGTCCGGGAGCTCCGAGTTGAAGGGTGAGTCGTCTGGTACTGGATGGGCTACCAGAAATTCAGCCATGCTCTGTCCCTTGATTGCTTTTCTGGGGACATAAGTAATGTCGTACTCCATCAGTAGGAGAGCCCACCTTCCCAGTCTGCCTGAGAGGACAGGTCGTCGAAGGAGGTACTTCAGGGGGTCGTGCTTGGACATAAGCTCAACTCGATGGGACAGGAGGTAATGCCGTAGCTTCTTAACTGCGAACACCAATGCCAAGCAAACCTTCTCCATAGGGGAGTAACTGTACTCGGCGCCGATTAGCTTCCGATTGAGGTAGTAGAGGGGCTGCTCTTTACCTTCCTCATTGATTTGCGCCAACAGAGCTCCTAACGAAGCGTCCATGACAGCAATATAAAGGATGAGGGGTTTACCCTTGATTGGTGCCCCCAGCACTGGGGGAGTAAGGAGGTACTCCTAGATTTGCTCAAAAGTTGCTTGGCATTCCGAGTCCCATGTAAACGGGGCATCTTTCTTCATCAGCCTGCTAAATGGTGCGCATCGACCAGAGAGGTTAGAGATAAACCTTCAAATATAGGCCAGCCTCCCTTGGAAGGACCTGAGTTCGGTGATGTTGCTGGGTGGTGGAAGCTCCCGGATTGCTTTGATCTTGCTCGGATCCACCTCGATTCCTCGGTATCTGACGACGAAGCTGAGAAATTTGCCACTGGATACGCCAAAGGCGCATTTCATGGGGTTCATCTTGAGCCCATATTGCCGGAGACGCTCGAAGACTTGGCGGAGGTCACGCAAATGGTCTTCGCGTCTTTTAGTCTTGACGATGAGGTCGTCAACATAACATTCGACTGTGTTGTGCAGCATCTCGTCGAATATTTTGGTCATGGCCCTTTGGTAAGTAGTGCCGGCATTCTTCAGATCGAAGGGCATGCGTTTGTAGTTGAAAATCCCCTTGGGGGATCTAAAAGTTGTATGATTCTTGTCTTTAAGGGACATCCGAATTTGATTATAACCCGATGACCCGTCCATGAAAGACAAGGCTTCATGACCGGTGGTCATATCGACCATCGTTTCTGTGATGGGGACTGGGAAGTCATCCTTTGGACAGGCCTTGTGATGGGAATCAACTCCGAGCATGTACATTTTATTTTTGTATTTGTGTCTTTTTATTTATTTTTATATCTTGGGGAAAGTAGATACGTAATTGTAAGACTTTATGAGCCAAGTTGTTATTCCCTTAGGATGTTTGGGTTTTTATGCAAAATGTCAGTAGGTCCTGCAAGGGGGCGCCCAGTCCTTCCCCATTAGTCCACCTAAGCCATGTGGGGCTGGTCAAAGTCCTAGGTTACCTTCTAGATGGATTGACTAGTCAATTGAGACATGGGGAGACAAGTGGTTGAAAATTTCAAAGGAGGCTACCTACCTTGTCCCCTTGGTCAAGGGGGCGCCCCCCATTTTTGGTCCAATTTTTATTTTTGAAAAAAATTCTATTAGAACTAATTAGTTCTATACCTTGTATACTCCTCCCAAACCCTTGATCTGAGGGCATAAGTGGTCATTTTCCATTTATTATATAAGGCATGTAATTTCCATTTGTGTGAATTAATGAAGAAGAAAATTTGATTGTGCATTGGAGCAACCTGCGCCCCTCTTCCTCTCCCTCTGGTTCCTCCGTCCTCCTTCAGCATTTTAGGGTATAGAACCCTTCTATCTTATCCCCTCCACCTCTGATTTCTATCTCTGCCGCCGCCGCCGCCGTTCGTGCCGCCATCGAGCCGCCGTGAAGCAAGTTCTGAAGTGTTGTCCTGGGTTCTATTTTGCTGGATAGGGGTTCACTCCAGGAATGTTAGCTCCCAACTCCAAAATCATTTGGAGTTGATATTTTCAGGGTGAGTTCTAGAGGTCATCACCACGTCCCAGAAAAATTGAAAAAAATTCTAGCCCCCGCTTTATATTTTTCCATTTTTTTTCTTCCCAATCCACCAGTTCTATCTGCAGTATGTCCAATTTCACAGCAGCCCTGAGTTTCGCCCCTTTTCTCCCCTTCTTGATTTTTTTTTGAACCCCCAATTTTACTGGAGATTCTATCCACCATCCCCATCCTCCATAAATTTTCATCGAATTTTAAAAGCCTTCTACCTATTTTTCAAAATTATGTCTTTTCCCAAAATTCAGTTCTGTTTCTGCTGTCCAGATCCGACCACCCAGTACTAGAAAATACTTTTCCCTAGTCAAATCTCTACCAAACCTTTCATAAAATATATCACCGTTTTCCTCTCTTTTTCCCCTACCACTTTCATGAAGAGCTCAACAGCTTAATCGAAGGTATATAATGCGGTCGATGCCAACTCTCAGGAAAAATCACTTCTGTCCTGAGTTTTCAGATCCTGTGAACCAGCAGCTTGAATATTCGACAAAAGCCATCAACGAGAAATTCAAATTTCTTTCTACAGTCATATATCAAAGAATTTTGAGTTAGCTTTCCATCGATACCTCTTGTGCGTCGATCCAACGTCGGAGCCGATCGCAGCATCAGTTTTCATCGGGACGCGCAGGTCTGAAACAGAATTCAGATCCGTGGGCAGCAACTCCAACCCGCACCGATCGGAGCCTCCTCGCCTTCCGTGAGGTGAACCAGCGCGCTGCCTTCCCAGGGAGCGCCCCTCTGGACGTCCCCGTCACAGCGGTGCTGCTCCGGACCCATACAGCCCCACTGACTAGCATGTGGGTCCCACGATCAGGAGTACGTGTGCTGTCGAAGCTACACAAGAAGCTGCCCGTCAACCCGAACCCTCTACTCCCGGGTCCCATTGTGTCATCCTTTACCTCCCTGCGTGGAGTGGGCAGTGAAATTACATTGCTATAATTATTGTGTAGTAATTGTTCTGGGAGTACGAGATCGACCGGAATCGTCTTCCCCACGCCAGGCGCGTGGAGGTATCGTATTCGATCCTTACTCGGCACTTTGCTTTATTCATATATGCCTTATATGCCGCTGCTAGAGAGCATGCTAGGATCGTAGCCCGCTTTATTTCTTATATCACCGCTGCTGCGAGAGAGAGCGAGACCGTCCCGTGACCCGATCCGGGCACGAATTGGTGAGTTGACCACCCTAGCTCATTGCCGATTTCTCAACCGTGCACGTCTGTATGCTTCCCTCGTTAGGGGCGATCGCGAGCTTGCTTAGAGTCCAAGGGTCGCATATCCAATTGGTCTCGAGTCGCATGTCTATCCCGCATCACCTTGTTGAGGTCTCGGAAGCCGACGCAGATGCGGACTTGACCACTCTTTTTCTTGACTGGGACTATGTTAGCGAGCCAGATCGGATAGATGCACGGCTCGATGAAATCGACCTCCGCCATTTTATGGACTTCAGCCGAAAGTTGGAGCTCCAACTCATGGCGCATGCGCCACTGTGGTTGCTTGACCGGAGCGACTAAGGGATAAATGGCTAGGTTGTGCTCCACTACGAAGGGGTCTAGCCCTGGCATCTCCTTGTATGTCCAGGCGAAGTAGTCTTTGTACTCAAGCAAGAGTTTCTTGTAGTCCTGCTTCTCTGCCTCGGTAAGGAGAGCACTGACGAATGTAGGCTGTGGGGCTTCATCTTCGCCCAGGTTGATCTCCACAAGATCATCGACGGTCGCTTGGCCGTCGTCCTCCAACTCGGGAGGAGCGGGTTGGAAGTCGATGAAATACCCATCGTTAGTGTCGGCTTCGTGTATTTCTTGGTTGTCGAAGCCACCGGTTGACGTTGGGGGGACTGGAGAGTGGTTGTTACTGGGGTCCATCGAGGATTGATCTGGGCCGCCGGCTCCTGGCCGACAGTTGTCGACCGGGGCTGCTAAGGTCTCCCCGGGGTTGCCTGGTGAAGCTGACAATCCTTCGCAGCTCAGGCCAGAGATATCCCCCCCTTCAGGGGGGTTTTTTGAACTGGGTCCTCCGACTTGCTAAGAGATTGGAGGAGTTTCTTCGTCCCTAATGCCTTGGCAGGGAGGCGAGGAGGGTTCCTCGACGGCTTGAGCCGGAGTTCTGGCTTTGACGGAGATCGGGATCAGAATTTCCTCTTCCTCATCCCCAGAGCTGTCGAATTTGGCTTCGACTCTAGCTCTGTCATCGACTGGTTGTACTAGGCCGACGACGTTGACTGCGTGGTAGACGCGAAAGTCCGGGTCTTGGTCGTAGCCAAGTCCCCTGGTGTCCTTATGGAAGGACGGGGGTTGCCCCCAGACGTGGGAAGGGGTCCACAGTTGATGGAAGTATCTTTGTTGTGCAGAAGTTTGCCATAGGGGAATGTGTTGCTTCAGACACATTTCTTGAATGTGCGGCGACAGATCGCCCCACACCTGAATTGCTTCAGGGGTATCACCGGCTTGCCTAGACCAGCTGAAGTCATCATCTGGCGGGGCTTGAGGGACCATGTCTCTCTTATAGAAGACAATAGGTAAGTCCCTGTTAGCCTTCTTCTTGCTTCAGCGTTGTCGCTTGAAGGTGACAATGAATGTTGTCAGCGACTCGACGCCGTGCTTCTCGGATGCACATGGAAGCTGGATGCAGCCGGGTGGCAAGCGTATACTCTTTCCGATAGCTTGACTAATAAGATTAGACTCGAAGTCGATCTGGCGCCTCTCGGGGTGATCTGGGGTTGACTTGGAGCTAAGGCGCAGCCGGTGAAGCTTGGCATTTTCCTCGTCAACAGAGAAGAGATCATCATCGTCTTCCTCTGAGAGCCAACAGTTGATCTTGCTCTTAATCACAGGGTACGGACTAATCCCTATGAAGTAGAGCGCAGCGTCGGCCAAGTTGCATTCTGCTGGTGTGAACGGCAACAGGTCTGCAAAGACCATATGTTGCTCCCCGTCCTTGGCATACTTGATGCATTGGTGGAGAGTTGACGGGACGACCTAATTTTCATGTAGCCAGGGTCTGCCCAGTAGCATTTTATAAGACGTGTTGGAGTCGATGATGTAGAATGTCACCTTGGAGGTGAAATCATCAAGCTGTTCTGGTTAAAGCCGGATATCTTGACCGCTTGAACCTTCTGGAGGTACGGGGTCAGATATAGAGACTTGAATGTCTTGAGCGGCATGATGTTAACAGCGGCACCTGCGTCCACCAGGATCTAGTTCACATCATGCCCGTTGATCTTCCCCTTCATGTAGAGAGGACGGTTGTGGCGCGGAGGAGAGAGCAGCATGTCTTTCTCCGTGAAGGATGTTGTGCCCCTGTGGTCATTTGAGTCATTCGACATCATCATGTGGTCATTTGAGTTATTTGATATTCTTGATTTTGATAATGGCTAAACACTATAAGTCATTGTTATTTTCCACTCTCATATGACTGACATACGTGATGTTTTATTCATGACAGATAAGCCAATGAATGGACAAGGAATGGAGTGGAGATGGCAAATGTGAAAGCCTAATGATCGCGCCCAAGCAAGGATGGAAATCCTTTCAAATCGTGATCAATCAAACGATCAAACTCATGGCAGTCACCTGGCAAACCAAACGAGTGGATAAGCATCTTGCCTCTTTACCATTCAATACAGGTGGTATATGTCATTTACTGTCAAGCACCAATGGTAAGATTCTTACCTTGTCATAGCCATCAATCTCACCATGGATATTCCATATACCTATCATCTCTAAACTTCATTCATGATAATTGAGGTTCACAATGATAACTTGGATTGATAACTTACAAGTTCACTCTTCAAATGCATTAGTTTCTCATTCCAATCATGGTAACATGCTCAAAATGGTCTTGATGTTTCTAATACATAAACCAAGTGAAATCTAAACCTCAAATGTATGAAATAAACATCTACTTAAAGTCATTGTTATTTGGATGTATTTTATTGGACTAACACTTCAACTTTACAGGACTAGGTCCTTCCAGTCGACACGTCACATAGCCAAGGTCGATGCACAAAGAAGCATAACCAAGAGAACCCAAGGTCAAAGATTCAGTTGACACCTTCAAGACTGTCAAGGTTGATGCCACAGATGAGAACGGGCTGCTAAAGGACTTAAGCGACGGAGCTAAAGAGGTTAATGGACTGACCCGGGGAAACCCGGGGTCTGCCCAGCTGGCGGTCGACCGCCCCTGCCAGCAGCCCCCTGTCTGCACGATTCTCAGTGGCGGTCGACGGCCAGCCCAGTAGCGGTCGATCGGAAATACGATGGACTAAATTTCTACAGCGTTTCTCAGTAGCGGTCGACCGCCAGCTTCCACAGGTCGACCGCCCGCTCCGAGCCATCAATGTTGACTTTATTTTCCACTTCGAGAAGAGCCCCTTTCTTTGTATTTGTTTAACCCCAAAGTCACCCAATCCCCCATGGATTGTGGATCTGGTCTGGGAGATGTCCAAGGACCATTCAAAAGATATAAAACCAATGTAAGAGGGTTAGAAAACCCTAGTTGATCAATTGAATCAAAGAGAGATCAAGAGAGGCTAAAGAGGAGGTTGGAAGAAAAGGTACTGTAGCCGTGAACAGTACTCCGTGCAGAAGTTCTTCATCCATTCCAATGTGATTCAAGCTTAGATCTGAAGCAAGCAACCTCCAAGGAAGCTAGAAGCAATCAAGATTCTCAAAGGTGATCAAAGTTGCATCCTTAAACCTCTTCATCAACTCAAGGTGATTCAAGCTCATATCTCAATCCAGCAACCTCCAAGGAAGAGTAGAAGCAAGCAAGGCTATCAAGGTGAACCATTGAAGCTCATTTCTCAAGGGAGATCAAATCTGCATCCTTTATCTTCTTCATCAACTCAAGGTGATCCAAGCAAGATCCTTTCACAAGGAAGAAGATACCATTGAAGCATCAGATTCAAGCTCCAGTAATCTCAGACAAGATCTTTTCTCTTTGAGCATATTCTATATCTTGTTTGAGTATTTTCATATTTGTTCTCTTTCCATTTTGTTCAAACCATTGAAACTGAAGATCGTCCCTACCGGTGGTTAGTAGGAAGGCAATCGAAAGCTGTCCGATCTGCGGTGTTGACATCCCTACCAGTGGTTAGTAAGAAGGCAATCGAAAGTTGTCCGATCTGCGGTGTTGACGTCCCTACCTGTGGTTAGTAGGAAGGCAATCGGAGGTCTTTCCGATTTGCGGTTTGGTGCGCTACACTAGTGGAGCCTCACCGGGTTTGGTGAGGGGTGGACGTAGGACTGGGGATTCAGTCCGAACCACCTTAAAATCTCGTGTGTTGTGATTTGATTGTGCGATTACTTCGTGATAGATGCATGCTTAGGTTCAATATCTATATTACTTATTCATCTTTCTAAGCAAATCATTGTGTGCTATGCTAAGCTAGTTATATTCCGCTGCAATTCCTTTTATCTAGCTTTAAAGAGGGATGTTCTGTGAAAAGAGGGACAGATCTATTCACCCCTCCCCTCTAGATCCGCCATCCACTACTCAACAAGTGGTATCAGAGCGAGGCTCTGCCATTCCCAGATCCTACGATCTACAGGGAAAGATCCTAGGATATTTTATTTAGATGGCTTCATATGCTACACATGCTTCGATGGTTTCTGCGCCCATTTATGATGGTTCAGATTTCTCTACATGGGTAGGGAGAATGTTCATCTATGTTAGCTCCATAGATCCACAATTGTGGACTCTTATATACGATGGTCCTCATGAGCTGCCATCAAATTCAATTGCTTGGTCAGCCGAACATGAGACCAAACACAATGATAATCTTGCTGCATATAACTTAATTACAACTGCAGTTGATCTCGGACTAACTCATCTTGTGTCCTCCTACAGCACAGCCAAGCAAGTACTGAACAGGTTGGTGAAAATCAATGAAGGGAAGGAACAAGAACAAGAATGCTTCATGGCCGACCGTGCAGAACAGTCTAGCAATACATCCTCATCACGGGTAAACTCTAACTCCAAGGAATTCACTTTTGTAGAGCTTATGGAAGCCTATGATGAGTTGATTACTCAATACAAAAAGGTAACATCAGAAAACAAAAATTTGAAAAAGGATCTCAAGAAAAGTAACCAAAATGAAAGCTCTTTTTGTAAAAACTGTTCTGCTTTGGAAGAGCTTAACGACACTCTTTCTTTTGATCTAGATACGCATAAACAAAGCATTACATGTCTAAGGGATGAAAATGAAAATCTTCATGATGAAATCACTAGGTTGGAAGAAATTGTAATAAAACTTCAAAACCAACCTAAATCAATCTCTAATGATCAAACTGTGGCCGATGGGCTAATTCATGATGAGAGGTTGATTGGAGAAAGTAAAAATTCTAAAACTCAAAGTGAAAAGGTCCTAAAAGAAACTGAAGTTTCATGCTCTGCTAATTTTGCATGCAAAGAATGCTCGTTCTTGAAAAAGATAAATATGGGTCTCCATGATGATCTTGAATGGCAACAAAATCTGATTGATTCTCTGAAAGAAGAGAATAGAGAATTGTTGAAAAAGAAAATTGAACTTGAACAAGATGAAGAAGAAGTGAATGAAAAAATGGTTGCACTTGGAAAAGGTAAAACTGTCATTGATGATTGCTCTGAAACATTGCGTGCTTTAGAACAAGAAAATCAAAATCTTAAAGCGGTAAATGCCATGCTCAATGAGCAATGGGCAGCATGCAAAGAGGATCGTGCTGAATATAAACAACATATTTCCTCGCTTGAAAATGAAATTCAAGGTTTGAATGACTTCCTGTCAATGTTTTCCCAAGACCAAGAGTCTGGCTCATCAGAAGCTACCACATCATGTGGTCACCAAAAAAGACATATTGCTCGAAAGAAAAGTAAAATTCAGCATGCTCATCCAAACATGCACCACAGCATGTCCAATGCTAAATACCATGCTTTCCACAAAATGAATGTCCATTGTTATTATTGTGGTAGGCATGGTCACACTGTGCATGATTGTTTCATCCTGAGAAATGATGAGCTTAGAGCAGGACAGCAAGTGAAAGGGCAAGGAAAGAAACAAGTCAACACTAGCAGAGGGCCTGCTCAGCAGAACTCTGCACAGAATCGCATGGAGAATCAGAAGTGTCGACATTCCCATCCAGATAGGTCGACACTCCCCATGGCCTTCGAAAGAAATGCTTCTCTTTGCTGACTTCATTGTGGTAAGACTGGTCACACTGACCAGGAATGCTGGCATCTGAAAGAAAGACACCACCCTCATACCATGAAAGGTAAAAATCATGCTCACCCACAAAAGTATAGTCCACATGCACACGCACATGAACATAAAAAGAATAATCAATCTTTTGTGCGTTGTTTCTATTGTGAGAAAAATGGGCATGAGATATATGATTGCCACACAATGAGGGAGGATGATGTGATTGCCCTGAAAAAGAGGAGCCAATATGCTAAACATGTTGCTAACCCACAAGGACCCAAGCAAGCTTGGGTACCTAAAAATTCTAAATGAGAATTTTGGGTGCAAGATGCCTTGGAGCTGAGAAATGAATGGTCAGGTAAATAAAAGCTCAAGGCACAAGTATGTAAATATATTTTTTCATTTCCTATCATTTTGCATGTTTAGTCTTGACATGTAGATAGTGCATCATAAGTTTGCCCATTTTGTTCAATAAAATTCAGCAAACTGAATTACATGTTTAAAATGATGATTTATCCCCCTTGGTGTGAAGATGAACACATGAGCTAGATTAATTGCTCACACCCTGCTTGACCTCTGGTATTTCAAATGGTCGAGAGTTGAAAGGCAAGTCATGCTTGCCCAGAACTCTTACTATGCGTGAGAAGGATCTAAGATCAAAACCTCCGCCGTGTACCAGAGATCAATTATTTCAGCTGTTTAATTCATGCGAAACTTGTTATGCTGATGAAGTTGATGTGATGATGAGTTGTTTGGTACCTGATATCAGCCACATGAAATTCTTGGATTTTGATTTTGATGATGCATATCATGGCTGCATTTTCAACTCGTTATTCATGTTAGCATTGTTCAAAGGGGGAGAGTCTAGTAATTGACATCATCATGTTGCATTCAGTTCAAAATCAATTGTGAATGATTTGTCTTTGCATCATCTTGTGATCTCATATACTCTAATGCAAATCATGTTTAGGAAAACACAAAAAAATGTGCAATCATCATGCAGCATCTTCATTGCATTGTGCATTCACATAAGTCTTAGGCTACATAGTTCATTGCCAACCCATGCCTGCTTTCAGAAGGAGTCAACATCTAAAACCAAGCTGCATGCTCCCTTAGAATAAAGTTGTATCAAATGGATGTAAAAAGTACTTTCTTGAATGGTGTGATCAAGGAAGAAGTCTGTGTGGAGTAGCCCCCTGGTTTTGAGAACATTAACCATGCAGATTTTGTATACAAGCTAGACAGGGCGCTTTATGGACTTAAGCAAGCACCAAGAACTTGATATGAGAAACTAAGCTCGTTCCTCATTGAAAAAAGGGTACACGCGAGGTAAAGTAGATCAAACACTTTTCACTAAGAAGCAAGATAAGAACATCTTGATTGTTCAAATTTATGTTGATGATATTGTGTTTGGTTCTACTAAATCTGAAATGTGTAAGGAATTTGCTAACCTCATGACTAGCGAATTCGAGATAAGCCTAATGGGAGAACTCAAATTTTTTCTCAGTTTGTAGGTCAACCAAGGAGAAGATGGGTGCTTCATGAGTCAAGCCAACTACATCAAGGAGCCGCTGAAAAGAGTTGACATGACAAACAACAAAATAATTGCAACTCCTATGAGCACCTCAACTTCACTGGATTCGGATCAAAATGGTAAATTAGTGGATGCAAAAATATATAGAGATATGATCGGATCCTTGCTTTGTCTGACTGCATCCCGACCAGATATCCAGTTTAGTGTTTGCCTTTGTGCTAGATTTCAAGCTTGTCCTAGAGTAGGACCAAGCATATTGAGATAAGGCATCACTTCATTAGAGATGAGGTCGTTAAGAAAAACTTTGAGCTGCATTTTGTTGATACTCTAAATCAAATTACTGATATTTTCACCAAGCCCTTGTGTAATGACATGTTTTCAACACTCAGAAGGGAGCTTGGTCTTTGCCAACCTCAGGCCAATAAAAATTGAAATGATGATCTTGTTCAATTTAGTGTGTGTTTTTACAGATTGGTGTTCCATGCATTATTTATATGTAATTATGTCATTTTGCATATGGTGTAGCATTGCATGTAGTCATAATGCATAATAAAGTTGAATTCATGTTCACGATGCATTGCATGGTTTATGTAGCATCATACTTGCATGGCCATGGTATATTAAATGTTGACGTATGGAAAGGTAGGTTATGCTTGTCTAGAAGCACTCGATATGCGTGAGGTTTCACCTCTGCCAAGTACCGTGCGTCACTGTCGCATATAGGCCATATAGTAAGGGGGAATTGTCTCTTTGCAGCATTCATGCATTTGTTTAATCTTCATTCTGTTGCATTTAATAAGTGTACAACCATGTGTTGGGTCATGCATTTCATGTCTGCCAAATTCATGTTTGATCAGGTCAACCCCTGCATGGTTCTAGTCAACCTCTCCTTGACATTCGTCATTCCGCTTGATTGCCAACATAACTCCTTGAGTGCATTCACTGCATATCCTTAGGAGGAGTACTGCTGCTATTCTTAATCTCTTGCAATCTGAACTTCAATGGCTTATAGTCTGAATTGAGATCATGAGACAGACAGATCAATGGTGTAAGAGCTTTCTATTATATGTACTGATGATTATCCATCAAATAAAATTGGTTCAGATTTAATGATTTCCTTGAAGTTCTGATATATCTTTTGAAAACATCTATGTTCTGTGGTTTTAATAGGCCTTAACTAGAGATTGCATGTTGTGCCTTGAATGACTATCCTAAAATCTGAAAATTCAAACGTCATTACATCGTTGGTTGAAGATGCTAAAGCTTAGTATTGTTGTTAAACACCTTGATGAGCTGGAATTTCTGAAAATCAATTTGACAGAGCAATGATATTATTGCACGGAGAAATATGTCACGTCCTCAAAACAAGTGACGAATGATATGTCATGATGTGCCCCTATTATCTCTATCTTAACTCATTTGGACTCTAGGCAGAGCAATGGCATACTTGCTGAGAAATGTATCTTCTCATCAAAGAAATGAGATTGGATATGTCATGACGTGACTTTGCTATCTCTGTTCATTCTGAAGCATAACAGTCAGTCTTACCAAATACCTAGGAATATTGGCGTCTAAACAACGTGTATTCTTACTGCTAGGAGGCATGTACTAGACTCGATTGCTCGTAAAATATGAGTCAGGTGCATAAACCTGCAAAAGATCATGCAACAGAGTGCTGAATTCATAAAATTCCATGCTTTAGTCATGCTTGTTTAACCTCAATACTAGTTTCTGCTATTCCTGATGAAGTTATTGATTATGAATGTATAAGACAAAGGAAGGTTTACCACTGCCATGATATGCACTTCTGGTTCATTTCTATTACAACATGGATGTAGATACTTTCGAACTCTGTTGTTGATATCGGATTTCATTAGCTTTAAACCATATATATTGCTCACGGTCTGATTCAGGTTTGCATATAATGGCTTGCTCTCAACTCCATTCAGCTCTGGTCTCTCAGACTTTTGTCAACAACTGTACTTTACCCCTCCTTTTTGCTGTTGTCAAAGAGGGAGAATTTTGTGAGTTACCTTTGTGAGTTGTCAAAGGGGGAATATCATTTGTGATTGTCAAAGGGAGAATATCCTTTGTGATTGTGAGTGTCAAAGGGGGAGAAATAGAAATCTAGAAATCCCTTTTTGATCATGCATACATATTAGCATTCACATGCTTTGATCATCCATGCTGATCATCCATGCATACATATCCGCATTCACATGTTTTCAACATCATGGATCTTGAGCTGCATATGTTATAAACTCTGCCATCTTGGATATTACTACCACATAATGACTCACAGTGTTGCCATCATCAAAAAGGAGGAGAATGTTGTGCCCCTATAGTCATTTGAGTCATTCGACATCATCATGTGGTCATTTGAGTTATTTGATATTCTTGGTTTTGATAATGGCTAAACACTATAAGTCATTGTTGTTTTCCACTCTCATATGACTGACATACGTGATGTTTTATTCATGACATATAAGCCAATGAATGGACAAGGAATGGAGTGGAAATGGCAAATGTGAAAGCCTAATGATCGCGCAAGGATGGAAATCCTTTCAAATCGTGATCAATCAAACGATCAAACTCATGGCAGTCGCCTGGCAAACCAAACGAGTGGATAAGCATCTTGCCTCTTTACCATTCAATACATGTGGTATATGACATTAACTGTCAAGCACCATTGGTAAGATTCTTACCTTGTCATAGTCATCAATCTCACCATGGGTATTCCATATACCTCTCATCTCTAAACTTCATTCATGATAATTGAGGTTCACAATGATAACTTGGATTGATAACTTACAAGTTCACTCTTCAAATGCATTAGTTTCTCATTCCAATCATGGTAACATGCTCAAAATGGTCTTGATGTTTCTAATACATAAACAAAGTGAAATCCAAGCCTCAAATGTATGAAATAAACATCTACTTAAAGTCATTGTTATTTGGATGTATTTCATTGGGCTAACACTTCAACTTTGCAGGACTAGGTCATTCCAGTCGACACGTCACATAGCCAAGGTCGATGCACAAAGAAGCATAACCAAGATGACCCAATGTCAAAGATTCAGTTGACACCTTCAAGACTGTCAAGGTTGATGCCACAGATGAGAACGGGCTGCTAAAGGACTTAAGCGACGGAGCTAAAGGGGTTAATGGACTGACCTGGGGAAACCCGGGGTCTGCCCAGCTGGCGGTCGACCGCCCCTGCCAGCAGCCCCTTGTCTGCACGATTCTCAGTGGCGGTCGACCGCCAGCCCAGTAGCGGTCGACCGGAAATACTAGGGACTAAATTTCTACAGCGTTTCTCAGTAGCGGTCGACCGCCAGCTTCCACAGGTCGACCGCCCGCTCCGAGCCATCAATGTTGACTTTATTTTCCACTTCGAGATGAGTCACTTTCCTTGTATTTGTTTAACCCAAAGTCACCCAATCCCCCATGGATTGTGGATCTGGTCTGGGGGATGTCCAAGGATCATTCAAAAGATATAAAACCAGTGTAAGAGGGTTAGAAAACCCTAGTTGATCAATTGAATCAAAGAGAGATTAAGAGAGGCTAAAGAGGAGGTTAGAAGAAAAGGTACTGTAGTCGTGAACAGTACTTCGTGCAGAAGTTCTTCATCCATTCCAAGGTGATTCAAGCTTAGATCTGAAGCAAGCAACCTCCAAGGAAGCTAGAAGCAATCAAGATTCTCAAAGGTGATCAAAGTTGCATCCTTAAACCTCTTCATTAACTCAAGGTGATTCAAGCTCATATGTCAATCCAGTAACCTCCAAGGAAGAGTAGAAGCAAGCAAGGCCATCAAGGTGAACCATTGAAGCTCATTTCTCAGGGGAGATCAAATCTGCATCCTTTATCTTCTTCATCAACTCAAGGTGATCCAAGCAAGATCCTTTCACAAGGAAGAAGATACCATTGAAGCATTAGATTCAAGCTCCAGCAATCTCAGACAAGATCTTTTCTCTTTGAGCATATTCCATATCTTGTTTGAGTATTTTCATATTTGTTCTCTTTCCATTTTGTTCAAACCATTGAAACTGAAGATCGTCCCTACCGATGGTTAGTAGGAAGGCAATCGAAAGCTGTCCGATCTGCGGTGTTGACGTCCCTACCGGTGGTTAGTAGGAAGGCAATCGAAAGTTATCCGATCTGCGGTGTTGACGTCCCTACACGTGGTTAGTAGGAAGGCAATCAGAGGTCTTTCTGATTTACGGTTTGGTGCGCTGCACTAGTGGAGCCTCACCGGGTTTGGTGAGGGGTGAACGTAGGACTGGGGATTCAGTCCGAACCACCTTAAAATATCATGTGTTGTGGTTTGATTGTGCGATTGCTTCGTGATAGATGCATGCTTAGGTTCAATATCTATAGTACTTATTCATCTTGCTAAGCAAATCATTGTGTGCTACGCTAAGCTAGTTATATTCTGTTGCAACTCCTTTTATCTAGCTTTAAAGAGGGGTGTTCAGTGAAAAGAGGGGTAGATCTATTCATCCCTCCCCTCTAGATCCGCCATTCACTACTCAACAAAGGATATGGCGGCCGTGAAGGCTCCATAGGCAGCCACCTTCATTTCTGCGACATGTGCTTCATAGACTTCCGGCTCTTGGAGTATTTTGATAAGAGTTTCTCTTAGGTCCTTACTCCCAGCAATGGCTTCCCAAATTGAAATACTGGCAGGGAAGCACTTCATCTGGTGGAGGACTTTCTGGTCAGCCCGAGCTCGAGCATCCTCCAGAGAGGGTAGTATGTTAGGCTGAGCCTTCTGCGAGCTGCTGTGATGTTCCCGGTCGAGAAGTTACACTGCCTTACCCTTACCACCGAGATTAGACTGACTTTGATCGTCGTCGGGCTCCTGGAATAGGGATGCCAATGACGACTCTTCTGGGGGTGACTGGCGAGCTGGCTCATCCTTGCCGGATGGTCCCGCTTGCTCCGCCGCAGAAGTTGGTACTGGCGCAGGGGCTGGGAGGCTAACAGTAGCCTTGTCAATGCCAGAAGGATAGAAGATACTGGGTCCTTTCCAAATTTCTACTTCCAGAATGGGAGCCGGTTCCTCTCCTCGAAAGAGGATAATTCGCCCCGGGTCAAAGGTGGACGGGGAGATGGGTAGCTCGGGGATTCTACCACGGTCTCTACCGCGTCCCCGGCCATGACCTCGGCCACGACCAGTGTGCTCTGGAGCTGGCTGTAGCCCAAGAGGGGTGGTTGTTCTTTATCTTGTCCGTGAGGCTACTGGCTCGCCCCGCTGAGAAGCGTTGATGTTGTCAGGAGGTGGGATGGCCACCATGTTGCAGGTGTAGCGCCGAAGCATTTCTTCCAGCTGCTCTGTGGTGATCTCCTTATCGTTATAGCACAAGGAGAGCTCGTCCGGGATCACGAGTCTCTCGTCGTCCTGGAGCTTTTGGATCATCTCTTGGACCCAATTTCTGAGACGGGCTCGTTTCTGCATTTCTTCCCATGGGATGTAGCTGTCGAGTGGGAGAGCCCCAGTAGGACGAGGAGGAACGTATTCCTCCATGTCATCAATGAGCCGCTGGAGCCTTTGGAGAGCCGTTGGCTCAGCTAGGGATTGCAGGGCGGCTGCTTGTTCAGCTTGTTTCTTGAGCCGCCTTCTGAGGTTCTTCCTCCTATTTCTCTCTTGTCTTTTGTCAATAGCAGTCTCCAAGGGAGTAGGAGGCAGAGGTGCTGGAGTCGGAGTTGATAAATCCTGGTGAGGATATCTCCGAGCTGGTGCCTTTGCAGGGCGAGGCCGATGACTCTTCCTTGCCCGGATTTTGATCCAGGCGCCTTCTGCTTGTTGTATCTAGAAGGTGGCGTTGATCGCCTGCTCGATTACCTCGAGCGGCAATTCCTGGTATGGCAGAATACTGGGACTGTCATCCAAAGACGTATGCACGGTTTGGTGCCTTACCCACGGTGGCGGCGGGAGCCTACGAGGAGTCGGTAGGCTGGTGCTGGCATCCGAAGATGTGTGTGCGGTTTGATGCCTTAGCCGCGGTGGTGACGGCTTTTGTGGAGGAGCGGACCGAGAGGTATGCTTGTTGTTCTGCTCCTTAGCTTTGTCTTTGTGATCATGCTGAGAGCTGGGTCTGATGACAACTGACGGCGTCACAAGACATTGTCGCTCTGCATAGTTATCCCGACTCTGCAGACTGGCTGAGCCTTGTGGGGGTGAGCCCGCCACTTGAATCGAAGCCACCAAAGACTCTGAAGATGTATCCTTTGTACTCCGGATTGGGGCAACGGGTAGGTGGAGAGGACCCGATGGCCCATCCGCTGAGGAGGTGTGACGAGGCTTAGGCGGGGTCTCACCCTGCTTTTGCTTTCTCTTCCTATCCACGGCTGCCGAAGATGGAGATAGGACTGGGAGATGATGAGAGAGAGCTATGGAGCTCGTTGTCGTCTCGCCCACCAGAATGTCCTCTCGGCCGAGAAGGACCCGGAGGAGCCTGACAGTATCTTCTTCAGGGAAAGGGAGGGACTTTAGCTCCCGCCAGGATCGCCACCGCACAGCCGAAGTGGCTGGGGCTGGCTGGTTAGGTGCTGGTGTCTGAGAGCCCCCAAGGGCTGGAGGAGCAAGAGAATGGATGACATTGACCGAGAAGTCGGTCGGCTCCGCCTCTTGACTGCCATCCTGCTCTCTACGCCTCAATCGCTCGAGCGCTTCTTGGTTGTCAGTCCAGAACTCGAGCCATTCTGGAGGATGCTGGTAAGGAAGCCCATGCCCATTCTCTTGAGGGGAGTCTGGCCGCTCTGGCGTACTCCTGGCAGTGCTCAGGGTCTCTTCGACAGCTTGCCGAAGCCTGACGAGCGACATGGAGTTTCCTTCCGCATCGATTTGCTCCCATTGGATCTGTTCCTGGATGAGGTGTTGGACTTTCTCATAGGACTCGATCGGGTGGCAGATTCTAGCGTGGAAGGGGCAGTATTGAGGGTGACTACGGTCCCAATGGGTGTAGTCAGTAGGCGAGTCACGGGGCATGATTTGCCCATTCTTGATGAGGATATCGAAGAGTCATCGGGTTCTCTCCCTGGGGAAGGAGAGAGGTCTCTGATCATGCCAGGGCCTCCACCCTAGATACCAGATCGAACGTCCCCTTTGACTGGCGCTGGGCTCCTCTGACTCGTAGTCAGAAAGAGAAAACGCGGCCATCATGTGGATGACATTGGCTGAGTGGTGAGCCACGCGTTCTGCCTTAGCTAGCCTGGCCCATGTATGTGGTTGCGGAGGATCAACGAGACCACTCTTCATTTTGACGAGGCCGTCTCGGATCAGCTTCTGCGCCTGGGTCTTGAAGACGTTGCAATCTTCGATTGAGTGACCCAGCATGCGATAATACAGGCAATAACCGGGATCGTCGGTCTTCAGGGCCTCATCCGACTTGCGGATTTCTGGCAGCTCGATAATCTTCTGGGCCATACAGAGGTCAAAGAGCATCTTCGTATGTTCCTTCTTAAAGGAGAAGGGTGTTTTCATGCGCTCCGAGAAGGAGGGAATAGCCGGCTTGTCCACTGGCTTTTTGTCAGAACCACTGGATTCGGCCTCCTTGCAGGCCTTGGTTGTAGGGGTGAATTCTATGATATTCACCTCCTTACCGGGCTGGCGTTCTCACGCTTGCTTCCCCTCTGCTATAGTATAGCTCGGTTTATCGGCGAAGAACATATCTATTTCGGCGACTGCCGAATTGAGTTGGTTGAAGCCTTTGATATTGGTGCCGAGAAGCTTTTCACTGACCTCGACCGCTAGACCTCGAGGACATATGGTGATGGCATCCTCCTGAACGAGCGGATTGACGCACCTCATGCTGAGGTCTCGCCACTTTTTGATGAAGTTGAGGGCGCCCTTGCCCTTTTTCTGCCGAAGAGAACAGAGTTCGGCTAGGGAGACCTTTCGCTCGACCGTCTGAAAGCGGTCGAGAAATTTCTTCTGGAGATCTGCCCAGTCGATGACTGAGTTAGGCTTCAGGCGGGAATACCATTGAAAGGCCGTTCCCATGAGCGAAGTGGCGAAGTAGCGGAGGAGATATGATTCGTCCAACGCTAACTCGCCCATGGCCGTAAAATAGTAGGCCAGGTGTTCATGTGGCGACCCCTGCCCGTCAAACTTTTATGGCTTCGGGGGCTTGGAGTACTCTGGGGGAAGCTTTTTTAGCTGGTGGTGAAGCGGGAAGGGTACACTGTAGAGATCTATCGTGACAGCCCCTTCACCATACTGGGCGACCTTTGTCTTGACAATACGCTCGATCATCTGGCGTTGCGCCATGAGGTTTTCAGGCACTAGCGTATTGGAGGCTCGTGGCTGGGCCTCAACTGGGGATGTGCCGAACCCAGTTGCCAACAGGGTTCGGGCGATTGCCGTTGAGGTGTTGGCAGCATCACGGGCCACCGGGGGTACTTGTGCCTCGGCCTGGGGCCTAGCAGGTTGCTGACGATGAAGGTCCAGTTCCTGGAGGAGGTCCTGTAGAAGGGCCTTCAGATGCTGGTTCTCCTTCATGAGAGTGTCGAGGGTCACTTCTTGAGCCTCGTTCGCAGGAGGGTCATTGTTGACCGGCTCTGCGTTGATAGGAGGGTCACGTTCTTCCACCGGGACCTCTTCCACGTGTTTCGAAGTCTGCGGTCCGGTAGGAGTGCCGATGTGACCTGCTGGGGGAGGCGACGGAGCCTGATGGTGCGGCCTCCTTGTCACGCCCCGAGCGCGGAAGATTACCCGGAGGCGTGACGCGTCTATATGGATCGTATCAATCATGTAAATATCAGAGTGCACAAATAACTAAGCTTTAACTCAAAATTAATACAAATAGTACGAGCTGACAATTGTCACAACTAATCAAAGGACAAATACATATGTTCCCAGAGTCCAATGACTAGGCTTCAAATCTTAAGCAGTTCTAATCAAGTTGACTAATACAAATGACATAGATGAATTGATACAACTGACATAAGTGAACTAATACAATAACACAAAGGACATCACAATTAACATGACAATTGATGACTCCATTCTACACTCATCACTCAGACTCATCCCCTTCCGTGTTCTGGCCGATATCCAAACTACCTGAAAAGGTTAGAAAAACAACTAGATGAGCGAATCGCTCAGTAGGAATTACATCTCAAGATTTAACATGCTTTAAGTGGTTTACAAGTTCGATTAATGTCAGTAAAGTTATGCATGTAGATGAGTAGATATCAAGGATTGTAAAAATCGACAAGAGCAGTGAAGGAATAACAAGTGAGAGTATAAGGATTCCAACTTCAATGCAGCAATAGCAAGAGATTCAAGCAAGTAATAACTGGAATTAACAAAAATCTTTCCAAGAGAGTAAGAACTCATGTCAAGCAAGTAATAGAAAGTAATATAAATTCAAGCATGTAAAATTGGAATTGGCTATTTATCAATTTCATTCAAGCAAAACTTTACCCTTCTACGGGTCTCAAGTCAAATCAATCAAGTAATATCACGAGAATGAGTGGAATGTCTAAATCCTAACAAGCAAGTACTTCGGTGCAATGCCAAACACCGTGGTCAATAAACTCCCATGGGTACAAGTACCTTCGGGTGCTCCTCCCAGGACCAGACCGGGCCCTATATGCACAGCATTAATCATGTCTGTCGACATCCACTCTCATTTATAGCCAATATGGAATTTCAAGGTTTGACCAGTATGATATATAAGGTAGAATTATGGAATGGAATCCAAGGGCACATTAATGTGTAGGGATGAACTAGGAGTGGAAACCAGTAACGTTTGATACACGGAAAAAAACAAGATAAGAGAGGTGCCTTATGGGCCACCTGATAATTTTAGAAACGACACCCTCACTGTGGGATGCCCTTCCTGGGAATTATACAGGGTTTAGAGGACCCTGTCAGTGTTGTGCCCCTGTGGTTTTGATGATGGTTTTAATAGTGGTTTTGATGATTGGCCTTTGAATGAGTTATTCACTGTAAGTCATCTTGCTGTGTCTTTTATATGCTCGATTAATTCATGTTTATCATGTAAGTGAATCCATATGGCTGTCAGATAACATGCTCTATTTAATTCTGTCTAAACTCTGTCTGCACAGTCTCCACAGCAGTGCGTCAACTCATTATGCTGATGCATCGACTCTCCAGTCATATTTGTCTCTGTCCACACAGTAGTGCGTCAACTCCTTGAGCTGATGCGTCGACTCTTCAGTTCAGGTTCTTCAAGTCTCTACATTAGACTGTGGCAAAGTCTATACAGTGGACTGTGCAGCCTGTTTGATTATTAAAGTATGTACAGCCAATGCACTTAACTCAAGTCCATACACTGGAAGCTCTTCATTTGATTGAGTCTATACATTATCTTAGGCTAAGTCTGTATAGCCTACGTCTCATGCAGCGTCAACGCTGTGAGCATTCTCAAGTCTGCAGCGTCAACGCTGTGAGTGTGTACATCGCATTCACGTTTCACAAAGTCTATACATTATGCATGTTTGAGTTGAAGTCTATACAGAGTCTGCCTCTTTCAAAGTCTGTACAGCCACTGGTCTAGAATCTGAGTCTGTACATCATCTTGTGCCTTCAACGCTCAAAGCCTCAAGTCTGTACAGCGTTACGTTCTCTTTGAAAAGTATGTACAGCGTGAAGTCTACACATTGGCACTGTAGCTCGCTTGTGCAAGTCTATACATTGGAGTCACTTCACCAACTCTATACTGATCTTCACCTGAAGTCCATACATTGGTCTTCTTCCAAAGTCTGTACAGCGCTAGCTACAGTGCATCGTCTTTCAAGTCTATACATCAGCTTCATTGAGTAAGTCTGTATAGCATGCCTTGTTAACATCCCTTAAGTCTGTACATTGGATTCATATCTTTGAGTCTGTACAATTGGCATCGGGCGTCTTCATACTCTAAGTCTGTACACTGCCCGACCAGTTAAGTCTGCACATTGCCAAAGTCAGTACAGCTCAACTCTGTACACTGGCTTCACGTTTTCAATGTCTATACAGTGGCTTCGCATAGGCAAGTCTGTACATC
The DNA here is from genome assembly GCA_022559845.1 of Amorphophallus konjac. NCBI lineage: Eukaryota > Viridiplantae > Streptophyta > Magnoliopsida > Alismatales > Araceae > Amorphophallus > Amorphophallus konjac. Next base: position 467,967,731 of record CM040121.1, read on the forward strand.
GACTTCACTCAGTCAAGTCTATACATCCACAGTGGATCATCAAGTCCATACATTCGTTTCCTTGGACAAAGTCTATACATTGTGGCCTTGAACTTTCAAGTCTGTACACTCTTTATTTCAAAGTCTGTACATTGTTACCTTGAAGCCGTTCCAAGTCTATACAACGGCCAAGTCTGTACAGCCTTCAGTGAACCCTCCAAGCCTATACATCCAGTTGAACGCAAAGTCTACACAACGCCTCACATCTTGCAAGTCTGTACATTGGCGTCATTACACCAAGTCTATACATTGCACTCATGCATTGTCCTTTACGGTAAAGTGTATACACTGTCCATGTGCTAATTGTTCAAATGTATATACACTCGCTGTTATAAGAGCCTGAACTAACTAAGTATATACATTCCTTCCATCTCTGTTTGCAGACGATTCAGACTGATGATTGAGCCAACGCAGTTGCACAATGCGTCAACGCACTCCACACGAAACGTGAGAGGGCTGAAGCCATCTAAGTTCAGCCCCATACGTCAACGCATCATGCTGAGAGCGTCAACGTAGCACGCCTATCTGCTGAAGACCTGCTCACTGGAACGCATCAATGCGTCAACGCCACGGGTTGGAAGCGTCGACGCAGCAGACTTGAGTTTCATAGGTTGAATATCTTTGAAGGCTGCGTCAACCCTTTGGAGCAAGTGTGTTGACGCCACCTCAACTCCAGTTACTGAGCGTGCTAATGAAGGGCACGTGATCCGAGGTGCCTGGCTCGTGATCCAAAGATGGATGAGATACCAGGATGCTGCTACGTGGTCCGAATTTCTAGGGCAGGAAATGTGGAAGCCACACGCGCCCAGTGTGCCAGCTGCTGCTGCTTATAAAAGGAAGCCTTCATCCAACAGATGAAGACCGATCGAAGCCTTGAGGGCAATAGCAGAAGAGCAGAAGTGCTGAAAGCTCGATCCAGTAAAAGAAAAGAGGAAGAAAAAGAGAAGAAGAAGAAATAGAAGAAGAGTGAGCCAGCAGAAGAGAAAAAGGGTTGCAGAGAAAAAGGAGAGAATAGCGTGGGAGAAAAGGAGAGCAGAGGAGAAAGAAAGAGAGATAGAGAGAGAGAGAGAGAGTTCGTGGAGAAGAAGGAAGAAGCTATTGAAGATCTATCCTCTGGCGTCTGGATTAAATCCTAGCCAGATCTGCTCCTTTGAGAGCTACATTCGTGTTCTTCATTTACAGCCTTCCGATCGCTGTGTATTTTCTGTTTCCTTATTTTTTTCTTTTGTTTCTTTGGTTAGCCTTGTTCTTCCGATTCTCAGTAGTGAGGTCGGGTTCCTCCTGGTGGGTCAGGAGAAGGGAGATCTGATCTTCAGTTGCAAGTAGCTGGGAGCTACTTGTGGGTTCCCTCTGGTTTGGAGGAAGGGAGGGTTGGTCCTCCGGTTCTGGGCTTGCGGGTTGCAAGTCCAGGGGTCCCTCCTGGTCTGGAGGAAGAGAGGTCTGCGACCTCTGGTTTCCAAGTGGCTGGGAGTCACTTGGGTGTCCCTCCGGTTGGGTGGAAGAGGGGAGGCTGTTCCCCTGGTCAAGCTGTGTGGCAGCAACTGTTTGCAGACTGAGTCTGCTTGGTTCTAGCGTTTGCTAGTGAAGCCTCACTCCGGTTGGGAGTGAGGGGTAGATGTAGGTCTGGAGGATCGAACCACCTAAAAAATATATTGAGCAGTGGTTTGATTGCTTGATTTGCTTCCCCTAGATGCTTGGATAGGCTCGCTCCACCTGCGTGTTATTTTGCTTAATCGAATTAGCTTAATTCCGAAATTTGCCTAGCATCTGAGTTTTTATTTTGGGCTATATTTTCTAAAAGGATACATTCACCCCCCTCTGTATCCGGGCCTAGCACCCTAACAGTCAGAAGTTAAATATCACCTCTCAGGCTGCCATCTATCAGTGGAGATGGCAAAAGCGAAAGCCTAACGATCAGGTTAACGCAATGAGCCAGCTGTAGTTCATCGCGTCAACCCTGCAGTTCATCGCGTCAACCCTGCGAACAGGTTGGGTCGACTCATCAGTTCATCGCGTCAACCCTGCGAACAGGCAGGGTCGACTCATCAGTTCATCGCGTTAACCCTGTGAACAGGCAGGGTCGACTCATCAGTTCATCGCGTCAACCCTGTGAACATACAGGGTCGACTCATCAGTTCATCGTGTCAACCCTGCGAACAGGCTGGGTCGACTCATCAGTTCATCGCGTCAACCCTGTGAACTAGCAGGGTCGACTCATCAGTTCATCGCGTCAACCCTGTGAACTGGCAGGGTCGACTCATCAGTTCATCGCGTCAACCCTGTGAACTGGCAGGGTCGACTCATCAGTTCATCGCGTCAACCCTGTGAACTGGCAGGGTCGACCCTGTGAGTAGGCAGGGTCAACTCATCAGTTCATCGCGTCAACGCGATGAACTGGCAGGGTCGACCCTGTGAGCAGGCAGGGTCGACTCATCAGTTCATCGCGTCAACGCGATGAACTGGTAGGGTCGACTCTGCAGTTCATATTTGCTCAAAATGGCTTAAGGTATTAATCTTTGATTAAACTAAGGTACTAACCTTTGATTTAAGTTTATTTAGGTAAAACTGATGACATGGATAGATAGAGAAAACTGTAAGAATTATAGATCTTTATTCATGCATTCGTTTCATGCTTTAGTTGCTTAAATATCAGGTTTTTAACATGACGTATCATACAAGTTTTCATTTTTAAAGGAACTAAATGGAGACAAGGTTTCTAGATAGGCTACCTAACAGATTAATTAGGTATGCTAGTTAGTTAGTAGATCAACTAACATATTAATTAGGTATGTTAACAGGTTAGTTAAACTAATAAGTTACGTAAAAACACGATAAAACTTGCGTTAAACGGATATATCGTATGGATATGAAGCTAATACATGCCAACTGCCCTAGATTGAAGCTAATACATACTAATCAATGCTAATCATCTTGGGTATAAGGCTACTACATGCTAATTATCTTGGTACGAGGCTAATACATGCTAATCATCCTAGATTTAAGCTAACACATGCTAATTATTCTAGGTATGAGACTAATATTTGCTAATTATCTTGTGTATGAAGCTAATACACGCTAATCATCCTAGATTTAAGCCAACACATGTTAATTATTCTAGGTATGAGACTAATACTTGCTAATTATCTTGGGTATGAAGCTAATACACGCTAATCATCTTAGATTTAAGCCAACACATGCTAATTATTCTAGGTATGAGACTAATACTTGCTAATATTTGCTAATACATGCTAATTATTCTGGGTATAATGCTAATACATGCTAATTATCTTAGGTATGAAGCTAATACATGCTAATCATCCTAGATTTAAGCTAACACATGCTTTATGAACACTAAATATCGCATGGAAATGAGCCTAAGACTAAAGGCCTAGACTAATCATCCTAAATTAGCTACTAGTTTAGTTAAAAGTTGAGAACACCTACTTGTTGGAAGATCGTAGCAGCAGAACCCTTCTTTGTAATCCCTGTAGAGCTTTGCCCCAACCTTAGCTAGCCTAGAATGGGGGTAGCAAAAGGGGTATGTTTATAGGGTTGTCATGGCCGAATGGGAGGCAAGATCTGAAATAATGGGGCTTTACAACTTGTACATGCTGGAGAGATAAGGGAAAATGTTTGGACAGCCAATCCATGGCCCAGATCATAAAGTCTGTCTCCCACATTCATACACGATCCCTCTTCAATGTGCACACTTTCAAAGTCTGTACATCCTCAAAGTCTATACATTGGCTTCACAAAGTCTGCACATCACAAAGTCTGTACATTGCTATTGCTAGCCTATTCACTAAGTCTGTACATTGCTATTGCTAGCCTATTCACTAAGTCTGTACATCACAAGTCTGTACATCCTCTCCCTCTCAAAGTCTGTACATCACTTCCTCTCAAAGTCTGTACATCACAAAGTCTATACATTGGCTATTGCTAGCCTATTCACAAAGTCTGTACATCCTCTCCCTCTCAAAGTCTATACATTGACTTCCTCTCAAAGTCTATACATTGCCTGAGCATAGTCATGAAGTCTGTACATCCATTAGTGATCTTCCAAGTCTGTACGTTGCTGGCTTATAATGTATAATTAATCGGCACAAAAGGTAAATGGTGGATGCTAGGATTTGAACCCTGGTCATTGGGTTGAAAGGTAAGTTACTTAACCAACTACACTAGGAAGCCACTTGTTAAGTGAATACTCTTTACATATGATAACTACGTGTTCCAACTTCTTACTTAGTCTAGAGTTTATCTAATATATATTTTTTTGGGAAATATTATTAATAAATATAATATATATATATATATATATATATATATATTATACGGGATGCTACACCCTCCCCCACTTAAAAGAATTTGGTCCCCAAATTCAATTACATTATACGGAGACAAGGAGGGTGAGAATTACTTACGGACTAGAATAATTTTGGAAATCTCCTTCTCATAGACTCCTCGGTTTCCCATGTAGCTTCTTGTTCTAAGCATCGATTCCATTGAATTTTTACCATAGGGATCGTCTTGTTCCTTAGAACTCGGATTTCTTGGTCGAGGATCTTTACTGGCCTTTGCTCATAGGTGAGGTCCTTCTGTATTACCAAGTCAGTGTGATCGATGACGTGTGAGAAATCGTGCACGTATTTCTTTAGCATAGAAACATGAAATACGTTGTGCACTTCTGACAGTTGTGGAGGTAGGGCGATACGATAAGCCACTTCGCCTACCCTTTTCAGTACTTCGAATGGACCGATAAACCTTGGTGTTAATTTGCCTTTAACACCGAATCTTCTAATGCCTCGGCCGGGAGATACCATGAGGAAAACATGATCTCCGACTTGAAATTCCAGGTCTCGCCTTCTGTTATCGGCATAAGATTTCTGCCTGGACTGTGCTATCATTAACCTTTCTCTAATGAGTTGTATCTTCTCGGTAGAATCTCGCACCATGTCAGGACCTAGAATTTGTTTTTCACCGACTTCATCCCAGCATATGGGAGATCGGCAACTCCTGCCATATAATGCCTCAAAATGTGCCATTTGTATGCTGGCTTGATAGCTGTTGTTATATGCAAATTTGGCTAGTGGTAAGTGGTCATTCCAACTACCGCCGAAGTCTATAATGCATGCCCTTAACATATCTTCCACAACTTGATTAGTCCTCTCAGTCTGTCCATCTGTCTGGGGATGAAAAGTAGTGCTGTAGTTGAGTCTCGTCCCCAAGGAGTGTTGCAGGCTCTTCCAGAAATAAGAGGTGAAGCGCGGGTCTCGGTCAGATACGATCGAGACGGGAACTCCATGCAATCTAACCATTTCCTTCATATACAGGGCAGCAAGTACGTCGACTGACCATCGACTTTTGATGGGTAAGAAATGGGCCGATTTAGTTAACCGGTCGATAATTACCCAAATTCCATCATATCCGCCCCTAGACTTGGGCAAACCCATGATAAAGTCCATGCTAATGTCTTCCCACTTCCACTTGGGAATATCCAGCGGATGTAGCTTTCCAGCGGGTTTTTGATGTTCCGCCTTCACTTGTTGGCATGTGAGGTAACGAGACACAAAGTCTGCTCCCTCCCTTTTCATGTTAGGCCACCAGAAAGTTATTTTCAAGTCTTGGTACATCTTAGTGGCTCCCGGGTGGATTGTGTACCTCGATCTATGAGCTTCTTCAAGAATCTTCTTCTTCAATTCGGGACAGTCGGACACACATGTCCGTTCATGAAATAGTAATCTGCCATCAGGTGCCAGCTTGAAATCCAGTCTCTCGTCCAGCTTGCTCTTTATCTCCACTAGCGAGGGATCCTCTTCTTGTAACTTCTTGATTTTAGGTTGCAAATCTGGATGTAGGCTCATATGAGATAGAATAATACACATGTTCTTCTCATCTGTGCTGATATCAAGCTCAGAGAATTTCTCCAGCAGTTTCCATTCTTGTATCATGCAGTTGGCCAATATTGTTCTCGGCTTTCGACTAAGGGCATCAGCTATGGAATTACCCTTACCAGGATGGTACTGTATAGTGAAGTCGAAATCCTTGAGATACTCGAGCCAACGCCTTTGCCGCATGTTCAGCTCCTTTTGGGAGAATAAGTACTTGAGGCTTTTATGATCGGAGTACACAGTGAATTGTTCTCCGTAGAGATAGTGCCTCCAGATCTTTAAAGTGAATACTACTGCGGCCAGTTCTAAGTCGTGAACTGGGTAGTTCTCTTCATGTTTCTTCAATTATCGGGAAGAGTATGCAATGACTCTCCCATTCTGCATCAATACACATCCGAGGCCAATACCAGAAGCATCAGTATATACCTCGTATTTTTCTCCTTCCATTGGTAATGATAAGACTGGAGCAGTGGTCAAGAGATCCTTCAAAGTTTGGAAACTCTTTTCACAGTCTTCCTTCCACTCATAAGGCACTTCCTTGCGGGTTAACCTGGTCAGGGGAACAGCAATTTTGGAGAAGTCCTTTATAAAATGCCGGTAGTAACCAGCTAGACCCAAGAAGCTCCGAATCTCAGTTACATTTGTGGGTCGTTCCCAGTTCTTCACGGCTTCGACCTTTAATGGGTCAACAGCAATTCCGTTCTTCGAAATGATATGGCCCAAGAAGGATACTTCCTCGAGCCAAAACTCGTATTTGCTGATTTTGGCATATAGCTTGTTTCCCCTTAATATCTACAATGCCTTCTTGAGGTGTTCTTCATGATCCTCTTCGGTCTTTGAATAGATCAGAATATCATCAATAAAGACCACAATAAATTGGTCTAAATAGGGCCTGAATATGCTGTTCATTAACTGCATAAAAGCTGCAGGGGCATTTGTTAGTCCGAAAGGCATAACAGTAAATTCGTAATGCCCATACCTGCTTTGAAATGCAGTTTTTATGAATGTCTTCTTCTTTGATCTTCAATTGGTGGTAACCAAAATGAAGATCAATCTTGGAGAAATATAAAGCTCTAGATAGTTGATCGAACAGCTCATCAATTCTTGATAGTTGATACTTGTTCTTGATTGTACGGTGATTTAGCTGCCGATAATCTATGCATAATCTCATCGACCCGTCCTTCTGTTTGACGAATAGCACGGGTGCTCCCTATGGGGAAGTACTCGGCTTGATGAAACCCTTGTTCAATAACTCCATTAGCTGCTCTTTTAGTTCCTTCAGCTCAGCAGGGGACATTCTGTATGGTACCCTGGAAATAGGACCAGCACCAGGGACAAGGTCGATTGTGAACGACACTCCCCTTTCTGGGGGTAAGCCGGTTAAATCTTCTGGAAAAACATCGGGAAAATCCTGAATTACACGGATGTCTTCAAGTTTAACCTTCTCGACTTCCGTGGCAGTCACGAATGCTATGAAAGCCATGCATCCCTTATTCATAAGTTTACTAGCTCGGAGTGTTGATATAAGAAGTGATTTACTCCGAGGGCTATTGTAAACTAGCTCTGGGAAATCTACGAAAGTTACCTTGCCATGCCGGCAATCTACAGTTGCTTGGTATGTGGATAGCCAGTCGGCACCTAGTATGACATCATAACCCTTTATATCTAGGCATATCAGGTCAGCAGGTAAATTATTTCCCTTAACCATCACTTCACAGTTTGGATAGTGATAAGTGATATCAGACTCATGCCCAAGAGGTGTAGATATGACCAAATCTAACAGTTCATGTTTCTTAGAAAATGAAGCAGCAAAGTTCTTGGAAACGAATGAATGAGTTGCTCCGGTATCGAATAAAACTTGAGCAGTTTTTGAACAAATAGTGAGAGTACCTTCCACAATTCCACCTTTAGTGGGTTCCGTCTCTTGGAGAGCTTGCAGACGGCCTTATTTCTTTACCGAACGCTTCTCGTCTTTGGTGTCTTGTTCCTTCATCAGTGGACAGTCTGGGATTCGATGCTCTCGGCTCCCACATCGAAGACAAGCTCCTAACTTTCTCCAACATTCCTCGGTCTTATGACCAGCTTTATCACAATACTTGCAAATCTCCTTTGATGGTGTGGTGGTGGAGAACGGTCTGTCATTCTTCTGGAATTTCTTCGCCTTAGAGGGCTCCCCTCCCATGAAGAATCGCTTCTTGTTGAAGGATTGTTTGAATTTTCCCGGGCTTGTGACGGGTTCCTTCTTGTCTCTTCCTCGGATTCTCTCAGATAATTCGGTGGCGTCTTCCGACAGTTGAGCACGCCGAACCATCTCCGAATAGACTTGGATGTCCATCGGGGCAAGTTGTGTGATATAATGGGGCCGAAGCCCGTTGAGGAATCTTCTCGCCTTCATCTTTTCCGTACACACCAAGTGGGGTGCATACCTAGATAATCGGGAGAATTGGGCCTCATACTCGGCCACTTTCAAGCCCCGTTGTTTTAGAACGGCGAATTCCGTGGCTTTCTTTTCCTGGATATGATCGGAGAAGTACTTGTTGTTGAAATGCTCCGTGAATTCATCCCATGTGACATGGTATTCTGGCAGTGTTGCTTCTATGGATTCCCACCAGCATCGAGCGTCCCGCTCTAGATGGAATACGGCAAGTAAAACCTTCTCTTCATCCGCGCATTGCATCACACGGAAGATTCGTTCCATCTCCTTTAGCCAATTCTCGGCATCCTCGGGGTCGGATGAACCCGTGAACCTCGGTGGGTTCATGTTACGAAAACTTCGGTGGAGATCTCCCGCTCCACGATTTGCTCCGCCTTGGGCCGCTTGCTGTAGTGCCTGTGTGAGGCCTTGCACGGTGCGCTGCATCTCGCGCCATTGTGCTCTTTCCGCAGCCATGATCCTACAAAAGAGTTAAGTATGATAAAGATCAGATTTACTTGTAAGGTCGAAAGTCATTGTAGAACTTAACCCATGGCTCTATCCATCTCACCGGGTAAGGTATATCTATCCTTGAACTTGGGTTTTACTTATCCTTGGACTCAAGTTTTTACTTGGATTTCAATTTTTAACCATTTATTTTTTCTAGTTCCCTAGGTTTGAAAACCTAGGCTCTGATACCACGAAGACTGTCACGCCCCGAGTGCAGAAGATTACCCGGAGGCGTGACGCGTCTATATGGATCGTGTCAATCATGTAAATATCAGAGTGCGCAACTAACTAAGCTTTAACTCGAAAATAATACAAATAGTACGAGCTGACAATTGTCACAACTAATCAAAGGACAAATACATATATTTCAGAGTCCAACGACTAGGCTTCAAATCTTAAGCAGTTCTAATCAAGTTGACTAATACAAATGACATAGATGAATTGATACAACTGACATAAGTGAACTAATACAATAACACAAAGGACATCACAATTAACATGATAATTGATGACTCCATTCTACACTCATCACTCAGACTCATCCCCTTCCGTGTTCTGGCCGATATCCAAACTACCTGAAAAGGTTAGAAAAATAATTAGATGAGCGAATCGCTCAGTAGGAATTACATCTCAAGATTTAACATGCTTTAAGTGGTTTACAAGTTCGATTAATGTCAGTAAAGTTATGCATGTAGATGAGTAGATATCAAGGATTGCAAAAATCGACAAGAGCAGTGAAGGAATAACAAGTGAGAGTATAAGGATTCCAACTTCAATGCAGCAATAGCAAGAGATTCAAGCAAGTAATAACTGGAATTAACGAAAATCTTTCCAAGAGAGTAAGAACTCATGTCAAGCAAGTAATAGAAAGTAATATAAATTCAAGCATGTAAAACTGGAATTGGCTATTTATCAATTTCATTCAAGCAAAACTTTACCCTTCTGCGGGTCTCAAGTCAAATCAATCAAGTAATATCACGAGAATGAGTGGAATGTCTAAAGCCTAACAAGCAAGTACTTCGATGCAATGCCAAACACCGTGGTCAATAAACTCCCATGGGCACAAGTACCTTCGGGTGCTCCTCCTAGGACCAGACCGGGCTCTATATGCACAGCATTAATCATGTCTGTCGACATCCACTCTCATTTATAGCCAATATGGAATTTCAAGGTTTGATCAGTATGATATATAAGGTAGAATTATGGAATGGAATCCAAGGGCGCATTAATGTGTAGGGATGAAATAGGAGTGGAAACCAGTAACGTTTGATACACGGAAAAAAACTAGATAAGAGAGGTGCCTTATGGGCCACCTGACAATTTTAGAAACGACACCCTCACTGTGAGATGCCCTTCCTGGGAATTATACAGGGTTTAGAGGACCCTGTCAGAAGTTAAATATCACCTCTCAGGCTGCCATCTATCAGTGGAGATGACAAAAGCGAAAGCCTAACGATCAGGTTAACGCAATGAGCCAGCTGTAGTTCATCGCGCCAACCCTGCAGTTCATCGCGTCAACCCTGTGAACAGGCTGGGTTGACTCATCAGTTCATCGCGTCAACCCTGCGAACAGGCATGGTCGACTCATCAGTTCATCGCGTCAACCCTGTGAACAGGCAGGGTCGACTCATCAGTTCATCGCGTCAACCCTGCGAACAGGCTGGGTCGACTCATCAGTTCATCGCGTCAACCCTGTGAACTAGCAGGTTCGACTCATCAGTTCATCGCGTCAACCCTGTGAACTGGTAGGGTCGACTCATCAGTTCATCGCGTCAACCCTGTGAACTGGCAGGGTCGACCCTGTGAGCAGGCAGGGTCGACTCATCAGTTCATCGCGTCAACGCGATGAACTGGCAGGGTCGACCCTGTGAGCAGGCAGGGTCGACTCATCTGTTCATCGCGTCAACGCGATGAACTGGTAGGGTCGACCCTGTGAACAGGCAGGGTCGACTCATCAGTTCATCGCGTCAACGCGATGAACTGGCAGGGTCGACCCTGTGAGCAGGCAGGGTCGACTCATCAATTCATCGCGTCAACGCGATGAATTGGCAGGGTCGACTCTGCAGTTCATATTTACTCAAAATGGCTTAAGGTATTAATCTTTGATTAAACTAGGGTATTAACCTTTGATTTAAGTTTATTTAGGTAAAATTGATGACATGGATAGATAGAGAAAACTGTAAGGATTATAGATCTTTATTCATGCATTCATTTCATGCTTTAGTTGCTTAAATATCAGATTTTTAACATGATGTATCATACAAGTTTTCATTTTTAAAGGAACTAAATGGAGACAAGGTTTCTAGATAGGCTACCTAACAGATTAATTAGGTATGCTAGTTAGTTAGTAGATTAACTAACATGTTAATTAGGTATGTTAACAGGTTAGTTAAACTAATAAGTTACGTAAAATACGATAAGACTTGCGTTAAACGGATATATCGTATGGATATGAAGCTAATACATGTCAACTACCCTAGATTGAAGCTAATACATGCTAATCAATGCTAATCATCTTGGGTATAAGGCTACTACATGCTAATTATCTTGGTACGATGCTAATACATGCTAATCATCCTAGATTTAAGCTAACACATGCTAATTATTCTAGGTATGAGACTAATACTTGCTAATTATCTTGTGTATGAAGCTAATACAGGCTAATCATACTAGATTTAAGCCAACACATGCTAATTATTCTAGGTATGAGACTAACACTTGCTAATTATCTTAGGTATGAAGCTAATACACGCTAATCATCCTAGATTTAAGCCAACACATGCTAATTATTCTAGGTATGAGACTAATACTTGTTAATATTTGCTAATACATACTAATTATTCTGGGTATAATGCTAATACATGCTAATTATCTTAGGCATGAAGCTAATACATGCTAATAATCCTAGATTTAAGCTAACACATGCTTTATGAACACTAAATATCGCATGGAAATGAGCCTAAGACTAAATGCCTAGACTAATCATCCTAGATTAGCTACTAGTTTAGTTAAAAGTTGAGAACACCTACTTATTGGAAGATCGTAGCAGCAGAACCCTTCTTTGTAATCCCTGCAGAGCTTTGCCCCAACCTTAGCTAGCCTAGAATGGGGGTAGCAAAAGGGGTATGTTTATAGGGTTGTCATGGCCGAATGGGAGGCAAGATCTGAAATAATGGGGCTTTACAGCTTGTACAGGTTGGAGAGATAAGGGAAAATATTTGGACAGCCAATCCATGGCCCAGATCGTAAAGTCTGTCTCCCACATTCATACACGATCCCTCTTCAATGTGCACACTTTCAAAGTCTGTACATCCTCAAAGTCTATACATTGGCTTCACAAAGTCTGCACATCACAAAGTCTGTACATTACTATTGCTAGCCTATTCACTAAGTCTGTACATTGCTATTGCTAGCCTATTCACTAAGTCTATACATCACAAGTCTGTACATCGTCTCCCTCTCAAAGTCTATACACATGCTTCCTCTCAAAGTCTGTACATCACTTCTTCTCAAAGTCTGTACATCACAAAGTCTATACATTGGCTATTGCTAGCCTATTCACTAAGTCTGTACATCCTCTCCCTCTCAAAGTCTATACATTGGCTTCCTCTCAAAGTCTATACATTGCCTGAGCATAGTCATGAAGTCTGTACATTGCACTGTGCATCATTCTTCCAAGTCTATACAACGAGGTGAAGTCTGTACATCCATTAGTGATCTTCCAAGTCTGTACGTTGCTAGCTTATAATGTATAATTAATTGGCACAAAAGGTAAATGGTGGATGCTAGGATTTGAACCCTGGTCATTGGGTTGAAAAGCAAGTTACTTAACCAACTACACTAGGAAGCCACTTGTTAAGTGAATACTCTTTACATATGATAACTACGTGTTCCAACTTCTTACGTAATCTAGAGTTTATCTAATATATATTTTTTTGGGAAATATTATTAATAAATATATATATTTGTATATATTTTATATGGGATGCTACACTCCTGAAGTGGGACAGAGGCTGGTTCAAGTCGTCAGACTGGGTGTCCGGCTGGTGTCCGGCGGTGTAGCACGCGAACACTCGAACCGCGTCATTGATGAATCGGGCCGTCCGCTTCCTGCGCGTGTGCCGCTCAGGGCGGACATGCGTCCCTAGCCTGTCAAAGACCGAGGTGCGTTGCGGAGGGGGCTCACATCCATTACCAGTTGTAGACACCCAATTTTGACCGATAAGTTGAGCAATTTCTTTGTTCTCCTAGTTAATTCCCCAATTGATCCCTAATTGATTGATTTTCTAGGATTTTTCCCTATTCTTGGCCCCACAATTCAATTTCCATACCTTGGATCTTATCTCGAATTCGACATTCTCGCGCTATTCACTCACATCACTTTATGGACCTGATGGAATGATCATTTGAACAGTCGTTATTTCTTGACATTCATAGCATCCACTATGGATGTTATTCTTATTTAATATTTGATTGAACGACTACCCAATGGGTATTTATTCTTTTTCTGATCATTTGGGGAGCCAATCATTGCCGCGCTATATCGTCATGGCACGATAATGAAGAATGCGCTATACGCGTGTAGCGCGTTCTCAGTCAGAAACCCAATCCGACCCGGACTCCCCTTTTTCGACTTGGGTCCTTACTTTGGTTAGTTTCCAATCAGAATTTCATCAAAAGGAAGGTTCCTAACTCTAATAGGAGTCTTTTCCCCTCATTAATCGGCAAGATTGCCTTGATTTGAGCCACCAAGTTATTAGTTTGGGATCGAACTCTGACCTAGGGTTCCTTCTTGATCCTTCACCTATAAATTGGACCCTTGGCCGTCGTTTTGAAAGGGATGCAACTCGAGATCTTGACGAGGAGGAGGCTGCTCTTTGTTCCAAATCAATAACTCCTCGCTCCTTACACATCCAAGGGAGTATTTAGGGGCATATTGTGTTCTTCCTCGTTCTTAGTTTTTCTCCCCAATTCGTTTATCTCAATCTTTGCATAGCATTGCATATTGATCTCAAAAATACTTCTTTTTAAAAAATACACGCATTCACACACACACCAAACCTACTTTTGGCCCTTCCATAGGGGTTTAAAAAACCACCAAACCCCCAGGTAATCGAGCCCTTCTTTTACATGCTTTTGACTAAGAATAGGGGCAGATTCTACTAAAATCTCGATCTAATGGGCCTTCTGTTTGTTGTTTATGATTGTTTGTAGGCACTAGAAGATTGATACGTGGAGCCCTTGCACCTTGGCCGGCCTTGGAGCAAGGAAGAAACGAATCCAGTCCATCCTGCTTCCTGTCTGATATCGCGCTATAGGAACCTAGCGCGATCTTGAGAAGGCACTAGGACGATATAGCGCGTTCATCCCCAGGCCAACTCTTGGCCCTCTTGAATTTCTGAGGTATGTAACATGCCCTTATCTTGATCTTCATATTATTTGGCATGATGTTGGCCTCAGTGGCGATCACGGATTTTAATTATTACATGTGACCCCCCCTTCTTTATCATCAATTTTAGTTCTATATCTTGATAAATCATCTTTTATTAAATCATCAATTGGGGGTGGTCTAATTCCATAATCCACAAATTGGCGATCACGGTGAGACTTCTTGTGCCACCAAGTTCGTTCTTTTGGTTGCCTGCTTGTTAATCCATCAAAGTGTGTGTGATTATTTGTCTTTTGGGGTTCCCCCACCCTCTGTCATTGGTTGCGCTATACATCCATAGCGCGTTCTATCAGATCGCGCTATGTACATATAGCGCGTTAATCACCAAAGGGTATTTCACCCACACCTTCTGTCGGGTTTCTGATTGTCATCTTCTCTGGTTGCATCTTGTACATTTCCTGTTGTGTATTCATTTTTTAATATATTTTTCATTTTATTTGCTAGTTCTAGTTTAGATATTCTTGCATAACATAGCATTCATCTTTGCATTCGATTTGGGAGACCCCCTCTCCCCACACTTTTAGGAGATCTTACACCCCCTTGGTGAAGGAAGGACCCTCCATTGAGCATTCCATCTCATTGGACCGAAAATTCCTAAGCCAAGCCTCCGTAAGTCCTCGCACCCGTGGATTCCCTCACGGACGCTGGGCAGGTTGTACCTTTGAAGTCCCGGGTTTAGTTGGCCTATGCATGGTGAGAGAGTGTTCCTAGTTGGCACCGGAGTTAAACCACATTTGAAACTAGGTTCCTCCCTTGAGTGATCACATCAATTTGCATAAAGTCATTAATTCACCAAGGTTCAAATAAATAAAAAAGATCAACGGTAACCATTCCAACTTGTGTGCTTCTTTGCAAATTGTTTTGCTTGAACTTTGATTGCATAATGGCTTACCTTGATAGATAAAATAACATGTTTAATCTTAATGAGGATGTACAACCTAGCACATCCTATACTCCTCAATTTCAACATGTTCATCATAATCCTCACCATATTTTCAAAGGACCACGTCCTCATTCCTATGGTATTGCCCAATCCATGGGCAATGTCCAATCCCATGGTCCCTCGCCTCAATCACGCGCCACTATTCCTTCGAGATCGTCTCCTCCCAACGACGAGAAGTTCTCTCAAATCATTCGTGCATTAGATCATTTCACCCCTCAAGAAATCCAAGCCCTTCAGGCTATTGTCGATGGTACATCTCATTCTTCTCATCCTCCTTCTATTCCTCCACGGATGGCCCATCACCCGTCTCCTTCATCCACGCATACTCCTATTCGGGTGGCCCATCACCCACCTCCTTCTATTTCTCATCCTTCACGGCCCCAAGGTCCATTTATTCCTTGTAATCCGACCCATCCGGGTCCTTTAACGGGTCGGCCTATTAACCCTCCTCCGCGGCCGTCATATCAAGACACCCCTCCAAGGCAATCTTGCCAACCTTCTGTTGCTCATGTTACACCCTTCCAGCAAAGCCTCTTTGATAGACTTGCTTCCATGGAGGAACAACGTAAGAAGCTCACCAGCCCGCAGCCCGCTCCTCCTCCATCTCAAGTCAATCCTCTTCATGATTTCATGAATAACATCGCTAAGTCGAAAAAAGATTGGAAGGAGATAAGAGAGAATGGCATCAACGATATATGTGAGCGAGAAGATGTTACAAGTTCTGTGGACGCCGTCCGCCCTCCACTCATCCACACTACACATTTACATGACTCTCCGCCTCCATATACATATTCACCTCCTCAAAATCCCCCACAACACCATACTCCACCACTTATCATTTCGCCTCCACCACGGCGTCCGTTGGATTTATTTAATGATGAAGATTTGGAGATGGTACAAGAATTTGAAGCTCCTCGAGATGCACCCCTTCCGAGTTTCCTTCGCCGTCCTCTTCCTCCACTGCCAGAAGACCCCTATGCTCAGGACTATGCCACAGTCACCGATCCAACCCCCATTTATGAGACCTCTTGGTGTTACGATGATGGGTTGATACTCCAATCACCCATACTGCCACACCATGAGTCTCATCCTATCCCTAACACCTCTCACCCTATCCGGCACTTTCAACGCACTAAACCTTCACCTCACGTAACCACACCAGTAGCCTCCATTCCATCGGGCTCCGCCGAGCCTCCATCACCCTCCACTACGCCGGTCTTCGCCAAGCCTTCTATTATTCCTCCTCTTTGTTCGCCACCTCAGCCCTTCATTATCCCTGTAATGCCAAAACCAGCTTTGCCAGTCCCTTCCCCTATTCCATCACTTAACCTATCACCCTTACCCGTGGCAAATCCTGAGCAGGATCCATCCCTTTTTGCACTCAAGCCAACCCCGACTGCTTCCAAGCAAAGGGGGAAGCTCGACGTGTTTGAACCTCCACTTCCACCCATCCTTACTCCAACACTTTCCATTACACCATCACCATCTATGGAGCCTTCCGCCTCCGCTTCACCCCCCTTTACTACTCGGAATGGGAGTGCTTCTGCAAGTATTTGTACCGAAGATGACCAAGAGACCGGCAAGAAGGATTTGGCTACGGCCGAGCTATTCAAGATGCAAGAGTTTATATGCCGGATGCCAATCCGTGTTGTCGTGCCGAGCATGGTTGAAGAGGCCAAGTCCCCGCCACTGCTCACTAAGAGAGAATGTCAAACGTTGATGCCATGTAAGTTTGTGCCCAAGGGCCGGGCAGGGCACCCCTTGTTCCAACTTTCAAATCTCGAACCTTTTCGTCCATACAAGGGGCGAATGACCATTTTGTTCAACACTCCCTATACGCCACAACCCCTGGGCAACACAATGCTTCCTATCCCAACTTTCCAACTCTCTCACACTATTACTTTTCACTCTTGAAGGGAGTTGTCATTTACCATTGAAGCTTCATCACGGGCTCTTGCTTTATCCATTGGGCCAATTGGCTATACACTTTCACTGCCATGGAGGGGCGGTTATCTTGGTGCTAAGGGGCCTTCTACTATTTTATCCACCTTCTATTCAACGCCATCCACATTCTTGACTATCACATTTTCTTCATGGGCCACTCCGGGGCTAAGAAGGAGGATCTCATCTTCTCACCCTTCATATTCTTTGCATCTCATGCATTTTGTTGCATCCATGTCTTCATCGCATCCATTTTGTTGCATTCGCATGAATTTGCATTCCTTTTCTCCGGGGTTTCCAGACCCATATTTTCCCCATCTTTCGGAACCTCCGGATCTTCTGCATTCCCCATCTTGTTCATCTTCATCCTTGGGATCTTCGGGTATCCTTACACTTCCTAGGCATTGCACACCCTCCGATCTTCCCTCAGGGCATCGCGCCCCTTTCCAACTATTGCATCCGGACACCCCGAATTTCTCTCTTGTCCTCTTGGGGCATCACGCCACATGGTGTCTCATTCCTCCGGAACCTCCGGATCCTTCATCCTCTTCTAATCCATTCTCCCCGGGGCTTCGCGTCCCCTTTCCTGCTATTTCCCTGGAACCTCCAGGTGTTTTATCCCTCTTTTTAGGGCATGACGCCCTTTCTGATTCCACTCCTCCGTAACCTCCGGACTTTCTCCAAGGGCATCGTGCCCTTTTCTATCTTCTTCCCCCGGAACCTCCGGATCTTTCTCTTCTCCTTGGGCATCGCGTCCCTCCTCTCTCCGGAACCTCCGAATCTTGCTCTTTGGGCATCGCGCCCCTACACACCCTCACGTCTGGATTTTCTGGGCTTCTTACTGATTCTCCCTGGGCATCGCGTCCCTCGGTATCTTATCCCTCTGGAACCTCCGGACCTCCCTTTTAGGGCATCACGCCCCTCCACACCTCCATATCCCGATCCTCCAGATTCCTCTCCCGTCCTCCCTGGGCATCACGCCCCATGGTGTCTTCCTCCCCCGGATCCTCTGGATTTCTTATCCCCTCTCCTAGAGTATCACATCCCTTCTTTCGCCATCCCTCCGGAACCTCCGGTCCCTCCTGACCCTTTTCATCCACTCTTCCCGGGGCACCGTGTACCTCGGCATTTTCCTCCTCCGGACCCTCCATTTTTCTTCCGATTAATCTTTCTGCTCCTCCGGGACATCACATCCTTCATTTTTTTCCTCCTCTTCCATCATCTTTTTCCCTATTTCTTCCCTGGGCATCGCGTCCCTCGATGTTTTATCCCTCCGGAGCCTCCAGATTCTTCTTCCCCTCATGATTCTCCTCCTCTGCCTCTAGACCCTCCGGATCCGCCTCTTTCCATCTATCAATTTCTTCTTCTAATTCCTTCTAATCACGGGACCGACCCAACTTCTTCCACATCCACTGCCTTGGGCATCTGCCCTTTCTCCCACTGCTTCCGAGGCTTTAGTCCTCACTCCTCCTGCTAATTTTCTGCTTCTTCTGTAAACTGTTCCATGTAATCAGGGTCTCCGCGCCTTAGCAAGGGAGTTCGAGCCCTCGCCTCACTTCCTTTTCTCCTTATTCGTCTGAGTCTGGTCTGAGCAACCACTCCTTCTTGTTAAGCCACTCCCAAATCCTTTGCTTCCAATCCTTTATCTGCCTAAGAGGACTATCCCATGATGATCAAAATCGCCTCTCGCGGCAGCTGTTCTAACAAAGATCGCAAGGTAACATATTGGCGTAAGTACGTATTTTTATGATATCATTATCTCACTGTTTCACGCATGATTTTCAAAATAAAGTGCTTCTTAACAAGATTAAAAGTGGTGTTTTAGCCCTTTATCCTAGGACGTATCTTTATCTTTACTAAATCTCTTAAAAAGAGTCTTTAGGCTTGCTTTTACAACACCTTTGGTTAATAAGAACCCTGCGCTGGGAATTCGATATTCTCTCTCTGCTTGTTAAGAGCAACCCTTAACTGGGCACCGCACACACTTCACGGCGTCCTTTGGTTAAACACCGTTGCTACTTTCGCCATGCCATGAGTATACATAAAAGTCTTTTATCTTCTCTACTCAGCCGAATGTAGGGGCAAGAGGTTGACAGATGAAATGACCAACCTAGGTAATCCCCAATACGAGAGAAGTCTCAAATAGGGGCAGTCTTGACCCAAACTAAAATCAAATTTCATGATACATCTCGCCAAAAAGGGCTATTATGAAAATCGAGTCAAGATTTTGATAAATTCAAAATTATGAATTATGGCATGACAAGAGTGGCAAAGTCCCAGCAGGGAAAACCCTGGTCGTATGCATGTCAAGGGTCTAAAAATCAAAGGCACAAAGCCCCGGCGCAACAGACTACCTCTTTGAGGGGTAATACCCCGGAAGGAATTTAAGTCTCGATATCTCCCATCCTGCATAAAGCTTATCTCCAATTATTCTTTTCTTCTTCCTCTAAGACCGAATGTTTCTCGGATATGGCCTTGGTAGGAGCACCGTTAACCAAAGGTAGCTGGTCATGGGGCGCCACCTTTAAATGCACGCCCGGCTTTGGGCAGTTTTGAGCGAAAGGGGAAGGAACTAGGACCCTTAGCCAGTGGTTTAAACATCCGTTGATGTTGCACTAGCAATGTCTAAGCCAAATTTCAAAAAAATTGAATATAACCAAATTCCAAAAAAATTGAATATTGCCAAATTTCAAAAAAATTTTGAATATAACCAAATTCCAAAAAAATTTGAATATTGCCAAATTCAAAAAAAAATTGAATATTGCCAAAATTCCAAATTTTTTTTGAGTATTTCCCAAAATTTCATATTTTTTCAAAAATCAACATAAAAATTCAAATATTCTCTTTGAAAAACTTATAAAAATTTGCATGCTTTCGAAAAATTCTAAAAAAATTTGCATGGCATTATTGCAGAGATATCCTTTTGCAGGGGCACGCAAAATCAAGAACAATCACAAGAAGTGCAGCAAATACCAAAGACTGTCTCATTCCACTATATATGTCAAAAGAGTACAAAATGAGAGTGGGTACAAACAACCTCTCTAGCTCTCCCCTCGACCCTCCTGATCTCCCCCTCTACGCGAGCTCTCAGCCTCCTCCTGTCCTCCCCGGGAAGACCTAGGAGGAGCCATCGATCCCCGAGAAGCTGAGCCCCTGTCACCGCGTGCTCCCCTCTCAGCATCTTCCCTCCTCTGATGCTCAGAGGAGGTAACTAAATAATCAGTGCTCGAATAGGCTCGGGAGTATCCCTCGCGCTGAGCCCGCTCACGCCCCCGCCGATAGCGATCCTCCGTATCCTTCGCCCGCTGCTCGACAATTCCTAATCTGGTACGCAGCTCCACCCTCTCTAGCTCGCGCTCCACTCTCTCTCTCTCCCATCTCCCTCTCTCTCTGTCGCTCACTCCTCTCCACCCCGAGTAGGAGGCGTAGCTCTGCCACATCTCGAGGAAGCTCCTTCGCATCGCGGCGCCTCAGCTCTGCTTCCGCTATCCGCAGCTCCTGCTCCTGCACCTGAAATCTTGGTCAATAACTGATATTAATAAAAGTTTTCAAGACTAAGATTAAAAGAATAAATTGCTTACTCTTTCCTGTAGGGAGGCCTCAGCTGCCTCCGCCCGAGCAACTGCACTAGCAAGTTGGCTCTCTAGATCGGTGTGGTCGCAAACGGGCTGAGTAGAGGATGAAGCACCATGCGAGGATCAGACTGCCTCCAGCTCCTCGCGCTGAAAAGAAAGCATTACCATTAATTGAAATTCAAATCCAAATCATTCTAAGTTACAAGTACTTACTAGCTCATCGACGGTATGCTGGAGGTCCTCACGTTGCCGGATCGTGGAGTTGAGGAGTCCCTGTACCATGGCCAGTCTCCCCTCCATGTCAAACTGCATTAACCGCATGCTGGTCACATATTGAATAATCAAGTTTTTATAAATGAAAATGCAATTGAATTTAAAGCATACCTGTCCACGTGCGCTTTGTAGACACGGCTACCGTATGTCTGAGAGTATGCCTGGAGGTAGGCATCATCTGAGTCCGCTCCCACAGGGACTGGGCGGCCACGTCTTTTCCAATCTGCATACTGCTCCCGGGCACGCTGTCGCCAATCATCTGTCCCCTGGAGGCCTCGAAAACGTTGTCCAGGTCGTGGGTCTGTTGCCTGGGTCGGGAACTCTACCACCGCCTGGTGGAGCCCCAGTGTCCTCATGATTAGCCTATGGTATAGGGGCTCGACCAGGTTGAGGGCATGCAACCAGATCTCTCTCCTGAAGTATGGGATGGCCGCCTCCACCCAGGGCATCACCCCAATATCCCTCTGATACGGAGTCCAGATCACCTGCAGAGTTCAATTTATCATCGCCATTTATCTCATTCATATAATATAATTCAATTTCAAAAATTAGATCTTACCTCTATATGGGGCATCATATCTAACATCTCCTGAATGTGGGTGACCTGGTCCTTCAGAGATCGGCTGTCTCGTGTTGGGGTCCAACGTCTGGCCAGGGGCAGTAGATCTCCTCGATCCTCCCAAGCACGCCTGAGGGTAGGAAGATACAAATAACTCCAAACCTAAAATGTAGCTCATGTGATCAATATAAGAGGTAAGTGCATAATTTAACCCATGGAGTTTAAGGTTTAGAGAGATACCTGAAGTAGAGGGTAGAATCCCCCGAGTGAAGACTGGAGTGAAGAAATGCCGAAACTGTCGAACAAATAGGCTAGGACTGCCGCACCCCAAGCATATCGTCCGACTCTGTTCAGATCCTCCAGTAGAGGTAGAAATCGACAGCTCACTGCATCACCTTGGGTCGCTAGAAGCAGCTTGCCAATCATCAGTATAAGAAACCTCATCAACTCCATGTCGGCCTGTACACCAGCCTCGGTCGCGAAGCTCTCTCTGGCCCCAGCCTCTAGTCTCCTCTCATGAGCCGTCAAGGTCTCCCCCACCTCCCTCTGTGTGTGGAACAAGCCGAGACTCTCCTATAAAGTGATCCTCGACACTAGCAAGGTCCGGCCTGTCCCCTCCAGCTCCAAGCCCAGTAGCCTATGTGCCATCTCCCGGTAGTCGGGGTAAGTGCAGCCTGTCACTGTCGATCCATGCACCCGCAGCCCAGTAATACGGGTGACGTCTTCTAGAGTTGGGATCATATGACCCCAGGGGAAGAGGAAGGCCTTGCACCCCGTGTCCCATCTGGCTTTCAGAGCCCTTATCAATCCCACATCGACTCTCAGCACCTCTATTTCCAAGAACTCTCCAAAGCCCATTTGGCGGAGGCGGGCCCGTTGAAACTCCGGTAGTGCAAAGTAGACGGCCCGAACCAATGTCCATGAAATCCGGGCACGAACTACACCTTCCACACCCTGCACACAACATGAAAGCAAGAGATATCAATTTGAGTTCACCAAACAAAAGAAAAAATCAGAAAATAAAAAAAACTGGCATTCTGTTCTTTAACGCGCTATATCGTCATAGCGCGTTCATTAAGAATGCGCTATGAAGACATAGCGCGTCCATGTTCCAAAGGTAGGGGGTGACCCCTCATTCCCCAAATCTTTTCCATGGGCATTCTGCCCTTTACATTGGTCTAAGGGGGCGTCTACCCCTCCGTTTTCATCTTTTATGAAAGAAAAAAATAAAGAAAATCCAAAAGAAAACAAGTTAGGGGCGGTTTCTTACCAATCGACGTTTTCGAACCGCCACGCCGCCAACGGGTTATGCCGCTACTTCCTCGGCTGCCGCGGCACCTTCAGCCCCCTCCGCCTCGTCGGAGGGGATCTCCATTTCATCTCCTTCAAGCCTAGCCGAAACGGTCACCTCCGAATCGGGGTTTTCTTCCACGGGAGAGGGCGCTCGTTCCTCCTCCGTGCGAGATCGTTGACGGCCGCGGGTGGCGCGCCGTTTGGAACGTCGGGGAGGTCCTCCTTCCATTGGATTAGGGCAATAGAGGTTTGGGCTGGTGAGAGGGTGAGAGAGGGAGTGGAGAGAGGGAAAGAATGAGTTTGAATGAATGAAAGGGTGGGGGGCAGTTTTTGAAGTATGCGCGTAATGAACGCGCTATATGTTCATAGCGCGACATTATCGCGCTATGTATATATAGCGCGATGATGAAAATAAAAAAAATAGAAGGGGGGAGAAAAGAAAAGAAAATACATGTTGTGGATGAATAAAACTTGTGTTCTTTTGCTTATGCATGCTTAAATTTGCTCTATTTTCGCTTAACATTGTATTCCCAGGAAAAGAAAAGGAGAAGATAAAATGGCATGCCACCAGGTAAGTGTGGAAGCCGAGGAATCCACTCAAGGAGAAGAAAACGAACTAAACTACAGACTATCAAGCGACTAAAAATTAAGAAGGATTATGAAACGTGTCAATATGACGAAAAAGCATACGTAGGATGCTAAAGGGATGTGATCGCCAGAGGGGTTACCTCAAAGAAACGAAATGATCGCGTGTACCTTGTATTGAGCGCGGAGATTGTGAATCCTCGAGAGCGGGAAATGGCAGGTTGCTTTTTCCTCCCCCTTCGGCCGACCGACGGAGAGGGCTTTCCTCGGGTACCCTTGCAAAACAACGACAAACAAGTAACGAGTGGATCAGAAAGACGAAGATGCAGTATTCAAATTCTAATGATGCAAGTAACGAAATGATGGCAAGACACACACCTGGTTGGTGTTGTCTTTTAAACCCCTCTCGGACACGAGTAGGAGGAAAATGCTTATGATGAATGGCAATTATTCCGACGTAGAAACGGGAAGAGACTCCCTCATAAAAGGGGGGGGGGGTAGAAGATATGATATGATGAATGCAAGATAACTAAGAAAGAAGAGGAGAGAATGGCTTATTGGATGGTCGATGGCGAGATCCGGCGGAGCTTCGGCAGTGTAGGGACGACGAGGTAGCGCGGCGGGCGAAGGCGGCCTCTCTCCTGCGAGCACAGGCACCTGAAGATCCGGCCGAACTTCCCCTACAAAACACCCAGGGTTAGGAATAGAATCCGGCAGCCTCTCGGCGCTCTTTTTTCGACCTCCTGAACTGAGGGGGGTTGGCCTCTATTTATAGAGGTCGGGAGGATGGGGGCGTCTAGAGGCCTGGACGCCTCCATAACTTGGATTTTATTCAAACGATAGATTGAGCCACGGTCAGTCGATGGCCGGGGGTCGCCCGTGAGCTGGTTGATGGAGGCGTCCAGGGGCCTGGACGCCTCCATAACTTGGATTTTCTTCAAACGACAGGCTGAGCAATGGTAAGTCGATGGCCGGGGGTCGCCCGTGAGCTGGTTGATGGAGGCGTCCAGGGGCCTGGACGCCTCGATAACTTGGATTTTCTTCAAACGACAGGCTGAGCAACGGTCAGTCGATGACCGGGGGTCGCCCGTGAGCTGGTTGATGGAGGCGTCCAGGGGCCTGGACGCCTCCATAGCTTGGATTTTCTTCAAACGGCAGGCTGAGCAACGGTCAGTCGATGGCCGAGGGTCGCCCGTGAGCTGGTTGATGGAGGCGTCCAGGGGCCTGGACGCCTCGATAACTTGGATTTTCTTCAAACGACAGGCTGAGCAACGGTCAGTCGATGGCCGGGGGTCGCCCGTGAGCTGGTTGATGGAGGCGTCCAGGGGCCTGGACGCCTCCATAGCTTGGATTTTCTTCAAACGACAGGCTGAGCAACGGTCAGTCGATGGTCGGGGGTCGCCCGTGAGCTGGTTGATGGAGGCGTCCAGGGCCTGGACGCCTCCATAACTTGGATTTTCTTCAAACGACAGGCTGAGCAACGGTCAGTTGATGGCCGGGGGTCGCCCGTCAGCTGGTTGATGGAGGCGTCCAGGGGCTGGACGCCTCCATGATGACCCCCGGATTCCCCCGAAAAGGGCGTCGGCAGTCGTCCGTTAGGCATTTTCCTGGTCCTGGCAACTTCTGATGCATCCGATTGATGTTGATGCCATTTGAATGCCGCATGATTTCCACAACGAGGCGGTTTTCGGATGCCGAAGAAGCGTTACGCTACTCACCCAGAAGACGAGAGAAGACTCAAAGATAGGAAACACTCAAGTGATTCAAAATGTGAAAGCCGCTGCGGGGCGTCGCATGGTAATATGAGATTTTCTCAGGGGACATCAGGAACAGCGTGATTGTGGGTTCGAGTCCCACCGTGATCGCCAATCTGTGGAAGCCGAGGAATCCACTCAAGGAGAAGAAAATGAACTAAACTACAGACTATCAAGTGACTAAAAATTAAGAAGGATTATGAAACGTGCCAATATGAGGAAAAAGCATACGTAGGATGCTAAAGGGATGTGATCGCCAGAGGGGTTACCTCAAAGAAACGAAATGATCGCGTGTACCGTGTATTGAGCGTGGAGATTGTGAATCCTCGAGAGCGGGAAATGGTAGGTTGCTTCTTCCTCCCCCTTCGACCGGCCGACGGAGAGGGCTTTCCTCGGGTACCCTTGCAAAACAACAACAAACAAGTAACGAGTGGATCAGAAAGATGAAGATGCAGTATTCAAATTCTAATGACGCAAGTAACGAAATGATGGCAAGACACACACCTGGTTGGTGTTATCTTTTAAACCCCTCTCGGACACGAGTAGGAGGAAAATGCTTATGATGAATGGCAATTATTCCGACGTAGAAACGAGAAGAGACTCCCTCATAAAAAGGGGGGGGGTAGAAGATATGATATGATGAATGCAAGATATCTAGGAAAGAAGAGGAGAGAATGGCTTATTGGATGGTCGATGGCGAGATCCGGCAGAGCTTCGGCAGCGTAGGGACGACGAGGTAGCGCGGCGGGTGAAGGCGGCCTCTCTCCTGCGAGCACGGGCACCTGAAGATCCGGCCAGACATCCCCTACAAAACACCCACGGGTTAGGAATAGAATCCGGCAGCCTCTCGGCGCTCTTTTTTCGACCTCCTGAACTGAGTGGGGTAGGCCTCTATTTATAGAGGTCGGGAGGATGGGGGCGTACAGAGGCCTGGACGCCTCCATAACTTGGATTTTCTTCAAACGACAGACTGAGCGACGGTCAGTGGATGGCCGGGGCTCTCCCGTGAGCTGGTTGATGGAGGCGTCCAGGGGCCTGGACGCCTCCATAACTTGGATTTTCTTCAAACGACAGACTGAGCAATGGTCAGTCGACGGCCGGGGGTCGCCCGTGAGCTAGTTGATGGAGGCGTCCAGGGGCCTGGACGCCTCCATAACTTGGATTTTTATTCAAACGACAGATTGAGCCACGGTCAGTCGATGGCCGGGGGTCGCCCGTGAGTTGGTTGATGGAGGCGTCCAGGGGCCTGGACGCCTCCATAACTTGGATTTTCTTCAAACGACAGGCTGAGCAACGGTCAGTCGATGGCCGGGGGTCGCCCGTGAGCTGGTTGATGGAGGTGTCCAGGGGCCTGGACGCCTCCATAACTTGGATTTTCTTCAAATGACAGGCTGAGCAACGATCAGTCGATGGCCGGGGGTCGCCCGTGAGCTGGTTGATGGAGGCGTCTAGGGGCCTGGACGCCTCCATAACTTGGATTTTCTTCAAATGACAGGCTGAGCAATGGTCAGTCGATGGCCGGGGGTCGCCCGTGAGCTAGTTGATGGAGGCGTCCAGGGGCCTGGACGCCTCCATAACTTGGATTTTCTTCAAACGGCAGGCTGAGCAACGGTCAGTCGATGGCCGGGGGTCGCCCGTGAGCTGGTTGATGGAGGCGTCCAGGGGCCTGGATGCCTCCATGATGACCCCTGGATTCCCCCGAAAAGGGCATCGGCAGTCATCCGTTAGGCATTTTCCTAGTCCCAGCAACTTCTGATGCATCCGATTGATGTTGATGCCGTTCGAATGCCGCATGATTTCCACAACGAGGTGGTTTCCGGATGCCGAAGGAGCGTTACGCTACTCGCCCAGAAGACGAGAGAAGACTCAAAGATAGGAAACACTCAAGTGATTCAAAATGCGAAAGCCGCTGCGGGGCGTCACGTGGTAATATGAGATTTTCTCAGGGGACGTCAGGAACAGCGTGTCTACAGCTGTCCCGCCTTGGCGTCTGCTTTACAAGAGAGTGACACGTAATGGAATGGTATCGAAGTGAAGTGAAATAGTGTGGGAATGGACTGATAAGTTGATGCCAAGGTGTGATGAGACACACTTTTCACGTGACTGTTTGGAATCTTTCCTGTAGTTTCAATGAGGCGACCTTGAAGAAGGTCTTTCAAATTTGACGATTGTTTGGACGGAAATCAAATAAGGGAGGGTGAGATGTGCGCTCAGACACGAAAATAAAGGAGACCAACTTCTCGGTGTGGAAGTACCTGGGTCATAAACCTGTAGGTTTCACCTTTGGGGAGCGGTTACCAGCCAATGTGGAAGTGCTGCGGCCAAGGTGGGTCAAACAAGGTAAAAAGCAAAGGAATATCTGAGGGTCTGTCCAAATAAGGGTCTCGTTTGGAAGGGCAGCGTAGGGCCGTTTCAAGGAAACTCAGTATTTCATTCAGAATGGAATATCTCATATTTGTAAGAATTGAAGCACAACGGCTTTCGCAATCGAATCACTTGAATGATCTTCCGCAATAGACTCAAAGTCCTATATGAATGCATGCTAGGTTTAAAGAAAAATTTAAAATATACTAAAATAGAAAATAGCCAAGGACAATATTGTCAACTCGTTAAGAAAGGGTCAGGATACCGATCCGGTGAGCCGATACTGAGCCGGGGCCCGTTTATCCACGCACCAACTCATTGAATGGAACCATAGTCCCCACGCTATCACCATTTAACGGCCTATCCGTACAACCCAAATTCTTTTGGAATCATCACTGTTTTTGTTGAAGGGGAACTCAAATCCCAGATTCGTTCCGGTCGCAAGGTCCTTGACGTGTTCTAATAGCGTAAATATCATATAGTATGATGCATGACACGGGGGACCAAACACTGAAGGATGGTATACAAGATAGGGCGAAAAATGTCCATTGGTAAAACCTGCACAGACCATCATATATTAAATACATCAGAAAGCAGCAGAAATATAACATAATCGTGCCACAGTACAAGGATAAAACACTGACGACTTGACCACTCATGTGACACGTCCCGTCCCATCCCGTAGCACCTCTCCTTTCCTATAAGTACCTCCCTTAGGCTAGTTTATTCAAATGTACCAAGGGGAGTTTTGAAGGTTCAGGAGGAGGAGAAGAGGAGGGTCTAGAGATTTCAGGATGGAAGGAGAGTCTTCCTGCGTTATGAAGAGGGGCAGGCCTAGCAGTGAGATCAGGCGATTTTTCGACCTCGAGGGTCATCTGAGTGGGACGATCCAGTCGCATATGGTAAGTTGATTTATTTCAAATTTATTGCATGAACTCTCTTCTCACTTTCCTTCCTTTCTCTTCTTCTTTCCAGCTGTATCCACTCTTTCCGGGCCCGAGGAAGTTTTCCAAACTGCCATGGCTTTCAGAGCTAACTTCCAACATCTCCATTGGCATGAGGGCTATACTCTCGAAGTGGCATCTTCAGGGGCTCCTTATTCACGCCAAACACTACGAGAGAATCCGCATGGACTAGGCGGCTATGGGCGCATTAGTGGAGATCTGGCATCCCCAGACCCACACTTTCATCTTCCCGACGTTCGAGGCGACCATTCTCCTCGAGCAGGTGGAGCTTCTACTTGGACTGAAGAAATTCAAGAGTGACGGGAAGACGAAGCCTATGCGGATGTTGACAAGGGCGACTTCCGAGAGCGTCCTTGGAAGCTTCATGCCGTCCGACGCAGTCAGAAAGGTCCGCACTCAAAAGGGAATTGACTTGCAAAGGCTCGCAGTATGGGTTATGGATGCCTTGAACGGGTCACCAGATGATGAACTTTTGGAAGGGATTATGAAAGGGTTCACCATCTGTCTGGCGAGTGCTTCTCTTGTTCCCTCATACCGACAACATAGTGGAAAAAATCTAACTGAGTGCTATCTGCGGGATCTGGAGTGGAAAGAGGGTGGGACCCGCCGTCCTTGCCTACCTTTACAGCAGTCTTACCGCCTCGAGCATGGGTAGGCCTCCTTTTGGTTGCGCACTTGTTCTGAGTTGCTGGGTCGATTTGCACTTCAAATTCGACCACCGCGAGGGGATGCCGACTGCTTCGAAGCTTTTCCAACAAAGCCCCCTTTATCACATAGCCGATGTGTTAGACTTCGGTGGCACTGTGGCGAACCGTGTTCCGTGGCTGAAGAAACGGGAAGACTGGCGGTCTCACTTCCGAACCATGACACAAAGCTTCTTCACTTGCGCACCGGCATGTCTACTCTCACTTGAACTCCTCATGAGGTCTTCTCCCGAAGCTGAACTCCAACTGATCGGCGCGATTGAGTTTGTCCTTTATAACGCGCATCGGTGATGCCTCCAGATCGGCATTCCACGCCACTCGTTCCCACTGCTGACCGGCATTGTCCCTTTGAAGAAGAGGGAGTTGGGCACGGAAGCGGACATGAAGGAAGCGAAGGCCATTAAAGCACCCTGGAAGACAAGTGTTGCGGGAAAGGCCTTAGCACATGTAGGGGAAGAATGCGAGCTGTGGAGGGCTTACGTAACCGAACTGGGGAAGTTAAGGCCTAAAGCGCCTAAGCCCTTGATGTAGCCCGCTCTGCTTTCTGATGGAATAAAATCTGGCATTTGGTATTTTGGACCATTGTTCCCTTAATTATTATATATATGTATATATATATATATATGTATATATATATATATATACATTTTTTTATGCTTAAATGGCGGCGTCCAGGGGTCTGGACGCCCCTAATTTTTTTGAAAAATTTTTGAAAATTTTTGTTCTTTTTGTGGGGGCGTCTAGGGGCCTGGACGCCCCTATCTTTTCTTTTTTATTTTTTTTATTTTGTTTGATGTGGGGGCGTCCAGGCGCCTGGACGCCCCTATATTTTCTTTTTCAATTTTTTTAATTTTTTAGTTGTGGGAGCGTCTAGGCGCTTGGACGCCCCTATGTTTTTTTGAATTTTTAATAAAATAAAAATGTGGGGGCGTCCAGGCGCTTGGACGCCCCTATGTTTTTTTGAATTTTTAATAAAATAAAAATGTGGGGGCGTCCAGGCGCCTGGACGCCCCAAATCCTGGTGATTTTCTATATAAAGGGGGTCTCACCCCCTATTCTCTTCTACTATTCATTCTAACGACCCATTTCCAGTTCCCAATGGAGCAAGAAGGCCCGAGCCAAGGTGGAGAGAGGCGGAAACGACGAGCTCGTCGTCCGAGGAGGTCGAGGGATCATGCCGAGGAGATTGCCGCGGAAGAGGAGATTGCCGAGGAAGAGGAGACGCCTCCTTTGGCCGTGGAGGGTCCTGCGGGTGCTGGCGACGCCGGAGAGGATGAGCATGACCCGGTGAGCCCCTCAGAACTCTAATTTGTTGGTTTATATGCTAAACAGGCAGGCGAGAGATGGTGTGGAGAAGGCCGGTGAGTGGGGGAAGGAGGCGTCCAGGGGCCTGGACGCCTCCAACTTTTCTTTTTTTATTTTTTTATTATTATTATTTTTTGAGTTATTACGTAAATAATAAAATAAAATTAAAAATAAGGAGGCGTCCACTTAGTTGGACGCCTTCATGATAATATATATTATTTTTATTTTATTTATTATTTGTTTTTGTTTTGCTAAAATAAAATAAAGGAAGTCAAATGAAAGCGTCCAGGGGGGTGGACGCCTTTAAATATATATATTTAAAATAAATAAAAAATAAATAAATATTATGTACAATGTTGTTGTTTATTATTATCCATGATGTTGATGTGTTTCTTTTTGTTTGTTTTTTTTTTTGGTGTGCAGGGCGTGATGAAGAGCCGGATCAGCTGGTCCCTGGTGGTGGCAGCGTACCGTGGGCTACCGGACTTTCAGAGGGCCCGGGTGGACGCCATGGGTTTTGGAGCTTTCCTGCGGATCGAGCCCTTCCGGCTCGACCTTCCTCTCATCCAGGCGTTGAGGGAGCGGTGGCACCCGCCGAGCCGGGCGTTTCTGATGCCCTGGGGGCACATGGTGCCAACACTGGAGGACGTGGCTCGGATCACCGGGCTACGAGTTGACGGAGAGGCAGTCAGCGGGGTCACTTACCCCGATTATCGAGAGAGTGCCTTGGACCTGCTGTGGCTAGAGATGAGCGCGACTGACAGAGATAGCAGGGTAGTCGGTCGAGTGGAGATTATGGAGGCCCTCGGATTTGGTGACCCGCGCCAGCGGGTCAGCGAGACTGGACCGGAGTTTCTGGCACGACTGGAGGGAGATGCCCGTGCAGCTTTCACGCAGGACCCGACCGAGCGGGAGCTGGTGGACCTAGACCTCCGGAGGTTCCTTTTCTTCCTCCTGGGCCGCCTTCTGTTGGGCACGAAGGGGGACGGCATCCATTGCCACTTCCTTGGGATCCTGGCGGACCTGGACAGAGTGGGAAACTATGCATGGGGAGCGGCTCTGCTCTCCCATTTGATCGTCGATCTCTCCCAGACTTCAGAGAGGGAGACGACAGTCAGCGGCTTCACACCTTTTCTCCATGTAAACATTTTATTTATGGATTTTACCGTAGCTAAATATGTAATTAGTCGGGCTAATGATGTATGATGGATGCAGGTGAGGAGCTACTACTACTTCCCGATGGGAAGAGCCAGACAGGGGAACAGGAGAGTCGTGCCTCTGGCGCGACAGTAGAGGTCGGTCATGGTCGCGGCACCCCACGGCTACCAGCTGGCGTCGCTTCGTCGGGAGCTGAGCGAGTACCCTGAGGCTATGGTATGATGCGTATGATTTTTGGTGTTTTTATGCATGCGACTTAATGACAACTGACATGACGTATGTATGGTGATGCAGGTGGTGTGGAGGCCCTACCTGGGCATGGCCGATGCTGGACAGCCTTGGGTCGTAGCGGGTCATCCTCGTTTCGGGCGGGACGTGTGGGTCCATTGCCTGAACGAGATCGAGCCGCTTCGGCTCAGGCTGGTTATGAGAACGTTGGGGTTAGCCCAAGAGTGGGTCGACGTAGACGAGCCGGTTCGCGTTGGACGGAAGACCAAGGGGAAGGCAAAGATCATGGACTGGCGTACGCGCTTTCCCACACAGTACCAGGACTGGCAGTAGGGCGGGGTCCCAGTGGTGTCCCATGTACCGGACAACACTGATTACATGAGCCGGTATCGAGCCACGTACGGGGAACGTCTCTTCCTTGGTGGTGCGGCAGGGGTAAGCGTGAAATGAAAAATGTTTCCTCTTTTTATATGTATATGCATGTGACACTAATTTATATGCAATGTAGGATGCTCGTGATAACATGATTACCGACCTGCGGGCCCAGCTGGCAGACGCCAGGCGGCAGTTGGTGGCCATCCGACAAGAGTTGGAGATCCTGGTGAGTCTATGCAATGCATTTTTTTTGTGACCTGGATTTTTGATACTTAGCCTCTGACTGTCGTTTGCCCTGTGTTTCAGCGGGCCCACCAGACAGCGACAACCGGGATGGCTGGTGGAGTGGGTTCCAATTCGTGGGGCCCTCCTCTGGAGGTTTCTGCCCTTCAGGAGCAGTTGGCGTACGCGGTGGCCTGGGCTGAGGAGGCCGAGCGTGATCGCGCGGCTCGAGTGAGTCCTGCTTGACCCCGACTTCTTTCCAGTTGCTCTTCTTCTTTCACTGCTCTCTTACGGTGCATGTGGGTTTTGGCAGGTGGCCGAGATTCGAGAGGCCCTGGCCCGTGCTGTTCGTGCCGAGCAGGAGCGTGACGCCTGGGCGGCAGAGCGTGACGCCCGGATTGCGAAGCTGGAGGAGGAGCGGCGACGGGAGGCTGAGGAGCTCCCTCGCGACGTGCGGGATTTGCGTTTTGCCCTCGAGCTATCGAGGAGAGAGGCGATGCGGGAGAGAGAGGAGAGGGAGAGGGAGAGAGAGGACAGAGAGAGAGAGAGGGAGGACAGAGAGAGAGAGGGGGAGAACAGGAGGGTGGAGCGACTGCGAGAACGGGACGAGAGGAGGGCTCTGGAGGCCCAACTGACGGAGCTCCGATTGAGTCTCGGCACGGCAGAGGGGAGGCTTCAGGAGAGCGAGGAGCGGTATCAGAGGGCGAAGGAGCGCGGGGCATGACTTCGTCAGTCTGGTTCTTTCTCCATGGGCAGCTTTCTGGTTTCTTCGGCCGAGGAGCGTCGCCGAGCCTTCGAGGCTGGCGTGCCACCATAGGGCGAGGCGAGTACCGCCTCTCAGAGTTCGCGGAGGCCCCCTAGGGATCCCCGTCAGAGGAGGGAGGAGAGAGATTATCAGGAGGGTGGTAGCGAGAGTTAGAGAGTTGCTTGTACACTCCACCTTCCTCACTTTATGATGTATAACTGACTATTTGCTTATGTGCAATGAAACGGTTCCTTTTGTCGTATGCACTTTCCCTTTTCCACGCTTCTTCTCTTGCACCGAGTTGTTTCGAGGCACGCTTCACGAGACCTTGCCCTGAAAAGTAGGGAACTACGCCTTGCACGGAGAGATCATCCTTCTCTTTTTTTTTTTGGCGCGTCCTGGCGCGAGGACGCGTCTTATCCTTCGAATTCAAATTTAAAGCGCCAGGCGGCCTTTCTTTCTTCGTGCCTTACCCGCAAAAGAGCCCGCCTCCTGTCGAGATTTGCTCGCCCCTTTTCGTCTTCTTCCTCTCTCGATCGATGGAGTTCAGTGGGCCAGATCGTGGCGAGGGGAGAGAGGGGCAAGGGACTCCTCGCCCGAGGAGGGATGTGCCCGAGCATGGGGAGGCGTCGACGGAAGTGGAAGGGCCTTTTAGAGCACTCGTGGGACCCGAGGGGCCCGATGGCGCGGAAGGAGGCGAACGCGGCTGGGTGAGTGCTTCGGTTCCCACCTCTATGACTTGTTTTGAGTTTGGAGCGAGTGGTGTGGGAGTGGAAGGGGTTTGGCGAGGGAGGCACTCACATGATGGGCGCGTCCTCGACAGGGGACGCGTTCTCGTTAACTGACGACGGACCTCCCTCTTTGATGCTGGGTACGGTGAGAATCCCAGGCTTGGCTGACGAGTGGGCGAGCGCGGATGAGCCGAGCCGTGTCAGGAAGGAGAGTCGCGGCAAGGCGAAGCTCGAGGACCGACGCGTACATTCCCCGGGACAACAAGGGAGTGCACCGGTGCAGGGTAGTGGTGGCCTCCTGTAGCAGCGGAGGGGGGACCAAGCGGGGGCTCCTCAGCTTGGGAGACGGACGGAGGTGACAATAGGGCCTCAAAATTTTTATTTTTGCCATGAAATTCCAGAATTTAACCAATGGCCATTGTGTATCTATTTTTTATGTACTCAGTAGGAAACGATGGTAGGGATGGCTGGCGGATCGTCCTCCAATCCTCAGGCTCTTTTTCTGGAGATCGCCTCCCTCCAGGAGCAACTTGCAAGTACGGTGGCCCGCGCGGTTCGTGCTGAAGAGGAGCGTGATGCCTGGGCCGCAGCTGTGGCAGAGCTGCAGCGTCGAGGTGAGGGGAGGCCCTCTCCAGACATTCTGGAGTTAAGGGTCCTTCTCCAGGTGACGAGGAGGGAGGCAGAGAGAGAGAGAGAGAGAGAGAGAGAGAGAGAGAGAGAGAGAGAGAGAGAGAGAGAGAGAGAGAGAGAGAGGTGAGAAGGGCCGAGCGACAGCGAGACCAGGCCGAGAAGAAGGCCTTGGAGGCCCAAGTGAGGGAGCTCCAACTAGGCCTTCAGGTTATGGCGCAGAGGTTAGGAGCGATGGAGACGCGCTACGAGAGAGCGCGAGAGTTAGGGGTGCTACTTCGCCAGTCCGGACGCTTTTCTGCTGGTGGCTTCCTCACCACGCCAGAGGAGGAGCAGCGAGCCACTGCTGTGGAGCAGGCGCCACAAGGCGAGGTGAGCGCTGCACGGGGGTCCAGGAGGCTTCCGAGGGATCCTCACCTCGGGGGAGAGGAGAGGGACGCCTAGAGGGATGAGCATGAAGATGATGTCGAGAGTTGGCGAGTCAGTGGACCCACCTCCTCTCTATGATTGTGATGTTTGTGACAGCTTGTGTAGACTTATGAGTGATTTGATTTTCTGTTGTTTGTTTGTTTTCTTGTGCGTCCCTTCCTCCCTACGCTTCTTTGAACTGTTCTCATGTGATGTGTCTGCCGACATCCTTCCCTAGATGGAGGATGGCATCTTGCTGCAACTATTCTTTCACGGGAATCTGTCATCAAGGTCAATGATGACAGCTTAGGCCTCTTCTCCCGGATGATTTTTCAAACTTTGCGGATGGCCTCCACGTTATGACAGGGCGCCACAGGGAGCAGGTCATCATATTACACCGTCGATCCATCACCTTGTGCGGGTGGTGAAGTGACTCATGGGACCGCAGGGGAGGCGCCCTATTGTGAGGGCTATCGTTAAAGGTGATGGAGGTAATCTTGGCCCGTACTCCTTCCATTTCTATAAATTCCTGTCTCTTTAATTCTCCCATGTATATCGAGAGCTAACTCGAGGAGCACAAGTTCTCACGGGAGAGGAGGCGTTCAAAATTCCGAGAGTTGGATGGAGGGCGAATCTTCCCACTCCTCGAAGAGAAGCAGGTCCAATGGTAGCAGTTCCAGGATGCTCTCGGACCTCGAAGGGCACTTCAGCGAAAGGGCCCAATCACAACTCGTAAGCTGAGCTTTCCTGCCCCCCCCCCCTTTTCCAATTCTTCCTTTCTTTCTTTCTTTCCTTTGACAAAACCTTCTCCATTCCTAGTGCATGCGCAGAGCGTGATGAAATCGCATATTTCATTGGAATTAGTAATGGCAGCATACATGGGTCTCCCGGATTTTCAGAAGGCCAGGCTGGACGTGATGGGATTTGGCGCCTTTCTTCGGATTGAGCCGATCAAGCCCGACCCGGTCCTCATCCAAGCCTTGCGTGAAAGATGGGACTCAGTGAGTCGGGCATTCTTGATGCCCTGGGGGCACATGGTGCCCTGTCTAGAAGATGTGGTCCGAATCACGAGCCTCAAAGTGGATGGTGAGGCAGTGACCGGCGTCACCTATGCGGATTACCGAGAAGGCGCCCAGAAGCTACTGGGGTTGGACTTAGACAGTCGGAAGCACAGATCAGTAGCTAGGGCGTCTATCATGGGGGCATTAGGGCTCACTGATACTCGTCGACGGGACGACGAGTCCTCGGAAGAATTTATGGAGAGGATGGAAAGGGGATGTCGTGCTGTGTATTGCACAGATTTTGACAATTGGGAGACATCTAATATGGATTTGAGGAGATTTCTCCTCTTTTTTCCTGGGAAGATTGATACTGAGCTCGAAAGGAGACGGCATCCATTGTCGTTTCCTAGGGCTGCTATCTGACCTCGAAAGAGTAGGACAGTACGCCTGGGGAGCTGCCATGCTAGCACACCTGTTTACGGGCCTGTCCCAAGAGGCAGATCGTGAGATGACTGTGAGTGGGTTCACACCACTTATCCAGATATTTTTTTTGTTTATTTTTATTATATATTTTTGTGTTTATTTGTAATAGTCCACTTGAGGCATTGACGGCATATGATGATGTAGCTGTGGAGCTATTATTACCTCCCGATAGGGAGAGCTCGGCATTGGCGACCAGCGATGGTGCCGTTAGTCAGGCGGTGGCAACCGATCATGGGTGCAGCGCCTGTAACCTACCAGCTGATGGTGCTAAGGCGCGAGCTACAGGAATTCCCTGCAGCGATGGTGGGATTTTTTTTTTTTACTTTTATTTTGTTATATATATATTTTTGTCCTAACCAGCTAAATGGGTATGTACAACCTCACCTAGGTAAACTGGAGACCCTACTCAGGCGTGGTCTATGCCGATCAACCATGGGTTTTAACAAGTCGTGCCCGGTTCGGACGGGAATTGTGGATACACTGCCTAAATAAAATCGAGCCGCTTCGGCTACAATTGGTTATGAGGACCCTAGGGCTGGCCCAGGAATGGGTGGATACGACTGCGCCACCTCGCGTTGGAAGAAAGACACAGGGACTGGCAACTTACGTTGATTGGCGTGTGCGGTTCCCCGAACAGTATGAAGACTGGCAACGAGGTGGTACAATCGTGTAATCACATGCGCAGGATAGTGAAGGCTATCTGCGTCTGTATAAGATAATGTACGCAGAGCGGCTCCAACCCCGGGGACTTGTGGAGGTGTGTATCCTTTTTCCTCTTTTCTCCTTTCCTCCTCTCCTCTCTGTGGATGCTGACTCCTATGGTTGCAGGATGTCCGTGATACCATGATAGCGGACTTGCGATCACGCCTGGCATAAACGGAGAAACAATTGGGCGACACCTGTGGAGCCTTGAGCGCTTCGGTAGGTGTATGTACAATGCGCACTCCTAATTAAAACTCTAGATTGATGACGTTCGGCCGCTAATTTTCATCCCATGTGGTTATAGCGCGCTCAGATCGACGCGACTTTGTCAGCGATGGGAGGAGGAGACGTCTCTTCCAGCTTAAAGATCCCTGCCTCAGAACTTGATTTGCTTCACGAGCAACTTGCTCAGACTACGCAGCGTGCCGCGGAGGCAGAAGGAATGCTCTCTATACATGTAAGAGTTTCAGTGTTGAGTTCTCCTTGTTTATGCCTTGCCACATATCTGAGATAGTATATCTAGCAGGAAAAGGAGATGCGAGAGGTACTTGCCCATGCTGCACAGAGAGAGGTTAGGATAGCAGAGCTGGAGGAGGAATTGCGGCGTCGTCCTGATGATGATTCTTCCAGGGATGCCATAGAGCTGAGAATCACCCTTCAATTGGAGAGGGAAGACCGTGAGAGAGAACAGGCAGAGAAAGAGAGGGACAGAGAAAGAGAGAGAGCCGACAGATTAGCTGAAAGGGAGGAGCGAAGGGTCATGGAGGCCCAATTGTTCGAACTCCAAACCAGCCTTGGCCTCGCTGAACAATGGCTGAGAGATGGTGAGGAGCGCTACCAAAGAGCACGAGAGCGTGGCTTTCGTGTCAGTAGCTCCTTTGCTGCTCCCACGGATCAGCGCCGGGGTGTGGGAATGGGAAGAGGTGTACAGAGCGGTAGAAGTACCACTTTTCGTAGTTGGGTAGCACCCTTGAGGGCGTTTTTGATGCGGGACGAGACCACGGACACGACAAGCTCGTGACTGTCCCTTAACGAGGGAAGCGTCGGACGTGCGCGGTTGAGAAACCGGCAATGAGCAAGGGTGATCGGCTCTCTCGTATGCCCGGATCGGGTCACGGGACGGTCTCGCACTCTCTCGCAGCAGCGGTAATGAATAGATAAAGCGAGCTAGATATCCCTACACATGCTCTCTAGCAGCGGCATAAACAAATATATATGAAGTAAGCAAAATGCCAAGTAAGGGAGCGAATGCGATACCTCCACGTGCTCGGCGTGGGGAAGACGGACCCGGCCGAAGTCGTACTCCCGGGACAGTTAAAACATAAAGATTACAGCAATGAGTTATAGCCCACTCCACGCAGGGAGGTAAAGGGCGACACAATGGGGTCTGGGAGGATCGAATTCGGGTTGACGGGCGGCTTCTCGCGTTGATTCGGCAACACCCGAACTAGTGACGGTGGGGCCCACGTGCTGTCTGGAGGGGCCGTGTGGAACCCGGTGGCACCACTGTGGTGGAGACACTTATGGAAGTGATCCCCGGGCTGGCGGCACGCTGGGACGGTGACCGGAGGCCGGGCGGCTCCGTTCGGCACCGATCGGAACAATCGGCCACGGGTCTGCCGGTTCTGTTTTCCGGCGCGCGCTCCGGCGAGAACGGCCA
Organism: Amorphophallus konjac; assembly: GCA_022559845.1. Classification (NCBI taxonomy): domain Eukaryota; kingdom Viridiplantae; phylum Streptophyta; class Magnoliopsida; order Alismatales; family Araceae; genus Amorphophallus; species Amorphophallus konjac. The sequence goes on from CM040121.1 coordinate 468,006,631, forward strand.
CTGCGATCAGCCCCGATGTCGGATTGACACGAAACGGGTGCCTTTGGAAAGCTCTCTTTGAATACTTCAATCTAGGCCTAGAGATCTGGCCTGGATCTACATGGATCTAGGCTTTAATGAATTTACAATTTCCTGTTGTACAGTAGCTGAGCACTCAGATCTGCAGTGCTATTCTCTAAGAACGGCCTTTGACCGCTATGAAGACCTTAGATTCAGACTTCGACCTCTTCATGAAAGTTGTGTGAAATGGAGCTAGGAAGACGGAAAAACTAGTTTGGACAAGTTTGGATGTGTCTACGAATTGATAGGATTATTTTACTAACAGTGGGTCGGATCTGGAATATGGCTTACAACACAGTAGCTAAGGAAGAACACGAATTTTTAAAAATAGATGGAAGGCTTATCAAAAATTAAGAAAATTCGTGGATGTAGGGGATTATGGACATAACTCCTAGTGAAATTGGAAGGGTTTGTAAAAATCAAAAAGAGGGTCGGAGGTGAGAAACACAGGGCTGATATCACTGTAGATAGAGACAAAACAGATCTGGGAGTGAAAGATGCACGAAAATGGAAAAATACTAAACGAGGGATTTTGGACCTGAATTTTTTTGTGGATGATGGGGTGGAAGATGGTAACACACCATAAAAATGTAAGGCCAAGAAGAGGCCGCGGCTGATAGCAAGAATTTCTAGAAGAGACTACAGTCTGCCAAGGATAGAACTTCGACGGTGGCTCGTTGGCGGTCCGACGACAGCACGAACGGCGGCGGCGGCACAGATCACAACCAGAGATTGGGGAAGGGGAATAGATATGATTCCACTCTAGAAAGAAGGTTGGAGATGGAAGAACAGCAGGAGGAGGGGCTGGGGGCGCAAGAAGCTTCAAGGATTCAACACAATTTTCTGATTTTTTCCTTGATTTTTACATGAAAATACAAGCTTATATATGACTCCAATCAAATCAATTGTGTACCCTTGGATCTAGGGATAGGGATTGAAGGGCTGGGATTAAGTGTGATAAACACACACAAAATATTAAAATATGCCTAGTGGAATGGGGCGCCCCCTTGACCATATGTAAGGGTTAAATGGGTAGGTGAAGGTAGGTGACCTACCTTGGACCAATGTAACCACTTGTCTACCCATGTGGCATTTTGACATTCAACTCTTCTAGATGGCCACCTAGGATGGTTGACCAGCCCCACATGAGTGACATGGACTAATGAGAAAGGGCTGAGGGCCCCCTTGCTTGGTCCTACTGGAATTTTACATATAAACCCACAAAGACCTACAATTGCGTACCCATATAACACAAGGGTATACATACAAATATGAAAAGACATAAATGCAAACAAAATACGTACGGTCTTGCCTCGATGTCCCCATCAATTCTCCCTGGGTGGGAGGAACTCGACCCCGTCGAGTAGGGGTATGGATGCTTGAATACTCCGGCGGATCCGTCACCGTGCCAAGTAACGTGGGTATGCTCCACTCCAAGTGACCGTCACCTGCTCATTCCATATATACTCGATATGCACAAGCTGCTATGGGCTAAAGGTGGACACTCCGGGTGGGGCACTCTCAAAAGGGGAGGTGGCGGCTCGAAGACTCACTAGGAATCACCGCTGAGTCCCTGTAGGTGACTAGATCCGGGTATAGATAGAGAACCGATCCCATACTCATCGAGTGAGTCCAATCGCCTCTTACTCATAAGAGAATGACAACGAGCTGACACAAGACACATGCAGACAAACAAACGACACACAAACCATGCAAACAAATCACACAAAACAAACCACACAAGAAAAACACACCGACTCATATATGACCCTAGACTAAGGTGGTGACATCAAGCTCACTAGGTGGATGCATCCTGAGCGGCAGGAGGGTCGCCCAGTTCTTCTCCCAAGGTATAGTACTCATCGGCTAGTGCCTCATCGGCCACGTAATTGACATAGTCAAGCTCGGGAGGTGCAGACACTCCAACACCTAAGGCTAGGGTGGCGCGAGTGGGACACTCACTGGCAATGTGGCCAAACCCGTGACAGTGGAAACACTGCACTCGTGACCGACTACTCTCTCCGATAAGAGGGGCCTTACCCTTATCCTCCCGACGGGTAGGGGGTGTAGGCAACAAGGGTGTAGGTGTAGGTGCCGTGGGTAACAGTGGAGGAAGTGTCGGGGCCAGGGGATGGGCTATGGGTGCCGGGGGACGGGCAACGGGTGCCGGTGGATGTGGTGGAGGTAGATCCCGTGGTGGGGGAGGTCGAGGTCTAGGAGCGAAGTGCTCCTGACGGGCGGGCTCCTGAGGATGAGCCATGGGTCCCCTCGGGTATGAACCTAAGGAGCCACGGGAATCACTACGGGGAGGAGCGGGGCTCCACCGGGGAATAGACTCGAACTCACCCTCGAATTGCTCCATTTCGAGAGTAACTTGGTATGCATCCTCTAGCTTGTCCACCTTGCGGCGGAGAAGCTCATACCGTAGGTGCGGGCGTAGACCAAGCCGAAACCGAGAGACTGTAAGGGAATCCTCCTCCGTGGCATCACATCGCAAGTAGTATTCATCAAATTCGGCGATGTAATCCGAGACGGACCGGTCTCCTTGGGTGAGACTTTGCCACCTCTCTATCAGATGCTGGCGGTAGGAGGTAGGGAGATACTTCTTCCTAAGCTTCTCCCTCATCTCGGTCCACGTATCGATCGGGGGTTCATGACGATGAAATAATAGGTTCTCCATGTTCCTCCAATATGTTTGGGCCTGACCTAAAAGTTTCATCCTTGTAAATTTGACCTTCCTTTGGTCCGACATCTCGAACCACTCAAAGTATCGATCCATGCCAACCTCCCAATCAAGATAGACCTTTGGGTCTAAGGACCCGTCAAAGGTGGGAGGGTCGACCCGAACGGTCCGAAGGGCCCGTTCATCCATATCTTGGTCGTGGGTACGCCGTACAGGACGACGATTACGACCATATCCCCGATGCTCATTCTCGGACTCATAGTCATGCACCTCGGGCAATTCGTGCCTCCTATTAGCTATCCCTTGAACCCTTGGAGTCGCGGGTTGTTGACCCGGCTCCAGTTGACCTTGTGTAGGTGGGACGGGTGCCTGGACTGGGGCAATCGGGGGTGCTTCGGCTGGGCCTCTCTCTAGTGCGGTGACTCTCCCGACCAATCCCTGAACGGACTGGCTAGACTCGGCGGCCCTATCCTCTACGGCCTTCATCCTCTCTTCTAGGCGGGTGCCTAGATCATTCACTTGGGTACTCAACCCTTCCATTCTATCCACTCGAGTGCTTAACACTTCCATGCGGTCATTTAACCCATCCATTTTTCCCATAAGAGTTCGGAACATGGTGGCCACTTCATCGGAACTATAGACTCGGGATTCCGCCATTGGTGGTGGTGGGGGTGAGTATTGGGTACCTCGACAAGTGGGCATGCAAACACACCGACTAAAGTAAACACACTAATGCAAAATGATGCGCCTAGACTTAAACCAATATCCGGTACGTGGCGGAGGTAATCGACCCGAAGGTCACTCGCGCAAGTGTGCGGCCTTCCCGATAGACATAGCCTAACGTTTGGACAACACCTTTTGATATACTGAATTATCGGGATGAAATGTAATTTAAAAACACTCTCTTTTTTGTTTTAGAAATATGATGATCATAGACTCGACTTAAACTGACTAATGACTCGATGTAAATGCCACTCTTTTTTTTTTTTACACCCTAGACTCAAACTTGCTCTGATACCAAATTGATGCGGGACGAGACCACGGACACGACAAGCTCGTGACTGTCCCTTAACGAGGGAAGCGTCGGACGTGCGCGGTTGAGAAACCGGCAATGAGCTAGGGTGATCGGCTCTCTCGTGTGCCCGGATCGGGTCACGGGACGGTCTCGCACTCTCTCGCAGCAGCGGTAATGAATAGATAAAGCGAGCTAGATATCCCTACACATGCTCTCTAGTAGCGGCATAAACAAATATATATGAAGTAAGTAAAATGCCAAGTAAGGGAGCGAATGCGATACCTCCACGCGCTCGGCGTGGGGAAGACGGACCTGGCCGAAGTCGTACTCCCGGGACATTTAATACATAAAGATTACAGCAATAAGTTACAGCCCACTCCACGCAGGGAGGTAAAGGGCGACACAATGGGGTCCGGGAGTACCGAATTCGGGTTGACGGGCGGCTTCTCGCGTTGATTCGGCAACACCCGAACTAGTGACGGTGGGGCCCACGTGATGTCCGGAGGGGCCGTGTGGGACCCGGTGGCACCACTGTGGTGGGGACACTTATGGAAGCGATCCCCGGGCTGGCGACATGCTGGGACGGTGACCGGAGGCCGGGCGGCTCCGTTCGGCACCGATCGGAACAATCGGCCACGGGTCTGCCGGTTCTGTTTTTCGGCGCACGCTCCGGCGAGAACGGCCACTGCGATCAGCCCCGATGTCGGATCGACACGAAAATGGCGCCTTTGGAAAGCTCTCTTTGAATAATTCAACCTAGGCCTGGATATCTGGCCTGGATCTACACGGATCTAGGCTTTAATGAATTTACAATTTCCTGTTGTACAGTAGCCGAGCACTCAGATCTGCAGGGCTATTCTCTAAGAACAGCCTTTGACCGCTATGAAGACCTTGGATTCAGACTTTGACCTCTTCATGACCATTGTGTGAAATGGAGCTAAGAAGACTGAAAAACTGGTTTGGATAAGTTTGGAGGTGGCTATGAATTGATAGGATTTTTTTACTAACAGTGGGTCGGATCTAGAATCTGGCTGACAACACTATAGCTGAGGAAGAACATGAATTTTTAAAAATAGATGGAAGGCTGATAAAAAATTAATAAAATTCGTGGATGTAGGGGATTATGGAAAGAACTCCTAGTGAAATTAGAAGGGTTTGGAAAAATCAAAAAGAGGGTCGGAGGTGAGAAACACAGGGCTGATGTCACCGTAGACAGAGATAAAACAGATCTGGGAGTGAAAGATGCACGAAAATGGAAAAATACTAAACGAGGGATTTTGGACCTGAATTTTTTTGTGGATGATGGGGTGGAAGATGGTAACACACCATAAAAATGTAAGGCCAAGAAGAGGCCGTGTATGATAGCAAGAATTTCTAGAAGAGACTGCTATCTGCCAAGGATAGAACTTCGACGGTGGCTCGTTGGCGGTCCGACGGCGGCACGAACGGCGGCGGCGGCGGCACAGATCACAACCAGAGATTGGGGAAGGGGAATAGATATGATTCCACTCTAGAAAGGAGGTTGGAGAGGGAAGAACAGCAGGAGGAGGGGATGGGGGCGCAAGAAGCTTCAAGCATTCAACACAATTTTCTGATTTTTTCCTTGATTTTTACATGAAAATACAAGCTTATATATGACTCCAATCAAATCAATTGTGCACCCTTGGATCTAGGGATGGGGATTGAAGGGCTGGGATTAAGTGTGATAAACACACACAAAATATTAAAATATGCCTAGTGGAATGGGGCGCCTCCTTGACCATATGTAAGGGTTGAATGGGTAGGTGAAGGTAGGTGACCTACCTTGGACCAATGTAACCACTTGTCTACCCATGTGGCATTTTGACATTCAACCCTTCTAGATGGCCACCTAGGATGGTTGACCAGCCCCACATGAGTGACATGGACCAATGGGAAAGGACTGAGGGCCCCCTTGCTTGGTCCTACTGGAATTTTACATATAAACCCACAAAGACCTACAATTACGTACCCATATAACACAAGGGTATACATACAAATATGAAAAGACATAAATGCAAACAAAATGCGTACGGTCTTGCCTCGATGTCCCCATCAATTCTCCCTGGGTGGGAGGAACTTGACCCCGTCGAGTAGGGGTATGGATGCTTGAATACTCCGACGGATTCGTCACCGTGCCAAGTAACGTGGGTATGCTCCACTCCAAGTGACCGTCACCTGCTCATTCCATATATACTCGATATGCACATACTGCTATGGGCTAAAGGTGGACACTCCGGGTGGGACACTCTCAAAAGGGGAGGTGGCGGCTTGAAGACTCACTAGGAATCACCGCTGAGTCCCTGTAGGTGACTAGATCTGGGTATAGATAGAGAACCGATCCCATACTCGTCGAGTGAGTCCAATCGCCTCTTACTCATAAGAGAATGACAACGAGCTGACACAAGACACATGCAGACAAACAAACGACACACAAACCATGCAAACAAACCACACAAAACAAACCACACAATGAAAATACATCGACTCATATATGACCCTAGACTAAGGTGGTGACATCAAGCTCACTAGGTGGCTGCATCCTGAGCGGCAGGAGGGTCGCCCAGTTCTTCCCCCAAGGCATAGTACTCATCGACTAGTGCCTCATCGGCCACGTAATTGACATAGTCAAGTTCGGGAGGTGCGGACACTCCAACACCTAAGGCTAGGGTGGCGCGAGCGGGACACTCACTGGCAATGTGGCCAAACCCGTGACAGTGGAAACACTGCACTCGTGACCGACTACTCTCTCCGATAAGAGGGGCCTTACCCTTATCCTCCCGACGGGTAGGGGGTGTAGGAAACAAGGGTGCAGGTGTAGGTTCCGTGGGTAACAGTGGAGGAAGTGTCGGGGCCAGGGGACGGGCTATGGGTGCCGGTGGATGTGGTGGAGGTAGATCCCGTGGTGGGGGAGGTCGAGGTCTAGGAGCGAAGTGCTCCTGACGGGCGGGCTCCTGAGGACGAGCCATGGGTCCCCTCGGGTATGAACCTAAGGAGCCACGAGAATCACTACGGGGAGGAGCGGGGCTCCACCGGGGAATAGACTCGAACTCACCCTCGAATTGCTCCATTTCGAGAGCAACTTGGTATGCATCCTCTAGCTTGTCCACCTTGCGGCGGAGAAGCTCATACCGTAGGTGCGGGCGTAGACCACGCCGAAACCGAGAGACGGTAAGGGAATCCTCCTCCGTGGCATCACATCGTAAGTAGTATTCATCAAATTCGGCGATGTAATTCGAGACGGACCGGTCTCCTTGGGTGAGACTTTGCCACCTCTCTATCAGACGCTGGCGGTAGGAGGTAGGGAGATACTTCTTCCTAAGCTTCTCCCTCATCTCGGTCCACGTATCGATCGGGGGTTCATGACGATGAAATAATAGGTTCTCCATGTTCCTCCAATATGTTTAGGCCTGACCTAAAAGTTTCATCCTGGCAAATTTGACCTTCCTTTGGTCCGACATCTCGAACCACTCAAAGTATCGATCCATGCCAGCCTCCCAATCAAGATAGACCTTTGGGTCTAAGGACCCGTCAAAGGTGGGAGGGTCGACCCGAACGGTCCGAAGGGCCCGTTCATCCATATCTTGGTCGTGGGTACGCCGTACAGGACGACGATCACGACCATATCCCCGATGCTCATTCTCGGACTCATAGTCATGCACCTCAGGGAATTCGTGCCTCCTATTAGCTATCCCTTGAACCCTTGGAGTCGCGAGTTGTTGACCCGGCTCCGGTTGACCTTGTGTAGGTGGGACGGGTGCCTGGACTGGGGCAATCGGGGGTGCTTCGGCTGGGCCTCTCTCTAGTGCGGTGACTCTCCCGACCAATCCCTGAACGGACTAGCTAGACCCGGCGGCCCTATCCTCTACGGCCTTCATCCTCTCTTCTAGGCGGGTGCCTAGATCATTCACTTGGGTACTCAACCCTTCCATTCTATCCACTCGAGTGCTTAACACTTCCATGCGGTCACTTAACCCATCCATTTTCCCCATAAGAGTTCGGAACATGGTGGCCACTTCATCGGAACTATAGACTCGGGATTCCGCCATTGGTGGTGGTGGGGGTGAGTATTGGGTACCTCGACGAGTGGGCATGCAAACACACCGACTAAAGCAAACACACTAATGCAAAATGATGCGCCTAGACTTAAACCAATATCCGGTACGTGGCGGAGGTAATCGACCCGAAGGTCACTCGCGCAAGTGTGCGGCCTTCCCGATAGACGTAGCCTAACGTTTGGACAACACCTTTTGATATACCAAATTATCGGGATGAAATGCAATTTAAAAACACTCTCTTTTTTGTTTTAGAAATATGATGATCATAGACTCGACTTAAACCGACTAATGACTCGATGTAAATGCCACTCTTTTTTTTTTTACACCCTAGACTCAAACTCGCTCTGATACCAAATTGATGCGGGACGAGACCACAGACACGACAAGCTCGTGACTGTCCCTTAACGAGGGAAGCGTCGGACGTGCGCGGTTGAGAAACTGGCAATGAGCTAGGGTGATCGGCTCTCTCGTGTGCCCGGATCGGGTCACCGGACGGTCTCGCACGCTCTCGCAGCAGCGGTAATGAATAGATAAAGCGAGCTAGATATCCCTACACATGCTCTCTAGCAGCGGCATAAACAAATATATATGAAGTAAGTAAAATGCTAAGTAAGGGAGCGAATGCGATACCTCCACGCGCTCGGCGTGGGGAAGACGGACCCGGCCGAAGTCGTACTCCCGGGACAGTTAATACATAAAGATTACTGCAATGAGTTACAGCCCACTTCACCTAGGGAGGTAAAGGGCGACACAATGGGGTCCGGGAGGACCGAATTCGGGTTGACGGGCGGCTTCTCTCGTTGATTCGGCAACACCCGAACTAGTGACGGTGGGGCCCACGTGCTGTCTGGAGGGGCCGTGTGGGACCCGGTGGCACCACTGTGGTGGGGACACTTATGGAAGCGATCCCCGGGCTGGCGGCATGCCGGGACGGTGACCGGAGGCCGGGCAGCTCCGTTCGACACCGATCGGAACAATCGGCCACGGGTCTGCCGGTTCTATTTTCCGGCGCGCGCTCCGGCGAGAACGGCCACTGCGATCAGCCCCGTTGTCGGATCGACACGAAACTAGCGCCGTTGGAAAGCTCTCTTCGAATACCTCAACCTAGGCCTGGAGCTCTGGCCTGGATCTACACGAAGCTGGGCTTTAATTAATTTACAATTTCCTGTTGTACAGTAGCCGAGCACTCAGATCTGCAGGGCTATTCTCTGAGAACGGCCTTTGACCGCTATAAAGACCTTGGATTCAGACTTCCACCTCTTCATGAACGTTGTGTGAAATGGAGCTAGAAAGATTGAAAAACTAGTTTGGACAAGTTTGGATGTGGCTAAGAATTGATAAGATTTGTTGACTAACAGTGGGTCGGATCTGGAATCTGGCTGACAACACTATAGCTGAGGAAGAACACGAATTTTTAAAAATAGATGGAAGGCTGATAAAACATTAAGAAAATTCGTGGATGTAGGGGATTATGGACAAAACTCCTAGTGAAATTGGAAGGGTTTGAAAAAATCAAAAAGAGGGTCGGAGGTGAGAAACACAGGGCTGATGTCACTATAGACAGAGATAAAACAGATCTGGGAGTGAAAGATGCACGAAAATGAAAAAATACTAAACGAGGGATTTTGGACCTGAATTTTTTTGTGGATGATGGGGTGGAAGATGGTAACACACCATAAACATTTGAGGCCATGAATAGGCCGTGGCTGATAGAAGGAATTTCTAGAAGAGACTACTGTCTGCCAAGGATAGAACTTCGACGGTGGCTCGTTGGCGGTCCGACGGCGGCACGAACGGCGGCGGCGGCGGCACAGATCACAACCAGAGATTGGGGAATAGGAATAGATATGATTCCACTCTATAAAGGAGGTTGGAGAGGGAAGAACAATAGGAGGAGGGGCTGGAGGCGTAAGAAGCTTCAAGCATTCAACACAATTTTCTGATTTTTTCCTTGATTTTTACATGAAAATACAAGCTTATATATGACTCCAATCAAATCAATTGTGCACCTTTGGATCTAGGGATGGGGATTGAAGGGCTGGGATTAAGTGTGATAAACACACACAAAATATTAAAATATGCCTAGTGGAATGGGGCGCCCCCTTGACCATATGTAAGGGTTGAATGGGTAGGTGAAGGTAGGTGACCTACCTTGGACCAATGTAACCACTTGTCTACCCATGTGACATTTTGACATGCAACCCTTCTAGATGGCCACCTAGGATGGTTGACCAGCCCCACATGAGTGACATGGACCAATGGGAAAGGGCTGAGGGCCCCCTTGCTTGGTCCTACTGGAATTTTACATATAAACCCACTAAGACCTACAATTGCGTACCCATATAACACAAGGGTATACATACAAATATGAAAAGACATAAATGCAAACAAAATGCGTACGGTCTTGCCTCGATGTCCCCATCAGTTTTGCTCGGAGAGTGGCGGGACAAGTAATGTAGAGAGAGAAGATGGAGCTTAATGTATAATTCCTTATTTAAGAATGGAATAAAAGGTATGATTTTGTTTTGATTTTCATCTCACTCTTGCTATCTTGAATCCCTACACGCATCACTGAAACAAACATGTCAGTATCGCTGTTCTGACTTGGCCCCTTGCTCAATAAGCATGTGTTCACTTCATATGTCCTTGATAATGGGTCAAGGGGCCAAGCCTTTATTAACGAAGGTAAGGGAAAGATGCGATAATGATAAATGTGACAGACAAGCACACTAATGCAAGCGGAATGCAGCATACAAATGCAATCATGCGAAATGATTTTTTTTTATTTTTTTGGCATTTTTTTTTGTTGTCTTTGTTATCATTCTAATTTTTTTAGTTTTCCAAATATCTACATTTTCTCTTTTTTTTATCATTTTTTTGTCGCTAACGCCTGATGAGCACCCATATGGCACCTAACCTTCATGAGAACAGGGGTCTCTTACTAACCTCCCAGGTATCCTAAGTGCACATCTAGGTTGATTTGGGCCTCTAGACCCCTCGAATGATAATCCCGACGGCTAAGACTTACCCTGATGATAATACCGCCATGCCATGCTTAGGCTCCCAGTTGCTTCCGACCACAGGGATTCGCCCAAAAGGTGTTCAAGGTAAATGATTTACCCGACCCGGGTCTGTTTCCTCACAACTCTAGATGGTATATGATGGAACACCTTGGAACCCTAACGACCAACCGCGCGACGCTGACCCGGAATCAGACACCATCGCACCCAGAGATGACGCGCTTGCATTGGCCTAAGCCCAAGGTTAAACAAGAAGACACCCAGATGGTAAACATGGGTCTTGACCAGCCAAAAACACAGAGACTCCTTCGCAGCGATAGCTTCTACTTTTCAAAGTAGGCAACCATATGTTTGTATTAAAATAAGGTCGCAAACCTTGGCGGTTTTCGCCCTTCAGACATTCCGTCGAGCTTTCACCTTTAAAGGAAGAAGGAAGAGCGTAGGGGATAAACCTCCTGAGAGGATCGGCAAAACCGTTAACCCGGCGAGCCAATAAGGGCCCATTTAACTCTTTCCTTTCGGACAACTTCGGACCAAATCCGGAGCATTTACATTCCATGGCCCCTTTTGTGGATTCAGACTTTTGCTTTGAGGGGTTTCATTTATCGCATCAGGCACGGTCACGACCAGGCTTTTCTCTTGATTTTGATTTTGTGTTTCTTTTTACGAGGAAGATATAGTCGTTTGACGTTTGTGAGCTCCCTTTTGTATGCCTGCGGGGACACTGCCCTCTTCTCGTGCTCTGATCGATGCTCGAGGAAATGGATCCTACTCTTGCCCTTGGGGGTTTGAGTTTTGGTTTCTCATGCTCAGCGTTTTAAGGGCGCCGACTGTCTCATTTGGTCGAAGATAAAAGAATAAAGATTACAGCATCTGGAGATCTTCCGGATGAGGCCCCACCGTAGGTGATGCTACCAAATTTTTTTGGATAAAATACATAAGTGAGTACATGTTGGCTTCCTTCGAGCGAGCATAGGCCGACGTGGCCGGACAGGGATCTCCACAGTTTTGGCAAACCAAGACCTGGTGCCTACCAAGCCTTAATGGGCCCTATCCTAACATGAAGGTTGGATGCATGGACTTAACTACATGGTGACCACCAGGCATCGGCATTTTTGAATTTTCCATATTTTTAGTGATTTTCAATATTTTTTTTGATGTTTTCTTTCTTTTCGTCATTTTTTGTTTTGTGACACTAAGCTAAGGGTAGTACTTTTTAAGATAAAGCCCGTTCCAAGGGTGGGATAACTCGATCCCCTCGGCGTTGACTAGCTTGTAGGCGTTGCCAGGGTACACGGCGTGAATTACAAATGGTCCTTCCCAATTGGGTTGGAGCTTAGAACGCGGCCCTCCAGGTTTGACAAAAATTCGTTTTACGACCATCTCACCGATTTTAAATTTTCTCTCAACGACTTTCTTTTGGTAAAAGCGAGTGAGTCTATTTTGATACACACGCGCATGCTCGGCAGCGGCCAGCCGCTTCTCATCCAAGAGTTCTAACTGGGCGAGGAGTGAATTACGACGGTCGTTGAGGGGAAATTCCTCGTCCAATTGTACCCTGAGAGAAGGGATCAGAGTCTCGTACGGGACTACCGCTTCCATACCATAAGTAAGGGCAAACGAAGTCTGCCCAGTGGGGGTACGGATTGAAGTGCGATAGGCCCATAGAGCTTCGATAAGCTTTTCTGGCCAGTCTGAAAACTTACTGGACTCGCAGGTCTTCTTGATGATTTTGATCAATGTTTTATTGGTGGCCTCCGCTTGGCCATTACCTTGCGGGTAATAAGGCGATGAATGATGCAATGCAATTGCGTACCTTTTGCAGAGGTCCTGAAGGTCCTGAGAAATGAACTGTGGCCCATTGTCGGTGACGATTGTGCTTGGGACGCCGAACCTGGCGAGGATGTTCTTCATGAAGAACTTGCAGACCGTTGACGCCTTGATTTCTGCGTAAGCTTTGGCTTCGGCCCATTTGGTGAAGTATTCCGTCGCAGTAAGGATGAAAGATTTTTGTTTGGTGAGGGAATTGGGATCACCTAGGGGACCGATGATGTCGAATACCCACATGGAGAAAGGCCATGGGGAGGATATTGGATGGAGTGAGGAAGATGGTGAATGAATTTTATCGGCGTGAAGTTGACACTTGACACACCTACGGACATAGACGGCACAATCCTCTTCCATAGTGGGCCAGTAAAAGCCTTGCCTAATGATCTTCTTGGCGAGCATCTGGCTATTCACGTGGCCACCGCACACACCCGAGTGTGCTTCTTCTACGCATTTCCAAACCTTATTGTCATCAAGACACCTTAACAGAACGCCACTAAGGCTCCTCCTATAGAGTAGACCTCCAACGAATGTGTATTTCTGAGCCACCCTTCTTATGGCTTTCTTATCTTCTGTGGTGGCTCCTTCAGGATAAGACTGATCTTTACAATATTTGACAATTTTATAGAACCATGGTTTCTCATCGTCAGCTAGCTCTTCTTCGACTTCTGCCAGCATGATCTCCCTCTTCTCAAGAATTTCTCCCTTCTGGATCTTCTGTAGGACTCGTTCCTTGATCTTTAAGAGGTAAGGGTCCTGAACGGCAGGGACAAGACGCTTGTAGAGAGTGATGGATCTAAACCATGCACCTAAAGGAAATTTGAAGGATGACGCCAAGGAGGCGAGGGCATCGGCCAGAATGTTCTGTTCACGAGGAACATGGACAAAGATCAGCTTGGTGAACAATTTGGCATAGGCGGAGACCAGCTCATGATAGGGTTTGATCTTGGGATCGAGGGTGCGATATTTGGTAAGCACCTGGTGGAGAATGAGTTAACTATCACCCACGACTCGCAACTCAGTGATATAGAAAGAATGGGCTAGTTCCAGGCCAGCTAGAAGAGCCTCGTATTCAGCGATGTTGTTGGTGACTGGGAACGTGAGCTGAAATGCCTCTGGGATGGTAACGCCTTCAGGCGTTAGAAGGACAATGTCGATACCCTTCCCTTGGGAATTCAGAGCTCCATCAAAATATAATGTCCACATTGGCTTGTCAGACTGAGTGACGGACATTAGTTCCTTATCTGGAAACTCTGATTGGACAAGATCAAACTTGGGAAGAGGATGGTGAGCGAGATGCTCGGCAATGGCATAGCCTTTAATCGCCTTTTGCTGGATATAGGTGATGTCAAATTGAGAGAGAAAACTTTGCCAGTGTGCTAGCCTATCAGTAAGGATGGATTTCTCCAGAAGAAACTTGATAGGGTTCATGCGAGCGATCAGATGGACCTCATGAGCCAGGAAGTAGTGCTTCAATTTCTGCACTACCCAAATGAGGGCAGCACAGGTTTTCTCCATGACTGTGTACTTCTGCTCACAGGGATTGAGAAGTTTGGACAAGTAATAGGTTGCCCGTTCCTTGCCTTCTTCATCAGCTTGTGCGAGGACAGCTCCCACGGAGTCGTCCAAGACGGAGATGTAGAGGATCAGAGGTTTTTCTGGTTTGGGTGGAATGAGAACTGGTGGACTAGCCAGATATTCCTTTAACCCTTCAAAAGCTTTTTGGCATTTAGAATCCCAGTGAAATTCTACTCCTGGCTTGGTCAAGTCATAGAAAGGTCTACACTTTTGTGAGTGTTGAGACACAAACCGACGAATAAACTGCAACCTCCCGATTAAACCTTGGGCTTCCCTCAAATTCTTGGGAGGCGGCATATCCCTGATGGCCTTAGCTTTGTCGGGATCTATCTTGATCCCTCTTTTACTCACAATGAAGCCAAGTAATTTGCCCGATGATACACCAAACACACACTTCTTCGGGTTCATTTTCAATTGGAACTCCCTTGATCTCTGCAGGACCTTAGCCAAAACCCTTGGATGTTCCATCCTGGTCCTTGATTTCACCAATAGATCATCCACATATACCTCCAGATATATGTGCATCATGTCGTAAAATATGGCCATCATAGCTCTTTGGTAAGTAGCTCCAGCATTCTTTAACCCAAACGACATGACCACGTAACAATATGTTCCCCAAGGTGTAGTGAATGATGTCTTCTCTTGATCCTCTTCTGCCAAACGAATTTGATTGTATCCTGAAAATCCATCCATGAATGAGAGGGTCTCATATCCTGCTGTGTTGTCGATTAACACATCAATGTGAGGCAAGGGAAAATCATCCTTTGGACACGCGCGGTTAAGGTCCCGGAAGTCGATGCAAATCCTGACTTTCCCATCTTTCTTCATGACCGGGACAATGTTTGTCACCCATTGAGGATAAAGGATGACTCTAATAAACCTGGCTTTATGGAGCTTGTCGACTTCTTCTTTCATTTTCAAAGCCATTTTAGGGTGGAAATGCCTTAACCTTTGTTTTACCGAGACGGACCCTGGTTTTAGGGTTAAACGGTGTTCGACCAGGGTTGAATCCAGACCCGGCATATCCTCGTAGCTCCATGCAAACGTGTCCTTATATTCCTTGAGAACTTCAATTAATGCCTCTTCTTCAGAGGGTGATAGATTATCACTTATGAGGATGATCCTAGGGTCTTCCTCAATTCCCAAGTTGACTTCTTTGGTGGACTCTTCTACGGCGGTTGACGGCTCGTCGAATCTCCTTATTCCACTAGCATATGCGCCAGCCGCATCCTCATATTCTTCACCCTCATCTTCAGTAGGGTATTCTTCACCCGTGATCTCGTAGACTCCATACCCCTCATCAATTGCACAGTTGCCCTCACATTCTATTTCCGGTAGCTGGATGGGATTTTCTAGCAACTGAGGGATGGCAAGAAGGGCCTGACACCTGGCGGCTAAGTCCAGAAGGAATCGACGAGGGATCTGCCTACCCTTGGATTTCTTCCTAGGTACTACCTTTGACTTATTATTCCTAGATTGACTGACATTATTTACAGAAGAAGAAAAAGATGAAGAGGATGGTGAAGAATGTACAGGGAAAGACCCCTCAGGGGAGGGGTAGAAAATGTCGCTCATCGGACCTTGGACGGGTGGTCCGCAGGGCGGGACGCACCCGTGGGAGATGTAAGAGGTTTCCTCAACGAAGATGTGTTGTTGAGGAGTTTGGAAATTGATATTTTTTTTTCGTTTTCATTTTTGATGACAAAACAGTGGAAAGAGATCGGGGGAGAGGAAAAAGTGGTTATGGCTATAGGATTGGGAGGCTCGTAGAGCAGATCATGATTGAAGACCTGGCACGGGTTGAGAAACCCGCGCATGTATGTAAGTAGAGAGGGGGATCTGGGAAGATCATCAGACAACCGTCTGGCCCAGGAAGATGACAGCAACAAAGGTTGCGACGAGTGAATGGAGAAGATGACGGCTAATGAGTCGTCGGTGGTGATGGTGATGGCGGATGAAGATCCGCTGGTGATAGGGTCCTTCTGGCAAGGACGAGGATAGTTTGGGACCTTGGCAATAGTAATGATATTTTCTGGCATTCCGGAGATCAATGGCGGTCCTTCAAGCTGGGGAGACGAGAACATCCTTTCCAGTGCAACGGAAACATCCCGTATATCAAACCATTTGTCCCATTCGCATTCCGGGTCTTTGATCTTGCCTCTTTTGGTGACCCTCGGACATTTTTCGGCTGAATACACAACATGCGACCCCCCATGTGCTTCCTGCAGATAATCCCCCATCTGAATGACGGGCCCTTTGTTGAAGTGGTTTGATAGGGTCCATGTGAGGGGCTTCCAATCCGCCTTGAATGGTCCTTTGAAGCCTAGGCCAAACCTGCGGTTCGGCCTAATCTCCTTTGGTGGTTTCAACCTACCTTGTAGCTGTGCACCCAGACCTTTGCCCTATTGATAGTCGATGTTTCTCATAATCTCCCAACCTTTGGAGTGAAAAGGGAGATGTGGCGTTGTTGCCTTGATCGGCTTCTTTGGTGCTAGCGGAATGTGAGATGAATCGCACACGTCCAGCAATGACAATATGGGCCGATGAGACGGCCAAACAGAGGACAGAGAGGTGTTGATAGCATCCACCGTGTGAAGGAAAAGTGTGCTGACTACTTTAATAATTCTTCCATTGTAAGGAAACTTCAAGCACTGATGGTTGGTGGAAGGCACAGCATCTATGGCTTCAATGTAAGGGCGACCCAGTATGACCTTGAATGTGGGGTCCATGTCGAGGACATGGAATTCCGTGGGTACTGACATAGGACCTAGCTCTGTCCTTAGAATAATCATCTCTTGCGGCGACCTTTTGCTATTGTCATAAGCCGTGACTGTGATTGAAGAAGGTCTTATCTATTCATGTTCGACCCCACACAACTGAAGGGTGCTCATGGAGATCACATTTATGGATGCACCCGTGTCTATAAGGCATGGGTTTATGGATACCCCATTAATTTTTATTGAAACACACAAATGTATATTTCCGAGCTTCCTTGGGAGCGAGCTCGTAGTTGTGGAACATGATGGCCGGTTGCGTGTCCGTTGGGGTCAGGACGGCAGAAATCTTTTCTACAGGGAGGTCCTCATTCACCATGACCTTTTGAAGATACTCCATTAAGGCTGCCTGATGGGATGTGGATCTCTGAAGCAGCTCCAGGATGGAGATCCGAGCAGGCGTCTTGTCCAAGTGTTTCAACAAATCATACTGTGTTCCAGGGATAGATCTTTCCAGTTGTTCTCCATCGTCCCTCTCTGGCTGAGACTGCTCGGGATTCTGACTGTTCTGGGGGAAAACCCTGTGGAAAATCCTTCCACTCCGGAGCACCATTGCCTGTGGCTTTTGTACCTCTATAGGGGTAGCAGTGGGTTTTAACAGAGGTTTGAGGGGTAGTGGTGGAGGGATGGTTGATGAAGCAGGGGTGATGATGGGAGCAGGGATTCTGATGAGGGGTTTGTTAGGTGGAGGCATGGTGGAGGTAGAGGGGATATCACACGGGTTATGAAGGATAAGGGGTCTGGAAGGTGGAGGTAGAGGCAAAGTGGAAGTGGGTAAGGTTTGGAGCGGGTAATGGTGTTGAGATGGATGGTGGATGATGAGCGGTTTTGAAGGCATTGGCGGTGGTATGGTGGAGACAGGCGGGGTTACGTACGGTGGACGGGTGATAAGGGGCTTAGAAGGCATAGGGGCAAATGCAGTAGAGGTGGATGGTAAAGTGGGGGAGTGAGAGAAAATGAGAGGGTGTGAGGGTGTAATGAAGGGTGTTGGCTAATAGGTCATTGGGGTGCGAATGAGAGGGCGTGATGGCAGTGGGAATGGTGAAGGCGGTATTAACGTGGGTTGATGAGAGAGAGGTCCTACCCGGGCAAGGCAAGGGGGTTGCATGATGATAGGGTTGGCGGTAGAAAGAATAGAGGTACTTTTTGGATGCCACACCTGCTCTCTCCTGACTTCCGGGAAGGAGGAGATGGGGTTGACCTGATGATTGGGATGTTGGTGCTCCGGTAATGGATTCTGGATTATGCCCATGTTGGGCTGTTGTGGTTGGGCCTGCTGAGGCTGTTGTTGTTGTTGTGGTTGTTGCTGTGGCTGCTGTTGTAACTGCTGTTGTTGTTGCTGGAACTGTGGCCTAGGAGGAGGTCTCCTAGCCTTGAGAGTGGCGACGTATCGCCTCATTTCATCCTAGTCAATCCCGCCTTCATCATTCGTATCATGGATGTAATCTTTAAACTGAAAGCAGTTGTCCACTGTGTGTCCTGGCTGCCTGTGATAGACGCAGTATCTGGAGGTATCAACATTCGGGGGCACACGTGCCTTTCCCTGGGTAGGATGAGTGTGTTTGAGGCCATGAGGGCATTGAAAATATCCGCCAGAGTTTCTGGAAATGGTGGGTAATAGGCTCTCTTGGGACCAATCGGCCTCCTTTGTTGCTGTGGGGGACCGTAATTTCTTGGGGGTGGAACTTGGTTGTACTGAAGTGGTGGTTGTTGTTGCTGGGGTAGAGGTTGTTGAGGCATGTTGTTCTGAGGTGGACCGTTTTGGGGTGGAGGACGAGAGGGAAAGGGACCTGGTTGGAGGGGAAGTCGAGGCATTTGTGAAAGCCTTGGGTTGACTGCATAGTTGGCGTTGCTGACCGCACTTACTTGCTCATTTGTTACGACCCCTTCTGTTGCTCCGCCTGGGACACCAGCGCCTGTCTTTCTGACCACCTTGGGCTTCGGCGGCTCAAACATGTTCATAATGGGGGAGTCTTTTAACTGGGTTTGGATGTACCGGGCTCTTTCATAGAGCTCTTCTATGGTGGTGAACTTATTCATGGCCAAGACATGCCTGAACTGTGGGGTCGCATTGGATACGATCATCTTTACTTGTTCAGGTTCCGAGAGGGTATCTCTTATTCTTTCTGCCAGAGACCTCCATCTATCAGCATAGCGGACAAAATCCTCGTCAGACTTCATCTTTTCGGCCACTAGGTCGGTAATGGAGAGAGAGGGACCGACCCTATCCCGATACTTTTGCAAGAACCTTCTCTGGACTGTTTCAAAATTCTCGGCCTCGCGGGGCTCCAAAGAATAGAACCACTCTAGCGCAGGACCGTCCAATGACCTTCGAAAGAGGTATGCCAGGGATCTCTGGTCATTTTGCCAATAGGATGACTCATACATGAAATCCTTGAGGTAAATGAAGGGGTTGCCAGTGCCATTGTACCTGCGGTACGTGGGCATTTCAGAGGGAGGAAGATGGATGACCGGAAGGATTGGCAAAGCAACCTCCGTGGTGGATTTCACGTCCACCATTTTCTTCAAATTCTGAAACTGTTCGTCCATCCTATTGAACCTATTGAGGAGCGATTGGGCGAGCTCCTCGGGCGGTGAGGGTGGCACTTGCCACTGGGGAGGAAAATGTCTCCCGGAGACTTGAGTGGGAAACCCTGAATGAGAGGGAGCTGCCGGGCCGCCGATAGTTGGCCCCGGCTGAAGCGGTATGTGGGGAGCAACAGGGGTTTGAGATTGCGAAGGGAACTGGAACGAGGGTGGTTGTTGGCTCGCTTGCCCTTGAAGCGAGGGAGATTGGATGGGTTGTGCCAGCGAAGGAGATGGAATGGCCAGCACCAATTCTTGGAGAGGTGCGATGGCCGGAGTTGATTCCTGGGGAGCGGGGGAAACAGATTTCCCCTTCAGAATGGCCTGGAAGGCCCGGAGCTGCTCAGAGGTAAGCTCCGTGTTGGCGAGGACACCTAGCAAAGAGGAGATGTTCTGTGGCGGGGATGTGTCCCCTGTGGTAACCTGCACCTCACGTGAGGGCTCATGGGAAGGACCCGCGTCCATAGCATGGACTCGCGGCTCGACTGACTCACCACGACCAGGGTGGTTCTCCTCAAAAGACTCGTGAGCCATGCTCACAGTTTTCCCGGAACGCAAAAACATATACTAGCAAGCAAATAGCAGAGATTATCAAACAAGTGGATGCCTTTACGCCCCTTTTTTTTGTTTTGATTTTGATGATTTTTTTTGTGTTTTTAACCAGATCCGAAGTTCACACAAAATAGGGACCCTAGTTCATTTTTGTTTTCACCACCGTGTCAGCTAGGGGCTCTCGTCTCACCACGAATGGGTCGACTAACTCCGGAAAACTTCAATGGTACAACCGGCCCAGTGAACGAAGAGTAGATTCTTCGATGTCGGGGACTTACGGAGGTCCCAGTGGAGGAGATTCTAGTCCGTCGAGAGGAATTCCCGAACGGAGAGTCCTTCCTTCACCAAGAGAGGGTTATCCTTAGAAAAGAGTAAAAAAAGGAAAGAAAAGGGGGTAAATGCATGAAATGCGGTGCTGGATAAAAGATATGTAACACACAGATGGAGCAGAGATAAGCACACAAATATAACAGATGTATAGCAGTGATATAACAAGAATATAACAACAATAAGCAGATAGAGGAAGATATAGCCGTTCTACTTTCCAAGACAACACAGACTTAAAAATGACAAAAGAGGGGACTAAGGGGCGTGCACGTGGTGCACGAAGGGGATGACACAGCGCACGCGGGCGCAATAAGAAGGGGGACACACGAGGGTGCCAAGTGGAGGGAGCACACGTGGGTGCCGAGTGGAGGGGCACACGTGGGTGCCGAGATAACGCAGACCTCAAACTAATCACAAAGGACCGGGGGAGTGCACGTGGTGCACGAGGGAAATGATGTAGCGCATGTGGGCGCAATAGGGAGGGGCACACGCGGGTGCCGAAAGAAGGGAGGCACACGTGGGTGCCGAGAGTTCAAAGGTAACCCAAAAAAGCAAAAAGAAGGTCCCACCGTGATCGCCAATCTGTGGAAGCCGAGGAATCCACTCAAGGAGAAGAAAATGAACTAAACTACAGACTATCAAGCGACTAAAAATTAAGAAGGATTATGAAACGTGCCAATATGAGGAAAAAGCATACGTAGGATGCTAAAGGGATGTGATCGCCAGAGGGGTTACCTCAAAGAAATGAAATGATCACGTGTACCTTGTATTGAGCGCGGAGATTGTGAATCCTCGAGAGCGGGAAATGGCAGGTTGCTTCTTCCTCCCCCTTCGGCCGGCCGACGGAGAGGGCTTTCCTCGGGTACCCTTGCAAAACAACGACAAACAAGTAACGAGTGGATCAGAAAGACGAAGATGCAGTATTCAAATTCTAATGACGCAAGTAACGAAATGATGGCAAGACACACACCTGGTTGGTGTTGTCTTTTAAACCCCTCTCGGACACGAGTAGGAGGAAAATGCATATGATGACTGGCAATTATTCCGACGTAGATACGGGAAGAGACTCCCTCATAAAAAAAGGGGGGGTAGAAGATATGATATGATGAATGCAAGATAACTAGGAAAGAAAGAGGAGAGAATGGCTTATTGGATGGTCGATGGCGAGATCGGTGGAGCTTCGGCAGCGTAGGGACGACGAGGTAGCACGGCGGGCGAAGGCGGCCTCTCTACTGCGAGCACGGGCACCTGAAGATCCGGCCGGACTTCCCCTACAAAACACCCACGGGTTAGGAATAGAATCCGGCAGCCTCTCTGCGCTCTTTTTTCGACCTCCTGAACTGAGGGGGGTAGGCCTCTATTTATAGAGGTCGGGAGGATGGGGGCATCCAGAGGCCTGGACGCCTCCATAACTTGGATTTTTTTCAAATGACAGACTGAGCAACGGTCAGTCGACGGCCGGGGGTCGCCCGTGAGCTAGTTGATGGAGGCGTCCAAGGGCCTGGACGCCTCCATAACTTGGATTTTTATTCAAACGACAGACTGAGCAACGGTCAGTCGATGGCCGGGGGTCGCCCGTGAGCTGGTTGATGGAGGCGTCCAGGGGCCTGGACACCTCCATAACTTGGATTTTCTTCAAACGACAGGCTGAGCAACGGTCAGTCGATGGCTAGGGGTCGCCCGTGAGCTGGTTGATGGAGGCGTCCAGGGGCCTAGACACCTCCATAACTTGGATTTTCTTCAAACGACAGGCTGAGCAACGGTCAGTCGATGGCCGGGGGTCGCCCGTGAGCTGGTTGATGGAGGCGTCCAGGGGCCAGGACGCATCCATAACTTGGATTTTATTCAAACGGTAGGCTGAGCAACGGTCAGTCGATGGCCGGGGGTCACCCTGAGCTCGTTGATGGAGGCGTCCAGAGGCCTGGACGCCTCCATAACTTGGATTTTCTTCAAACGACAGGCTGAGCAACGGTCAGTCGATGGCCGGGGGTCGCCCGTGAGCTGGTTGATGGAGGCGTCCAGGGGCCTGGACACCTCCATAACTTGGATTTTCTTCAAACGACAGGCTGAGCAACGGTCAGTCGATGGCCGGGGGTCACCCGTGAGCTGGTTGATGGAGGCGTGCAGGGGCCTGGACGCCTCCATAACTTGGATTTTCTTCAAACGACAGGCTGAGCAACGGTCAGTCGATGGCCGGGGGTCGCCCGTGAGCTGGTTGATGGAGGCGTCCGGGGGCCTGGATGCCTCCATAACTTAGATTTTCTTCAAACGGTAGGCTGAGCAATGGTCAGTCGATGGCCGAGGGTCGCCCTTGAGCTGGTTGATGGAGGCGTCCAGGGGCCTGGACGCCTCCATGATGACCCCCGGAATCCCCCGAAAAGGGCGTCGACAGTCGTCCGTTAGGCATTTTCCTGGTCCCAGCAACTTCTGATGCATCCGATTGATGTTGATGCCGTTCGAATGCCGCATGATTTCCACAATGAGGTGGTTTTCGGATGCCGAAGGAGCGTTACGCTACTCGCCTAGAAGACGAGAGAAGACTCAAAGATAGGAAACACTCAAGTGATTCAAAATGCGAAAGCCGCTGCGGGGCGTCGCGTGGTAATATGAGATTTTCTCAGAGGACGTCAGGAACATTGTGTCTACAGTAAGTATTCCTTTATCCCTTCCTTTATTGCATTATGATACTTACATTATTATATTATCTCAAGGACCGGCTGGTTCTCTGTACGTTTCGGGATCTGAGTTCCCCTCTACCAAAAATAGTGATGATCTAGAAACATGCAGTTAATCGTCGGATAGGCCATTAGATCAGACAAATTTGGGGACGATGGACTTCATCTCGCACGCCGTGGTCGCGGATAACTCTTGACCCAAGTCTGTTTGATTTAACAATATTATCCTTGAGTATCTTATATTTTATTCTTTCTTTGCATTTGTTTTAATGATTTCTTTTATTTTTGGCCCTACACGCATCATGCCCTTTTTGCATTCATAAATGTCCAGTTTTTCTTCCTAATTAAGGATCAATAATGCTTAATTCTTGAATAAAGAAATTCAATTTCATTCTGAATTTGAAAGATTGCTCCTGGTTGAGCGCTGGATCTCGTTGGTCGATGTGACCCTCGCCTGGAATTTATCTATCTCCTTTCAATCCAATTTAACTTATCCTTTTGGTCCACTCATTAGTTGTGAACCGCACGATGGCATCGATGGATCCGCCGGGCTCGCGTCCATTCCACTAACTGAGTGAAATTCGTAGTTGCTACGCACTGCAGATGCCTCTTTTGTGCAAGAGGTTGATCAGCTTCCTTTTTTTGTTGTTCCGTGCTTATCGTTCTAGGTAGGAGTCACTGGTGCTAGCTTGACCTTGTGGTTAGCTTGGAGTTTTCTAGATTATTCCTATCATTTGTCGGTTGTGATGGGTGTCTCTTTTTCCTTGATATCCACTTATCAGTCCGCTCCACTACATTTCCACTTCATCTCTCTGTCACTACCACTCCGTGTCATCTCCGTTTTGTCTCCGTTTCACCTCCGTCTCGCTTCCTTGCAAAGCGGATATCAAGGAGGGGCATCTGTAGACACCCAATTTTGACCGATAAGTTGAGCAATTTCTTTGTTCTCCTAGTTAATGCCCCAATTGATCCCTAATTGATTGATTTTCAGGGATTTCTCCCTATTCTTGGCCCCACAATTCAATTTCCATACCTTGGATCTTATCTCGAATTTGACATTCTCGCGCTATTCACTCACATCACTTTATGGACCTGATTGAATGATCATTTGAACAATCGTTATTTCTTGACATTCATAGCATCCACTATGGATGTTATTCTTATTTAATATTTGATTGAACGACTACCCAATGGGTATTTATTCTTTTTCTGATCATTTGGGGAGCCAATCATTGTCGCGCTATATCGTCATAGCGCGATAATGAAGAACGCGCTATACGCATGTAGCGTGTTCTCAGTCAGAAACCCAGTCCGACCCGGACTCCCCTTTTTCGACTTGGGTCCTTACTTTGGTAAGTTTCCAATCATAATTTCGTCAAAAGGAAGGTTTCTAACTCTAATAGGAGTCTTTTCCCCTCATTAATCGGCAAGATTGCCTTGATTTGAGCCACCAAGTTATTAGTTTGGGATCAAACTCCGACCTAGGGTTCCTTCTTGATCCTTCGCCTATAAATTGGACCCTTGGCCGTCGTTTTGAAAGGGATGCAACTAGAGATCTTGACGAGGAGGAGGCTGCTCTTCGTTCCAAATCAATAACTCCTCGCTCCTCACACATCCAAGGGAGTATTTAGGGGCATATTGTGTTCTTCCTCGTTCTTAGTTTTTCTCCCCAATTCGTTTATCTCAATCTTTGCATAGCATTGCATATTGATCTCAAAAATACTTCTTTTTACAAAATACACGCATTCACACACACACCAAACCTATTTTTGGCCCTTCCATGGGGGTTTAAAAAACCACCAAACCCCCAGGTAATCGAGCCCTTCTTTTACATGCTTTTGACTAAGAATAGGGGCAGATTCTACTAAAATCTTGATCTAATGGGCCTTCTGTTTATTGTTTATGATTGTTTGCAGGCACTAGAAGATTGATACGTGGAGCCCTTGCACCTTGGCCGGCCTTGGAGCAAGGAAGAAACGAATCCAGTCCATCCCGCTTCCTGTTTGATATCGCGCTATAGGAACCTAGCGCGATCTTGAGAAGGTGCTAGGACGATATAGCGCATTCATCCCCAGGCCAACTCTTGGCCCTCTTGAATTTCTGAGGTATGTAACATGCCCATATCTTGATCTTCATATTATTTGTCATGCTGTTGGCCTCAGTGGCGATCACGGATTTTAATTATTACATGTGCCCCCCCTTCTTTATCATCGATTTTAGTTCTATATCTTGATAAATCATCTTTTATTAAATCATCAATTGGGGGTAGTCTAATTCCATAATCCACACCAGTCGGAGGAGAACCCTAGACATGCTGCTGGAGGGGCCGGGAACGGGCTCGCCTTTGCCTCCGCTTGCTTGTTCGGGGGATAGTAGACGACTGGGCGTCGTCAGACGATGCTACTGTGAGGCCAGTCGCATCCCGTCTGATGCCGCGTCTAAGTGCTCGCAGGGGGTTTCTAATACGCGCCCTCCGAACGGCCTGAGCTTCTTCTAGGGTGACCCAGATTCTTTTCAAGTCAGGTTGCTGGTCTCTCTTGTCGTCATTTTTCCAACGAGTTGTCTTGGGAGGCCGTGTGCCGGGCTGCGGTGGGTGCCCCTGGGCTGCCACCGAGGAACCCGCTCCTTTGAGCTTCGCCCCATCCTCTAGTATTTGCCGC
Source organism: Amorphophallus konjac (assembly GCA_022559845.1). Classification (NCBI taxonomy): domain Eukaryota; kingdom Viridiplantae; phylum Streptophyta; class Magnoliopsida; order Alismatales; family Araceae; genus Amorphophallus; species Amorphophallus konjac. The sequence continues at coordinate 468,032,464 of CM040121.1, forward strand.
AAGAGGTCAAAATGATTGGAGATGGGGATGGTGGAAATGGTCCGTTCCTGGGGTATAATTGATTCACCCTCGTCGAGACGGATCCACAAGTCACTGACAAGAACCGTCTTGCTGGAGTTGCTAGTTGCAGCAGCGAGCCGTCTGCCTCTGCGGCCATGGCGACGCTTCTTCTGAGGAGCTGAGGAAGACTCCGCCCTGAGATGGTAGACCGAGAAAACCTGGCCTGGAGCGACCGGCAGTGTGAAGCTATCAATCAGTGGTACTGGGATCGGCCCCCGGGATATAAAACCCACACCGGGAGTCGATGACTGGGTGACTCGGGTATAAGCCTTCGCCCGCGCCGATAAGAGTGTTTCCGATGCTCTAAATGACCCTCTTGCACCGGGAGGCGACGTCGTCGGAAGTGTTGAGGTGCCGATGCCCCGTAGGTGCAGGTGTAGTCGGGCTCGGGTCGGAGGACCCAAGGAGGGTGCTGAGGAACCTTGCCCCCAGGGTAAGAGACCCAAGGGGAGAGCCGGCTCAACTGGAGCCCGGAACCGGGGTCCCGAGTGCAATACCAGGGAGCCGCGAACTCAGAGTTGGGAGCCCACACCGAGAGTTGGCTTTGCTGGGGTTTGGGGTCGAAAACCCGATGAAGAGGCTGAGGAACCGTGGACCTGGGGCTGGAAGCCCGTGTTGGATACCGGCTTGGCTGGAGCTCGGGGTTGGGAACCCGAGGCGGATACTGGGAAGCCGTAGACCCGGGGCTGGGAGCCCGTGTTGGGTGCCGGCTTTTCTATGGCTCGGGGTTGGAAGCCCGACGAAGATGCTGAGGAGCCATGGACCCGGGGCTGGAAGCCCGTGTTGGGTGCCAACTTGGCTGGGGCTCGAGGTTGGGGACCCGAGGAAGGTATTGGGAAGGCGTAGACCCGGGGCTAGAAGCCCGTGTTAGGTGCCGGCTTTGCTGGGGCTCGGGGTTGGGGACCCAAGGAAGATGCTGGGACAGTGACCGAAGTCCGGGGCACGGGGCCCGTGCCGGAGATCGGACAAGGCTGGCCCCGGGGGCTAACGCTTACCCGGGCCAGGGTTGATCTGGGGGCCCTGCAGGGGCTAGTGGTGGCGGTCCGGTGCCTAGCGCTCAGGCGGGACACCGATACTGGAAGCGCGTGTGGCGCATTGGCCACGGGAGCCAATGGAGAAACTGGAGTTGGCTGAGGAGCAGTCACAGGGATCACACCCAAGAAGTAGGGCGATCCGATGACATGGGTGAAGCTGCCGAAAGCGATCGGCGTCGCCAAGTAGTCCACCCGGGCGTGGGTGGCAATGACGTTGGGACCGTAGGTGACAGCCGCCATGGATGCTGGGAAGCTGAGTACTACGTAGGTGACGGTTGCTGACAGTCGCCGAGCATGGTCCGGCAGTCAGAACGTGAACCAGAAGCTGCTGGAGAATGCGCGCACGAGTACCCTCCTCTGTCTCTCTTGAAAGGACAGGGAAAGGGCACGATGGCTTTAGGGCTGGTACAGACTTTTCTTCAGCAAAAAGAAGGAAGGTGGGAGACGTCCCACCGGGCGTGCTATCCTATCTGTTGCATGAGTTTTTATGCCGAATGACCGGGGTGAAGCAAGGGATACAGCAGGGAAGGAAAATACGGGAGTTTGATATATCTCGGGTATCCTCCTTACGGTTTCATGCCTCTCACGGCGGTATCGGGCACTCTCCTTTTACAGAAAGTCGAAAAGGGTCGAATGGCACGGAAATGTCAGGGTAAGGGTTGACCAGACAGGGTGCGAGCGTGCTAGTCGATTTCTCGACAATCACCCATGGAACCAAGGGTTGACCAGGGAAGCGCCACCAGGGCGCGGCACGCGGGCTCGGGCGATCGTGCGACACATGGAGAGAAGGAGTTCCATGGGTGCGAGTGTGTAGGCGGTTGTAGGAATCGTGTACTGGACGTCTTTCCCCACCGGCCGCAAGCAACCGGTGTTTATTTACATCGGATTGAATCTGAACACCTTTGTTCTGTGCTGAAGAAAAGTCTGTGTATATGTCTGAAACCGTGGGTAGAGGGCCGAAGGCATTTTGCAGCTGTGGGTGCGCTTTCGACTGGGGGGTGTTTACTGGGGTTAGGATGTTGGGCACGGATGCCGAGTGGTATAGGTAGGAAGCTGGGGGACCAAATGCGGGCGCTTGTATTTCACTGGCTTTATGATGGGCCACATGGGCTTTACATATGAGCCTAGGTGGCCAAAGTACAATGGGCGCAAGCTGCGGGACAATTCTGACACGTGGGTCGGTCCCCAGGTCATTACGTAATGAGGTGGGTATCCGCGTGTCATATGGGAACTCTTTACAGAGGGATTGGTGTGGGCCCGACTACCTTGGTGGCCAGAGCGGACACGAACTGGTGCCGGGTAGAGGTCAGACGCGGCTCGAGGTGAGCGGTCGAGTCCGGGTCTTGGACGGTGAATGTCATCATGCTGGAGAGTCAAGGTCAGCCCCGGGACTATATGATTCCAGGGTCAGAGGTCCGACTAGACTTGATTTGTTAGTCTGAGGGGCCAACGGCCGGCTGGGAGGTGAACGGTGGGCACGTGGTTCTGTGCCGGGATCTGTTACGGTATTACGTAGTGCCCTTCGTCACCGTCGTAAGTTGGCGTACACAGGCGGACCCGGGATGCGGGTGTATTTGCCATTGGCGTAGTCATCTTTCATGTGGCGAGGATGGACTTGGTGTGAGATGGCTAAACACCACGTGAGGGAAGTATACGTGACATACCCTCGGCGTGTGTGAGCCGACTAGCAAGCCAACCGCACGCGGACTTAGCTTCTCACGTCCCCGACCCTTGCCGAAGGCCTCGGGAGTCCGAGGGTGCGACAATTAGGCCATGGGGTGTTTGTCCGTCCGTTCGTGTATCCGCTTGTGCAAGCCCTTGATCTTTTTCTTGCTTGTTGCCTCATGCCCCTTGAACTTCTAAGGGGGGAAATTTATAGGAAGTTGAAGGGGTGGGGTGGGGTTTAGGCGGACCAAGTTGGGGGTTCAACTTGGTCCAGGTAAACCCCCCAAATATTGTTATTTTATTTTATTTTTAAATTTTTTATTGTATTTTTTATGTGTGTAACGGAGTGGGGAGATGGGGTTTAGGCGGACCAGCCCCATGGGTTGGTCTGGTCTGCCTAAACCCCTCTACGGAGGGGTAAAAATTCTTTTTTTTTTTAATTTGGATGGGGTTTAGGCGGACCAGCCTGGGGGGTCCAGGCTGGTCCACCTAAACCCCTCCCAAGGGGGGTTTGGGAAGACCAAATGGTCCTATTTTTTTTGATTTAAAAAATCCTTTTTTTATTACCCAGGGGTTTAGGCGGACCAACCTGGAGGGCCAGGCTGGTCCGCCTAAACCCCTCCCCAGGGGGGTTTAGGTGGACTGGATTGAGGGAGAGAGAGAGGGCGGCCCCACCTCTATAAAATCTTGATTTTTGTTATTTTTCTTCTTAAATTGGCTAATAAGAAAAGGACAATATGATACTAGAAGGATACTGGTTGACCGGCCACGTGCGTGCGAGGAACGCGGGTGTTGTGACTGACGTAATCCCGGGACTTCGTCTTCGTGAGTTCTTCCGCTCACGAGTACGACGAACGAATCCTTGCACGAACCTTGGGCCGTGGGATTGGGAGTTTGCATGAATTGGGGCTGGGAGAGGCCGTCGGGCCTCCGGACTGGAGAGAGGGCGCGGCCCACGGGGAGTTCCCCCTCCTCCGGGGGTGCGGCCGCGCCCCGGGACTAACCAGCCCCGGACGAGCCGCAACCCCGAGGGATGGCCCCCGGGGGTCTTCCTTCATCGTCTGGGGATGTCCCTTGAAGGACACGGAGCTCCGGGATACCGAGATGGCCCATGGGGGCCGTTGTTCTTCGAGTCGTAGTAGCCGCTCACAAGGTGTTCGGGCAAATGCCCGACACAGCCCAGGTTGCCGAACGGGCCGCGTAGGTGGCTGACGGGCCTTGGATTTGGCCTAGGGCCAAGGGTAGAAGTCCATAGAGGATGGGAGGAGGCATCTTGGGCCCATGGGCCTTGCCTCATGCTGCGTGGCATGTTGTACGGCGGGTTGGCATGGTAGCCTTGGGTTGGTCCGAGAGCTAAAGCTATGTGGCTCATTGCCACGTGTCAGAGGGTCGGGGGTGGCCCCGACTTGCTGGGGGGTCGTTGTAAAACCCAATTAGTGTACTGGAACCACGGGGTGGCCCGTGGATTGGTGTAGAAGGGTTGAAACATGTGCGCCCGTGAGGTGTTTGGCAGAATGCCGAACACATGTGTGTGAGCCGTACACACATACTGCGGGCCTCCCAAGCCTGTGGTTGACCTATTTTGGTCTCCCTTTGACCTTGGAGGATTGAGAGAAGGGGTCCCGGGGTAGGCCCCTGGCATTTTCACTGAGTGCCACTTGGCGTGGTTTGTAGTCGGAGAGCCCCCAGGTTGGCCCGGGTGGTTGTGTAAAATGCGGGCAAAGTCCGCAACTTAGGAGTCAGGAACGGTCCCGATTGATTGCTAATGCCACCGTATACCTCAGCTAGCGGGTCGGAGCCGTTGGTCGGGCCCACTGGGTTGTCAGAGGGGCCGGGTAGCCTATGCCTTGAATGTGTTCGAGGAAATTCCAGAACTCTTATTTCTGGGTATTTTGCTGGGGAAGTTGTCCGGGTACAACACCTATGATATGAAAATTTATGCCAATGGTTGTACACTTATTAAGTTGACAGAATGATGATAGCATATATGCAAGAATGATTCAAAGAGGTGGCTCCCCCTGACAATATGGCCTAAATGCAATAACGACTCATGGTACTCGGCGGAGGTGTATCCTCACGCATGGTGAATGCTTTTAGGCAAGCATACCTTACCTTTCCACAAATCACCATTTTATATACCAAGGTCAAACTAAAAGCCGGCCAGCAACCAATGTAATGCATCATGATTATGTACTTATCAAACCATGCATGTCAATGCATAAAGACATGTGTTGATATGAAAGATATATGCATCTGATTTTCTGTACAGCCTTTTTATTGCACTTCAGCACAGTCAACGAACAACAATAGTGAGAGATGTTGAACACTTCAATCCTTATTGATTTGAGGTCTGCACAGACCAAGCTCCCTTCTTAGTGTAGAAAACCTATCATTATACAAAGGCTTGGTAAAAATGTCAGCAATTTAGTTCAGTGTGTCAACAAAATACAGTTCAAAATTTTTCTTAAGGACCTCATCTCTAAGGAAATGATGCCTAATTTCAATGTGCTTAGTCCTGGAGTGCTGGACTGGATTTTTAGCAAGATTGATTGCACTAGTGTTATCACACAGAATCGAGACACACCCAAGATCCACTAAGTAGTTATGAAGTTGGTGTTTAATCCACAACACTTGGGTGCCATAACACCCCGCAGCAACATATTCTGCCTCTACGGTAGAGAGGGCAACCGAGTGTTGTTTCTTGGAGGCCCAAGAGACTAAACACCACCCCAGAAACTGGCAAGAGCCACTGGTGCTCTTGTAATCCAGCTTGCATCCAGCGTAGTCCGCATCTGAGTAAGAGATAAGAGAGAAATCACAGGATGACGGATACCACAATCCTAAATCTTGAGTTTCGACAAGATATCTAAAGATACGCTTGACAACGATCAAGTGGGATTCTCTAGGACTAGCTTAAAATCTAGCACAAAGGTATACACTAAACTGGATGTCTGGTCGTGATGCAGTCAAATAAAGCAGTGAACCAATCATACCTCTCTAGATTTTTGCATCCACCAATTTACCATTTTTGTCCGCATCCAGTGAGGTTGTAGTGCTCATAGGAGTCATAATTATTTTACAGCCTGTCATGTCAAACCTTTTCAGCAGCTCCTTGATGTACTTGGCTTGACTTCTGAAGCACCCATCTTCTCCTTGATTGACCTGTAAGCTGAGAAAAAATTGAAGTTTACCCATTAAGCTCATCTCGAACTCACTGGTCATAAGACTGGCAAATTCTTCACATATTTCTGATTTTGTAGAACCAAACACAATATCATCAACATAGATTTGAACAATCAAGATATTCTTACCTTACATTTTGGTGAAGAGTGTTTGATCTACTTTACCTCGTGTATACCCCTTTTTGGTGAGGAACGAGCTTAGTCTATCATACCAAGCTCTTGGTGCTTGCCTCAACCCGTAAAGTGCCATGTCTAGCTTGTATACACAATCTTCATGGTTAAAGCTTTCAAAACCAGGGGGCTGCTCCACATAGACTTCTTCTTTGATCAACCCATTCAAGAAGGCACTTTTTACATCCATTTGATATAATTTTATTCTATGAGAGTATGCAAATGCGAACAAAATTCTGATAGCCTCAAGTCTAGCTACTGGGGCAAAGGATTCTTCAAAATCGACCCCAAATTCTTGATTGTAACCTTGAGCCATCAATCTGGAGTTATTTCTTATTATCTTGCCATCTTCACTAAGTTTGTTTCTAATGACCCATTTGATGCTTATGATAGATTTTGATGAGGGTCTAGGAACAAGGTGCCACACATTATTTCTTTCAAACTGGTTTAATTCGTCTTGCATAGAATTTATCCAGTTATCATCTTTCAATGCTTCATCAAAAATTTTAGGTTCAATTTGAGAGACAAGAGCAAGTTGATTTAATTCTTCAACAATTCTAAAATGTGACCTGGTTCGAGTTGGGTCATTCAAGCTACCTATGACTTTTTCCAAAGGATGATCTTTAAGAATTCTAATATCAGTACAATCATTACCTTCACCGGTAGCTTGATCTTTTGTTTTACTTGATTCCCCTAAGTCATCATTTCCTCTTGTCTCTTCTTGTGGAGGATCATGTCTTTCCGTGTTGGATAGGAACTCCCCGTTGTCATCATCATTCCTGCAAGGTTTGTCACTTTTAACATTATCATTCAGTTCATCAAAAGTGACATGGGGTGATTCTTCCACAACTAGAGATTTAGTATTGTAAATTCTAAAAGCCCTAGATCTATCAGAATAGCCAAGAAATATACATTGATCACTTTTGGGCTCAAACTTATCCAATTCTCTTTTGTCATTATTATGTATAAAGCATTTAGAACCGAACACTTTCATATGAGAGAGAGAAGGCTTCTTACCTTTGTACAACTCATAAGGAGTCTTTTTGGTGTGAGCCTTACCATAGATCGGTTAATGATGTAGCATGCTGTATTTACCATCTCAACCCAATATCTCCTAGGAAGTTGTCTTTCTGACAGCATGGTTCTAGCCATTTCTATGAGTGTTCGGTTTCTCCTCTCGACTACCCCATTTTGCTCAGGGGTCCTAGGTGATGAAAATCTGTGTGATATTCCTTCAGTCCTGCAAAAATCATAGAAGTCAGCATTGTCAAATTCACCACCATGATCTGATTGAATGTTGGTAACTTTGAACTCACCGTCTTACTTTATCTTCATGTAGAGTGCCTGAAACTCATCAAAAGCATCATTTTTTTGTGTAAGGAAGAATACCCTTATGAACCTGGAGAAATCATCCACCAAGACATAGCCAAATCCTCTACCACTTAGACTAGCAGTTCTAGTTGGCCCAAACAGGTCCATATGAATCAGCTCAAGTGGTTTGGATGAAAGACTTTCAGATCTATTTTTAAAAGATTTTCTTGTTTGTTTTCCTAGGGCACATGCATCACAGATTTTATTATCTTGCTTAAATGAGAGTTCAGGCAGCCCTTTCACCATTGAATACTTCATGAGTTTATGCAAGACATTGTAGCTAGCATGTCCTAATCTACGATGCCATAGCCATTCAAGTTCAGATTTTGATGCAGCAAGGCATAGATTCAAATGTGCAGGATCATCTAGGTCAATCATGTATACATTATTGACTCTCTTACCAGAGAATTTTACTATGTCAGATTTTGGTTCCAGAATTTTACATTCAAGAGAGTCAAAATCACTCTATGGCCTTTATCACATAATTGACTTATACTCAATAAGTTGTATTCCAAACTTTCAACTAATAGAACATTTTTAATAGAGTTGGAGAGACTCTTACCTAAATTACCTATATCGATGATTTTTCCCTTGTTGTTCCCTCCAAATGTGACGTGTCCACCTCCTTTTTCGATCAGAAGATAGAATTTGGTTCTGTCCCCAGTCATGTGTCTTGAGCAGCCACTATCCAAGTACCTTTGATTATGTACGGCTGCAAGACACTCCTGCACCAAGAATTAAGTGACAACATTTGGACCCCAATAGAGTTTGGGTCCCATCAAACTCTTCAATTCTTCAAAACATGATACCATATTCTTTGGAATCCACATCTTCTTTTCATTTTTGATTTTCTTGCTTGCTGCCATGTTATTGTTCTTTTTGTTCATTTTCACATTCTTCCTTTGTTTCTTGCCTTTTGATTCGTGATGGAAGTGTGAAAAGGGTTGTTTTTGATTCCAATACATTGTTTTCAATTGATGGAAGGTGGTATGGTTCATGGGAAAATGATCCTGACTCAGCCGGTATGTGTGTGAGGCATAATAGGGCCAACCATATGAAGGTGTCGACCTGTGGTATAGAAGTGTCGACCTATTCTTTGTGCTACCCACTCATAACTGCCTCTGTTTGACTGAAGTGTCGACCTCCTGTGAACGAAGTGTCGACTGTTGTGCCCCTTGTGTTTTGATGATAGTGTGTTGTTGTTTTGATGATAGCAACTCAATGAGTCACCACATAAGAATGATGATGATCTATGCTAACTGCTATGGGGAGCGTTATGGGGAGTGTGTTAGGTCCAGGCCCCTTGTGCATTATTGATGATATGATGTTTTGAGTGCATTGTTCTAATTAAATGTCCATGCTCAGGTTAAGTCAGTACAGAGTTTTGCCTAGACTACATGGCTTCTTGGTGCATACTTTCATCCTGAACAAGCTAAGTCCATGCATATGTTTGCTGCATGAACCCTGAGTTCATACAAGGTTGCTCACATGTCGATAAGCTCGTACATGCATACATAAAGTTGATGCAAGCTCTGTTGCAGCACGTAACCGAGTCAGTGAAGGATTAACTGTCTAGGCCTGTGCATATCATAATTGCGGTTCATGGTGGCTATAAGTCAATGCATATTCTTCCCTTCACTCATGCCAAGTCGGTGCATGTCTGAGTCTCACTCAGCGTCTTGATTGTGTCTAAGACATACATATTCGGTGCATGTTTTCTTGCATAAGTGAAGTCAATGCATCTTTTTGATTCCATGCATACACAATGTCACCAAGTCTGTGCTACTCCTGTTGTAGCATGAACTCAAGTCGATGCAACTTTTGTTGCTGCACGCGACTAAGTCCGTGCATGGGTGCATCTTACGCAACAAAGTCTGTACATTCTTCGACGGCATGTCTGTGCATCTTTTGTACCATGCACTCAAAGTCTGTACATTCTGCTGTGGCATATCTGTGCATCGTTTGTACATTGCACGTAAAGTCTGTACATTCTTCGACGGCATGTCTGTGCATCTTTTGTACCATGCACTCAAAGTCTGTACATTCTTCGGTGGCATATTTGTGCATCGCTTGTACATTACACGCAAAGTCTGTACATTCTTTGGTGGCATGTATGTGTAACTTTTGTTCCATACATACGTAAAGTTCGTGCATTTGAATATTAAGTCTACACATGGTTGCCTTGATGACTTAGCAAGTCTATACATTCTCGAACGAACTCTGTGCATCTTTCTACTATCCTCATATTGATTTTAACTGATATCAAGTCTGACCTTTGCAGGATATTTGCTCGAGGAGTTTAAGAAGGGCACGTGATCCAAGAATGGAGGATGTGCCAGGATCGTGACACGTGTAAAGTAGTGAGCTAAAATGCTGCCACGTGGTCAAGGCGCTAGGGCGAGAATTCGTGGAAGACACACGCCCACCTATCTGCTACTGCTATAAAAAGAAGACTTCTCCATCTGGAGAAGATGATCGTGTGTGTAAGGATTGAAAAATACCTTAGAAGAGCAGAAGCAAAAAGAGCCTGCACGATCCAGAGAGAAGAGAAAGAGGAGAAAGAGAGAAGAGAGAAAGAGAGAGAAAGAGAGAGAGAGTAGTAGAGAAGAGAAGAAACGAAGAAGAAGAAGAAAGATAGAGAGAGATAGAGAGTTAGAGGAGAAGAAGAGAAGCTTCATCAGAAGATCTGTCCCTACTAGAATCTGGATCATATCCAATCCATTCAGCTTCATGGGAACCACATCTGTGTTGATATCGTTTACAGCCTTCAGTTGATGTGTTTTCTTGTCTCTTGTTTTTCTTTTGAACCTTTATGCAAGCTGTTAGTCAGCGGAGCAAGCTGTGTTGCTCATCGGTTGTAGAGGAGGATTCCTCTGGTCAGCTAAGCTGTATTGCCCAGCGGGTCAAGCTGTTAGGCAGCGGATGGCTAAGCTGTACTGCCCAGCGGAAGCAAGCTGTGATGCTCAGCAGTTGTAGGCAAGCTGTGAGGCTCAGCGGTTTAAGCTGTGTATCAGCGGAATCCACACTCTGGTTTGAGTGTGGGGTGGACGTAGGTCTGGAGGACCGAACCACCTAAAAAATCTTCTGTGCAGTGGTTTGTTTGTCTATTGTGTTTCGCTAGATGCATGCGTAGGCTCGATGTGTTCCTTCATCTAGTGAGTGGTTTATTCGCACACCGCATATTTGATTGAATATGGGTCTACACACCAGCGCATAAATAGTAGATCATAAGTTCAGTCTATCTGATCTTTCCATTTCGTTTGAAGAGAGCACCTGTGTCATATAAGGCACCGATTTGTGTTAATTCCGCATCATTGTTCGGTTACAGGTTTTAATCGGACAAAATTTTAATAGGGGATTCATTCAACCCCCCCTTTTGAATCCGAGCCTTGCACCCATCAATTGGTATCAGAGCAAGTTTCTGTACATTCAGATCCAACGATCTGCAGTGGATCCTGCTATTTAAGGTGCGCATCTGGAAAGGAGATCATGGATAAGATAACTACCATTCATCAGGAGCAAGAACGGATGTGCTTGATGGCCAACTGGAAAGATGATAATGAGGAAACTGCGTCTCAGGTAAGCTCCGGATCAGAAGAACCCTCATTTGATGATTTGGTAGTTATGTATGAAGAATTGCTAGAATTATCAAGGAAAACAAAATCTGAAAATAAAAGATTGAAGAAAAAGATTGAACAGCATAAATCTGAATTCTCTTGTGAAAACTGTCCAAATCTGAAACAATCTTATGATGCATGTATGCTAGATGTTCATAACTGTAAGGAACAAATTGTGTCTTTGAAAAATGAGAATCAAACATGTTTAAACAAGATATCTGAACTGGAGAACCAGCTGAATGAGAAGAATGATGAACATCTAATGAGCCTGCAAGAGTTTAGTAAGGTTAATTCTGAATTGGATAAACTGAAACTTGAGAATAAAGAATTTCAAAGGAAAAATGAAAATCTTGTGGCTAGAATAAATGAAATCAATGGGGAGGTTTCACATACTTCTTCTGTAGAGTCAGATTACAACAATTGTTCCTCTCTAAGAGAACGCAATGAAGAACTCTACAGTGAAAATGAATGGCTAATGAAGCTGATTGCCTCTCTTAAAGAAGAAAACAAAGACTTATTGAATGAGAAAATTAAAGTCGAACAAAGAGAGGAGGAACTAATTAAAAGAATGGATTTTGTATCCAGTAGTGAAAAATGTGATGAAGAAAATGAGAAATTGATAAAAGAAAATGAAAAATAGAAACAATTGAATGATGCCATATCTGAAAAGCTTCTTGCGCTAGAAAAGGGAAAAGCTGCTGGTATAGAAGAAACTGAAAGACTGTGCAATCTGGAACAAGAAGCTGAGAAACATAAACTTGCAAATAAGGTGCTAAGTGAGTGTCTTAATTGTAGTGAACAGGAGATTTCCAGTTATGAATTACATATTGCTTCCCTAGAAAATAAGATTTATGATCTGAAAAACTCACCATCCAAGTCTGCTGAAAATAAAGGAAAAATGATAGTTGTCATGGAAGGTGAGGATGATGATTCAAAAAAGGGGACTAGTTACAATTCTGGTGTTAAGGAAATTATTAGAAACCAGCTATACATCACTTTTGTGCAAAGCTCTAAAACTAGTCAATCCCTAAAATAAAATGAAAATCTAAAAACACCTTCATCATCTGTATTTCAATTTAAGGATCATAAAGATGAAAAACAAACAAAAGGTGTAAACAAGGGCAAAAATTTGAACAAAAATGACCAGAAAAATAAAGTCAAAAATGCTCCTGCATGTACTAACAAATCTGCTAGTTCTGAGAAATCTGACAGCACTAGGCATACTTCTCACAGATCCTTCACTAACTTGTACGCACATGAAGAGAATATTTCATGCCATTACTGTGAGAAGCTAGGCCATGTAATGCATGTTTGCAACTTGATGGCTGAGGATGAGCATGCTGGTGAAACAATGCATTCTAGGAATTCATTTGGTAGAAACCATGCCACTAGACAATCTAATGCTTCATGTTATTACTGTGGTAGGCGCGGTCATTTCATGAATGAATGCTCCATCATGAAACAAGATGATAGAATGCATGTTAAATCTCCTACATATCATCATGGCTACAAGAGGAACAAGTCTGTGTCAACCAAGTATATCATATGCTTTAATTGTAACAAGCCTGGCCACAAGACTATTGAGTGTTGGTCTGGATCTCATTGGGGTAAGATTGGATCTAGAGATAAGCACCTTAGGTGCTTCGAATGTGGAAAGCATGGCCATACAGTCAAGGACTGTTGGCATGCTCAGGGAAACTCTATTAAATCCAAATTTGCTAAATTCCCTATAAAAGGACATGCATTTGATGGGAGCTTCATAAGAATGAACTTTTCATGTTTCAACTGTGGTAAGCCAGGTCATAAATCGGCAAACTGTTGGTTACCCGAAAATAAGAGACAAACTGTTCATGTTAACAACAGAAAATTTCATGTTCATGCACATAGGTTTCATGTTCATGCTAATGTGCATAATAAGATTAAAAATTCTGTTGTTTCATGTAAATACTGTGAAAAATTCGGACATTTTATTAATGACTGCTCTCTAATGGAATTTGATGATTACCTAGCCAAGAGATCATTTAAAACGCCTATTGGGGGTAAAACAGGACCCAAGACTGCTTGGGTTCCTGCTGGATCAAAATAATCCAATTATTGCAGGTGTGCCTTGGAATGGAATAAAAGGGGTAATAATCTAAGGCACTCAAGAATGAAACCCCCAGGACCCTGCACTATTCAAGTCAGTTCTACAAACTCTCTTTAAATTTTGTCATCTGACATTGTGTGTTTTAAATAGTGCATTTCATGCTAATCTGTCTGCGCTTGATTGAAATCTTCTGAAAATTATGTTGTACATGATGCCTATGATAGTGATTCTTGGGGTGCACTACATATCTGTTTCTCAAGCAAAATGCACAAAAATGTGTTCTTAGCATTCATTGTATAAAATACACTTAATCAGGGGGAGTTTGACTGCGTTCGCATGATGTTCATACTTTGAGCTATGTGTGCACATGTTCATTGAAGAAATGTTGAATTCATTCCTCATGCACTTATGCTTTGGTGCTTGAGTGTGCACATAGAAAAGGTTAGAAACTCATGAGCATAGTCTGCACATTCATGATGCATATTTTGTCAAAACTCTGCATTCTGTCATTGCACTTGTTGCATTTAAAATCTTCATACATTGCATATAGTCAGGGGGGTTTGTTTATCCCTGCATAACGTTCATAACATTCATATTCAGGAAATATCTCTAGGAGAGTCATTGCATATGCATGCATGTAGAGCAGTGTATTGCATATCATCAATTTTGAAAAATCCAATAATAAGAATCTCATTGCATCTAGACAGAGGGAGCTTTTTAGATCATCTTGTTCACCTTTACCTGAAATTCTCCTGTTAAGTCAATTGGATCTTCTGCTGCTCTCAATTTGTTTTACTTGAATTCTCTGCTGTCATCACTGAAATAGCTGATCTGTATGTATTCCAGACTCAGCTACTGTTTGCTGATATACACTCTTTTGATGCTCTTCTTTCTTGTTGTTGTTTCTTTCACCAGCTTACATTCATCCTTCACATTCTTCTTAACTGGTGTGACTGATTTGTATCTATTGTTGATTAGTTGGTCAGCTGTATTTTTGATCTAATCTGAGGAACTCAAGCTGCATGCCATGCAATTCAGTCTAAGAATCATACAGAAATTCTTATCATATAGGTTTAAGAGTGACCACTGAATCAAACTGATATAAGGTTAATGTAGTCTCAGATTTGCATTTAAATGACTTGAAAATATCTGAATGATAAATTTTAATAAACTTTAACCATATGGGTCATGAAAACCTTAGATTCACTCATCTGAAATCTAAAAATTTGAAATCAAGGCTACTTTGGTTGAGATACATAGAGTGAGTATTGTTCTTAAACATTAACCTTGAAGAGTCTGACTAAAAAGAAAATCGGTTAGTAATGTAATGACTTTGTTCACTGAGAAACTGGGTCCTCCATCAAAGAAATGAAGTAAACCCAAGTCATGAAGTGTCATAGTCGCTTAAAGCAAAAATCATTGAGAACCTAACAGAGCAATGGCATGTTTGTGTTGAGTAACTGAGGAGTCTGGCCTCTAATCAAGGTGTCTCCTCACGTAAAAAGACACTTCTATTGCTAACTCTGGTCTCAATGTTGAGAGGCAATGACAGTTATTACACTGAGTAACTGGGTCACTTCACCTGAGACGTGTTGTGCCTCACGTAAAAAGGTGTTGATCAACTTAAATTGCTCAGGAAAAGAATAATGTGCTTCAAATGAAAATCTTGCAAACTCTGTCAACACATGCTCTTGTAAAAGTGTTTAATCTCAATACTAATATGTGTAACTCTCAAAGGAGTCATTGAGATCATGCGTGTAAGATAAAGATGATTGGTCCTGAGTGTTATCTAATTATTTGGTTCACCTTTATTAAAACTTGAATTCAGATATAAGTATTGAGTTTAATTGACAAATTTGGTATACATCATAATTAAATCAGGTTGGTCAAGTTGCCAATTCATAACCCTCTATGATAGGAGAGTCTATTCATGTTAAGACTTATTGGAGTGGTGCATGCCTTACAATCCCTCATGATCTGATTCACCCCTGACAACTTAATCAACAGGAACCTTGTTGACAATTCTCTCTTATCTGTTGATTGGTTGTTCCTTGAGATGTACTGTGCTTTGACTGTTTCTCACCCCTACTCTTTTCTACCATTACTTTCCTATCATCAACTGTTTTACTCTCCACACTGTTGGAATCTTCCATCTTGTTTCTGTAACCTATTCTAGTTCTGTGGACCTTCCACCTGCTTCATTCTGTCCATACATATGTGAGGTGCCACAACCATTATTGGTTTGGATTCCTTGTGGTGGCAGATTTCAGATTGCTTCATTGGATAACCAGAGTTCATTCCTACACTTCAGGGGGAGTTCTGGGTCATCTGCATTTAAGGGGAGAGTAGTCAAACATTCATGTCTATAGGGGGAGTTCTTATATTTTAAATAGGGGAGAATTGGTATCAAATTTCATACATATCTTTCATTCCACTCGCAAATCATTTCCTTTTTAATTATGTCAAAGGGGGAGAATTGTTTGCTTGCTGAGTCTGCGTGACTCATTGTGTTGACATCATCAAAAAGGGGGAGATTGTTGTGCCCCTTGTGTTTTGATGATAGTGTGTTGTTGTTTTGATGATAGCAACTCAATGAGTCACCATATAAGAATGATGATGATCTATGCTAACTGCTATGGGGAGCGTTATGGGGAGTGTGTTAGGTCTAGGCCCCTTGTGCATTATTGGTGATATGATGTTTTGAGTGCATTATTCTTATTAAATGTCCATGCTCAGGTTAAGTCAGTACAGAGTTTTGCCTAGACTACATGGCTTCTTGGTGCATACTTTCATCCTGAACAAGCTAAGTCCATGCATATGTTTGCTGCATGAACCCTGAGTTTATACAAGGTTGCTCACATGTCGATAAGCTCGTACATGCATACATAAAGTTGATGCAAGCTCTGTTGCAGCACGTAACCGAGTCAGTGCAGGATTAACTGTCTAGGCCTGTGCATATCATAATTGTGGTTCATGGTGGCTATAATTCAGTGCATATTCTTCCCTTCGCTCATGCCAAGTCGGTGCATGTCTGAGTCTCACTCAGCGTCTTGATTGTGTCTAAGACATACATATTCGGTGCATGTTTTCTTGCATAAGCGAAGTCAGTGCATCTTTTTGATTCCATGCATACACAATGTCACCAAGTCCGTGCTACTCCTGTTGTAGCATGAACTCAAGTCGATGCAACTTTTGTTGCTGCACGCGACTAAGTCCGTGCATGGGTGCATCTTACGCAACAAAGTCTGTACATTCTTCGACGGCATGTCTGTGCATCTTTTGTACCATGCACTCAAAGTCTATACATTCTTCTGTGGCATATCTGTGCATCTTTTGTACATTGCACGCAAAGTCTGTACATTCTTCGACGGCATGTCTGTGCATCTTTTGTACCATGCACTCAAAGTCTGTACATTCTTCGGTGGCATATCTGTGCATCGCTTGTACATTACACGTAAAGTCTGTACATTCTTTGGTGGCATGTATGTGCAACTTTTGTTCCATACATACGTAAAGTTCGTGCATTTGAATATTAAGTCTACACATGGTTGCCTTGATGACTTAGCAAGTCTATACATTCTCGAACCAACTCTGTGCATCTTTCTACTATTCTCATATTGATTTTAACTGATATTAAGTCTGACCTTTGCAGGATATTTGCTCGAGGAGTTTAAGAAGGGCACGTGATCCAAGAATGGAGGATGTGCTAGGATCGTGACACGTGTAAAGCAGTGAGCTGAAATGCTGCCACGTGGTCAAGGCGCTAGGGCGGGAATTCGTGGAAGACACACGCCCACCTATCTGCTACTGCTATAAAAAGAAGACTTCTCCATCTGGAGAAGATGATCGTGTGTGTAAGGATTGAAAAATACCTTAGAAGAGCAGAAGCAAAAAGAGCCTGCACGATCTAGAGAGAAGAGAAAGAGGAGAAAGAGAGAAGGAGAGAAGGAGAGAGAAAAAGAGAGAGAGTAGCAGAGAAGAAAAGAAACGAAGAAGAAGAAGAAGAAAGATAGAGAGAGAGATAGAGAGTTAGAGGAGAAGAAGAGAAGCTTCATCAGAAGATCTGTCCCTACTGGAATCTGGATCATATCCAATCCAGTCAGCTCCATGGGAACCACATCTATGTTGATATCGTTTACAGCCTTCAGTTGCTGTGTTTTCTTGTCTCTTGTTTTTCTTTTGAACCTTTATACAAGCTGTTAGTCAGCGGAGCAAGCTGTGTTGCTCATCGGTTGCAGAGGAGGATTCCTCTGGTCGGCTAAGCTGTATTGCCCAGCGGGTCAAGCTGTTAGGCTGCGGATGGCTAAGCTGTACTGCCCAGCGGAAGCAAGCTGTGATGCTCAGCAGTTATAGGCAAGCTGTGAGGCTCAGCGGTTTAAGCTGTGTATCAGCGGAATCCACACTCTGGTTTGAGTGTGGGGTGGACGTAGGTCTGGAGGACCGAACCACCTAAAAAATCTTCTGTGCAGTGATTTATTTGTCTATTGTGTTTCGCTAGATGCATGCGTAGGCTCGATGTGTTCCTTCATCTAGTGAGTGGTTTATTCATACACCGCATATTTGATTGAATATGGGTCTACACACCAGCGCATAAATAGTAGATCAGATGTTCAGTCTATCTGATCTTTCCATTTCATTTAAAGAGAGCACCTGTGTCATACAAGGCACCTATTTGTGTTAATTCCGCATCATTGTTCGGTTACAGGTTTTAATCGGACAAAATTTTAATAGGGGATTCATTCAACCCCCCTTTTGAATCTGAGCCTTGCACCCATCATCGACATGTGCTCTGTTTCCCCCAGTTATAACGGTTTCTGTCTGGTTGAAGAGTCGACCTCCTGTAAGTGGAGTGTCGACCTATTGGGTAGTATCTGGCAGCCTGATTGGGTGATGACCACGGGCGTGTCGACCTGTGCTGGGTGAAGTGTCGGCCTGTGTCATTTCTATTTTGAGGATGTGCAGACCTGAGCTGTGAATAAGGTTGACCTGCCTGGTTGTTTTGAAAGATTTTCTTGGAAGATCTAGGAGTTATTACTTCAACTGATTCAACCTTCTTTTTTCCCTTGTTTGTGGATCTTTCTTGATTTTGGATGGGTTTTGTGTTTGAAGTGGAAGCACTTGTGGAGGAGACAAAGGTGATAGTTTTCAAACCAAGTTACTTTTTGTTGGTGGGATTAAAACCCAACCCTTCTTATTGAAGTTCATTTTTGTACCTAGCATTGCATCTAGGCTTTCTCTACCATCTACAAACTTTTCCAAGGATTGTTGTTTGTCATTCAGTTCTTTCTGAAGTTTTTTAATGTTTTCAAGAAGTTGAGAATTGACTTGCTTGACAGCTTCATATTTTTCATTACACAATTTACTGTCATTTTCCTAACTTTGCATCTTTATTTTTTTTCATCAATTTCATTTCTTAAGTCTTCATTTTCAACTTCTAAGTCAGCCATTTCTTTTCTACCATCTTCCAAATCTTCAATCAATTTTTTAAGGTCTTCAATTTCAGATTCCAAGGAGACTGTTTTATCACTTAAGCTTTGATCATGCATAGTTGAGTTGGATTCCTTGCTTAAGGCTTTGTTTTCCTTCTTATACATGTCATACTTATCCATGAGTTCTATGTAGGCTTCTTCCCAATCACTTGTAGTGAAGTGCTCAAAAGGAGAATTTACCTCAGATTCTTCGTCTCCTTTGGCCATTAGGCTGAAGTCTTCCTTTTCCTTCTCCATAGAGCTTGTTTCATCGTCATCTTCCTCCTCGTCGCTCCACGTGCATACCATGGATTTGTTCTTCTTTGTCCCTTTCCATTGGCCAGTTTTCTTCATTCTTTCAGGACATTCAGTCTTGATATGTCTTGGTTTGTTGCAAGAGTAACAAATAATCTTGTCAGCTTTCTTAAAATTTTCAGAACTTGATCTATAACCTTTCTTTACCTGTGGCTTCCTTTTCATGAAGCCCTTGCCCTCTTTTCTCAGAAAGCTTATGAACTTACGTATGAGCATGGCCACTTGATCCTCATCTTGCTCACTGGTAGAAGTCTCACCTTCCTCGGAGGTAGTTTGGTGACTAGGTCCGGCCTTTAGAGCCAAGGGCTTCTTCTTGGTCACTTCTATCTCCTTGTTCTTCAAGTTAATCTCATAGGTCATGAGTGACCCTATGAGCTCTTCTACCTTGGTGGTTGATAGATCTCTGGACTCTTCAACCACAGTAGCCTTGGTATGCCATGCCGGGGTTAATGATCGGAGAAATTTTCTCACTATGTCTCGCTCTATATATTTCTTTCCCAGATCAGTTAGACTATTTGTGAGCGTAGTTAAACGAGCATACATATCTTGAATGGACTCATCAGTCTTCATTCTGAACATTTCATACTCAGAAATCAAGATGTCAGCTTTGGTTTCACGCACCTGAGATATGCCTTCATATATTACCTCTAAGCGATTCCACATCTCCTTGGCTGTCGTACAGGTTGATACTCTTGAAAACTCTACTAGATGAAGAGAGCACTGCATGCCGTGTTTGGCACTCCAGTTGACTATTGACCTTCTTATCTGCTCCTTACTCCAGACGTCTTCATCTTCTGGAATCTCGTAGGGGCCCTTGCTAATAACTTGCGTGAGCTCATAGTCTTGGGCGCGGATGAACACCTGCATATGATTTTTTCAATAAGGGTAGTTAGATCCAGTGAACTAGGGCGGTCTGTTAACAGAATGTCCTTCGGGCATAAGACCCTTGGACGCCATTCCACCATTTCTCTCAAGGTCGTTGGACCCCATCATGAGAGTTTGGCTCTGATACCACGTGCTAGGTGGGAATGGCTGATCTAGAGGGGAGGGGTGAATAGATCTGGCCCTCTTTTTCTAGATAAACAGGATTGTGGCAGAATAAAATAACTAGCACATGAAACAAGAACCTATACGCAAGATGATGGAGTGTAAATAGACAACGAGCCTAAGCAAGCATCTAGCGTAAGATGATCAAACACATGCAAACCACAAGAGTAGGGATTTTTAGGTGGTTCGAACTCAAACCCAAGTTCTACGTCCACCCCTCACTTAAACCAAGTGAGGCTTCACTAGTGTCACCGCACTAAGCCACGGTAAACACAGCAAATGGCACAACCGGCCAACCACAGACACGAGAAGCCCTCTGTCTGTCTTCCTACAGAACCAGGTAGGGACTGAAACACCACAGACCGGAGAACACCTCCGTCTGTCTTCCTACTACACCGGTAGGGTCGGTTCAAAATTTATGATAAGAACACACAAAAAGGAACAATGCAAACTCCAGACAGAGTTAGTGAAACTAAGGCCTTGAGAAAGGTTTCTGTCTGAAAGATGGAGAGCTTGGACGGCTACTTGCAGAACCCTTGCTTCCTTCATGATG
This sequence comes from Amorphophallus konjac, assembly GCA_022559845.1. Lineage (NCBI taxonomy): Eukaryota > Viridiplantae > Streptophyta > Magnoliopsida > Alismatales > Araceae > Amorphophallus > Amorphophallus konjac. The sequence goes on from CM040121.1 coordinate 468,053,033, forward strand.
GCTTTTCCTTGTAGAATGAGGAGCAGGTGGAAGAGAAGCTTGCGATCAGTTTCAGATCTTTAGGCGATGGCCTTAGGCTGTTGTCCTTCTTCTTTCTTCTTCTCTTCTTGTTCTGGACGCAGCTTGCTTAGATTTCTTCTTCTTCTCCAAGGTGCGCCAGCAGCGGTAGCAGCAGCAGCTTCTTCTTTTTCTCTTTGTCTATCCGTCCTTCCTTCTACCCAGCATCAGATCGCCTCTTGTATTTTTCGCCTGTGCGATTCCCTGTGTCCATGGGATTGCGTCGCACAGCTGGCCCTGCAGAGGGAACTTTCCCTCCAAAACTCTTGTTCACTTTTGTTCCAAATCTGAGCATTAAATGATTCTTGTTGACAGTATCCAGCAGACTGCTTCCTCATTGGCTTAGGTCACTTCTATGCTTGTTGTACCTTCCTAGGATCATCTCTCATTGGCTGCCAACAACAGGTGGTGTGACATTTTCCATAATTGAACTCTGTCACAGCTGCCACAAAAAAGTCATTTCAGATATGGTGATGATGGTGGTGTCACATGTCTGACCTTGGGAGTTACTCCAGACCTCGACATCCGTGTTTTTTCAGGATTTAAGGTTCATATTTATATTCCCTGGATGATCTGACTTGCTTTTAAAAATAGCTTAAAAAACTTCTGGAAGAACCATAGTGTCGACCTCCTGTGAATGGAGTGTCGACACTTCTTAGCAAAACCGCCACAATAACGCTCTCTGGAAGACCATAGTGTCGACCTACTGAAACAAGGTGTCGACACGTCTTTTGTAATCTGCCAATATAACGCTCTCTGGAAGACCATAGTGTCGACCTCCTGGTACAAGGTGTCGACACTTCCTTTAAGGACTCATGTCTTCAATGCTCTCTGGAAGACCATAGTGTCGACATGCTGGAACAAAGTGTCGACACTTCCTTTAAGAGGAATGTTTATAACGCTCTCTGGAAGACCATAGTGTCGACCTCCTGATAGAGGCAGGTCGACACTTCCTTGTGAGCTTCTTCAGACATATTCTTTGAGGTGACTTGGGCTCGTTCTTTTGCCATCCCTTATGACGTATTTGGCTTATCTGTCATGAGAGTATCAGTCAATGTCAGCATTCAGGGAATTAGAATATTAATGACTCAGAGTGTTGGTAAGCATCAAAACCATAGAAAGTCAATGACTCATGGTGTTGAACAGCATCAAAACCACAGGGACATAACAGTCCGCGCCTTGGGTGTCTCCCTACTCACCCCAGTTGAAAACTGAGACACCGTACAAGTAACAGAAGACAAGAGTATAGTCGGGGTCGTGCTTGTCAGCACGTGTCTATAGTCCCCGACCACGTGCACATACACTGACTGACTGCGCTACGTCAGGCCCTCTAGCTGGTTTTTCTCTGACAGAGACTTGAGCCACCACAGTAGGAGGCCCTACGGCAACCAGCTTAAAACCGTCTCTCTCGGGTCTAGCTCTCCACCTCTCCTAGGTGGGTTAGCACCCACGTACCTAGGCAAGCTATGACTTGTGAGGGCAGTCACTCGATGTGGGAACTCTCCATAAAGAGAAAACACCGAAGCACCAACGGCTACATACGCACCTATCATAAGTATCACGGAGTACCAAGTGGCTCGAGGCCACCAGACTCAGGACTGCTAACTAGACCTACTAATCCAATGGCCATTGAGTCACACGACTCAGTACAAGAGCGTTGTACAGTACAGATCCATGCCGTCAAATCATCCTAGTTCAAGATTCAGACACCACAGTCAAAAAGGACTCTGAAGGTGGCTCGCAACCGTCGGGTCCATTCCCTCTCTAAGGGAGACTAGAAAGCCCCCAACACCCCTGGCTGGGTCACGGGACTCATGGTCGTTGGCCATACTCATGGCCCACAAGGAAAACACTTTCCAAAAAAACTAACACTGTGCGAGGACAGCCCTCCGCACCTACACAAGTACACGGTGACTCGAATTAGCATAACGAGGAAGCCCGGAACACACGGGGTCACTCGGACCCTCAAATCTGTACGAGCACGCTAATCTAGGTATCATGATTCCTCTGGACACTCAAAAGTATGAACTCGGTCCCCACGGGGTGTCTGGGACATCCACGGGGGCAAAGGTCGACCAAAGGGTCTAGACCGGGTCGACCGGCGGCCAAAATGGGCGAAAGGAATGTGTTTTGGTCGACTAGCCCACTGGGTTGGTCGACCTACACAGGGGTCGGTTGACCTGGCCCACTAGGCCGGTCGACTTGGCCCACAGCCAGGCTACAGGGAGCCATAGTCGTTCGACCGAACCCATTGGGCTGGTCGATCGAACCCACTGGGCTGGTCAACTGAACCTGGGTAGTTTGCCAACCGTGGCGAACGCCCAACCGATCGACTAAACTGGCCCGTTGGTCGACCGATTCCGACGATGCACCTACGAAACCCCATTCGAGGGGCCCTATTCCACGCCCCAATCACCCCGGGTGATGGGGAAAACATGGGGGCATCATTCCTCACCCTCTAAACTACCGAGAGGGCCCAAACAAGCCACAAAAATGCAGTCGATTCGACGAATCCGTCACTCCTCCCAAAATCATACTTTTTAACCCCCGCGTGAAAGAAAACCACCCTCAACCTCACCTCGGCCTACAAAATGTAGGAAAATGGAATGCACGAGCTAGGGATCCATCCCCTTACCTCTCACGACGAGATCCCACCCTGAGGATGCCGATTCCACGTGAAATCGAGCCTTGAACCAATGCCGGCTTCATGAACTTGCGAACGAGATCCACCCCGCCACCACTCCATTCCTCACTCCATGCTCGCCGATTGCCACCCCACGTGTCCCACCGCCTCGCCCACACCGTCCTCCATCGGTTGCCCGGATAAGGGAGGGAGAGAAGGAGAGAAACAAGAGGAGAGAGGGAGAGAATGAGAGAATGAGGACAGAGGGGGGTGTTAAAGGGTTTATATAGAAACTATTTTGAGATTTCAAAAATCCAAAAAATAGAAAAATGGGGAGAAATCATCCCCACTATCCTCGAAAAATGCACAATGCGTCTGTCATGTCTCGGAGCTCGAAAGCACATCGGTTCATTCTACACGGGGATCCGAAGGTCCAATAGCCAAAAATCTAATTTAATCGTAAAACATGATCTGGGACCTACGGAAGCACCCCAAAACCCATGGATTCCTAATCCAAAAATCATTGGTCATTACAACCTCCTCCCCCCCCCCCACAAAAATTTCATCCTCGAAATTTGAAGCAACTTCCATCTCACAGGGGAAGAACGACTTAATCAGCTGGCAATGCTCCAAGAGCTCTAGCTAAAACCTCAATTCTCGTGAAATCATGTTTCTTAAGGGACACATCCAGACCATTATCATGAACAAAAACATCTCGCTTCACAATCACCATCCATACTAATTCCCACATCGGGCATTACACGCAAAAGGATATAAGTCTGGCATCACCTCAGCTACAATAGGACTTTAGAGCTATAGACATCGTCAAGCACACTCTCGCACACTGAGGAGACGCGACCCGCGCCATGAAAATTTTCCACCAATCTCACACCCTTCACAAGGGACATCCATCCCTGAACCTCAACTTGCTCACGTAGTCATCTCAACAGGCAGCCACACTTCCGTCGGCTTCACACCCCGAACACTCTCATATCTGGAAAGCCGAACACCAATAACACCACTGGACCAACCATGGTCCCAACATAAGCCTGCTATGAACCCAGATCTAGCTCGGGAAAAGGGTATATCATAATCGGCCACCCAAGGCCTCGCCTGCACACGACTCTTGCCATTCTCGATTCATCTCAACTGGCACCCTCTGGCTACGAAAATCCATATGCCAGCCACCAACTATTCATCAATGGGAAATTCTTACTTGTTCAACTTTCCTCTTTCATGCTCCTTCACCAGGCCCAATAATCTCATTCTAAATCTCGATCTCATCTGTTGACTCTTACACCGACCATTACCGCATCTCGAATTGGTCCTCACAAGGACACCACATCCGATTCTGATCCTCACGCCAACTATACCCTCTTAAGGGAGCACAGCGAAACCAAATGACAAGATTCCACAATCCTTGGTCCATATCAACTCAAACTCAGACTTACAGGGAACTCCTCCCATGATGGCCATAAGACCTAGGCTCTCATTCGACGACATCCCTCCTGGGATCTCTGTACTCAGGCATCGTCCATTATACAGTCTCATCAAATCCTACATCTCAATTATTCCAAATGGACACTTGCCAACCTCGGCTCTGCTCTCACCATAGAGCCACAGGACATAACCTTAGCAATCCACAACACATATCTCCAAGACAAACAAGTGTCGTCTTTCTTCCACAGAAGTCTGGCCAACGACGCACCAATCTATACAGATCTCCAGACACTACTGATCCTTGACCTAACTTGGTCCTTCTTGTACCATTTTGAAACTCTCGGACTCAACTAGGCCTCTTCCAGGCATTATCACAGCCGACCACTTTGCTGGCCTTACCAACTGCTCACAGCTACCAACTGGGACCCACAAATCTTTTCTTTTTATTCACTTTTCCTAGATCCCAATTCTATCCCGAGGACACAGCTTTCCACACAAGTCAAGCACCTAGCTTACCAACTCTGATCATCGCGTCCTCGTCCTCTATTAGGCTATTTTCTTTCCAACCCCCAACTAGGTCCACTACCAAATACCTGACATCACTTCCATTAGATGGGTAGGGTACTTGTTCGGCACACTTGCCGTCATATTTCCCCAACTTTCTATTTCTCCGGTGCCACAAACCACAATGCCTTGAGCAATGGCACGACAATTGACATGGCTCACATAGCCAGAAATAATCTCACACCGAGGAAGCAACCCTCTCCATTGGTCAGAATCCTCTGGTACACTACCAAATCTCAGGAATCCTTCCGTAGTAGCCATTCCTACGATCATGGACCTATGGGTTATGGGCCCACCAGGCTTCTGCTACGCACTCTGCACAACACGTACAACCATCACAAACAACTCGGGATCCGCCATCCAAATATTTCTCAACATAGTTGGCTAATTTCAGAAAATATGGTGAGGAAAGCTCAATTACCTCGAACCCAAAGCTGAGATTCTCTCTCCTGATCTCACAATCCTCCTGCAACTCCGTAGGCTTCGATCCATAATACATTGGAAATCACAACACCAGCCATGCATTCTTGCACACATAGCCCCGCTGGCACTCATCCTTCCATAATAATGCCAACACACCCTTACACATCAAGGGGAGGGCATAAACTCTCACAGGCAGTCGCACTGCCAATATGTAGAGTGCTTCTCACACGGACTCCTTGGCATACATGAGGAGGACAACCAATCCAAACACGCGATGAACAATGGTGAAATCGAACCAAAACATAATTCTCTCCAACCAAGGAGACACAAACATACCTCCTACGAAGCTGGAGGTCCCCACACTTGACCTGACCTTGAATCTTACGCATATTGGGAACCTCACCTTCCAGCACCAAGGAAAACCACCGCTACTATCAGGTCAACTTTTCCAACAATACTTACCAAGTGTCCCGTCGGACCACACTAGTAGCATTTCCCGGCACACTATCACAACTTGTCGAATGACGACTCACCACGCCTCAAGCACTGACTCTGCTAATTGCCAGTCACACTCTACCACAGTGGTTGAGCTAGCCACTGCCACACGCTCCCTTCCTATGCCTATCTCTGATCTTGGAATCACTAACCTATCAAAAAGCTTACCGGGGAGTGAGGAAATCACTAAAGACACTAGGCTCGAAGGCTGCTACACCTCTAACCACATGACATCATTCCCTCGAATCTGTCAAGGGAATATCTGCCTCCCGGGCTACTACCGTGCGGACCACCATGCCAAGAACCACAACATGAACCATAATTGGCACCTGCCTAGACTTATCCTCAAGCCCCAAATATGCCACTGAACCTCCACACTTCTCTGCCACATCGGTCAACACATCTTAGAGTGGTGCATAGTGGCCTCAATTCCACAATTTGGGCCCATAATTAAGCCACCGCCATATTATCCCAAATCGATCCAGAGCTAACACAACCCATTCATATGTAGACACGCAGGACTTAGAACTCGCTTGGGCATCTCTACCCAATCCTGCCTCGAAATCTGCAAAAATGATCGAGACTAGCACGTCATCTCCGACACCAACAGAGCATGATGAGAATGTCAGGCTCGACAATCAACAGCTCACCAGGAAGATTCTTCACTCGTCCGAGCATTCTCTCGGTCTAGGCATCCGCTCGCTACCTCAAACCACTACATTGACGCCTCAGGGGCTGGCTAAATCTCAAACTTGGGTGGCCAAAATGACACCAACACCTTTGGAGCACACTCGTGGCCACCTAGCCATGAACTATCCTCGCCAGCCATCGGCCTCGTCGCTGGTGTCTCTGATGCTGCACCACAAACTCATACCTACCGACAAAACTCTACCCAACTCAGCACAATCGGGGCCACCACCACTGGGGAAAATAACTCTCTATCCTACTCTCTAGGCCCCCTGCCGACACTCCAACAATAACTAACTCCGCCTTCACAGCGCCACCGCCGCACACTCTAGCTCTCACAAGAGAAACAACGCGGTTAACAAACACAAAAACCCTATGCCAGTTGCCGACTATATTGGACCTTATGGACTCTAGAACACTGCAATTATCTCAAATTTCCACGTATGTCCACAACTCCGCTTTGATACCATCTGTAATGACCCAAGATCCGGATACCGGGAATTACCCGATACCATTCGAATCTTGGCCCGCCACCCAGGAGCCGAAAGGCTTGGAAGGGTTATTTAGGTGTGTGGAGGTACATTAAAATTTAAAATAATATAAAAAAATTACAGAATTAATTATTTAAATAATAAAAAATAAATTACATTTTCGATTAATAAACTAACTACAGAGTCCAGTCCACAAAGTATAATATATAGAGAAAGAAACGTACTCAATCGACAGGTATGTCCCCGACTCTGACAAGCTGGCAACTACGAATCTCCACACTACACCTCCGAACCTCGAGGAGAGACCGCATCACCTAAAAAGAAAGGGGGTGGGCATCATCTCATTGACTCAGTAGGGGTCTCCCAGATCCCCACAACAAAATAACGGCGATAAATAGCAATAATGGAAATAACAATATCAACAGTAACAGGAGTAGCAACGACAACAATAACAACGACAGCTAGTGGAACCACGGCTCTTTAAGCTACTCCTAACGAAAATGAAAAGCAAACCCCAATCTCATAGACGAGGACCGCCGAACTAGCGGGAAACCCTGGGTACACTACCAGGAAGGGAAAACCACGACATCTCTATCGTGAAGACCCGTCCTCACAGATGGAGGCCCAAATTAGACCACACGGTCCAGGGGTACAGTAACGACCTCGCCGTTGTGAACCCTACACTGTCCACGGGTGAGACCTCAGTAACTCTACCGGGAACCCTCGACCTAAACGTCGAGAGTAACACATGGCAATCACCCGAAATCATGACCTAGCTGTCAGAAACCAAAATCACGAGCCACGAGGGTCACGCGTCATGTGACGGAAGAACCTGCCCACTAGAAGTAAGGTCGGATGCGTCCACTGACAACATAGTTCGTGCCCAGGGTGTCTCCCTACTCGCCCCAGGTGAAAACTGAGACACCATACAAGTAACCGAAGATAAGGGTCTAGTCGGGGTCGTGCTCGTCAGCACGCGTCCGTAGTCCTCTACCACGTGTGCACACAATGATTGACTGTGCTATGTCAGACCCTCTAGCTGGTTTTCCTCCTGGCCCGGACTCGAGCCGCCATAGTGGGAGGCCCTATGGAAACAAGCCTAAAATCTTCTCCTCTGGCTCTGGCTCTCTACCTCTCCTAGGTGGGTCAGCACCTACGTACCCAGGCAAGTTACGACTAGTGAGGGCAGTCACTCGACGTGGGAACTCTCTATAGAGAGAAAACACCGAAGCACCAACGGCTACGCACACACCTATCACAAGTATCACGAAGTACCAAGTGGCTCAGTGCCACCAGACTTAGGACAGCTAACTAGACCTACTAATCCAACGGCCATTGAGTTACGCGACTTAGTCCAAGACCGCTATACAGTATGGTTCCATGCTGTCGAATCATCCTAGTCCAAGAGTCAGACACCACGGTCAAAAAGGACTCTTAAGGTGGCTCGCAACCGCTAGGTTCTTTCCCTCTCTAAGGGAGATTACAAAGCCCCCAACACCCTTGGCCGGGTCCGGGACTCATGGTCGTTGGCTATACTCATGGGCCATAGAAAATGCTTTCTGAAGAAACTAACACTATGTAGGGACAGCCCTCCACACTTACACAGGTACACAATGACTCGAATTAGCATAACGAGGAAGCCTGGAACACATAAGGTCACACAGACCCTCAAATCCACACGAGCACACTAATCGAGGTGTCATGATTCCTTCGGACACCCAAAAATATAAACTCAGTCCCCACGGGGTGTCCGGGACATCCACGGGGCCAAAGGTCAACCAAGGGTCTCGACTGGGTTGAGCGACGGCCAAAACAAGCGAAAGGAATGTGTTTCGGTCGACCAACCCACTGGGTCAGTCGACCTACACAGGGGTCGGTCTACCTAGCCTACTTGGTCAGTCGACCTGGCTCACAGCCAGGCTGCAAACAGCCCTGGTCGGTCGACCGAACCTACTAGGTCGGTCGACCAAACTTGGGCAGTTCGCCCACCGTGGCGAATGCCCAACCGGTCGACCGAACTAGTCCGTCGGTCGACCGATTCCGATGACACACTTACGAAATCCCATCTGAGGGGCCCTATTCCACGCCCCAATCACCTCAGGTGATGGGGAAAACATGGGGGAATCATTCCCCACCCTCTAAACTACTGAGAGGGCCCAAACAAGCGACAAAACGCGATCGATTCGACAAATTCGTAGCTCACCTTAAAATCATACTTTTTAACCCTGACGTGAAAGAAAATCATGCTCGGCCTACAAAATGTGGGAAAATGGAATGCATGAGCTAGGGATCCATCCCCCTACCTCTCATGATGAGATCCCGCACCGAGGATGCCAATTCCATGCGAAATCAAGCCTTGAACCAACGCCGGCTTCACGCACTCATGAATGAGCTCCACCATGCCACTGCCCCATTCCTTGATCCATCCTCACTGATCGCCGCCCCACGTGCCCCACCGCCTCGCCCACGCCGTCCTCCGTCAGTTGCCCGGAGAAGGGAGGGAGAGAAGGAGAGAAACGAGAGAAGAGAGGGAGAGAATGAGAGAATGAGGAGAGAGGTGGGTGTTAAGGGCTTTATATAGTAACTATTTTGGGATTTCAAAAATCTAGAAAATAGAAAAATAGAAAAAATCATCCCCACAATCCTCGAAAAATGCACAACGGGTCTGCCATGTCCCAGAGCCTGAAAGCACATCGGTTCATTCTACACGGGGATCCAAAGATCCAATAGCCAAAAATCTGATTTAATCGTAAAACACGATCCGAGACCTACGGAAGCACTCCAAAACCTACAGATTCTTGATCCGAAAATCCTTTGTCATTACATATATATTACCTATGGTCGATGTCGTAGGCAATAGAGATACCATACCTACGAGTTGGTAGCTCCGTAGGAATAGATAGATAGATTTAACTATCTACGAACAATGTCGTAGGTAAGTGATATATTATACCTACGATTCTGGTTGGATGACTATATTGAACTACCCACGGAGAATGTCGTAGGTATGTGATGTCACATAGCTACTGTTTGAGAGGGTCGTAGGAATAGATAGTCATACTGTACCTACGGTCGATGTCGTAGGTATGTGATGCAACATACCTAATGTTAGTTATGTCGTAGGAATACTTTTTATTTTTATATATTACCTACGGTCAATATCGTAGGTAAGTTATAATTTATACCTACGATTTGATAGTGTGGTAAGAATAGATAGTCATATGAAATTACCTACGGTACGAGTCGTAGGTATGTGAAGTAATACGCCTACGGTTTAATTATGTCGTAGGAATAATTTTATTTTTATATAGTACCTATAGTCAATATTGTTGGTAAGTTATAATTCATACCTAGGGTTTGATAATTCATACCCTCTGCCGTAAACCCTCTTTCCTCCCCCTCTTTATTCCCCCTCCACCACTTTACTCCCCCTCCGCCTCCACCTCTCCAGGATCGTCTTCTGGGGACTTATCGGCCTCCCTCCGTGCCATGCCTGCGCTCCACACCCTCCCTCTCTTTTCGTAAGCCCTATTTCCACCGCCGGTTTACTCCCCCCTTGTCATAAATCAATTCTGACTTTTAATTTAAAAATTAAAAGATAAAATAATTTTTTTTCTTTTATTGATATTAAACCTTCTATTAAATATAGAATATAAAATTATGCCTTGCAAAATTTAACTAATAGAAGGCAACGCGACTTTTATTTAGAAATGAGATTGGCCCTTACTCCCACCCCTGTTCGATTTTGGGTTTCCTATGTTTGCAAACCTCCTCCCGCCCCCCCTAAGATTTGGGTTTTCTTCCCCCGCAAACCTCCTTTTCCCTCCGCCTCTTCACCTCCCTAGCCTCCTTCTCCCCCCTTCCCTCCTTCCCTCTCTTCCTCAGGTCGCCTACTATTCTTCCTCCTCTTCTCCACCGACCTTCTCTCTCCCATCACGACAAGGATGAAGCTGCCGTCTATGACTGGCTGCGACACCACCGCCGTCACCATCGCCGCACCATGGACGAAATCCTCGAGGACTCCAATTCTTCCTCCTCTCTCTCACTACTAAAAATTTACATATAGAAGGCAAAAAATAAAAGACAGAAGTCAGTTGTGACTTATAATTTAAAGATTAAAAAGTAAAACAATCTACCTTCTATTCATATTAAATATCTTCTCTTAAAGATAGAATATTAAATCATGTCTTATAAATTTTAATAAATAAAATTAATAATACAGTTATATCTTTTATTCACTAATTTTGAAAACACCGCCCCCACGCGATTTTTGATTTCCCTCCCTAACAAGCCTTTCTTTCCTCTTCCTCCCCACCTCCCTGACTCCTCTCTCTCCCTTCTTTCCCAGCGTGGGAATCCTCTGCCTCCTCACCTCACCGACTCCTTCTCTCTCTCCCCCAGCATGGAAAGGTCTCTTCCCAGCAAAGCTGCCGTCGCTATCGTTTCTGGCCCTCTCACCTTCTCTCGCTGGCACCGGAGCCGCCACTCCCTAACCCCTCTTCCCCGCCGTCGAGGACACATCGGAGGGAGAACGCCCAGTCGCCATTGCTGCCGTCGCCCGCGGGTGCTGTCGCCCTCGACGGTGCCGCATTCACCGGTCGCCGCCTCCTTCCCCGCTCGCTGGTAGCTGCTCCTGGGCACTGTCTGCACCGACGCCGGCCGCCGCTTGCCCCAGCCGCCATCTCCTCTTCTTGCCTGAGTGCCATCCGACCTTTCTCCCTCCCCGCCGCTGCCTCCTCCTCCACGCCGGTGGTTCCCCTGGTGGCTAGTAGTTTCCCCTCTCCTCCCTTGCTTCCGCCGGTGGGTCCTCCTCCCTCAGTCAGAGGTAAGTATCAAATGCATCTACAGATTTACATAACTTTTTAATCGATGTTGGGTACTCCTGACTACAGCAATTAGGTAATTTTAATGTTGAATCTCAATGCCATAGTCTGGATGTTTTGACAAGGCTACGAATGATATTAGGGACATTACTTGGTTAGGAAGATCCTCCTTTTCTTTTCCTTATTCATTTTTTCTTTTATTTCTCTCTGTATTGCGTGTGGAGTCCACTGATTTTTATTGAAATATTTGGCTGATCCTGTGCTTGATCTCCACAAAGGAGCAAATGACATCACCAATCTGTTCTACATTGTTTGCTATACATCTTTGTGATAATTCTTTTCTTCGACATTAATCACATGAAAGCTTCAGCATTTAAAGGTGTTTCAACTCTCCATACCTGAGCAAAATGAGTGTAAAATTGATGCTGCTCACCCAACTGCTGATTGAAGTTCTCAACAGAAAATTATTTTGATTGGTCGCCCCAAAATAATTGACCATGTTGAGTAACATTTATACTGATAGATTGTAAGGACTCCATAAGTGAGGTAATTTCAGATTTCTCATCTTCCTTGAGGCCTCTTCTCAGTGTGATAGTCCAATGAATGCTGCATGCATCCTGTTTATGGCATTGTTGCACCATGCTACATTTATCTCTTGCAATCTGAAAGAGCTTTGGAATTCATCTTTTAGGGGGTGATCCCCACACTGCCAGTCCCTCTAGAAGAAGATATTCATCCCATTTCCTATCTTTGTTTTAATTGTTGATTCCATGAAGGTCCCTGGTTTCAGTAAACTTTCCATAGGTGAGAGGTATGAACTATTCTGAGTACCACTGGTAAATTCATGTGTCTCTTGTCAGGTTTATGCAAAATGATGGTTTTCAAAAGTGGATGATCATTGCCCTGCAATTTCCACAGCTACTTGGCTAGAACAACAAAATTTATTTGCTGTAGGTTTTTGACACCGAGACCCCATGTTTCTTCAACCTGCAAACTACCTCCCACTTCATTAGTAACACAACAAACTTTCTTTATGACCTCCCTACAGTAATTTCTTCCTGATGACATCAATCTACTTACAGATGGAAGCAAACCTAGATAAAGATGATAAGAACTGCAGACGCATTGCGGTTAACACTAAGTTATCGAGAGTGATTCTACCTTCTAGTAATAAATGGCTTGCTTTCCAGGCTTTTCCTGCATTTTGAGAATAAATGGGTACCAATCTCCTGGCTTAAGATTTTGGTAGTGAAGTGGCAGGCCCAAATATCTTTTTGGAAGATTCTTCATTTGGCAACCCAAATCTAACGCAAGCTGCTGAGTCAGATGATCCTCCATATTAACGTCCATTAAAGATATTTTGGCTAAACTAACTTTCAGGCCTAGGCAAGCTTTAAAACTTATTAAAATAAGCATTGACATGCTGAGTTGGTCCACATTTCCTTCCAAGAATAGGAATATACTGTCAACATACTGATTATTTGGATCTCTGCAGATTGGAATATTGCTAATCCAGCCTTGATTGTCTACTCTTATCAACATTTGTCTACTCTTATCAACATTCTGCTCAGGATATTAGTCACCAGCACATATAAGAGTGGTGAAAGATGGGCCTCCTTGCCATGGTCCCCAAGCACTGGACAAGAAACCAGACACTCTACCATCTAGAAGAATTGAGGACACAACTCTGAATAACTATAATGAAATCAGCTGGAAAGTTATGAACCTCATGCAAGGTTTGACTGATCGATCCTACCAGCCGTGCCAGTTTTTTCTGGTATGATTTGGTATGGTAATGCACCGTACCAGACCAAGAACAATTTTTTTTTTGCAAAAAATAATAATTTGTAATAAAAATAAATTAAACTCCCAATGATGTGAAGTAGACTTCTATAGAGTTTATTCTGTAAATATCGCTCTCCCAACACTATTTCGAAACCCCCCTGCCCGTGGCCTCGGCCGCCTCCCCTTTCTTTCTTCCCTCTCTTCCTGTTGCTGCGGCTACTACTGCTTCTTGCTCGGCCAATGGTGGGTGCATCCTCAGCGCCTCCACCGCTTCCTCCCACCCCATCTGCCAGATCGACCTCTCTGGCTCCCCTTTCTTTTGTTTCAATGTGTTTTCCATATGTTAAGATTGTTTGGGAAGGTTTAACTATCTGAAATTAATTATAACCACTCTGACTAAACACCTTTTTATATAAAAAATGGAAACAAAATGACTTCTAACTAAAAGTTTTGCCAAACAACATAGGTAGCTATATAGGGAAGCCAACTTCTAAGTTAGAGTTAAGGTCATCAATGTAATCAGGTTTGCTTAGCTTTCTATGTCAGGTTACTTTTCTATTTGAGTTTTCCTTGCACTTTCTATGATTGTTGTCCTGTATTTTAAATATGACAATCTGGATTGGTATGAAATGCTGAAGGTTGTGCATCGGCTGTGATATTCTTGACAAGGAATAGATTTGACCGTCATGCTCTGTTTTATTTGATTAAATTCATCTAGGCACATAGTTATGAAAGAACAAAAGAATGTGCACCATTCTTTTTCATTTTTACATTTTTAGGTTAAGTTTTTGACTCCAGTTCGGTAGAAAGGCTGCAAATAATAATTGAAGTTATTGTTGTCCATAATGATTGCTTCTAGATCACAAGAATTGAGTATGTGCACTCAAAGGGTTATTTGCTTAGGGACATCAAGCTAGATAATTTTCTCATTGGGACGGAAAGCCAACTAGGCAAGGATTGAAATAAGGTATAGCTTTAGGGTCTTGCATTATTTCCCATGCTCATGCTATTTGAATGTGTCAATGATGTCCAGGTATATATATATATATATATATCATTGATTTTGGACTTGCAAAGAGATATCGTGATTTGTCCACCAATCGTTGCATTCCATACATGCATTATTTTTTATTTTTGAATGATTGATATAGCATGAATCCCACTGGGTTTGCAAATAATCTCTTGACCCAAACTTTGCAAAAACTGTTTATGGCTTGAGATTAAAGTATCAAAACCATCTATCTAAAGTTGCTTTTGGAATATTTTGGATTTTCACCTTCAGATGGAGAAATGGTAATCCTGAAATACCTATCCAAACTGCTCCTCCTGTTGATACCTTAGTTCATGTAACCCAAAGATATAATTATTCCTTGATTCATTTCATATTCTACCATTTTTCACACTGTAAATAATTGCCCCACACACAGATATCCCACTACTGTTATGACAACTGCTTATAAATACAGAGCTTCTGAGTTGACTTCCTAGTCCAATTCAAGTACTCAAGAATAAATTACAAGCAAGCAAGGAGATGAAAGTACAGAACCTATCAACAACAAACAATTGTATTAGAAAATAGAAAACATTGATATTTTCTTAGTCAGTAAAATTAGACTATGCAAGGGAAGAACAACATTAGTTAGGTTTTCAAGTGACACTAGGACTTCTGCACGGGCTAGCTTCTTTCTATAAGTTACCAACTCTTCCCAAATTTTGTCAGCCTATATATTTGAGAATAAAATAGCAGGGAAAGAGTGAGCATTTGTACTCTGAAATTCTAAAGAAGATCATGAAATCAACCTATGATGAAAACTATCCACTAGAAACAAACCTCTTTGTTGTTGGTGATCACCATTGATCTGTAAAAAGTATTTGGATGCAGTCCCCTAAAATAAGAATCCACCAGCTCTTTTCTAGTCTGCCCTTAAGATGGTGGAGGAATGTCTCTTACCAATATAGTAAAGTCCTCAGGCTTCACTTCTGGACGTGCTTTGGCCACAGCCCTCAGATTTGAAACATACATGTAGGCTTTCCATAACACAGAATGCTACGAAAGAAACCCAATATGTTGCTGCAAGAAAGGCCCACAGTCGCGGGTTTTTTTCCTGCAATAATTGGAATACAGAAAATACACAAAATAAGACTTTGCAAGAGAAAAAGATTGTAAAGCAACATTAACAAAACACTATAGTGCCATGCGGGCAGCCATCCAATCAAACTGCTACTTTCTAATGCGCCACTGATATTGCTGCCCCCAGTTTACGAACACTGTGTCAAAGCAGAGTCTTTTACCACCTACATGGCAGTGCACCAAATTGTTGCAGATTCATGCTTGCGCCTAATATTGTTTTTATTGTTTCTTATGGTTGTCTTTTAGATAGTCCAAAGTCATTTTTGGCCTGCTGGTGGAAGTAAGCATGTTTTGTTTTCTTTTCCTCTGTTTTGATTGTGACAAGTTTCAGTGGTATGTTTAAAATCTGAGTTTGGGATTTGGGATTCTTACAAGTTTCAGTGGTGTGTTTGAAATCTGAGTTTCTATGGAGATCCCGATTTCACTTTCCCGTAAGATTTTCTCTCAAGAATTGTTTTATGGCATCGCTATTTTGAAAGTACTTTTCCTCATTTTATTAATATTATTGCTGAAACTTGGAATAATGTTGCAAGGATTTCTGGAACAGGTATGTGCCTTCACATTTGCATCTTATGATGTTAGAACTGGTCAAGAACTCCTTGCGTGCAGTTCAGGATCGATACATGAATTCTAATAAGGATGCACCTCCAGTTAGGATCATAGTTGCCGATGGCATTGAGGACGTTACAATTAAGGTAAACAATAGTGCATTCTGGTACTGTTTTAATTATCCCTAGCATACTGTGTTTGACCCAAGAGAATATAAACATCCTGCCTTTTCAATGAGTTCATATGTCTTTTCGCATTGGATAGTTTCAACCATTAAGTTTGA
Organism: Amorphophallus konjac; assembly: GCA_022559845.1. Classification (NCBI taxonomy): domain Eukaryota; kingdom Viridiplantae; phylum Streptophyta; class Magnoliopsida; order Alismatales; family Araceae; genus Amorphophallus; species Amorphophallus konjac. The sequence continues at coordinate 468,069,384 of CM040121.1, forward strand.
GCCTTTGGCGTTGCATAGATGTGATGGCTAGCATCATAAGAGAGGCTACCTTTTAATGCCCATTTGAGCATGGTGTTTTTGTGATAAAAGGTGTTAATTTTCTGTTCCATGCATATTTAAGGAGAAATGCATTGTTACTGAAATACAAGGACAAAATTACATCAATTTTATACTCACTAGGAGATCCTTTCTTGAACAAGATAGATGCTTGAAATATAAGGTTCCTCATTGTATCCCCCCATCTTTTTATTTATTTCTGCTTTATGAGAGGTTATAAATATGATTAGGGCCCAAAGGCTTTGGTGTCATTATCCTTGGGTTGTGAAACAAGCCTAATGTTGTATCGCTGTGATTCCAAGTCTCCCAAAATCTGCCATACCATTGCACATTGCCAAACATCAAGTCTCAGAGTGATTTTCACATAATTTGCAATGAGAAAATCAATATTTTATTATTATCATTCTTTCATTTCTAAGTTCAGATTGCCATGTTTAAGTTTGAAGTGAAATTACTCGTAACCATTTATCTATTTTGCAGTTAATCCCCGATGCGACTAACTATCACTCTCCCACCTTGTGATTTGCTTACTTATTTGGTGATATCTTAGACTCACATTTTGATATGTATAATGATGACAAATACATTAATTTTGATTATATATATATTTTGACTAAATTACATCTGTATGTTTTTTGTACTTGGGGATGCATCATGATACATTATTGTCACATATTGTGATTATAATGATACATCGACACAATGTGATTACTGATGGAAACATTTTGCATATAATATCAATGTGATGAATTTTTTGATCTATGATTCGTATGTGAATGATGTGGATGTACATGTTGTGAATATATATAATTTGTGAATGTGTATGTTATTATGAATGTTATTATAGGTTATTATAGGTCACTTACAGGTTAATTCATAGTCAAATGAGTTACTTACGATTAGTACAAGTTACCTACGGTTCAAATTGTTACCTACGGTTAATACAGGTTACCTACGGTTCAAATAGGTTACATACGGTTAGTATAGGTTACTTACGGTTCAAATGAATTACCAACAGTTAGTACATGTTACCTATGGTTTAAATTGTTACTTACAGTTAATACACATTTACCTACGGTTTAAATGGGTTACTTACAGTTCGTACAAGTTACCTACGATTCAAATGGGTTAGTTCAAATTGTTACCTACATTTAATACATGTTTACTTATGGTCCAAATGGGTTATCTACAATTTTACAAGAATATTATGGTCATCGGTAAAAACTACGTAGGTACAGTTTTACCTACATGGCATAAATTTGTAAGAAATTACCTATGTGAAACAAAACGTAGGAAATTACCTATGCGAAACAAATCATAAGAAATTACTTATGTGAATAATCATAGGAAATTACCTACCGGACTAAAATCATAGGAATATAAAAATCCTATACATACAAATACTTAGCGTAGGTAATTACCTATGCCATATAACCATAGGTGTTGACGCCCCTTTTCCTATGGTTTTTTGTCGCGTAGGTAAAACTTTACTTACGTAGGTTTTACCAACGACACATAAGCGTAGGGAGTGTCGTACGTTGGTAAACCCTTGTTGTACTCGGGCTATTTCTTGGCAAAATAACAAGAAATAAGGGTTTGGGCATTTCCCCAAACACCTTCAAGGCATGGGCTATCTAGCCCTTTCTACAACCCTGTGGGTCCCTACAAGGGCCTTGACCAGCTTGCCGTGACATGCGGCGACATAAGCAACTGTCCGGGGTCAACGCCGGCCACTCACGTATGGGCTTTGCCCGTATCCTACACGCCCGAGGCCACCCGGGGGCACCCCGACATTAAGCCACGCCACGTGGCACCCAGTGAAAGGGCCGAGGGCCCACCTCGAGACACTTCTTTCAACCCTCCAAGGTCAAAGGGAGACCTAACTAAGTCAACCACAGTCTTTGGGGGCCTACCACGCACATATACGGCTCGCACGGGTGTGTTCGGCATTCTATCATACACCTTGTGGGCGCGTGTATTCCAGCCTGTCTACACCAAACCATGGACTACCCCGTGGTTCTAGCACATCCACTGGGTCCTACAATGACCCCCCCAGCAAGTCGGGGCCGCCCCCGACACTCAGACACGTGGCAACAAGCCACTTAACTCAGCACTCGGGCCAACTCGGGGCTACCCTGCCAACCCGCCGTGCAACACGGCACGTAGCTCGAGGCATGACTCACGTTCCTGAGATGCCTCTCCTAAGCTCCCATGAGCTCCCTTCTTAACCCAAGGCTCGTCTTGGGGCCCCTCGGCCAGCTACCCAAGCCGTTCGGCAATCTGGGGTGTGCCAGGCATTTACCCGAACGCCTTGCGAGCGGCTACAACAACTCGAAGAACAACGGCCCCCACGGGCCCATCCCAGCTTCTCGTATCTTAACGTCCTTCAAAGGACACTTGCAGAAGACACAAGGAGACCCCGGGGGCCATCCCTCGGGGTCACGATCGACCCCGAGGCCAGTTCGTCCAGGGGCGTGGCCGCGCGCCCCCAGGGAGGGCGAACTCCCCGGGGGTTGCGCCCTCCCTCCAGTTCGGTGGCCCCATGGCCCCACTCAGCCCCAGTTCGCCCAGTTTACGGTCCTACGACGCGGTTTGTGTGTCATACCAATTCGTGAAGTCGACACGTGGACGCGGGAGCACAAAGCGACAGCACGGGGGAATTCCTCAAGTTCGACGCGCTCGCAAGCTTCCACGTATCCTCCCAGCCAAGTTGTCCTTTTCTTCTTAGTTAATTTAGGGAGAAATAGACCCAAAAAATGGATTTTATAGGGTGGGGATCGCCTCCCTTCACCCTAGCGCCACTTCGCCTAACCCCCCCCCCGGGGGGGGGTGGGGTTTAGGTGGAACCAGCCTGAACCCCCAGGCTGGTCCGCCTAAACCCCCTAGGGGAGGTTTACGTGAACCAGCCCGTCCCCCTGGGCTGGTCCGCGTAAACCCCTTCCATTCAATAAAAAAATTACTTTTTTAAAATTAAAAAAGCCCAAAACCGGCCCGCCTAAACCCCGCCTAAACCCCCTGGGTGAGGGGGTTTAGGCAGACCAGCCTCACCCCCTGAGGCTAGTCCGCCTAAACCCTTCCCAACCCATTTTTTTTTACAAAAAAACACCCTCCGTGAGGGGTTTACGCGGACCAGACCAGCCCATTGGGCTGGTCCACCTAAACCCCACCCAGGGGAGGGGTTTACGCGGCCCAACTCAACCCTATGAGTTGGTCCGCGTAAACCCCTTCTCCCCTGCACTATTCACTCGGGTTTACGCGGGCTGGCTTGAACCTATCAACCTAGCCCTCCTAAACCCATTCTAACCCTTTCAACTTCTCTATAAAAACCCATTAGAAGCTCAAGGGGTGGAGAGATAGATCAAAGACAAGAAGACATCCGGCCTTCAAGCTTCAAGCGACTCCAGGCAACGAGCTAAGGAGAATTGTGTGTGGGTGACTTGTTCGTCGGCTTAGTACGCCAGGGGTATGTCGTTTGCACTCCCCTCACGCCGTATTTAGCCGTAACACACAAGTCGACACCCACCATGTGCGAGACGTTATGACAAGGGCGAACGTCCCCCCATGCCGGGATTCCCCCTTACGTGCCTGTCGGTGGCAACCACGCGTGTATCATGATGTCACACTCTCTCGCAGTCACGAGGCCATGTTTGACCGCTCTACTCGAGTCGTGATCGGCCCTCGCCCAGACACCAGATCGATGCATCCCTCCAGTCGTCCAGTCATAAGCCCCTCGTTCGGTGTCACCACCATGGCCCACGCCACGAGAGGGGCCCTCTGTAAAACACACATGTGTTCATCTGTCACGCATTGACTCGGGGACCGATCATCACATCGGAATTGTCCCATGGCGTGCACCAGTTATACCCTGGCCACTACGGCCTACTTGTAAAGACATGTATATCTCAAAAATTACACCGCCAATTGGACGAATGCTCTCGCATCCATGTTCGGGCCCCCAGCTTTCTACCCACACCACTCGGCATCCGTGCCTAACATCCTAACCCCAGTAAACACCCCTCAGTCGAAAGCGCACCCACATCTGCGGAATGCTCCCGGCCCTCTACCCACGGCTTCAGGCATATATACAGACTTTTCTTCAGCTCAGAACGAAGGTGTTCGGATTCAATCCGATGTAAATAAACACCGGTTGTTTGCGGCCGGTGGGGAAAGACGTCCAGTACACAAATTCCCACAATCGCCTACGCACTCGCACCCGTAGAACTCCTCTCCATGTGTCACCTGATCGCCCGAGCCCACGTGCCGCGCCCTGGTGGCGCTTTCCCGGTCAACCCTTGGTTCCATGGGTGATTGTCGAGAAATCGACTGGCACGCCCGCACCCTGTCTGGTCAACCCTTACCCTGACATTTCCGTGCCATTCGACCCTTTTCGACTTTCCGTAAAAGGAGAGTGCCCGATACCGCCGTGAGAGGCATGCAGCCGTAAAGAGGATACCCGAGATATATCAAACTCCCGTGTCTTCCTTCCCCGCTGTATCTCTTCTTTCACCCCGGTTATTCGACATATAAAATCCCGCGTAACAACCCTATACCTACGATTTTTTGTGTCTTTATCTACGGCATTCGTCGTAGGTATAGGTTCTTCTTGGTGTAGTGAACAGTACTGAATTGTGAGGGAGGAGAAGAAGAAGGAAGGGGAGAGGCAGGGAAGAGAAATGCAGCGGCAGCTACGCAAACGGGAGAAGGAGAAATGCAGAAAAACTTACCCCGCTCATGAAATGCCACAACCAACTTCTCTTATAGGGAATAGATGCGAAGGGGTCAGAGCAAAAAGATCTTACATGCACAACCGAATCCAGCAATCTTCCTATGCCACCCATGCGTGTTTCCATCAATTCGCCGCGCGCCAGCCCTTCCATTGACCAAACTGCATGCCACCTCCCCTGGATGAACTTCATGCATCTACTGTTTCCTTTCTATGAGAACACGTTGCACAAGACCCCGCCAACTTTTTTCTTATCATATTTGCCTGCAACCACATCCCGTGCAAACACGGAAAGCCTTGCGTGCACCACCCAGCCACTACAGGACCTCATAAATGCCACACAAGCATGTTTCTCAAATCGACGTCTGACCACCTTGACACCATTTAAATTAGCGTCCAATTGATAGGACGTCATTTCTTCCGAACTAGATACGCGTTCACTTCGTCTAATACACCCATCTTCACAGTCGCATATGAAAAATAAAAAAATAAAATTAAACTTGCATAATAATAAAAAATACAATCTTGCAATTTATCTCTTTCATATATCTCAAGTCTCACATATTATTTTCTACCCCAAAAATTAATTAGTTTCATGAAAATTTGATTTTAATGTGAGATTGATATTAATTACAAAAATTGCATAATTATTTGCATTAAAGCCCAGAAAATAGTGTGTGTGATATGAATAAACATATAAAATCAAGTACTTATCACACCCCAACTTGCTCATTGCTAACCCCTTAGAAATGTAAACAATTAAAAATTAGGAACTAACAAAGAGTTCAAACATTTCATACCTCATTTCTAAATCCTCCCTCATAGAATTAACCAAGGATCAAGACTTTAGAAACATTCAAGTATGCTAGACTTAAAATCAGAAATTATTGCACAAAACTTTCTTAGAATTTATCCAAAGTTCTACATCACTTGTGCTCGTGAAATCATGAAATCTAATTCCACAGTTGGAATATTGCATCCCTCATAGTGCCATTTAAGATAGGTGTCTTTCAACTTTGCACATATCTCAGATTATAACTTTGAGTATGATAGCTTTCACTCTGCCTTATTTTCCTCTTTTTTTCTTTTTCTTATCTTTTTTCTCAAACACATAGTGCTGCACATCCCTTCACCGTTTGACGTGACGCGCCTCACTTTCCAAGTGGGGAGACTCGGTTATTAAGATTATGGGTATTTTCCATGATTTTTTTTCAACACTATCCTTGCTATGTAGTTTTTTTCCCAAAAATATCTCTTTATTGGGGAATGTAGAGTATCAAACACCACACTAAATGACAGAAGACTTGTCTTGCTTGTTTCATTAGTGTGGAAGTGATCTTTTTTACAAAATGCTAATGAAATTTAGGAGATTCTAAGTCAATTTTCCATGGCTAGATATTTAAAATATTCCATCATCCTTCTTAGTTTCCTCCATTCTAGATTCTCTTTTAATGAAGTCATAAATCATGAAAACTCAGTTGTTTTTTTATTTAATATGGAAACATCATTCAAATAGGCATAAAAACAGGTTGTATGAAATGTAACATGAATTCTCTCCTCCCAACTTGAATGACATTGTCCTTAATGGCATGAGCAATATATCACAATGGAACAATGTAAACATGAATTTTGCTGGAAAGGAAAGGTACAACCTGGGATATCTAGACGTGGTCCTCCCTAGGCATGGCTACACGTTGAAACATGAGAACACAACTAAAAAAAATAAAACATTAATTGAAAATATTGGGTTACCTCCCAACAAACACTAAGTTTACTGTCTGTAGCCAGATGCATGCAAGCTCTCATAACTTCACTCTGGATCACTCAATGCAATGGATTCTTTTGGAGTTAGTTGTGTATTTTTCAAGTAAGGTTTGAGACGTTGACCATTGACAGTGAAACTATGACCAGTTTGAGGATCTAAAATTTTAACAGTGCCATGGTCAAAAACTTTAAGAACAACAAACGGTCCCTCCCATCGAAATTTTAATTTATTAGGAAATAATTACAACTCAGAATTAAAGAGCTAGATTTTTTGATTGGGTTGGAAATATTTTCTCAAAATATGTTTATCATGAAAAGCTTTAATCTTGGCTTTGTAGAATTTAAAATTTTCATAGGCTTCGTTGCACAATTCTTCCAGCTCATTAAGATGTAGGGCTCTATGAGAACCAGTCTGAGCCAAATCCAAATTAACTTGTTTGATAGCCCAATAAGCCCTATGCCCTAGCTTAACAAGTAGGTGACAAACTTTGCCAAAAATTAACCTATAGGGGGACATTCCAATGGGAGTCTTATATGCACTCCGATAGGCCCACAAAGCATCATCTAACCTTTCAGATCAATCTTTCCTATCAGGCCTAACATATTTGTGCAGGATGCTTTTGATCTCCATGTTTGAGATTTTAACTTGGCCACTCGTCTGGGGATGATAAGGGGTAGCAAGCTCATGAGTGATCTTATATTTTCTAAGCAAAGCTTGGAATTAGGAATGAGTGAAATGTGCACCCCCGTCACTGATGATGGCTTTAAGACACCCAAATCTACAAAAGATGTTCTTGCGAACAAACTTCATTTATGATCATTAGTCCAGGTGACTATAACTTCTATCCACTTAGACACATAATCAACCATTGCAAGAATGTATTCATGTCTAAACGATGGTAGGAATGGTTCCATGAAATCTATTCCCCAAACATCAAAAATTTCTCCCACTAAGATGGGATTGAGTGGCATCATGCCTCTCCTCGAATTGTTTCCCACAACTTGACACTTAAGACAGGTCTTGCTAAATTCATAGGCATCCTTAGATAGCGCAGGCCAGTAAAACCCACTTTGCAAGACCTTAGCAGCAGTCTTCTTTCCTGAAAAGTGTCTCCCACAAGCTAGAGTATGACAAAAATTCAGACTATTTTGGTGCTCTTCCTTGAAAACACATCGCCTTATTATATCATCTAGACCCATGTGAAACAGCTCAGGGTCCTCCCAGAAATAGTGTTCTATTTTTGAGAAGAAGTGCTCTTTCTCATGCTTAGACCATCCCTCGGGCATTTGACCCACCACGAGATAGTTAACAATGTGAGCATACCACATGGGTGAGAGGTGAGTGAAAGCTAAGAGATGCTCATTAGGAAAGGAATCTTGTATGGGTGCACTTTCTGGGATAATTATCATGGAGGGATGATCAACAACAACATTTTCTGACCCCTTCTTATCTTGAATTTTGAGATCGAATTCCTGAAGCAATAGAATCCATCTAATGAGTCGGGGTTTGGCTTCCTTCTTAGACAACAAATATTTGAGAGCATAGTGATCAGAGTAAATTATGACTTTGGACCCTAAAAGATAAGCTTTGAATTTTTCTAGGGTGAAGACTACCGTGAGTAGTTTTTTCTCTGTAGTAGTGTAATTCAATTAGGCATCAGTAAGTGTATGGCTTGCATAATAGATCACTACGGGATGTCTTTCAATTCTTTGTCCCAAAATAGCTCCCACTGCATAATCAAAGGCATCACACATGATTTCAAAAGACAACGACTAATCCGAAGATTGTAGAATTGGAGCTTTAGTGAGGGCCACCTTTAGAGAATTGAAAGCTTCCAAGCATGATTCATCGAGGTGGAATGTGACATCTTTAACTAGGAGACGAGTTAAAGGTAAGGAAATTGTGGAGAAGTTCTAAATGAACAGGCGATAGAAACTGACATGGCCTAAGAACGATCGTACTTACTTCATGGAGGTAGGAGGAGGAAGATTGGAAATTAAATCAATTTTAGCCTTATTTACCTCCATATCCCGTTCAGATATAATGTGGTCTAATACTATGCCCTCTCTAATCATAAAATGACGCTTCTCCCAGTTGAGCACAAGATTGGCTTCTATGCATCGTTCAAGTACCTTCTTCAGATTTGATAAACAGTTTTCAAAGGATCCCCCAAATATTGAAAAATCATCCATGAAAATTTCAAGGAATTCTCCCACCATATTAGAGAAGATCACCATTATACATCTTTGAAAAGTGGCTGGTGCATTACAAAGTCCAAATGACATTCTCCTAAAAGCAAACGTGCCATAAGGGCACGCAAAGGTGGTCTTCTCTTGATCTTCCGCATAAATTGTCACTTGATTATATCCGGAGTACGCATGTAAGAAACAAAAGAACTTTTAGCCCGCCAACTTTTCTAGAATTTGATCAACAAATGGGAGTGGAAAGTGATCTTTCTTAGTCATGGCATTGAGCTTCTGATAGTCTATACACACTCTCCATCCCATAGTAAGCCTAGTAGGCACCTCCTCTCCTTGATCATTCTTCACCGCTGTCAGCTCAGCTTTATTTGGTACCACTTGAGTTGGGCTCACCCATTTGCTATCTGAGGTTGAGTAAATGATTCCTGCATCTAACCACTTTACAACCTCCTTCTTCACTACCTCTTTCATGTTCAAATTCAATCTCTTTTGCATCTCCCGATTTGGCTTGGCATTCTCTTCCAAATAGATGTGATGTATGTGGAAGGACTAATTCCCTTAGGGGGTGTTTGACGGGCGGTTAGGATAGGGGAGTCGATGAGAGAGAGAGCGGTGGGCGCCGCCTCTCCCTCACACACAACCCCGCTAACTAGGGTCGGTTAGCACACTCGACCCCCCCGGGGTCGAGTGCGCTAACCCCACCCGGTTAGCAAACACCCCCTTAAGATCAGCCATCGTCCAACCTATAGCACTCCTACGAGTCTTAAGGACATCAAGCAGTTGAGTTTCTTGAGTAGAGGTGAGGTTAGAAGCAATAATAACTGGAAAGGTGTGGTTGGGGCCTAAGAAGACATATTTGCCTGAATCTGGGAGAGGTTTAAGTTCAAGTTGAGGAGGATTTTCTAGAGAAGGAAGAGCATGTTCAGTTTGTAAAGCTGACAAAGGTTTGATCCTAGATCATGACATAGGAAGATTTGGAGAATCATTCAACACACTTGCTTCCTCTAAAGAGTCATGGACAACAGTCGGACCATCTTCCATTAATTCCTCGATGATATCTACGGAATGACATTCTTCATCTTGGTCCAAGTATTGTGAGGCCTTTAACACATTTAGAGACTTTTTGGCCTCCAAACGATGTACATCATCCTCATAGCACAATTGATGCGGCGAAGAAGGGACGTCCTAAAATGATAAGAGTATGACTAAGCTCTTGGGACGAGGCCATGTCTTGAATCAAGAAATCCACGAAAAAATAGCAATCATTGACCTTGACTATGACATATTCTATGAGTCCCCGTAGAGTCTTGACAGACCTATCGGCAAGTTGAAGGATGATAGATGTAGGCTTAAGCTCCCCTAAATTAAATTACTCATAGACAAAGGTGAGTAAAAGATTCACACTTGCTTCGAAGTCAAGGAGTGCACGATCAAAGGTAACGCCACCTATGTCACAGGAAATTAGCATAGCACTGGGGTCCTTCAACTTCTTTGGGAGATGTTTTATCACTACAGCACTGACATCCTCATATAGCCTAATCTTTTTAGGTGATGTTCTAGGTTCCATTCTTGGAGTACATAGCTCATTTAGAAACCTTGCATATGCCGGGACATGCTTGATGACCTCAAGGAGGGGAATATTGATATGCACTTGTTCAACCAGTTCTATTAACTCCTCATGTTGGGCCAGTGGCTTCTTGTTGAGCTTAGGCTTTAAAGCATCCAGGAATGGCACCTTTGGTTGGTAGGTACTGGGCTCCTCTTCTACTTTCTTCTTTCCTTTAACATCATCCTCCAAAATAGGCCCCTCTTCGCTCTCATTCTCATCTTGTTGGCTTCATGGTCCGAGTTCTCTACTACCTCCCTAACCTTGTATGGATCTTCTAAGGTCTTTCTACTTCTAAGGGTTGAAGTAGCTTTAGCATTCTCAATGTGTGGACCTTTAGGTGGTGGTGGTGGTGGTGGTGGTGGTGGTGGGGGGGGGGGGGGGGGGGGCGAGTGGAGATAGGAGGTCCACACACGGAGGGAACCCTGGAGGTTGATTTCTTGGGTTGGCCACAGATTGGCTAGGAAGTTGGCCTACTTCTCTCCTCATGTTAGCTTCAACCAGTTGGCCCAGTTGGGTCTCGAGCTTAGAGATGGCTTGTTGCTGATTTTGGAAGGTAGTTTGGAAAGACTGACCTTGGGCCAAGATAAGCTGCTTTAATTGATCGAATTGGTCCTCATAATTGGGCTGGGCAGTTGTTGGTATGAGGTCTAGGCTTGGTTGGATGGGAAAGGAGGGTATTGGGCTTGCGGTCCCCGAGCATAGGTATTTCCATGGAAGTTGGGTTGGGTTTGGAATTGATTTTGAATGGGTTATTTTTGGGCCTGAGAAACAAAGGGATTGGTTATTTGGGGTGGAGCTTGTTAATTCTTTCAAGAAAAATTGGGGTGATTTCTCCAGCCTGGATTATAGGTTTTTGAAAATGGGTCATAGTTGGGATTAGAGAACCCCTGAGCTATTTGAACTTGTTCTTGGGTGAAGGGCTGAAGCTGGGCTATTGTTGGACAATCAGAGACAGTGGTCTAGGCTAGCACGTAAAACACACACATCATTAGGTGTTGGGTCCGAGTATGGATTTGACATTGATTGGAGGTGGGCTCTTGTTTGTTTATGGCCAAGAGTTGGTCTAACTTTTGAGCTATCATAACTACCTTCTCCATCTTTTGGGCCATAATATCCACCTTATCCAATTTTTGGGTAATAAAGTTTATATCCATTCTAGCCTCGGGCTCCCCACGATTCTTCACTTCATAAAGTTAGGCCTATTTAGAGGGCCCAATAGATCTCTCATGAGATGATAGGGCGGCATGATTGATAGAATTCTCACTAAGCATTTCAAATAAATCATAAACCTCATCCTCACTTTCGCTCATAAAATTCTTCCACATGATGCATCCACCATTTGTCTATATTGTTCAGATAATCTCTCATAAAAAGTTAGGACAATTTGCCACCTAGACAACCCATGGTGGGGATATTTTCTAAGCAATTCTTTCAACCTATCCCATGATTCATGAATTTGTTCCCCTAGGTTTTGAGTGAACCCTGTGATAGCCCTTCTTATGGTATTAGTGCGGCCTATAGGATAAAATTTCTTAAGGAATTTTTTTTTTTGCATATCTACTCAAGTTTCAATGGGTCTCCCCAAGGACCCCAACCAATATTTAGCATTATCCTTTAGAGAAAATGAGACGAGGGTCAATTTAAGGGCATCATCAGAAAAATGTTGAATTTTAACTATAGAGCAAATTTGCAAGAATTCATCCGGTGCTTGTAAGGGTCTTCATTTGTGTTTCCATAGAAAGAGGGTAGCATTTGAATGGTGCTTGATTTAATTTCATATTGAATGACCTAATTTTGAGGAAGTTGAATGTAATATGAAAGTTGATATTGATTCAGAGTGAAATAATCTTTCATTTGCTTAGGGGGATCATGGTTGTCAGCCATTGGATTTTGAAGTTGATTTCTTTGATGCAAAACCCTCTCAATTTCAGCTATTGGTCCTAGTAAATTAGGATTTTGAGATCTCCTATCTTGTATACACCAGGAGAGAGAGAGAAAGGATTTTTTTAGTTTATTTTTTTAACCTAAGTTTAATCTAAGTCCACCATCAAGTTGGTGAATCGTCTAGATAAGAGGTAGGACAGTGAGAGTGTAGCACCCCGATTTATTAAAGAATAAAAATTTTGAGAAAATTAATAAGAGATTCCTTAAGAAATAAGATAAGTTAAAATTTGACTATTTTATAAAAAATCTGAAAAAATTAGAATCTCGTAGTGGATAAATCGCTTAGTAAAATTATCTTCTATGACCAGCCCAAATAAATTTTTTAACCAAGTCGAATTAACAGATTAAGGCCCCAAACCACACTTAGCCTAATCGGACTTTAAAACGCGAAATTCGAGCCCAATACCCGACCATTTAAGCAAAAACCGGATGCAAATGAAAGGCTAAGATTAACTCTTTGTTTCCCCTCTGATTAATCTTCGAAACTCTAACCCTAGGAGGAGTATTTGGCGGCGGAGTAGTGGATAGACTCGGTCTCGCACGAATCTCGCACGTCCATGATGATAGGACTCTATCTTCGCGATTAGGACTCCCTAGACTCAATTGAACCTATAAAAATGACCCTTAGCAACCCTAGAATCGTTTAGTTGCTGTGGCGGCCGGAAAGGAGCTCGATCGAGGGAGAATTCCGACGATCTTTGGCGGTGTGTACCTAGCGCGTCGACATCCCTCTTCTTCCTTCATCCTTCGAATAAGGTAGGTGATAGCAAGCCAAACCCTAACTGTGATGTATCAAAAGAAGCGTTGTTCTGTCCTCTTTCGATTGGTCTAGAAAGCCCCAATTGTAATCTAGTATCATGTTAGTATTTCGAGGTTTAGTGGAAGCATGCTAGAACTAAGGGTTAACATTGTTCCATCTTGATTTACGTAGGGATTCCAGGCACTAAACACAAAATTGATCATGCTATCTTGTAAAACTTTTCATGCTCGTTCTTTTGACTATAAAAGCCCTAATTTTTATGCTTTATACTGTTCGTATTTAGACGTTCTTGCTAACCCTAGCCGACCCCGCTGGCAACGGATAATACGAAGGGGTGGCAGGCTGGGTTGATTTGCGCGGCCTCACGATAGACCGCCCATCCATGTCAGGCGGCTATTTCTCGACCGTTCATGTATTGTACTTTTGATCGTTTCGTAGTTTGCGCGGAATAACCCTAACTGCCCTGTCATTAGGCGGCCTATTCCAGACCGTGCACTGCTCCCCAGCGGCACATTACAGACCGCTCCACCCTAGCTGGCCTTCGGACCTGAAAGGGTTGAACGCCTATCATGCGACCGCCGAGGATAGTGAGCGGCTCAGACAGAACCGCCCAATTGTACCGAACTGCTTGTTTTCCCTTTTTAGTATGATTTCACTTAGTAGAACGAAGGCTAATGATAGGTTAATAACCCATAAGAAAAAGGAACATATGTGAGAACAGATTTCATAATGTTTGACTATTCTTTCATCATAGCCTTAATTTATTTTAATATGTTAATTTAACCATGATTTCATGCTATTAGGATTGTTTGACAGTCATTCTACTCCGGTAGGATTGACTGACCGCCATACTGATTTTCGATGATTTGATAGCCTAATTTTCTTGTAATGATTGGGACTCTCCGCCAGATATTCCTTCCGTCGGACTAGGACCTTCATTACGGGACATCCGTAAGCCCCCGCGAGCCTGGGATTCCCACTAGGACATCGGGCAAGTTGTACCACCAAGGCCTGAACCTGTGTACGTTACCGAATCGCTTGGATTATCGTGTTGTGAGTCACGGCTCAACTTGGACCCCCTGAGGTTTGCGCGGCTCGACAGGGACCGTCTGACTTAGTGGGCGGCCCATTAAGAACCGTGCAACCCTTGCCAAGTGCCACTTACCTTGGTCGATTAACCTTGTTCTATCTTCGACCAAATCATGTTTGGATCAACTCGATAAGCCCTAGGCTGACTAGTGGACAGTGGGTTGGATGTGGTTCAGTTCTGCCCCACTTATGACAACCCGGAGCCCATTTGGGTAGATTTCTATTTCCTTGTGCTAAGTTCTATTGAACGGACTAATTTGAACCGGCCATTTCATAGAGCAGATCTTATTGGACCGTCCATCTATTGAGCGCCCCCATAAGGCCCATTTATTTTGTTCTTGGGCTCCCAGCTCTGCTAGCCTTGAGCGGTCCATTGTTGAAAGTCCAATTCTTTGAACGGCTCCACATGGACCGTGTACCCTTGACTTCGGTGAGGCTGATCCTCAGCCCATTTCTGTCCTGAACGGTCCAGTATCGACCGTGTATTTGTGGAGCGGCCCAGTGTAAACTGCTTATCATCCAGAAGTGATTTTCCGTGATTATTCGTGTTTGAACCCAAGAACCTGATTGGTTCTTGATAACTTGAATTTTTGGTCAAAATATCTCTTCAACTTATCCTTGGGATCCTCCGAGGTAAGTTATACCTTGACATTATTGGCCATTTAACTTGATTAATGTCTAGACATAACTTGGGATCTTGGATCCAACAAATCAATGCCAACGCATCATAAGGGCCCGGTCTGGTCCTGGGAGGAGCGCCCGAAAAGTACTTGTGCCCCAGGGAGTTTGAATGACATGGTGAGGCATTGCACCGAGTGCATGACTAGCGTGATGTCTACGATAATAATCTATTACTTGAATCTTCTTTTGACTTGGTTAGTTCTTGCTTGTTGGCTAATGTCCAGTTATATCGTGTTCTTGCTTTTCTTCTTAATATATTGTTTCATCATATTGTCATTTTATTTCGTTCTTTATTTTCGGGCTTATAAATGTAATTTAATTGGTTAATTACGTAAACTTGCATGTTATTACCTACTGAGTGTTCGCTCACCCAGTTGTTCCTCCTTTTTCAGGTAGCTCAGGTGAGGATTCACAGACTGATGGGGACGGGCAAGTGTGATGGCAATGGAGCGAACCCGTTTGAAGCCTGTGGATCTAGTCGTAGTTTGGTGTCTATTTATGTTTTAGAGTGTGTGTTTGAAAGAATTGTAATCCCAGTCAGCAAATGTAATAGTGTTAAGAGGATGTTGTCAAAAGGATGTTTACGGAGTTATGTGATTGGAATCTGGATTATTTAATTGTTAGCTAATGAATGGAGTTGTGTGATGTTGATCTCTTAGCTTTAGCACATCATGTCTGTAAATCAACATATTATTACTTATTTTTACTGTCAGTCCCGATATTCCGCGTCAGGGCGTGACAGTTAGGTGGTATCAGAGCCCAGGTTTCTATTATTCTTAGGTTTTTTAAGTTCTAGGATTCTAAGTGATGTCGTAGAACCTACAACCCCGTTATAAGTCTAAGAATCCAACCTAGTGAGAATTGGGTAGAGACTTGGGTTGTGTTAATAAACAAATTCTAAACTATTCCTTCTAAATGATCCTAAATAATTTATTCTACGTGTAGGACGTTCTAATGGCGGTTGAACGTGTATAATGGCGAGATATGCAGCGAACAGTTCAAGGACTCACTCGGGCCTTGCAACAAGTGGCCCAAGATGGAGTGGCAAATCATATAGCTGGCGATCTTCATCGGAATTTCCGTGGGATGTATCCCCCGCGTTTTGGAAGCTCGACCGACCCCGATGAAGCCGAGCACTGGTTGAAGGAGATGGAGAGGATCTTCGAAGTGATGCAGTGCAGTGACCAGGAGCGTGTTCTTCTAACGACTTTCCAGCTAGAACGTGATGCGAGAACATGGTGGGATGCAGTAAAGGCGACCCTCGGTGACAGGCAAATCTCGTGGAAGGAGTTTAAGGAATTCTTTAACATTAAATACTTTTCCGACAGAGTCCAAGAAAAGAAAGCCGCTGAGTTTGCTGCTCTGAAGCAGCGAAGTTTATCTGTGGCGGAGTATGAAGCTCAATTCTCTAGACTTTCTCGTTATGCCACTCGATTTCCATAGAAAAGATGAAGGTGAAGCGTTTTCTCAACGGGCTGAAGTTACATTATATTAATCAATTGGTGCCAATGGAAATTCAGACATATGCGGAGATGGTAAGGAAAGCTCAAGTTTTGGAAGACACCTTGGAGATGACGGAGAGAATCCATGGGAAGAATGTTATGAAGGAGCAACCTACTGGATCCGGGAACCCTAAACCCGACAATGGCAAGAAGAGGCCCAATGGAGGGTCTGGTTCGTGGAAGGGCAAGGTCCCGAAGAATGAAGACAAGAAGCCTGGCCCGATCGTGCCGTTTAAGGGCGTGTGCAAGTTTTGTGACCGTTCAGGTCATAGGATGGAAGAGTGCTGGCGCAAGCTGGGCGCCTGTTTACGTTGTGGTAGTAGGGACCATCCTATTCTTGAGTGTCCCCTTTTGTCAGATCAAGCGACTCTGACTAAGCCGCAAGGAAGCAAGAAGCAGCAGGGCAAGCTCCAAGCCCTACAAGAAGATGATGCAGGAACCACCGAGGAGGGTGGGCTCGTTGAAGGTACTCTTATTATTCATGATAAGCCATCATTCATTCTCTTTGACACCGGTGCCACTCATTCTTTTGTTTCTCGGAAATTTGCTAAGTCTTTGGTTGTGAAGCCGGTCTTGATGAATTCCCCATTAGAGATTTCAACCCCTATTGGTTCCAGTTCAGCTATTAAGTATTTCTATCATTCTAGTAAGGTTATGATTAATGAACAGAACTTGCCAGCTGATTTAGTTTGTATGGATATGAAAGATTATGATGTAATTCTAGGCGCAGATTGGTTGCCTAAGCATGAGGCCAATGTTCATTGTAGTTCCAGTTCCGTGTCTTTTTCTAGACACCCGGGACTTTCCTTTATAGGGGTTAGGCACCATAAGTCTGTGCCACTTATTTCGACCCTCCGAGCTGATAAGTTGATGAGGAGAGGATGTCAGGCTTTCCTAGCCTTTGTTTATGTGACCCCTGAGAAGAAGATTGAGATTCAGGACATTCCTATTGTCTGAGATTTTCTGGATGTTTTTCCTGAGGACTTGCCAGGACTTCCACCAGAGGGGGAAGTTATCTTTTCTATTGATTTAATTCCTGGCGTGACCCCTGTTTCTAAGGCTCCTTATCGTATGTCTCCCGCGGAGCTGAGGGAATTGAAGCAACAACTAATGGAATTACTTGAGAAGGGGTTCATTCGTCCAAGTACATCCCCGTGGGGAGCCCCAGTTTTGTTCGTCCGGAAGAAGGATGGTTCGATGAGGTTGTGCATCGATTATCGGCAATTGAACCAGCTGACTATCAAGAACAAGTACCCATTACCGAGATTTGACGAATTATTTGATCAGATAGCAGGAGCTCAGTATTTTTCTAAGATCGATCTCCGATCAGGATACCATCAGTTGCGAATCAAGGATGAAGATATTTATAAGACGGCATTCCGTAGCAGGTATGGGCATTTTGAATTTGTGGTTATACCTTTTGGACTAACGAATGCACCCGCAGCTTTCATGCAGTTGATGAACAATGTGTTTCGACCCTATCTTGATCAATGGGTCGTGGTGTTTATTGATGACATCTTGATTTATTCTAAGAGCGAGGAGGAGCATGCCGAACATCTGAGGATGGCGTCGCAATTATTGAGAGACTATCAGCTATACGCCAAGTTTAGTAAGTGTGAATTTTGACTGCAAGAGGTGTCCTTTCTAGGGCATATTATTACCAAGGAATGTATTTCCGTTGACCCCTCGAAGGTAGAGGCAGTGAAGAATTGGGATAGGCCTGCTAGCGTGACTGAAGTTAGAAGTTTCCTAGGCCTAGCAGGTTATTACTGGAGGTTTATTAAGAATTTCTCCAAGATTACGGTACCTTTGACAAGATTAACCCGCAAGGAGAACAAATTTGACTGGTCCGAGGATTGCGAGAGAAGTTTTTTTTCAGACCTTGAAGGAATGTTTAACTACTGCCCCTGTGTTGGATTTACCATCAGGAGAAGGAGGTTTCGTGGTGTATATGGATGCTTCAGGCATTGGTCTAGGTTGTGTGCTCATGCAGCATGGGAAAGTGATAGCCTATTCTTCTAGACAGTTGAGGAAGCATGAAGAGAACTATTCTGTTCATGATTTGGAACTTGCAGCGGTGGTGTTTACCTTGAAGATATGGAGGCACTACTTGTATGGAGAGACATTTACAGTGTTCTCAGATCATAAGAGTCTGAAGTATTTATTTTCTCAGAAGGAACTCAATATAAGGCAGAGGAGATGGCTCGAGTATTTAAAGGACTTTGACTTCTCTATAGAATACCATCCTGGAAAAGGGAATGTAGTAACAGATGCCTTGAGTCGCAAGCCAATAGCTAAATTGTCGCATCTTATGTTACAAGAATGGAGGCTGTTGGAGCAGTTAGCTAGTTTGGATCTCAATGTTGACAAGGATCGGGTTACGATCGCTCAGATTCAACCCAGACCAGAATTGTTAATGGAAATCAAGTCCTTACAAGACAATGACCCAGAGTTGGTAGAGATCAAGGAGAGTTTGAGTAGTAGACCTGATTTCATGGTAGCTGATGACGGCCGATTGTTGTTTCAAGGAAGGACATGTGTACCTGATGTAGCAGAAATCAAGAGTAAGATTATCGAAGAAGCTCATAGATCTAGATACACTATTTATCTCGGAGGTACTAAGATGTTCAAGGATTTGAAAAGATCCTTTTGGTGGCCGAATATGAAGAAGGAAATTGCAGAATTCGTGAGTAGATGCTTAGTGTGTCAGCAAGTCAAGGCTGAGCATTTCAGACCTGCAGGAAAACTGAAACCACTTGATATACCCCAATGGAAGTGGGATAGTATTGGTATGGACTTTATTATGGGTCTACCTAGGACTCGCAGTGGATTTGATGCAATATGGGTTATTGTTGACAGATTGACGAAGTCTGCTCATTTCTTGTCCATTAAGTCTAAGTGGACGGTAGACGTCTTGGCGGCTCTATATATGAAGGAAGTTGTAAGACTCCATGGTATTCCGGTCATCATTGTGTCTGATAGAGATCCCTGATTCACCTCACATTTTTGGAAAGGACTGCAAGAATCTCTGGGAACCTGTCTGAATTTCAGTACTACTTTTCATCCACAAACAGCGGACAGACTGAAAGAACCAACCGGATATTGGAAGATATGCTTAGAGCCTGCATGATTGATTTTGGAGGTGGTTGGAGTGATCATTTGGCTTTGATTGAATTCGCCTACAATAACAGTTATCAGTCTAGCATTCAGATGGCTCCATTTGAAGCTTTGTATGGAAGAAGCTGTCGATCTCCATTATGTTGGGATGAGGTAGGTGAGAAGCAATGGCTGGGACCAGATCTCATTTCTGAATCGTCCAAGAATATCCGTGTTATTAGAGATCGGTTGCTAGTAGCACAATCAAGACAGAAGAGTTATGCCGATAACAGAAGGAGAGCCTTGGAGTTTCAGGCTGGTGATCATGTGTTTTTGAAGGTTTCTCCCATGAGAGGGATTCGTAGGTTTGGTATTCAAGGCAAGTTGAGTCCAAGATATGTGGGTCCATTCGAAGTTCTGGAAAGAGTGGGGGAGATGGCTTACCGTTTAGCACTACCACCTCAGTTATCAGGAGTACACAATGTCTTCCATGTGTCTATGCTACGAAAATATGTGTATGACTCCACTCATGTCATTCAGCATGTGGATTTCGAACTGAAGGAAGATTTGACTTATGAAGAAAGACCTATCAAGATTCTAGATCGTAAGCAGCAGCATCTCAGAAGTCGTTCTATACCCATGGTTAAAGTTCAGTGGAGTCGGCGTGGAACCGAAGAAGCTACTTGAGAATTCGAAGATACCATGCAGAAGCAATATCCCGACTTATTCTAGGTGAGTTATCTCGCTCCCCGTTCTATTAAGTATAGTGAATTTAGAGGACCAAATTTCTTTAAGTGGGGGAGAGTGTAGCACCCTGATTTATTAAAGAATAAAAATTTTGAGAAAATGAATAAGAGATTCCGTAAGAAATAAGATAAGTCAAAATTCGACCATTTTATAAAAATTCTGGAAAAATTAGAATCTCGTAGTGGATAAATCGCTTAGTAAAATTGTCTTCTATGACCAGCCCAAATAAATTTTTTTAACCAATTCGAATTAACAGATTAAGGCCCAAAACCACGCTTAGCCTAATCGGACCTTAAAATGCGAAATTCGAGCCCAATACCCGGCCATTTAAGCTAAAACAAGATGCAAATGAAAGGCTAAGATTAACTCTTCGTTTTCCCTCTGATTAATCTTCGAAACCCTAACCCTAGGAGGAGTATTTGGCGGCGGAGTAGTGGATAGACTCGGTCTCACACGAATCTCGCACGTCCACGATGATAGGACTCTATCTTCGCGATTAGGACTCCCTAGACTCAATTGAACCTATAAAAATGACCATTAGCAACCCTAGAATCGTTTAGTTGCTGTGGCGGCCGGAGAGGAGCTTGATCGAGGAAGAATTCCGGCGATCTTTGGCGGTGTGTACCTAGCGCGTCGACATCCCTCTTCTTCCTTCATCCTTCGAATAAGGTAGGTGATAGCAAGCCAAACCCTAACCGTGATGTATCAAAAGAAGCGTTGTTCTGCTCTCTTTCGATTGGTCTAGAAAGCCCCAATTTTAATCTAGTATCCTGTTAGTATTTCGAGGTTTAGTGGAAGCATGCTAGAACTAGGGTTAACATTGTTCCATCTTGATTTACTTAGGGATTCCAAGCACTAAACACGAAATTGATCATGCTATCTTGTAAAACTTTTCATGCTCGTTCTTTTGACTATAAAAGCCCTAATTTTTATGCTTTATACTGTTCGTATTTAGACGTTCTTGCTAACCCTAGCCGACCCCGCTGGCAACGGATAAGACGAAGGGGTGGCGGGCTGTGTTGATTTGCGTGGCCTCACGATAGACTGCCCATCCATGTCAGGCGGCTAGTTCCTGACCGTTCATGTATTGTACTTTTGATCGTTTCATAGTTTGCGCGACATAACCCTAACCGCCCTGTCATTAGGTGGCCTGTTCCAGACCGTGCACTGCTCCCCAGCGGCACATTACAGATCGCTCCACCCTAGCTGGCCTTCGGACCTAAAAGGGCTGAACGGCCTGTCGTGCGACCGCCGAGGACAGTGAGCGGCTCAGACAGAACCGTCCAATTGTACCGAACTGCTTGTTTTCCATTTTTAGTATGATTTAACTTAGTAGAACTAAGGCTAATGATAGGTTAATAACCCATAAGAAAAAGGAACATATGTGAGAACAGATTTCATAATATTTGACTATTCTTTCATCATAGCCTTAATTTATTTCAATATGTTAATTTAACAATGATTTCATGCTATTAGGATTGTTTGACAGTCGTTCTACTCCGGTAGGATTGACTGACCGCCATACTGATTTTCGATGATTTGATAGCCTCATTTCCTTGTAATGATTGGGACTCTCTGCCGGATATTCCTTCCGTCAGACTAGGACCTTCATTACGGGACCTCCGTAAGCCCCCGCGAGCCTGGGATTCCCACTAGGACGCCGGGCAGGTTGTACCACCAAGGCCTGAACCTGTGTACGTTACCGAATCGCTTGGATTATCGTGTTGTGCCTGAGGTTTGCGCGGCCCGACATGGACCGTCTGACTCAGTGGGTGGCCCATTAAGAACCGTGCAACCCTGGCCAAGTGCCACTTACCTTGGTCGATTAACCTTGTTCTATCTTTGACCAAATCATGTTTGGATCGACCCGATAAGCCCTAGGCTGACCAGTGGACAGTGGGCTGGACCTGGTTCAGTTCTGCCCCACTTATGACAACCCGGAGCCCATTTGGGTAGATTTTTATTTCCTTGTGCTAAGTTTTGTTGAACGGACTAATTTGAACCGGCCATTTCATAGAGCGGATCTTATTGGACCGTCCATCTATTGAGCGGCCCCATAAGGCCCGTTTATTTTGTTCTTGGGCTCCCAGCTCTGCTAGCCTTGAGCGGTCCATTGTTGAAAGTCCAATTCTTTGAACGGCTCCACATGGACCGTGTACCCTTGACTTCGGTGAGGCTGATCCTCAGCCCATTTCTATCCTGAACGGTCCAGTATCGACCGTGTATTTGTGGAGCGGCCCAGTGTAAACCGCTTATCATCCAGAAGTGATTTTCCGTGATTATTCGTGTTTGAACCCAAGAACCTGATTGGTTCTTGATAACTTGAATTTTTGGTCAAAATATCTCTTCAACTTATCCTTGGGATCCTCCGAGGTAAGTTATACCTTGACATTATTGGCCATTGAACTTGATTAATGTCTAGACATAACTTGGGATCTTGGATCCAACAAATCAATGCCAACGCATCATAAGGGCCCGGTCTAGTCCTGGGAGGAGCGCCCGAAAAGTACTTGTGCCCCGAGGAGTTTGAATGACATGGTGAGGCATTGCACCGAGTGCATGACTAGCGTGATGTCTACGACAATAATATATTACTTGAATCTTCTTTTGACTTGGTTAGTTCTTGCTTGTTGGCTAATGTCCAATTATATCGTGTTCTTGCTTTTCTTCTTACTATATTGTTTCGTCATATTGTCATTTTATTTCGTTCTTTATTTTCGCGCTTATAAATGTAATTTAATTGGTTAATTACGTAAACTTACATGTTATTACCTACTGAGCGTTCGCTCACCCAGTTGTTCCCCCTTTTTCAGGTAGCTCAGGTGAGGATTCACAGACTGATGGGGACGGGCAAGAGTGATGGCAGTGGAGCGAACCAGTTTGAAGCCTGTGGATCTAGTCGTAGTTTGGTGTCTATTTATGTTTTAGAGTGTGTGTTTGAAAGAATTGTAATCCCAGTCAGCAAATGTAATAGTGTCAAGAGGATGTTGTCAAAAGGATGTTTAAGGAGTTATGTGATTGGAATCTGGATTATTTAATTGTTAGCTAATGAATGGAGTTGTGTGATGTTGATATCTTAGCTTTAGCACATCATGCCTGTAAATCAACATATTATTATTACTTGTTTTTACTGCCAGTCCCGATATTCCGCATCGGGGCGTGACAGAGAGGCTCCTCTTGCTTCCGCAAAGTCCTAATTAAGTAATCACTTGTCGACTTAGGCATTTGTCTCTTAACCTCTAGTCTTAGACCCCAGTTTCACGAAATAATAGTGGGTCCTAGAAATCTTTTTTGTTTATTTTTATTTTATTATTTTTTTAGGGCAAACTACCTCTAAGGATCTTTAATGGTATACCGGCCTAGTAATCAAATAGGGAATATTTCGATGTTGGGGACTTACAGATGTCTTATTAGAGGAGATTCCAGTCCGTTGAGAGGAACTCTCGAAACGGAAGGTCCTTCCAACACCAAGAAGAATATTTCCTAAATTGCCCTTAAGAATAGTTTTTTTTGATGCAAAATAAGCAAGAGATGTAACTAGGAAAGCGAACTAAATCTAGAAAGCTAACTAAATATAGAAATGAAATATTATGAAAAAGTAGGAAAGGAAATAGCAAAGGAAGGAGACTTACCCCTACAAATTGTTTTCTAATTTTTTTTCTATTTTTTCGTGCTTTTTCACATTTTTTCTTTTTTCTGAACAAGACCTTTACTTATAGTTCTCTGCTTTCAGCGACGCTTCTCTGACAGATCTTTTCATGTGAATTTTAGGTCTAATTTTTCTTTTTTTACAAAATAAACAAAAAGAAAAAAGGTGTTAGTAACAATGTATTCACAAAAAACACAGGGCTATGAACTTAAAACCCCAAAACCTCCTCGACAATGACGCAAAAAATGGATGTGCCAAAAAATTCATCGTTAAAAACACACGGTAATCAATCTTAAAATTTCAAACTCACAATAAATAAAAAGAACGTAATATTAGGGTGAGAATGGGTCGAATTTACAGGGAGATTGAGATTTTAAGTTGAAAACTTTGTGTTTCTTTTAGAGCGACGTTGATGGTTGATTTTGAGATTTACAGAACATGAAATAAATCTATCTAAAGAAATTTGGAGGGTTAAGAGAGAGAAGTAGAGAGAGAGAAGTAGAGAGAGAGAGGAAGAAGAAATAGAGAGAGGGATGAGAGAAAAGCAAGAGATAGAGAGAGAGAGAAATAAACGAACACAAATTTTATTAATTAAAAGGTAAATCTTACAATATGAGTGCGACAAATAAAATTATGACTTAATGAAAATAAATTATAAATAATGCTAAATTAAATAAGAACTAGGGAGGAATGAGGAGCCACCGTGATGAGGGAAATGGCACCGTCTTCATCGAGCCTTTGATTCACGAGTTGTCAAGGATCGCACTCGTTGTCCGGACTAGAAAATGCCATGGAATAGAGTTCTAGAGAGAGACTTTAGAGAGGGAAAGAGGTAAAGAGAGAGCTTAGAGAGGGAAAGAGATAGAGAGAGTAGAGAGGGAAAGAGTAGAGAGAGAAGTGGATGGAGGTGGCAACGGGGAACTTGAGGATAAGAAGAAAAAAAGAAAAGAGGAGGAAGGAAGTGGTGATACGATGGGAGGAGGAAGAATAAGGAGAAAAGGAGAAGATGAAGGAGGGAAGAAGAAGGAAGAAGAAGAAGAAAGAGGAGTTACGTGAAGTAAAGAAAGAGAGATATTGCGGTGCGGAGGAAGAGAAGGAGAGGGAGAAGAAGAAGAGAGAGAGGTCGACGAGGTTGGTGAGGGCCACGGTAGAAGAGAAACGCACCTGCAGGAGAACGAACAGGAGAGGAAGAGGGTGTAGTGCAAAGTAGGGAAAGAAGAGAATAGAGAGAGAAGAGAGGATGGACGGGAGGAGCAAGTGGCAAAATGGGAGAGAAGTAGAGGGGGGAACCCGCTGGGATCAAGGTGGTTGTTGGTAGGTGGTGAAGAAGGAGAAGGAGAAGGAGAAGGGAGCTGCGGTGCTATGCACAGGGTGGAGAGAAGAAGGGAAAGGAGAAGGAGAGAAGGAGAAGGGAGCTGCAGTGGTGTGAGGTGTAGCAGGAGGAAGGAGTGCTGCTGGGACGAAGAAGAAGGGAGATGAAAACATAGCAACCACAGTCGCAAGAAGAAGAAGAAGAGAAGATTGGAGCCAGCTGGGAGGAAAGAGGAGCAGTCACTGTGGAGAGAGGGATGAGGCTAGTGAGGAAGGCCATGGTAGAAGGGAAACACTATGGCAGGACCACGAATGCGACTGGTTGCAATGTGTGCTGTGAGGAGAAGAGAAAGAGAAAGGGCAGGGCTCACAGGTGCACAGGGAGAGGAGCAGAGAAGGGAAAGGTAGTAGGCGGGGTGGCAACAGCTAGCAACTGGTGCGCAGGGAGAGGAGAAGAGGGTGGAGAAGGAATCGATGGTAGCAGGTTGGGAGGAAGAGAAGAAGATGAAGAAGATGCCGTGCATGTGTGTGTACAAGAGAAGGAGAAGAAACAGGGGAAACACAAGGGCAGCAACACAACTACGACAGGAGCATCGACTGCAACGTGGGGCTGGCTCTTGTGCGGGCTATGAGGAGAAGAAGGAGAGGTGGGTTCGTCTAGGCTATGGGTATGGGAGTGTTGCACGGGTTTTTATATGTCGAATAACCGGGGTGAAAGAAGGGATATATCGGGGAAAGAAGATGCGAGAGTTTGATATATCTCGGGTATCCTCCTTACGGTTGCATGTCTCTCACGGCGGTATCGGGCACACTCATTTTACAGAAAGTCGAAAAGGGTCGAATGGCACGGAAATGTCAGGGTAAGGGTTGACCAGACAGGGTGCGGGCGTGCCAATTGATTTCTCGACAATCATCCATGGAACCAAGGGTTGACCTGTGGAAGCGCCACCAGGGTGCGGCACGTGGGCTCGGGCTATCGGGCGAGACATGGAGAGAAGGTGTTCCACGGGTGCTAGTGTGTAGGCGATTGTGGGAATCGTGAACTAGACGTCTTTCCCCACCGGTCGCAAGCAATCGATGTTTATTTACATCGGATTGAATCTGAACACCTTCGTTCTGAGCTGAAGAAAAGCCTGTGTATATGCCTGATGTCACGTCCCGATGCGGAATATCAGGAACATGAGCGAGTCGTAAACAAGCGTGTCGATCAGAGCATGTACAATTTGATTTCTAAAGAGAAAGATAGATGAGAAAATGATACTTTTATTCCATCAAATGAAATTTACATCACTAATTCATAAGTCATAAAGGCAATTACAATCTTCAAACTCCAAAATACAACATTCTTGTAAAATCACTAATGACCTACATAAATCCTAGGGAAAAGGAAAATACTCTTTCACTCTTGTCCATTCCCTTGTTCAATTTCATTTCCTGCAACAATTTACCAAAACGTAGGGTGAGCAAAAAACTCAGTAGGATTTTATATCTCTATAATCAGGCAATATTTAAGTATTTATCATTTTGGACATTTTTTTTAAGTAAATCGGGAAGTGTTTAAGATCATGAATAGCAAGTAGGAAATTGTATACAGAATTTCAAGTAATAACATGATAACAAGGTTCCAAGATAATTTTAAGTATTGAATATTGAACATGTAAAGAATATCATGAAAGAATTTGGCCATTTCATGTAAGTCAAATATATCATGTAATTTCAAGTAATTTCGAGTAACAAGTAAACAAGTACAATAACGAAGTGTGGAATGTCATAAATAATTTAACAAGTCATGCACTTCGGTGCAATGCCACACCGTGGTCAATCAACTCCCATGGGCACAAGTACTTTCGGGCGCTCCTCCTAGGATCAGACCGGGCCCCATTAATGCCAGGCATTGGGTCGGTGGATCATAAGATCCCAAATACGTTTAGATATCCACTTAACACTATGGCCAATGAATTTCAAGAATAAGTTCTTTTGTAAAAAGTACAGATCTGGTAAAATATCAGAAGTAGCAAGAGGATTGAATAATAATTTTAAGGCATCATGTTTAACGACATTAAGTCGTGGAATTCAAGAAAGAATGGTAACTAGGAAGAAAATTCAAGTAATTAGAGTTTAATAGAATTAATTTATTTCCATGGTTTAATCTTGTGTGAATTTGATTTACAAGTATTTAGACATATTTTCAGGAAGTTTTGTACATCAGAGATGCTTTAGTTTAGCCAAAACAGTGATTTATTATTATAAAAACTAGAATTTTGTTATAAAAATAGATTTTTATGTCGAAAATAATTCTAACTTGCTGAAAATAATTTTAACATACTGAAAATGATTTTCATATGTTACTTTACTGATAAGATGATAAAAATAAATTTTTCATGCCAGATTTAATTTTTAACATGCTGGAAACTAATATTTAACATGTTAAAATTAATACTTAACATGCTAAAATAATTCTCATACATTAACTTACTGATAGGATGATAAAGATAAGTTTACCATGTTGATTACAGAAATTATTTGATAACAACATAAATTTTATCATGCTGAAAATAATTTTTCTACATTTATTTACTGATTATTTGATATGAAAAATAGAATTATCATGCTAAAAAATAGCTTTAATATGCTGAAAATAGTTCTAACATGCTAAAAATAATTCTAACATGTTGGAAATAATTTTATCATGTTGGAAGTAATTTTAACATGCTGGAAGTAATTTTCATGCATCAATTTACTAATTATTTATTTAGAAATTAAGTTTATCATGCAAAAAAATAAATTTACATGTTGAAAAATAGTTTTTATATCTCAGTATAAATAAAATAATTTTATCATGCTGGAAGTCATTTTTAACATGTTGGAAATATTTTTCATGCATTAATTTACTAATATTATGGTTTAAAATAGATTTTTATATACTAAAAATAATTTTATTCTACAAAAATATGTTTTTTAACCTGCTGTAAGAATTCAAACATACTAATATTGCCTTTCCTTACTTTTGGTGACTAAATACATACAATTAACGTGGATTTCAAATATTATAATTCATATTATATAGTGGCTAATTTGTAGTCCCACATTAGAAGTTAGAAAAACTTCTTTGGCTTTATATGTTGGAGAGCTCACCCTTGGGTCAGGACCCAAGAGGCATAGCATGTGGGCTCGAGTTGTGTGTCGAATTTGAATGGATAAGAAATCTTAGTATATTTATTTATTTATTTGTACCGCACCGCACCGGGGTGAGGTAAGGTATCAATTTTTCATATAATATATATTTTTATAAGTCAGGAAAAGTGTCGACCCTAGGGGTCGACCTCTGTTTGCAGGCAGAAAATGTCGACCCAGTGGGTCGACACTTATACCATGTGTGCGGTTTTGTTCTTAAAAATAGAACACCTGTGAAAAAGTGAGGTCGACACTTTTCAGTCGTGAAAAAGTGTCGACCCGGGAGGTCGACACTTTTCATTAAGTTTCGATTTTTTTGGCAGAAAACTCGATCCCGAGTGTCGACCTGGGAGATCGACACTTTTTCTGCTACTTTTAATTTTTCTTCACTAAAATGGCTATAACTCACTCATTTCTCAATAAAATTTAATGAATAAGGTATCAATGGAAAGAGCATTGAAAAAGGAACAATCTAGCATACTTTAATTAGAGTTTAACCTGAGAGATACCTACCTTTAATTGCTTCCAAAGGAAAGGGGGAAAATAATTCAGAATAAAGAAAAAAAGCCTTTGATTCTTGAGTCAATCAAAACAATGTAATTTCGGCTGGTCTAAAGTTGTATGTTAGGTAAGGGTTGATTCTTGAGTCAATCTTCTAGAAATGAAATTATTTTAATCCCTTAAATATCATATTAAACATGTGTTACGAATTTTGGTCTAATTATCCTTTAATCCTTTAAGCCAACCCATTATGGATTATCCAATGGGCCAATTGTAATCATAGTCCATTATATGGACTTTTATTGGGCTTCCTATGATTTATCTAAGGGTTAAAGCATTTATTTTTTAATTTACCTTAAGTAAATTCAAGTAAATGCATTTATCTTAGTTTATTACATATAGTAAAAATATAATTTAATTATTTCATGAAAATTTTAATTATAGAATAAAATTGAAAGTTTTATTTCTCATCTTTATTTACCGGGTTTTACATCCTCCCCCACTTAAAAGAATTTGGTCCTCCAAATTCACATTATACAACTAAAATTCATAAATTCAAATAGAAAGGTTAAAATTCTAACCTGAGATTAAATCCGGGTATTTCTTCTTGATAGATTCTTCTAACTCCCATATGGCTTCTTCGAATCCATGTTTGCTCCATTGGACTTTCACCATCGGTATAGCCCGATTCTTCAGTTGGTGTAGTTTCCGATCTAATATCTTGATCGGTCTTTCTTCATATGATAAGTCCTTTTGCAACTTCAATTCTTCAAATTGAATCACATGTGAAGGATCGTACACGTACTTCCTTAGCATTGATACATGGAAGACATCGTGTACACTGGCCAGTTGAAGAGGCAAAGCTAGCTTGTACGCCACCTCGCCGATTCGTTCCAGAATCTCGAAAGGGCCAATAAATCTCGGACTCGGCTTTCCCTTGATGTCGAATCTTCTAATTTCTCGTGTGGGCGAGATCTTTAAAAAGACATGCTCCCCCACTTGGAATTCAAGGTCTCTCCTCCGATTGTCGACATAACTCTTTTACCGTGATTGAGCGACCTTTAATCTTTCTTGAATTAACTGGATTTTGTGAGTTGTGTCTTGGACAATGTCGGGACCAAGCAATCCTTTTTCACCAACCTCGCTCTAACATAAAGGCGATCTATAGCTTTGGCCATATAGAGCTTCGAATGGTGCCATTTGTATACTCGACTGATAGCTATTGTTATAAGCGAACTCAGTCAGCGGTAAATGTTTATGCCAACTTCCACCGAAGTCTATCATGTAGGCTCTCAACATATCTTCAATAATCTGATTCATCCTCTCGGTTTGTCCATTAGTCTGAGGGTGAAAAACAGTGCTAAATCTTAGCCTAGTACCCATAGATGATTGCAAACCTTTCCAGAAATGAGAGGTGAATCTCGGATCTCGATCCGAAATAATTGAGCTTGGAATACCATGCAGCCTTACGATCTCCTTGATATATAAGGCGGCTAGAACATCCACGGTCCATTTAGTCTTGATAGGTAAGAAGTGGGCGGACTTGGTTAGTCGGTCCACAATTACCCATATAGCATCAAAACCACTTCGGGTCCTCGGTAAACCAACAATGAAATCCATACCGATACTATCCCATTTCCATTCTGGTATTTCGAGAGACTTGAGTTTACCAGCCGGTTTGAAGTGTTCGGACTTAACTTGTTGACAGACCATACATCAGCTTACGAACTCGACTACCTCTCTTTTCATGTTAGGCCACCAGAAAGTTCTTTTGAGGTCTTGGTACATTTTTATAGCACCGGGATGTATAGTGTACTTAGACCGATGTGCTTCCTCCAAGATTTTACCCTTGAGGATACAGCTGTCTGGTACACATGTTCTTCCTTTGAATAATAACCTTCCATCATCAGCCAGAAGAAAATCCGGTCGTTGTTCTAATTTCTCTTTAATTTTCACGATCAACGGATCATCATCTTGTTGCTCTTTGATTTCTGAGAGTAACTCGGGTTGGAGTCGAATATTGGCAATAAGGACTTCACCTTCCTTCTCCTCCATATTGAGGTCTAGACTTGCCATTTGTTCAAGTAGATGCCATTCTTTAACCATTAAGCTCGATAATAAAGCCATTATTATCGAGCTTCCTGCTAAGTGCATCAGCTACGGCATTGCCTTTTCCGGGGTGGTATTATATAGAGAAATCGAAACCCTTTAAATATTCCAATCACCGTCTTTGTCTCATATTGAGCTCCTTTTGAGAGAATAAATATTTGAGACTCTTATGATCGGAATACACAATAAAGGTTTCGCCATAGAGATAATGTCGCCAGATCTTTAAAGCAAAGACCACAACTGCCAGCTCTAGGTCATGTACGGGATAATTTTTCTCGTGCTTCTTCAATTGCCGTGAGGAATAAGCTATGACCTTGCCATGTTGCATTAATACGCAACCTAGGCCAATTCCAGATGCATCAGCATATACTTCGAATCCTCCTCCTTCCGTAGGTAATGTGAGAATAGGAGCAGTCGTCAGACAATCCTTTAAAGTTTGAAAGCTTTTCTTACATTCCCCAGACCATATAAAAGGATTCTCTTTCCTTGTCAATCTTGTTAAAGATACCGCAATCTTGGAGAAGTCCTTGATAAATCTTCGGTAATATCCAGCCAATCCCAAGAAGCTTCAGATTTCCGTCACACTAGTAGGTCTTTCTCAGTTCTTAACAGCCTCGACCTTTGAAGGATCGACAGCAATACCGTTCCGAAAAATTATGTGACCGAGAAAAGAAACTTCCTCCAACCAGAAATCACATTTGCTTAATTTGGCATAA
Source organism: Amorphophallus konjac (assembly GCA_022559845.1). Classification (NCBI taxonomy): domain Eukaryota; kingdom Viridiplantae; phylum Streptophyta; class Magnoliopsida; order Alismatales; family Araceae; genus Amorphophallus; species Amorphophallus konjac. The sequence continues at coordinate 468,101,018 of CM040121.1, forward strand.
AGCTTGTGATCTCTTAATAATTGAAGGGCCTTCTTGAGATGTTCTCCATGTTCTCCTTTAGACTTGGAGTAGATCAAAATGTCATCGATAAAGACAACCACAAATTGATCGAGGTATGGCCTGAATACACTGTTCATTAATTGCATGAATGCGGCAGGCGCATTTGTTAAGCCAAAAGGCATAACGATGAACTCGTAATATCCATACCGACTCCGAAATGCTGTCTTGTGAATATCTCCTTCCTTGATCTTTAATTGATAATAACTAGATCGAAGATCAATCTTTGAAAAATATTGAGCTCCAGAAATCTGGTCGAATAATTCATCAATCCTTGGTAAAGGATATTTGTTCTTGATGGTGAGTTGATTCAATTGCCGATAATCAACACATAACCTCATCGAACCATCCTTCTTTTTAACAAAGAGGACCGGGGCTCCCCAAGGTGAAGTACTTGGTCGGATAAACCCCTTCTCCAATAACTCCAGTAGTTGTTCCTTTAATTCCTTCATTTCGACAGCAGACATCCAATACGGAGCTTTAAAAATTGGTCCTGCTCTCGAAATCAAATCAATAGAGAATACCACCTCTCTCTCTGGAGGAATACCAGGTAACTCGTCTGGAAATACATCAGAATAATCCTGAACGATAGGAATGTCCTTTAGAACGGGTTCCGTAGGCTCGGTCATAGTGATAGAAACTAAGAAACCAGCACAACCCTTCCTTAATAATTTCTCGGTTCAAGGGCCGAAATGAGAGACATGTGTTTAGAATGCCTGATACCAGAAAATAAGAGGTTGGGGTAACCCATGAAAGTTACCGTACTCAACTTGCAATTGACATTATCTCCATGAGTAGATAGCCAATCGGCATCTAGAATAACATCATATCCTTCCATCTCCATGCATACTAAATGATGGGGGCATCTCTCGCCCTTCATATTTTCAAAACCCCGGTTGCTCGCTAGCATGGTTCCAATGTGTCCGTCACATTTTCCTTAGTCAATTCATGTAATTTTCATATTTTCTTTGAGTCATAATTATGTAATTTTCCTTTTATTTGAGTCTTGTACCTAGGTTAATGAGTCATTTACCTAGGATTAAGTGTCATTAGGTTGATAGATTAGTTTATGGGCCCAATTCATTGGGCTAGGCCCAAGGGCGCCCCCCTTCCCTTGGTTATTTGTCATTGTTGCAAGAGTCAGGGACTTTTTGTAAAATGTGGGTTGCCTATATATATGACCCCATTCCCCCCATTTGAAATCAATGAATGAATGAATGAAAATTTGACATTTTGTGAGTTCTAACTTCAGATTTATTGTGGAGTGAATCCATTAGTGATGTGAGAAGCCTTAGAGAGAGAATCCCACACATCCCTCTCTTAATCTCTCTCTTCCACTCCCCTTTCTCTCTCCTCCACACCCAATTTCAAATTTCTTTCTCTCTCCTCCACCTCACCCTCCACCTCAACCTAGCCCATCCACCTAAGCCACCCCCCCAACCACCTCTCCACTTCCCTAAGTGCATTCACTACCACCTCCCCAACTACCACCTACCCCCCTCCTTCCCTAGGAGCATCTTGTCCTTCCCAACACAATCTCCCTCTCCCCAACACAATCTCCTCCCTTCCCCACACAATCTCCCAACTCCCTAGAAAAGCTTGAATATTTTTCCTCCACTCTCTCCTCCCCCATGCCCTAGACTCCCCAAGAGAGAGAGATCTCCCTCTCCCTCACCCTCCAACACCAAATTCGCAGCTCTCCCTCCCACCACCTGCTAGACCCCCTTCCAGTCCCCATTCTCCCCCTCCCTCACCTTGGTTTGCCCCCTCCCAGACCCCCTAATAGCCTGGGGTCGCCCCCACAGCCTACCATCACCATCTCATGTTCATCCGAAGCTGCACCGGCGAACCTGTCCACATCTGAGAGTCCTGCAGAGAAGCAGCATCTTGCAGAGCCGGCCACATTTTCATCCTGGCGCCCCTGGACACACAAGAGGCATTTCCGGAAGCGCATTCCAGTCGTCTTCGCAACGGTGGTGGTCTCGCCTCCGTCTGAGCTCGGAGCTGTCCGGGAGAGCCGATCTTCGCCGACTGCGCAGAGGAGGTCCGGCCAGCAACCTGAAGCCACTTTCAGAAGCTCCTCCGGCCACTCCCTTGCAGTTCTGCCCACGAAACTTGGCTGAGAGCTTCTACATCGAGTCTTCTTCCAGTTCCAAGAAGCGGCACCCCATTTGGCGTTTGGAGCTGAGAGTTCTCATTTTTCTCCCCCGGGTGCGCTGTTCTGTCCACTCTGGGACTGAGCAGACACCCATCCACTATTTGGGAGCTCACCGTCTACTCCGACATCCTCTAGCATCCCCGTTGGTCTCCGTTCGAAGAGGACTCAGCCACGAATCCATCGCCTCTGACCTCGTCAGAATTAGAGCTTGGGACCGGCCGTGGTGACTTCATCTTCCTGCTGCATCGGCGCCGGAGCAGTCAGAGCCAGAAGGCAGTGACCATGTTCACGGCCCTGCCCCGACCCGCACCGCTGATCAGAAGATTCCACAAAATTCAGAGGCCATCCTGATCCAGTCCCCAAGGATTTCCCATCGGTCTCGTCATCAGCAAAATTCGGGAGTGGCCGCAGCAGCGTCACCTTCAGCTGTCTGTCCACTGTTCCTGAGGGTGGACAGAACCGGCGTCTTCCACCCAATTGGGTTCTATTTTAGCATTCCCCTCCCCGCCTGGCCGGCTTACCGCCCCTCCCTGTGGGAGGTAGTATTTTGATTGTAATTTTGGCTTCCCTTCCCCAAGTTCAACCCCCTTGCATGGGGAGTAGTGTTGTAAAGCTTTGAGCAGGTCGAAGCTTCACCGCCGCGGCGTGTGGGGAACCCACGCTTCCCCGCTCGCCCACGTCTCCAAACGGGACCGGTTTCTTCAAGCCGGTCGAGTAAGTGCTCCATCCCTTGCTCACATTAGGTGTCTTGTTCTTCAATATTAGTTCTTAGCTCTGCTGGTCCGTGAGAGTGAGCGCCCGGTCCTCAAGCTCCTTTGCTTCGAGAGACCACTGTGGGAGAGAGTGTGACTCGTGCCCTCGGCACCCTGTCGGCCCCCTTGAATTGGACCTCCACAACCTTGGGAAGAACCTTGGTCTTGCTGGCCCTCTACCAGCAAGGGCCCAACCTCACAACCTCGACTCGGCATTGCCGAGTTACCCCGGGTCTTGGGTGAGTGCCGGGTGAGTGGCCGCCGATATCGGCCCGTTCGATGTGCGAATTGTGCTTGCTTGCTTAAGTCTAAGGGTGTGTCACATCACTAAATCAGCGGGTAAGTTGCAACCGCTAATTAGAACTTCACTATCAGGATATAAATGTTTAATTTTCGTTCCCATTCCAATAGGGGTAGTAATCATGAGTGTAGAATTTAATGGAATAGGCTTCATAGATAAAAGACCAGCAAAGCTTCTAGAGATAAATGAATGCGTAGCTCCGGTATCAAATAAAACAGAGGCAGGCCGGGAGTATATGAAAAGAGTACCTTCCACGACGCCTCCTTCTTCTGTAGGTTCCGCATCCATGAGAACTTGAAGTCTTCCTTGCTTTTTGGCAATAATAGGAAGCTTTACCGGTGGTGGAGCTTGCTCGTTGAGAATAGGGCAATTCGGGATCCTATGCTCCCGACTCTCGCAACGAAGACATGCACCGAGCTTTCTCCAGCATTCCTCGGCTTTGTGTCCGGGCTTCTCGCATAATTTACATAATTCTTTTGATGTCGTAGAGATAGGGACAATTTGCTTGTCGAATGTCCTCGGCTTCTTGTCCCCTTGAAAGTTACGTCCACCTTTGTTAAAATTACGTCCATCCTTGTTGAAGTTACGATTGTCATTGGATATTTTCTTCCCAAAGGAAGGCTTGAAACTTTCGGCTCCCGTAACTTGCTCTCTCTTGGCTTCCCTTCCTCGGATGCGATCTGATAACTCCATTGCATCTTCCAAGAGTTGTGCTCTTCGTACCGCATCACTATATATTTGAATATCCATTGGGGCGAATTGAGTAATATATTGCGGCCTTAAGCCGTTGAGAAATCTCCTTGCCTTCATTTTGTCGGTACCCACGAGATGTGGAGCGTATCGAGATAATCTTGAGAATTGAGCTTCATATTCCGCAACCGATAATCCCCTTTGTTTTAAGGTGACAAATTCGGCGGCCTTCCTTTCTTGCACCCGGTCGGAGAAATACTTGCTATTGAAGTGTTCCACGAACTCTTCCCATAATACTTGGTCGTGCGGTAAAGTAGCTTCGATCGATTCCCACCAGGCACGTGCATCTCTTTCCAGTTGGAAAGTAGCAAGTATGACCTTTTCCTCGTCGGCACATTGCATGACTTGAAAAATCATCTCGATTTCCTTAATCCAATGTTCGGCCTCATCCGGATCCGTAGATCCTGCGAACTTGGGAGGGTTCATGCTCCGGAAATTTCTATGCAAGTCTCCGGCTCCTCGGTTGGCTCCTCCCTGAGCAACTTGTTGGAGCGCTTGGGTTAAACCTTGAACAGTGCGTTGCATCTCGCGCCATTGAGCTCTCTCGGCGGCCATTTGCGAGAATTAACCTGCAACCATAATTACAAGGTTTAATGTTTTATTTTGGTATTCATTTCTTGATTAATTCTTTTCCGTTAAAACTTAACCCATGGTTCTACACAAACTTAACGGGAAAGTTTAAGTTCCTAACCGATTTCTAGATATTGATTTATACCTATATTAAGGGAAGACCTATGTTTAAGAAATCCTAGGTTTTATGTAACCTAGGCTCTGATACCACAAAGACTGTCACGCCCCGACGCGGAATATCGGGAACGTGAGCGAGTCGTAAACAAGCGTGTCGATCAGAGCATGTACAATTTGATTTCTAAAGAGAAAGATAGATGAGAAAATGATACTTTTATTCCATCAAATGAAGTTTACATCACTAATTCATAAGCCATAAAGACAATTACAATCTTCAAACTCCAAAATACAACATTCTTGTAAAATCACTAATGACCTACATAAATCCTAGGGAAAAGAAAAACACTCTTTCACTCTTGTCCATTCCCTTGTTCAATTTCATTTCCTGTAACAATTTACCAAAACGTAGGGTGAGTAAAATACTCAGTAGGATTTTATATCTCTATAATAAGACAATATTTAAGTATTTATCATTTTGGACATTTTTTTCAAGTAAATCGGGAAGTGTTTAAGATCATGAATATCAAGTAGGAAATTGTATACAGAATTTTAAGTAATAACATGATAACAAGGTTCCAAGATAATTTCAAGTATTGAATATTGAACATGTAAAGAATATCATGAAAGAATTTGGCCATTTCATGTAAGTCAAATATATCATGTAATTTCAAGTAATTTCGAGTAACAAGTAAACAAGTACAATAACGAAGTGTGGAATGTCATAAATAATTTAGCAAGTCATGCACTTCGGTGCAATGCCACACCGTGGTCAATCAACTCCCATGGGCACAAGTACTTTCGGGCGCTCCTCCTAGGATCAGACCGGGCCCCATTAATGCCAGGCATTGGGTCGGTGGATCATAAGATCCCAAATACGTTTAGATATCCACTTAACACTATGGCCAATGAATTTCAAGAATAAGCTATTTTGTAAAAAGTACGGATCTGGCAAAATCTCAGAAGTAGCAAGAGGAGTGAATAATAATTTTAAGACATCATGTTTAATGACATTAAGTCGTGGAATTCAAGAAAGAATGGTAACTAGGAAGAAAATTCAAGTAATTAGAGTTTAATAGAATTAATTTAATTCCATGGTTTAATCTTGTGTGCATTTGGTTTACAAGTATGTAGACATGTTTTCAGAAAATTTTTGTACATTAGAGATACATTATTTTAGCCAAAACGGTGATTTATTAGTATAAAAATCAGAATTTTGTTATAAAAATAGATTTTTATGCCGAAAATAATTCTAACTTGCTGAAAATAATTTTAACATGCTGAAAATGATTTTCATATGTTACTTTACTGATAAGATGATAAAAATAAATTTTTCATGCTGGATTTAATTTTTAACATGCTAGAAATTAATATTTAACATGCTAAAATTAATACTTAACATGTTAAAATAATTCTCATACATTAACTTACTGATAGGATGATAAATATAGGTTTACCATGTTGATTATAGAAATTATCTGATAACAACATAAATTTTATCATGCTGAAAATATTTTTTTTACATTTATTTACTAATTATTTGATAGGAAAAATAGAATTATCATGCTAAAAAATAGCTTTAATATGCTGAAAATAATTCTAACATGTTGGAAATAATTTTATCATGCTGGAAGTAATTTTAACATGCTAGAAGTAATTTTCATGCATCAACTTACTAATTATTTAATAAGAAATTAGGTTTATCATGTAAATATATATATATTTACAAGCTGAAAAATAATTTTTAGATCTCAGTATAAATAAAATAATTTTATCATGTTGGAAGTCATTTTTAACATGTTGGAAATATTTTTCATGCATTAATTTACTAATATTATGGTTAAAAATAGATTTTTACATGCTAAAAATAATTTTATTCTACAAAAATAAGTTTTTTTAATATGATGTAAGAATTCAAACATGCTAATATTATCTTTCCTTACTTTTGGTGACTAAATGCATACAATTAACACGGATTTCAAATGTTATAATTCATATTGTATAGTGGCTAATTTTTAGTCCCACATTGGAAGTTAGAAAAACTTCATTGGCTTTATATGTTGGAGAGATCACCCTTAGGTCAGGACCCAAGGGGCATAGGATGTGGGCTCGAGTTGTGTGTCGAATTTAAATGGATAAGAAATCTTAGTGTATTTATTTATTTATTTATTTATGCTGTGCCACACGGGGGTGAGATAAGGTAAGTTATCAATTTTTCATATAAGTGAGTATATATATATATATATATATATGTGTGTGTGTGTATGTGTGTGTGTGTGTGTGTGTGTGTGTGTGTGTGTATTTATAAGTTAGGAAAAGTGTCGACCCTAGGGGTCGACCTTTGTTTGCGGCAGAAAGTGTCGACCCATTGGGTCGACACTTATACCATGTGTGCGGTTTTGTTCTTAAAAATAGAACACCCGTGAAAAAGTGTGAGGTTGACACTTTTCAGTCGTGAAAAAGTGTCGACCCAGAAGGTCCACACTTTTCACTAAGTTTTGATTTTTTTGGCAGAAAACTCGATCCCTAGTGTCAACCTGGGAGGTCGACATTTTTTCTGCTACTTTCAATTTTTCTTCACTAAAATGGCTATAACTCACTCATTTCTCAATGAAATTTAATGAATAAGGTATCAATGGAAAGAACATTGAAAAAGGAACAATCTAGCATGCTTTAATTAGAATTTAATCTGAGAGATACCTACCTTTAATTGCTTCCAAAGGAAAGGGGGAAAATAATTCATAATAAATAAAAAAGCCTTTGATTCTTCAAATCTTCCTTCAAATCTCCTTCAATCTTCACACCAGCATAGCTCAGGTCTCAAGGGATAGTTTGAGGGTTGATTGGGGTTCTATTTATAGCCAAAACTTGGCCAATTTTATCAAGATTTCTCACCTAATTTTTACCTAACCCATTAAGTCCGAATTAGAAGAAAAATTCAATTTCTCTTCTTAATCTAGCCCATTTTTGGTGTGAAAATAATATAATTTCGACTGGTCTAAAGTTGTATGTTAGGTAAGGGTTGATTCTTGGGTCAATCTTCTAGAAATGGGATTATTTTAATCCCTTAAATGCCATATTAAACATATGTTATGAATTTTGGTCTAATTATCCTTTAATAAATCCTTTAATCCTTTAATCCAACCCATTATGGATTATCCAATGGGCCAATTGTAATCATAGTCCATTATTTGGACTTTTATTGGGCTTCCTATGATTTATCTAAGGGTTAAAGCATTTATTTTTCAATTTACCTTAAGTAAATTCAAGTAAATGCATTTATCTTAGTTTATTATATATAGTAAAAATGTAATTTAATTATTTCATGAAAATTTTAATTATAGAATAAAATTGAAAATTTTATTTCTCATCTTTATTTACCGGGTTTCTACACCAGAAGCCGTGGGTAGAGGGCCGGGAGCATTCCGTAGCTATGGGTGCGCTTTCGACTGAGGGGTGTTTACTGGGGTTAGGATGTTAGGCACGGATGTCGAGTGGTGTGGGTAAAAAGTTGGGGGCCCGAACGTGGACGCGAGAGCATTCGTCCAATTGGCGGTGTAATTTTTGAGATATACATGTCTTTACAGGTAGGCCGTAGGGGCCAGGGTAAAACTGGTGCATGTCACGGGACAATTCCGATGTGATGATCGGTCCCCGGGTCAATGCGTGACAGATGAACATATGTGTGTTTTACAGAGGGCCCCTCTCGTGGCGTGGGCCATGGTGGCGACACTGAACGGGGGGCTTATGACTGGACGACTGGAGGGATGCATCGATCCGGTGTATGGGCGAGGGTCGATCACGACTCGAGTAGAGCGGTCGAACATGGCCTCGTGACTGCGAGAGAGCGTGATGTCATGATACGCGCATAGTTACAACCGACGGGCACGTGAGGGGGAATCCCGACATGGGGGGACGTTCACCCTTGTCATAACGTCTCGCACATGGTGGGTGTCGACTTGTGTGTTACGGCTAAATACGGCGTGAGGGGAGTACAAACGACATACCCCCGGTGTACTAAGCCGACGAACAAGTCACCCACACACAATTCTCCTTAGCTCGTTGCCTGGAGCTGCTTGAAGTTTGAAGGCCAGATGTCTTCTTGTCTTTGATCTATCTCTCCACCTCTTGAGCTTATAAGGGATTTTTATAGAGAAGTTGAAAGGGTTTGAATGGGTTTAGGAGGGCTAGGTTGATAGGTTCACGCCAGCCCGCGTAAACCCGAGTGAATAGTATGGGTTTAGGAGGACTAGGTCGATACGGTCAAGCCAGCCCGCGTAAACCCGAGTGAATAGTGCAGGGGAGAAAGGGTTTATGCGGATCAGCTTATAGGGTTGAGCTGGGCCGCGTAAACCCCTCCCCTGGGTGGGGTTTAGGCAGACGAGCCCAATGGGCTGGTCTGGTCCGCGTAAACCCCTCACGGAGGGTGTTTTTTTGTAAAAAAATGGGTTGGGAAGGGTTTAAGCGGACCAGCCTCAAGGGGTGAGGCTGGTCCGCCTAAACCCCACCCCGGGGGGTTTAGGTGGGCCTATTTTGGGCTTTTTTAATTTTAAAAAAGTAATTTTTTTATTGAATGGAAGGGTTTACGCGGACCAGCACAGGGGGCTGGGTTGGTCCGCCTAAACCTCACCCCGGGGGGGGGGGGGGGTTTAGGCGGATTGGTGCTTGGGTGAAGGGAGGCGGCCCCCACCCTATAAAATCCATTTTTTGGGTCTATTTCTCCTTAGATTAACCAAGAAGAAAAGGACAACTTGGCTGGGAGGATACGTGGAAGCTTGCAAGCGCGTTGAACTTGAGGAATTCCCCCGTGCTATCGCTTTGTGCTCCCGCGTCCACGTGTCGACTTCACGAACTAGTACGGCACACGAACCGCATCGTAGGACCGCAAACTGGTTGAACTGGGGCCGAGTGGGGCCATGGGGCCACCGGACTGGAGGGAGGGTGCGACCCCCGGGGAGTTCGCCCTCCCTGGGGGCGCGCGACCGCGCCCCTGGGCGAACTGGCCCCGCGGCCGGTCGTGATCCTGAGGGATGGCCCCCAGGGTCTCCTTGTGTCTTCTGCAAGTGTCCTTTGAAGGATGTTAAGCTCCGGGAAGTTGGGATGGGCCCGTGGGGGCCGTTGTTCTTCGAGTTGTTGTAGCCACTCGCAAGGCGTTCGGGTAAATGCCCGGCACACCCCGGATTACCGAACGGCTTGGGTAGCTGGCCGAGGGGCCCCAAGGCGGGCCTTGCGTTAAAGAAGGGAGCTCGTGGGAGCTTAGGAGAGGCATCTCAGTGACGTGAGTCATGCCTCGATCTACGTGCCGCGTTGCACGGCGGGTTGGCAGGGTAGCCCCGAGTTGGCCCGAGTGCTGAGTTAAGTGGCTTGTTGCCACGTGTCTGAGTGTCGGGGGCGGCCCCGGCTTGCTGGGGGGGGTCGTTGTAGGACCCAGTGGATGTGTGGGAACCACGAGGCAGCCCATGGTTTGGTGTAGACAGGCTGGAATACACGCGCCCACAAGGTGTTCGATAGAATGCCGAACACACTCGTGCGAGCCTTATATGCACGCAGTAGGCCTCCAAAGTCTGTGGTTGACTTAGTTAGGTCTCCCTTTGACCTTGGAGGGTTGAAAGAAGTGTCTCGAGGTGGGCCCTCGGCCCTTTCACTGGGTGCCACGTGTCATGGCTTAACATCGGGGCGCCCCCGGGTGGCCCCGGGCGGCCATGTAGGATACGGGCAAAGCCCGTACGTGAGTGGCCGGGGTTGACCCCAGACAGTTGCTTATGTCACCGCATGTCACGGCAAGCTGGTCAGGGCCCTTGTAGGGACCCACAGGGTTGTAGAAAGGGCTAGATAGCCCATGTCTTGAAGTTGTTCGGGGAAATGCCCGAACCCTTATTTCTTGTTATTTTGCCAGGAAATAGCCCGGGTACAACAAATGCCCTCCACGGGGCGTGCGTCGGAGGCGGAGACGAGGGCGTACGGCCCGTGAGACCCTTGTTCCGGGCTGTTGTAGTTGTATTTTGATACTTTATGTGCCTTTATTTTGCTATGCTGTATATATTGATTTTCTGGTATTTTGACTATTTTTTGGGTGCCTTGTCTTGCAGCTATGGCACGATTCGGTAGAGATGGGCGGGGTCCGAGGCGTGTGGCTCAGGAGGAGGACCACTGGGTGCGGCAGACTGAGCGACTGATGCCTCCTCTGGGTCCACCAGTGGTTATTGTGGCTAGTGTGGAACGGCTGGATTTGGGGCATACAACAGTAGCCGAGGGCCCCGTTGGTGAGAGGGCAGCTGGAGTTGGGACCGTAGAGGTGGCCCGGATTTCGGGGGCTGGCGGTCTGTATACCTATGACTGGAGCGGAGGTTATCCTTTGGAGTTCCCCCTGGATCGCCATCTGTTTGAGTTTTTCAGGAGCTATGTCCCTCCCGGTATGGAGGAGGGTGACACCCATATTTTGGGAGCCCGTCGTCAGCTTGAGCGGGCTATCTTGATTGGCAGGGACAGCCTGCATGGTGTGGCATTTTACAGTTACCCGAGCTTTTCCGAGGATTACTGGAGGCAGCGTCAGTTCCCCAGTGTTGAGTGCCTGGGGTTCTTTGGCAGAGTAGAGCAGTCTGGTGTCAGAGTTGGGCCATTGGGCCCTGCTTTCTGGGACTTGCACGGTCACCACCGCGCAGAGACAGAGGGGACCGCTGGGTTGGTGTTGGAGCCGGCGGGCTCGCAATATGCTGGGGAAGGCTATGACGACCACAGCATCCTGGATGGAGTCATGCGGCAGACCGTCATCAGCTGGTACGATCGCTGGGCAGTGATCTCGTCACACTACTACCGTCAGGGTGCCACTGAGTGGCTGATGGGGATTGTTCACCACTACCGGGTGTTGCTGGATCGGGCAGGGATCAGGTACGCGGTGACTGCCGCTTTGTACGCGTACCCATGCTACACCGGACTACTGCTGGGATTGTTGGAGCGCTTCAATCGTCGATGGAACACGGTGGCGATAGCAGAGGGAGAGACCACCCTTGACTTGTGGTCTCTGTTCCGGATTTCTGGGTTACCGATCATCGGCGAAGGGTATGAGGAGGTGGTGCTGGATGACCTCCACCGTAGTCATACCGACGGACAGGGGCGATACCGGGTACCTTATAGTTATCGGTATCTTCTGAAGACCTGGAGGGACCTGGCCCTAGCCGGGAGAGATAGAGCTGCATAGACTCCCAGGGTGCCGCTAAATGTGTGGGTCCGCCACTTCTACAACGGACCCTTCTGCTTCTATCAGGAATTCGCCAGGGATTAGACTCCGTGGGAGGAATATACTGAGGTGGAGCTACGGTTTCGGACGTACTCCCAATACATATATGCTCCACATGAGAGGTGGAATCCCCACGGCTTACCGGATGTGACACATCTTGCTGCCTACTTGGCATACTGGTTAGCGACATTTGTGGTCCCGCACGGAGAGGATGCTCTGTTGAGGGCCGAGTTGCTGTGACCAGCCTGTTTGTTTGCGGAGGGGAGACAATTGGCCCTAGCTCCTGCTGCACTCGCCAACATATATCAGGGACTGGGAGTTCTGGCAGCGCACCTGGCGTCGAGAGAGAGGAGCATACTTCTGCCGACCCATTATCTCAGTGTGTGGGCCGGGCTGCTGTTTTCAGGACTAGTGACGTGAGGGACCGTGGCGAACCTGACGGCACCACTTTTGTTCAGCTTCACTGGACAGCCTGACGGGGATGCAGAGGCACAGCTGGAGGGGGTCAAGAGAGGTCTTTGCTACCTGCCTGCCCGGGGTGATACACTTTGCTACCTGCCCTCCCGGGGCGAGGAGGGACTGCCTTTTGACAGCACTGCGAGGGACTCCAGCCTTTTCTTCGGGGCTTTAGACGGAGGGGCGATCAGCGCCCACCCCGGTCAGGGGGCTGCAGATATAGGGCAGCGGACTGGGTGGGTACTGAGCACTCGGTCGGCAGTGTTGACATTACACCGGTTGGCGACGAGTTCCGTGGAGCCGTACTACCCGTATCGGTTTGCAAGAAACTTTGGATACGACCAGGGGATCCCATCGAACCGAGAGTTTCCTCTGACAGGCAGGCAGTACAGGGGTAGGGATACCCACCTACTTGTAGCAGCATGGTGGGACTTTTATTATCACCGGGAGCCCGAGCGACTCCCGATGCTGGGACAGGGATGTCGAGGGCGATTCGACGTACACTACGCCAGGTGGTGATTCGAGCACAACCACCGATACCGGCAGAAGGCCTCCGCGATCAGGAAGGCGGAGGAGAGTCGCTTGCTGAGGGAGGATCTGCCTCCGATTGCACTGGATGAGGGGTACCTGAGGACCCGCGTTGCTTGGATCCATGGGGAGGTCGAGCGACTTATGGAGCAGTGGCCTCGGAGAAGCCGGGGCTCGTTGTCCGGGAGCCGAGGCAACGGAGGGGCACTGAAGCCCCTGAAACAGGTGGTAACAGCGGCGGCAGGAACCGGGGCGAAGGTGCCTCGACCGAGGGCACCTAGGAGCTGGTGGGCCTAGTTCCTAGCCGACTGCGGCTTCTGGAGCAGAGGTTCGTTGGATCGGGCACTCCCTGACGGGAGCTTTGCCGACACGCTTGCCGACGACTGGAGGCGGCACATCGGTCACGTGATCGGGTCAGTTGGGACCGTGGAGTTCGTGTCCCAGATCGAGTGTGCCCGCACTCTAAGGGACATTCGGGAGGCCGTCGCGAAAGCGGCCCGGGTGCTGGCGCTGAGACCGGAGCAGTTAGTGCGCTTACCGTTGACCCCCTTCGGAGCTTCATGTAAGGCTTTCTTTTTTCTAGCATGCGCCCCTCCCCTTTTTATCTTGTTATTCTTCGTGTCACGCCCCGATGCGGAATATCGAGACTGGCAGTAGAAACGAGTAATTATAATAATAATATGTTTATTTCTAGACATGATATGTTAAAGCTAAAAGATCGCACATCACCATAAATAGAAACTGCTCCATTCATTAAATAGCACATAACCAAACCATGTTCCAAACTACAAAGATCTCACTTAACATAATCTTTGACAATCATTGGCTAACTTCAAACTACAACTTTTCCAAAATACTCTTAAATACAAATAGACTCCACAACTAGAACTAGTTTCACAGGCTTCTATCAGGTTCACTCCACGGTCGTCACTCTTGCCCGTTCCCATCAGATTACGAGTCCTCACCTGAGCTACCTAAAAAATGGGGAAAAACTAGGTGAGCGAACGCTCAGTAGGTAATAACAAGCAAGTTCAAGTAATTAACCAATTGAATTGCATGTTTGAGCGCGTAAATAAAGAACGAAAGGAAATAACTATGCAATAAAATAATGAAAAGGAGGCAAGACATGATATAACCAAGAATTTGGCCAACAAACAAGATTTAACAAAGTCAAGAGAAATTCAAGTAAGAGATTATTGTCATAGACATCAAGCTAGTCATGTACTCGGTGCAATGCCTCACTATGTCATTCAAACTCCCCGGGACACAAGTACTTTTCGGGCGCTCCTCTCAGGACCAGATCGGGCCCTTATGATGCATTGGCATTCATTTGTTGGATCCAAGATCCCAAGTTATGTCTAGACATTAATCAAGTTAAGTGGCCAATACTCCAAGATATGGAACTTACCAAAATTTCAAGGGTAAGTTGAAGTAGACATCATGTCTGGAAAGTTCAAGTTATCAAGAACCAATCAGGTCCTTGGATTCAACACGAAAAATCATGGAAATCACTTCTGGATGATAAGCGGTCATAACAGGGCCGCTCAAGCAATGCACGGTCTAAACTGGACCGTTTAGGATAGAGATGGCTTAGGACTAGCCATACCGAAGTCATGGATACACGGTCCATGTAGGGCCGCTCGAGTAATTGAACGGTTGAAAATGGGCCGCTCAAGACTAGTAGAGCTGGAAGCCCAAGAACAAGATAAACGGTCCATATAGGGCCATCCAAAAGACAGACGGTCCAATAAGATCCGCGCTATAACATGGGCGGTTCCAATAGGTCCGTTCCACTTAAATAACTAGAAGTCTACCCAAACGGGCTCCGGGCTGCCATAAGTGGGGTAGAACTGAACCAGGGTCCAGCCCACTCTCCACTGGTCAACCTAGGACTTATTGGGTCGATCCAAACACAAATTGGTCGAAGATAGATCAAGGTTAAACGACCAATGTAAGTGGCACTTGGCCAGGGATGCACGGTTCATTATGGGCCGCCCAATAAGACGAACGGTCCCTTTCGGGCCGCACAATTCTCAGAGAGTCCAAGTCGAGCCGTGACTTACAATACGATAGTTCAATCGATTCGATCACATACACAGGTTCAGGTCTTGATGGTACAACCTGCCCGGTGTCCTAGTGGGAATCCCAGGCTCGCGGGGGCTTACGGAGGTCCCGTAATGAAGGTCCTAGTCCGACGAAAGGAATATCTGGCGGAGAGTCCCAAACATTACAAGGAAATAGGGTTAACAAAACATCGGAAACCAGTGAGACGGTCAGTCAATCCTACCGGAGTAGAACGACTGTCATACAACCCTAATAAAATTTTCAATTTAGTAATGAATCACGATTAATATTAACATTGAAAAAGATGATCCAAGGTCAAGACGAATAAATTAGCAAGATTTATAATCATTACTGTTATAATTTTCCAGAGTTTTTATGCATGTTGCTAACTTACATTTAACCATTAATCTACTATCATAAATCATGCGAAAAAGATAACTTAATAAATTTTGTAAAGATGGACGGTCCAGTTTGGACCTTTCATCCTCCTCGACGGTCGCGTGACATGCCGTTTTTCCCCCTTTGGTCAGAAGACCTTCTGGAGATGAGCGGTCTGTAATGAGCCGCTGGAGAAGACGAACGGTCAATAACTGGCCATCTGACAAAAGGGCGGTCTAGGTGAAGCCGCTCTTCCCAAAAATATAACACGAACCAGAGAACATAAACGGTCAGTAACATGCCGCCTAACTAGGTTGGGCGGTCTATCGCGAGACCGTACAAGTCAAAAACGCTCAAGTCCCCCTTTCACCCTACCCGCCTTCGGCGAGTTGGCTAGGGTTACAAAGAATTGCTAAATACGCATAGCACAGAGCATAATAATTAGGGCTTTTGGATTCAAAAGAAAGAGCATGAAAAATTTTACAATAAAGCATGCTCAATTTAATCTTTAGTGCCTGCAATCCCTACTTAAACGAGATGGAACAAGTATAACCCTAGATATGACATGCTTCTACTAAACCCTAAAATTCTCGCATGATACTAAGTAACTTTTAGGGCTTTTGCATTCAATAGAAAGGGCACTCGATGCCGGTTCTAATCACATATAATACTTAAGGTTTGGCTTGCTATAACCTACCTTAAACGGAGGAAGAAGGAAGAAGAGGGACGACGACACGCTAAGAACACCTCGCCGGTGATCGCCGGAATCCGCCCTCGCCCACGATCCTCGTCGGCCGCCACAGCACCCAAACGAAAATAGGGTTCCTGAGGGTCATTTTTATAGGTCACACAAGATCTAGAGTCTTCTATTCGAGGAGATAGAGTCCAATCAAGTTGGACGTGCGCGAACCGCGCTGATAGGGTTAGCCGCCGCCTTCTCATCCAAAATTCACTTTCTAGGGTTAGGGTTTCGGGGAGAACTAAGAGGGGAAACGATCTTCTCATCCTAGCCTTCCATTTGGATCCGGTCTCAACCTAAATGATCGGGTATTGGGCTCAAATTTTGCATTTTAAGGTCCAATTAGATTAAGTGTGGATTTGGGCCTTAATCAGTTGATTTGGCCTAATTACGGATTTTATTTGGGTCAGTCACAGAAGATACTATTATTAAATATTTTATCCTCTACAAGATTCTAAAATTTCCAAATTTTTACGAAATAGTCAAAATTTAACTTATTCTATTTATTAAGGATTTTCTAATTAATTTCTTATAAATTTTCTAGAAATTTTTATTTGTTAATAAATCGGGATATTACACCCTCCCCACTTCAAAGAATTTGGTCCTCCAAATTCACTGCACTTCAACATGATAGGAAGTGGAACAACTCACCTAGAACAAGTCGGGATACTGCTTTCGCATGGTATCTTCTGACTCCCAAGTAGCTTCTTCAGTTCCACGTCGACTCCATTGCACCTTGACCATAGGTATAGACCGGTTCCTGAGCTGTTGCTGCTTACGATCCATAATCTTAATAGGTCTCTCTTCATAAGTCAAATCTTCCTTTAACTCAAGATCCGCATGCTGAATGACATGAGTAGGGTCATATACATATTTTCTCAACATCGACACATGGAAGACATTGTGTACTCCATATAACTGAGGTGGTAGTGCCAGATGGTACGCAACCTCCCCCACTCTTTCCAAAATCTCGAATGGTCCGACATATCTGGGACTTAGCTTGCCTTGAATGTCAAATCTTCGGATTCCTCTTGTAGGAGAAACTTTCAAAAACACATGTTCACCAACTTGAAATTCCAAGTCCCTCCTTCTGTGGTCTGCATAACTCTTCTATCTCGATTGTGCTACTTGCAATCGGTCTCTAATAATACAAATATTCTTTGATGATTCAGAAATAAGATTTGGCCCCAGCCATTGCTTCTCACCAACCTCGTTCCAACATAATGGAGATCGACAGCTTCTTCTATATAGAGCTTCAAACGGAGCCATCTGAATGCTGGACTGATAACTATTGTTATAAGCAAATTCAATCAAGGCCAAGTGATCACTCCAACTGCCTCCGAATCAATCATGTAGGCTCTCAACATATCTTCCACTATATGGTTGGTTCTTTCCGTCTGTCCGTCTGTTTGTGGATGAAAAACAGTACTAAAATTCAGACGGGTTCCCAAAGATTCTTGCAATCCCTTCCAAAAATGTGAAGTGAATCTGGGGTATCTATCAGACACAATACTGACTGGATTACCATGGAGTCGCACCACTTCCTTCATATATAAAGCTGCTAGAACATCAACAGTCCACTTAGATTTAATGGATAAGAAATGAGCGGACTTTGTCAATCTATCGATGATCACCCAAATTGCATCAAATCCGCTACGAGTCCTAGGGAGACCCATAATGAAATCCATGCCAATACTCTCCCACTTCCATTGTGGTATGTCTAGTGGTTTCAACTTCCCTGCAGGTCTGAAATGCTCGGCCTTAACTTGCTGACACACCAAGGTTTTCTCGTTATCGGCTCTACTATCCTTTCGGGTTTTTGCTAGAGCCGACCCCCTTTAGCTTTTTCCGATGCGCCCTTGCGGGTTTTCACGTCGAGGGGTTTCCCAATTTTACCTGAGGTGCCCTTTCGGGTTTCCACCTCAGCCGGGTTGTTGGCCTTTTTTCCCCCAATCGTCCCCTTGTGGTGAGGATGACTGGGTCTGCCGGGGTATCTCTATTTTTAATCCCAATTTTTTTTCTCCTTTTTTTTGACTTACCTGGGAGCCTGATGGCTAGACTGGTGCGGGTGTAGAAGTGCTCGCACTCTCGTAGTGACGGGAACGAGGGCAGGAGATTAGTCCCCGAGGATGCATGGTGGCGATTCTGGGGAGCTGGGCTGGCTGGTTGACTGGGAACCGAAAACTGGGAGGACCGGCCGGTTAGATCTTTCGTGGGGAAGGACCGGCCTTACTGGTAGTAGTTGAGACGTGCACCTTAGTCTGGCTGGAGCGCGAACTCGTGTTCCAGTGCATAATATAGCTTCATATGTTTGTCGTTAAGAGGTGGGAACGGTCTATGACCTTTGTGGTCGACAACCGTGTAGGCCCCACCGTCATAGACATTCTGGATAGTGTATGGACCTCGCCAATTCAGTTATAATTTTTCACTGGAGCGCCCTGCCATGACTTCCTTTTCCTTGATCATGACGAGGTCGCCTTGCTTGAAAGCTCGCTGCTTGACGAGCTTATCATAGGCCCGGGCCATGCGGGCCTGATATACTTGCAGGTGTTTGTAGGCTTCGAGCCGCTTGCCTTCTAGATCGGCAAGCTCTTCTAGCCTTCTCTGGTACTCACTTTCGTCAGGGCCGGCAAGGCCGGCAAGGCCGGTGTGGATCGCCACACGGTAAGAGGCTAACTGGACTTCGATGGGGATAACTGCTTCTGTCCCGTAAGCAAGGGAGAACGGCGAGCACCCCGTGGGGGTTTTGTAGACCGTCCGATAGGCCCATAATGCTTCGAAGACCTTCTCACCCCAATCGTGTTTCCGGTGGCTAACCATCTTAGCTAGGAGCTTGCAGAGGGTCTTATTGAAGGCTTCCGCTAAGCTATTAGCCTGGGGGTTGTAGATCGAAGAGGTTCTCCAGTCGATGTGGAATTTGGCCGCTAGCTGGTATACGGCCTTATTTTTGAATGGTGTCCCGTTGTCGGACACTATGCGACTGGGAGTACTGAATCGGTATATGATGTTGTGTCGGACGAATCTAGCAACGATTTCCCCGATGACCTCTCGCAAGGGAAGGGCCTCCGCCTAGCGAGAGAAATAATCAGTGGTGGCTAGAATGTATTTGTGGCCCTTAGAAGATGGCGGGAAAGGCCCCGCGATGTCCATGCCCCACTCTGCAAATGGCCTGGTGGGGGCTGTAGGACGCAATGGATTAGGAGGTCTTCTGGGCACTGGACCAAAGGCTTGGCATTGATGGCATGTACGGGCGTACTGGATGCAATCCACGTACATGGTTGGCCAGTAGAAGCCTTTGAGCTTGATGTTGTGCTTCATTCGATCTCCGACCTGGTGCGCGCCGCACAACCCGGAGTGGACCTCCTGCATGACGGCTCGAGCCTCGGCGAGGGAAACACATCTCAGGAGAATTGACTTGTCCTTCTCGTGGACGAGTCGGTATAGGGAGTTACCGATCAGCTCATAAGAGGTTGCTCGGCGGAGTAGCTGGACCCTTTGAGCCCGATCAGGAGGGAGCCACCCCTTCTTGAATTTGATGATGGGCACATGCCAATCATCCTCTTCTGGAGGCGCGCTCTGGTCAAGGTCATGGACCTCGTAAATGGTGAGGCCGGTGTTGCCTTCGAGTGAGCTCGGCATCAACCTTCTGTGTTTGATGATGATGTCGACCTCGCCCTCGGGCGGGAGCTTGATGGCTGCGGCCAATTTTGCTAAGGCATCTGCCTGAGCGTTGCTGCTTCTGGGGATATGATCTATTTCGAAGAAATAGAACTTCTGAGTTAATTTGGTGACGGCGGTATGGTACGGAACCAACTCTGGCTTCCGCACGTCATAGACGCTGAGGACCTGCCGGACTATCAGCTGGGAGTCCCCGTAGGCTTTGAGACATTTAATGCCCATATGGAGAGTCATCTGGAGCCCAATGAGCAGAGCTTCATACTCAGCTTTGTTGTTGGTCAGGGATTTCATGAGGGCATAAGAGTTGTATAACACTCCGCCCTGAGGAGTCAGGAAAACAATGTCGGCACCTGCCGTGGTGGCTGGATCCTGGTTCTTCCGGGTGACCCCTCGGGAAGTGCCATCGAAGTAGAGCTCCCAGCAAGGCACGCTGGTTGTGAGAGCATTCTGCTGCCAGTAATGCAAGACATCTCCGCTCTGTTCAACTGGTTGTTGTGATTGAGCAGCAAGGGATTCCTCGTCCGGGAGCTCCGAGCTGAAAGGTGAGTCGTCTGGCACTGGATGGGCTACCAAGAATTCAGCCATACCCTGTCCCTTGATTGCTTTTCTAGAGACGTAAATAATGTCGTACTCCATCAATAGGAGAGCCCACCTTTCGAGTCTGCCTGAGAGGACAGGTCGTCGAAGGAGGTACTTCAGAGGGTCGTGCTTGGATATAAGCGCGACCTGATGGGACAGGAGGTAATGCCGCAGCTTCTTAACTACGAACACCAATGCCAAGCAAACCTTCTCCATAGGGGAGTAGCGGTACTCGACACCGATTAGCTTCTAACTGAGGTAATAGAGGGGCTGCTCTTTACCTTCCTCATTGATTTGTGCCAACAGAACTCCTTGCGAAGTGTCCATGGCAGCAATATAAAGAATGAGGGGTTTACCATTGATCGGTGCCCCCAGGACTGGGGGAGTAAGGAGGTACTCCTTAATTTGCTCAAAAGCTGCCTGGCATTCCGAGTCCCATGTAAACGGGGCGTCTTTCTTCATCAGCTTGCCGAAAGGCGCGCATCGACCGGAGGGGTTAGAGATAAACCTCCGAATGTAGGCCAGTCTCCCTTGGAAGGACCTGAGTTCGGTGATGTTGCCGGGTGGTGGAAGATCCCGGATTGCTTTGATCTTGCTGGGATCCACCTCGATTCCTCGGTACCTGACGACGAAGCCGAGAAATTTGCCGCTGGATACGCCAAAGGCGCACTTCATGGGGTTCATTTTGAGCCCATATTTTCGGAGACGCTCAGGACCACTTTGATAACGGGTTAAGGTGGGTTAGGGTGAGTTAACCGGAGTCGGGTGATTTATTCTCTGTTTGATACTTTTTTCCTTAACCTGAGTTGGATAGGGTTAAAGTAGATTAACTCATTCCACTTAAATAGGTGGAATGAGTTACTCCACCCGGATTAGGGCCACTTTGGTAACGGGTTAGATTAAGGGCGGGTAGGTCACCCCGAGTAGGTCACCTGCCCTTAACCCAACCCGTTACCAAAGTGGCCTTCAAAGACTTGGCGGAGGTCGCACAAATGGTCTTCGTGCCTTTTAGTTTTGACGACGAGGTCGTCGACATAGCATTCGACGGTGTTGTGCAGCATCTCATCGAATGTTTTAGTCATGGCCCTTTGGTACGTAGCACCGACATTCTTCAAACCGAAGGGCATGCGCTTATAGTTGAAAATCCCCTTGGGGGATCTAAAAGCTGTGTGGTTCTTGTCTTTAAGGGACATCCGGATTTGATTATAACCGGACGACCCGTCCATGAAAGACAAGGCCTCATGACCGGTGGTCATATCGACCATTGTTTCTGTGATCGGGACTGGGAAGTCATCCTTCGGACAGGCTTTGTTGAGGTCCCGAAAGTTGACGCAGATGTGAATTTGACCATTCTTCTTCTTGACTGGGACTATGTTGGCGAGCCAAATTGGGTAGATACACGGCTCGATGAAATTGACCTCCGCCATTTTATGGACTTCGACCGAAACCTAGAGCTCCAGCTCATGGCGCATGCGCCGTTGTGATTGCTTGACCGGAGCGACCGAGGGAGAAATGGCTAGCTCGTGCTCCGCTACGGAGGGGTCTAGCCCTTGCATCTCCTTGTATGTCCAGGCGAAGCAGTCTTTGTATTCAAGCAAAAGTTGCTTGTAATCCTGCCTTTCTGCCTCGGTGAGGAGAGCACTGACGAATGTAGGCTGAGGGGCTCTATCTTCGCCCAGGTTGATCTCCACGAGATCATCCACGGTCGCCTGGCCGCCGTCCTCCAGCTCGGGAGGAGCGGGTTGGAGGTCGATGAAATCCTCATCGTCGATGTCGGCTTCGAGCATTTCTTGATTCTTGAAGCCACCGGTTGATGTTGAGGGGACTGGAGAGTGGTTGTTGCTGGGATCCATCGAGGATTGATCTGGGCTGCCGGCTCCTGGCCATCAGTTGTCAACCGGGGCTGCTGAGGTCTCCCCGGGGTTGCCTGACGAAGCTGACAATCCTTCACAGTCAGGACCAGAGATATCCCCCTCCTCAGGAGGGTTTGTTGAACTGGGTCCTTCGACTGACTGAGAGACCGGAGGAGCTTCTTCTGCCCCCTTGTCTGGGCAGGGAGGGGAGGAGGGTTCCTCGACGACTTGAGCCGGAGTTCTGGCTTTGACAGAGATCGGGATCAGAATTTCCTCTTCCTCATCCCCGGAGCTGTCGAATTTTGCATCAACGCTTGCCCGGTTGTCCCCTGGCGGTGTCACGCTGACAACGTTTACCGTGTAATGGGCACGGAAGTCCGGGTCTTGGAAGTAGCCGAGTCCCCTAGTATCCTTATGGGAGGATGGGGGTTGCCCCCGGACCTGGGAAGGGGTCCACAGCTGACGGAAGTATCTCTGTTGTGTAGAAGTTTGCCACAGGGGAATGTGTTGCTTCAGACATATTTCTTGAATATACGGCGACAGATCGCCCCACACCTGAACTGCTTCAGGGGTATCATCGGCTTGCCTGGACTAGCCGAAGTCATCATCTGTCGGGGCTTGAGGGGCCATGTCTCCCTTATAGAAGACAATAGGCTTGTCCATGTTAACCTTCTTCTTGTTTTGGCGTTGTCGCTTGAAGGTGACAATGAATGTCGTCAGCGACTCGACGCTGTGCTTCTCGGATGCACATGGGAGCAGGATGCAGTCTTGTGGCAAGCATATACTCTTGCCAATAGCTCGGCTAATAAGATTAGCCTCGAAGTCAATTTGGCGCCTCTCGGGGCGATCTGGGGTTGACTTGGAGCCGAGGCGTAGCCGATGAAGCTTGGCCTTTATCTCGTCAACAGAGAAGAGATCATCATCGTCTTCCTCTGAGAGCCAACCGTTGCTCTTACTCTTAATCACGGGGTACGGACTAATCCCCTTGAAGTAGAGCGCGGCGTTGGCCAGGTTGCATTCTGCTGGCGTGAACGGCGACAGGTCCGCAAAGACCGTATGTTGCTCCCCATCCTTGGCATACTTGATGCATTGGTGGAGAGTTGACGGGATGACCCAATTTTCATGGAGCCCTGCCTAGTAGCATCTTATATGACGTGTTGGAGTCGATGATGTAGAACGTCGCCTTGGAGGTGAAATCATCAAGCACCAGATCAACATCCACCCGACCGAGGACGTCCTCGGTGTTTTGGTTAAAGCCGGATATCTTGACCGCCTGAACCTTCTGGAGGTATGGGGTCAGATATAGAGTCTTGAATGTCTTGAGCGGCATGATGTTAACAGTGGCACCAGCGTCTACCAGGATCCGGTTCACATCATGCCCGTTGATCTTCCCCTTCATGTAGAGAGGACGGTTGTGGCACGGAGGGGAAAGTAACATGTCTTTCTCCGTGAAGGAGATGGTGGCCGTGAAGGCTTCATAGGCAGCTGCCTTCATCTCCGCGGCATGCGCTTCATAAGCTTCCGGCTCTTGGAGTATTTTGATAAGGGTTTCCCTTAAATCTTTACTCCAAGCAATGGCTTCCCAAATTGAAATACTGGCAGGGAAGCGCTTCATCTGGTGGAGGACCTTCCGGTCAGCTCGGGCTCGAGCATCCTCCAAAGAGGGTAGTATGTCAGGTTGAGCCTTCTGCGAGCTTCCGTGCTGTTCCCCGTCAGGAATTTGCACTGCCTTGCCCTTACCATCAAGATCAGACCGACTTTGATCGCCAGCGGACTCCTGGAACAGGGATGCCAATAATGTCTCTTCTGGGGGTGACTGGCGGGCTGACTCGTCCTTGCAGGACGGTCCCGCTTGCTCTACTGCAGAAGCTGGTATTGGTGCAGAGGCTGGGAGGCTGGCAGTAGCCTCTTCAATACCGGAAGGATTGAAGATACCGAGTCCGCTCTGAATCTCTACTTCCGGAATGGGAGCCGGTTCCTCTCCTCGAAAGAGGATAATTCGCTCCGGGTCGAAGGTGGACGGGGAGATGGGTAGCTCGGGGATTCTCCCACGGCCTCTACCGCGTCCCCAGACACGACCTCGGCCACGACCAGTGTGCTCTGGAGCTGGCTGTAGCCCAAGAGGGGCAGTTGTTCTTTATCTTGTCCGCGAGGCTATTGGCTCGCCCCGCCGAGAAGCGTTGACATTGTCAGGAGGTGGGATGGCCACCATGTTGCATGTGCAGTGCCGAAGCATTTCTTCCAGCTGCTCTGTAGTGATCTCCTTATCTTTATAGCACAACGAGAGCTCGTCCGGGATCACGAGTCTTTTGCCGTTCTTGAGCTTTTGGACCATCTCTTGGACCCAATTTTTGAGGCGGACTCGTTTATGCATTTCTTCCCACGGTGTATAGCTGTCGAGTGGGAGAGCTCCGGTAGGACGAGGAGGAACGTATTCCTCTAGGTCATCGATGAGCCGCTGGAGCCTTTGGAGAGGCGTTGGCTCAGCTGGTGATTGTAAGGCGGCTGCTTGTTCATCTTGTTTCTTGAGCTGCATTCTGAGGTTCTTCCTCCTATTTCTCTCTTGTCTCTCGGCAATAGCGGTCTCCAAGGGAGTAGGAGGGAGAGGTGTTGGAGTCAGAGTTGATAAATCCTGACGAAGATATCTCCGAGCTGGTGCCTTTGCAGGGCGAGGTCGATGACTCTTCCTTGCCCGGATTTCGATCCAGGCGCCTTCCGCTTGTTGTATCTGGAAGGTGGCGTTAATCGCCTGCTCGATTACCCTGGTATGCCGGGATACTGGGACTGGCATCCGAAGACGTGTGCGCGGTTTGGTGTCTTACCCGCGGTGGCGGCAGCTTTTGAGGAGTCGGCTGACTGGTGCTGGCGTCCGGAGACGTATGCGCGGTTTGGCGACAGCTTTTGTTGAGGAGTAGATCGAGATATATGCTTGTTGTCCTGCTCCTTAGCTTTGCCTTTGTGATCACACTGAGGGCTGGGTCTAGCGACAACTGACGGCGTCGCAAGACATTGTTGCTCTACACAGTTATCCCGACTCTGTGGATTGGCTGAGCCTGGTGGCGGTGGGCTCGCCACTTGAATCGAAGCCGCTGAAGACTCTGAAGATGTCTTCTTTGTACTTCGGATTGTGTTGACGGGTAGGCGACGAGGACCCGACAGCTCGTTCGCTAAGGGGATGCGACGAGGCTGAGGCGGGACCTCACCTTGCTTTTGCTTTCCCTTCCTATCCACAGACGCCGGAGACGGAGATAGGACGGGAGGAGGACGAGAGAGAGCCGAGGAGCCCGTCGTCGTCTCGCCCACCAGAACGTCCTCTTGGCCGAGAAGGACCCTGAGGAGCCTGGCGGTGTCTTCTTCAGGGAAGGGGAGAGACTTTAGCTCCCGCCAGGACCGCCACCGCACAGCCAAAGTGGCTGGGGTTGGCTGGTTGGCTGTTGACGTCTGGGAACCCGAAGGGGCCGAAGGAGTAAAAGAATGGATGACGTTGACCAAGAAGTTGGTCGGCTCCGTCTCTTGACTGGCGTCCTGCTCTCTACGCCTCCGCAATCGCTCGAGTGCCTCTTGGTTGTTAGTCCAAAACTCGAGCCATTTTGGAGGATGCCGGTAAGGCAGCCCGTGCCCATTTTCTTGAGGGGAGTCTGGCCGCTCTGGCGCATTCCTGGCAGTGCTCAAGGTCTCTTCGACAGCTTGCCGAAGCTTGACAAGTGACATGGAGTTCCCCTCCGCATCAATCTACTCCCATTGGATCTATTCCTAGATGAGGTGTTGAACTTCCTCACAGGACTCGATCGGGTGGCAAATTCTGACGTGGAAGGGGCAGTATTGAGGGTGACTACGGTCCCAATTGGTGTAGTCTGCCGGCGAGTCACGGGACATGATTTGCCCCCTCTCGAAGAGGATATCAAAGAGTCACCGGGTTATCTCCCTGGGGAAGGAGAGAGGTCTGTGATCATGCTAGGGCTCCACCCTAGATACCAGATCGAACGTCCCCTTCGACTGGCACTGAGCTCCTCTGACTCTTCATCAGAAAGAGAAAATGCGGCCATCATGTGGATGACATTGACTGAGTGGTGAACCACGCGTGCTGCCTTAGCCGGCCTGGCCCACATATGTGGTTGTGGGGGGATCGACGAGACCACTCTTCATTTTGACGAGGCTGTCTCGGATCAGCTTCTGCGCCTGAGTCTTGAAGACGTAGCAATCTTCAATTGAGTGACCCAGCATGCGATGATATAGGCAATAACTGGGATCGTCGATCTTCAAGGCCTCGTCCGACTTGCAGATTTCTGGCAGCTCGACAATCTTCTGGGCCATACAGAGGTCGAATAGCATCTTCGTGTGTTCCTTCTTGAAGGAGAAGGGTGTCTTCATGCGCTCCGAGAAGGAGGGAACAGCCGGCTTATCCGCTGACTTTTTGTCAGAGCCGTTGGACTCGGCCTCCTTACTGGCTTTGGCGGCAGGGGTGAATTCTATGATATTCACCTCCTTACTGGACTGGCATTCTCGCGCTTGCTTACCCTTTGCTGCAGCATAGCTCGGGTTATCGGGGAAGAACACCTCTATTTTGGCGACCGCCGAATTGAGTTGGTCGAAGCCTTTGATATTGGTACCGAGAAGCTTTTCGCTGACCTCGACCGCTAGACCTCGACGACATATGGTGATGACGTCCTCCTGAATGGGTGGATTGACACACCTCATGCTGAGGTCTCGCCACTTTTTGATGAAGTCGAGGGCGCTCTCAACCTTTTTCTGCTGAAGAGAATAGAGTTCGGCTAGAGAGACCTTTTGCTCGATCGTTTGGAAGCGGTCGAGGAATTTCTTCTGGAGATCCGCCTAGTCGATGACTGAGTTAGGCTTCAGGCGGGAATACCATTGAAAGGCCATTCCAGTGAGCGAAGTAGTGAAGTAGCGAAGTAGCGGAGGAGATATGATTCGTCCAGCGCTAACTCACCCATGGCCGTAACATAATAGGCCAAGTGTTTATGTGGCGACCCCTGCCCGTCGAACTTTTGCAGCTTCGGGGGCTTGGCGTACTCTGGGGGAAACTTTTTCAACTGGTGGTGAAGCGGGTAGGGTACACTGTAGAGATCTACTGTGACAACCCCTTCACCATAATGGGCGAGCTTTGTCTCGACAATACACTCGATCATCTGGCGTTGCGCCAGGAGATTTTTTAGCATTGGCGTATTGGAGGCTCGTGGCTGAGTCTCAACCGGGGGTGTGCCAAACCCAGTTGCCAACGGGGTTCGGGCAATCGCCGCTAAAGTGTTGGCAGCATCGCGGGCCGTCGGGGCTGCCGGCGCCTCGGCCTGGGGCCTAGCAGGTTGCTGAGGATGAAGGTCCCGTTCCTGGAGGAGGTCCTGTAGGAGGGCCTTCAGATACTGGTTCTCCTTCATGAGAGTGTCGAGGGTCACTTCTTGAGCCTCGTTCGCAGGTTGGTCATTGTTTACTGGTTCTGCGTTGATAGGAGGGTCGCGGTCTTCCACTGGGACTTCTTCCACGCGTTCCGACGCCTACGGTCCGGCAGAAGAGCCGATGTGACCTGTTGGGGGTGGCGGCGGAGCCTGATGGCGCGGTCTCTTGAAGTGGGACAGAGGCTGGTTCAGGTCATCGGATTGGGTGTCTGGCGGTGTAGCACGCGAACACTCGGACCACATCATTGATGAACCGGGCCGTCCGCTTCCGCCGCGGGTGCCGCTCGAGGCGGACATGCCCCCTAGTCTGTCAAAGATCGAGGTGCGTTGTAGAGGGGGCTCACTCTCGATATTAGTCGGAGGGGAACCCTGGACAGGCTGCTGGAGGGCCCGGGAGCGGGCTCACCTTTACCTCCGCTTGCTTGCACGGGGGACATTAGACGACAATGCGTCATCAGACGATGCTACTATGAAGCCAGTCGCATCCCGTCTAATGCCGCGTCTGAGTGCTGGCAGGGGGTTTCTGATACGCGCCCTTCGAACGGCCCGAGCTTCTTCTGGGGTGACCCAGATTCTCCTCAAGTTAGGTTACTGGTCTTCCTTGTCGTCGCTTTTTCGACGAGTTGTCTTGGGAGGCCGTGTGTCGGGTTGTGGTGGGTGCCCCCGAGTTGTTGCCGAAGAACCCGCTCCTTTGAGCTTCGCCCCGTCCTCTCGTGTTTACCGCAAGAGGTCAAAACGATTGGAGGTGGGGATGGTGGAAACGGTCCATTCTTGGGGTATGATTGGTTCACCCCCGTCAAGACGGATCCGTAAGTCACCGACAAGAATCATCCTGCTGGAGTTGCTAGTCGCAGCAGTGAGCCGCCTGCCTTTGTGGCCATGGCGACACTTCTTCAGAGGAGTGGAGGAAGACTCCGCCCCAAGATGGTAGACCGAGAAAACACGGCCTAGAGCGACCGGCAGCGTGGAGCTGTCAGTCAGAGGTACTGGGACCGGCCCCCGTGGTACGAGACCCACGCCGGGAGTCGATGGCTGGGCGACCCGGGTATATGCCTTTGCCCGCGCCGATAGGAGTGTTACCGATGCTCGAGATGACACTCTGGCACCGGAAAGTGACGCCGTCGGAAGTGCTGAGGTGCCGGCGCCCCTGGGTCGAGGACCCGCAGTAGGTGCCGGCATAGTCTGAGCTCGAGTCGGGAGGCCCGAGAAGAGTGCTGAGGAACCTTGCCCCCTGGGTAGAAGACCCGCGGGGAGAGCCGATTCAACTGGAGCTCGGAACCGGGGTCCCGAGTGTAATATCGGATAGCCGCAAACTCGGGGCTGGGAGCCCATATCGAGGGTCGGCTTTGCCGGGGCTCGGGCCTGCGGGCCCGAGGAAGGCACTGAGGAGTAATGGACCCTGGGCTAGAAGCCCGTGTTGGGTTCCGGCTTTGCTGGGGCACGGGGCTGGAGACCTGAGGAAGATGCTGGGAAGCCGTGGACCCGAGGTTGGGAGCCTGTGTTGGGTGCCGGCTTTGCTGGGGCTCGGGGTTGGGAACCCGAGGTAGATGCTGGGAAACCGTGGACCCGGGGCTGGGAGCCCGTGTTGGGTGCCGGCTTTGCTGCGACTCAGGGTTGGAAACCCGAGGCAGGTGCTGGGAAGCTGTGGACCCGGGGCTGGGAGCCAGTGTTGGGTGCCGGCTTTGCTGCGGCACGGGGTTGGAAACCCGAGGAAGATGCTGAGGTAGTGACTGAACTCCAGGGCACGGGGCCCGTGCCGGGGATCGGACGGGGCTGGCCTCGGGAGCTAACGCTTACCCGGGTCGGTGTTGATCTGGGGACCCTACAGGGGCTAGTGGTGGCGGTTCGGTGCCTGGCGCTCAGGCGGGACACCGGTTCTAGGAGTGCGCGTGGCGCATTGGCCACGGGAGCCAACAGAGAAACTGAAGTTGGCTAAGGAGCAGCCACAGGGATCACGTCCAAGAAGTAGGGCAATCCGATGACAGGGGCGAAGCTGCTGAAAGCGATCGGCGTCGCCAAGTAACCCACCCGGGCATGGGTGGCAATGACATTGGGACCGTAGGCGACGGCCACCATGGTTGCTGGAGAGCTATGTGCTGCGGAGGCGACAGTTGCTGACAGTCGCCAAGCGCGGTCCGACGGTCAGAACACGAACCGGAAGCTACTAGAGAATGCGCACGAGAGTACCCTCCTCTGCCTCTCCTGCAAGGACATGGAAAGGGCACCAGGGCTTCAGGGCTGGCGCAAACTTTTCATCAGCAAAAAGAAGGAAGGCGGGAGACGTCCCACCGGGCGTGCCATCCTCTCTGTTGTGCGGGTTTTTACATGGCAAATAACTGGGGTGAAAGAAGGGATACAACGGGGAAGGAAGATGCGGGAGTTTGATATATCTCGGGTATCCTCCTTACGGTTGCATGCCTCTCACGGCGGTATCGGGCACTCTCCTGTTACGGAAAGTCGAAAAGGGTCGAATGGCACGAAAATGTCAGGGTAAGGGTTGACCAGACAGGGTGCGGGCGTGCCAGTCGATTTCTCCACAACCACCCATGGAACCAAGGGTTGACCGGGGAAGCGCCACCAGGGCGCGGCACGTGGGCTCGGGCGATCGGGCGACACATGGAGAGAAGGGGTTCCACGGGTGCGAGTGCGTATGTGATTGTGGGAATCGTGTATTGGACGTCTTTCCCCACCGGCCGCAAGCAACCGATGTTTATTTACATCGGATTGAATCCGAACACCTTCGTTCTGAGCTAAAGAAAAGTCTGTATATAGGCCTGAAGCCGTAGGTAGAGGGCCGGGAGCATTCCACAGCTGTGGGTGCGCTTTCGACTGAGGGGTGTTTACTGGGGTTAGGTTGTTAGGCACAGATGCCGAGTGGTGTGGGTAGAAAGCTGGGGGCCCGAACGTGGATGCGAGAGCATTCTTCCAAATTGTGGTGTAATTTTTGAGATATACATGTCTTTACAGGTAGGCCATAGTGGCCAGGGTACAACTGGTGCACGCCACGGGACAATTCCGATGTGATGATCGGTCCCCGGGTCAATGCGTGACAGATGAACACATGTGTGTTTTACAGAGGGCCCCTCCCGTGGCGTGGGCCATGGTGGCGACATCGAACGGGGGGCTTATGACTGGACGACTGGAGGGATGCATCGATCCGGTGTCTGGGCGAGGGCCGATCACGACTTGAGTAGAGCGGTCGAACATGGCCTCGTGACTGCGAGAGAGCATGACGTCATGATACACGCGTGGTTGCAATCGCCGGGCACGTGAGGTGGAATCCCGACATGGGGGGACATTCGCCCTTGTCATAATGTCTCGCACATGGTGGGTGTCGACTTGTGTGTTACGGCTAAATACGGCGTGAGGGGAGTGCAAACGACATACCCCCAGCGTAATAAGCCGACGAACAAGTCACCCACACACAATTCTCCTTAGCTCGTTGCCTGGAGCCGCTTGAAGCTTGAAGGTCGGATGTCTTCTTGTCTTTGATCTATCTCTCCACCCCTTGAGCTTCTAAGGGGTTTTTATAGAGAAGTTGAAAGGGTTAGAATGGGTTTAGAAGGGTTAGGTTGATAGGTTCAAGCCATCCCGCGTAAACCTGAGTGAATAGTATGGGTTTAGGATGACTAGGTTGATAGGGTCAAGCCAGCCCGTGTAAACCCGAGTGAATAGTGCAGGGGAAAAAGGGTTTACGCAGACCAGCTCATAGGGTTGAGCTGGGCCGCGTAAACCCCTCCCCCGGGTGGGGTTTAGGAGGACCAGCCCAATGGGCTGGTTTGGTCCGCGTAAACCCCTCACGGAGGGTGTTTTTTTGTAAAAAAATGGGTTGGGAAGGGTTTAGGCGGACTAGCCTCAGGGGGTGAGGCTGGTCCACCTAAACCCCCTCCCCCAGGGGGTTTAGGCGGGCCGGTTTTGGGCTTTTTTAATTTTAAAAAAGTAAAAAATTTTATTGAATGGAAGGGGTTTACCCCAGGGGGTTTACGCGGATTAGCGCTAGGGTGAAGGGAGGTGGTCCCTACCCTATAAAATCCATTTTTTGGGTCTATTTCTCCTTAGATTAACTAAGAAGAAAAGGATAACTTGGCTGGGAGGATACATGGAAGCTTGCGAGCGCGTCGAACTTGAGGAATTCCCCCGTGCTGTCGCTTTGTGCTCCCGCGTCCACGTGTCGACTTCACGAACTGGTACGGCATACGAACCGCGTCGTAGGACCACAAACTGGGCGAACTGGGGCTGAGTGGGGCGAAGGGGCCACCGGACTGGAGGGAGGGCGTGACCCCCGGGGAGTTCGCCCCCCCTGGGGGCGCGCGGCCGCGCCTCGGGGCAAACTAGCCTCGGGGCCGATCGTGACCCCGACGGATGGCCCCCGGGGTCTCCTTGTGTCTTCTGCATGTGTCCTTTGAAGGACGTTAAGCTCCGGGAAGCTGGGATGGGCCGTGGGGGTCATTGTTCTTCGAGTTGTTGTAGCCACTCGCAAGGCGTTCTGATAAATGCCCGTCACACCCCGCATTGCCGAACGGCTTGGGTAGCTGGGCGAGGGGCCTCAAGACGGGCCTTAGGTTAAAGAAGGGAGCTCGTGGGAGCTTAGGAGAGGCATCTCAGAGACGTGATCTGTGCCTCGAGCTACGTGCCACGTTGCACGACGTGTTGGCAGGGTAGCCCCGAGTTGGCCCGAGTGCTGAGTTAAGTGGCTTGTTGCCATGTGTCTAAGTGTCGGGGGCGGCCCCGGCTTGCTGGGGGGGGGTCGTTGTAGGACCCAGTGGATGTGTGGGAACCACGAGGCAGCCCATGGTTTGGTGTAGATAGGCTGGAATACACGCGCCCACAAGGTGTTCGATAGAATGCCGAACACACCCGTGCGAGCCTTATATGCGCGTAGTAGGCCTCCAAAGTCTGTGGTTGACTTAGTTAGGTCTCCCTTTGACCTTGGAGGGTTGAAAGAAGTGTCTCGAGGTGGGCCCTCGGCCCTTTCACTGGGTGCCACGTGTCATGGCTTAACATCGGGGCGCCCCCGGGTGGCCCCGGGCGGCCATGTAGGATACGGGCAAAGCCCGTACGTGAGTGGCCGGGGTTGACCCCGGACAGTTGCTTATGTCACCGCATGTCACGGCAAGCTGGTCAGGGCCCTTGTAGGGACCCACAGGGTTGTAGAAAGGGCTAGATAGCCCATGTCTTGAAGTTGTTCGAGGAAATGCCCGAACCCTTATTTCTTGTTATTTTGCCAGGAAATAGCCCGGGTACAACAGGGAGATAAGAAGGAGAGGAGAAGCAGTGTAACAGGAAGAGGAGGGAAAGAAGAGAAGTAGAATGGTACTGAACTGTGGGGGAGGAGAAGAAGAAGGAAGGAGAGAGACCGGGAAGAGAAGCGCAGTGGCAGTTGCGTGAACGGGAGAAGAAGGAGAAACACAAGAAAACTTCCCCCGCCCATGAAACATCACGGCCGACTTCTTGTTGTGTCCCTGGTGATTTTGATGATGTCAAACACTGTGACTCATTTATGAGTCTTTTATGATTTTGATGATGTCAACTCTGTCAACTTTTTATCTTTCTAAATTTGAACAAAGAACATGTTGACAGATTGGTTCATGCAGTTCAGAAGCAATGCCAAAAGCTCAGATATTAAAAGTTCAGAATTACTCTAGTCCAGAAAGTCAGCAGACTTCTTCAGATCGGCAAAAGTTGATGAAGCTTCATGAAGATATTTATGTACAATAAGCCCAAGATGAAATTTATGTGGAAACATGTCCAAATGAAGTCAATTAAGATCATTGGATATGTATTAGCCTTGTTGGAATCAAGTTCTGAAGAGTTCAAAGAAACAAAGAACAATTCATGAAGATGGAGTCGACACAACTAAGTTGTTTGCGTCGACGCAATAGAAGCAGCCAGTTTCAATAGCACTGAAGTCACATGAAGATGGAGTCGACACAATAACCAAGCAGAGTCGACACAGTAGTGTATTGGCAAAGAAACTAGAATATGGTGTCGACGCAGCAAGGTCCTAGAGTCGACGTACAAGACTCAAGCAACAATAGCAGTCAAGGCTCAGCAGAGTTCTTCATGCAATGGAGTCGATGCGATGTTGATATGGATTCGACGCAGCTATATACTCTAGCAAGTTCTCTTCCAAGTGCTTGAACAAGGAGTCAACGCAATCAGGTCTTGCGTCGACGCAACAAGGCTATCCAGTACAGCACGTGATTAAACTTAGTAAATCGTGTGCCTTCGAATTTCAATCATTGGCACATGAACCAAGGACACCTGGCACCTTTCTACAAGGATTCTGGAGAAGAATATTCGGGTGGGACACCTGGACGAATAGAATTTCAGATCTAAAGATAATTCCATCCAGAAAATTCCTATTTCTGCTATATATATCTAGACCTTCTTCCTGTGAAGAGGGATGCTGCTAGAGGGCTGCAGAAGGAGCTGCGTAGGTTGCAGGGTTGTGTTTCCTTGAGAGATCTGAGAGAAAAGAAGTAGCAGAAGATCAGAAAGAGTCTGAGAGAAGAAGAAGAAGAGAGAGAGAGAGAGATCCCATTCCAGAAATCTGCAAACCAGTCCGTGAGAGAAGAATCAGTGAGGCAGCCAGGAGTAATCTTGAAGATTTGTTTGAAGTTTGGCTTCTAGATCAGATCCAAAGCCGTGTGCTCCTTTGGAGCTATATTTTCTTTATTTTTCTTTTGTCCTTTTGTTTTTCTACTTCCATTTCTAGTTGGTTCTTCCGATACCCTGTTCTGGGTTTGGGGCAAGCTGTTAGTCAGCGTGAGGATTTGTTCCTCGGAGGATTGGTTCCTCGTCAAGCTGTAAGTCAGCGGTTTGTGGGATTGGTTCCCTGAAGCTGTGAGTCATAGGTTGTAAGGGGTTGGTCTCCGGAAGCTGTGAATCAGCGATTTTCCAAGCTATGTGTCAGCAGAATCCTCACTCAGTTGAGTGGGGGGTGGATGTAGATTTGCTGGGTGCAGAGTGAACCATCTAAAAATCATCTGTGCAGTAGTTTGGATTTGTGGGTGTGATTGTTCTTTCTTCGATCTACATTTACAGAGTTTCTGGTTTCAGGTTAAGTCAATCTTAACTGGTATATAAAAAGGTGTGTTTACACACCTTGCGTGAGGAGGGCTTCTGGACCCAAACCTCCATTTAGTACCAAGTTAACTGGCTAACCATTTTATGGTTGTTGATTGCTGAATGTCATTTGAATTGAGCTTAGCATAATTTTTATTCAGCACTGTTACTATCTACCAAGTGTTCGATATTGGTTCTGTCTAAACCAGCAACTACTAAGTTGGCTTCTATTTGAGCATATTGACTTATCATTTGTGGCATTTGTTGATCACTGTTAATTTGAGTTCAGTCTTTCTTCTGATCAGTCAATATCTTGTAAGTGTTCGCCCGAGGGTCTGTAAGAGCCATCATCTATTCAGTTCTGTTATTAATTGAATTTTTAGTTGGCTATTTGTCTGCACTATCATCAATCTGTTTGCTGCTTGAGCAGTTCGTTTAGATATCTGTTTAGCAGTCAGCCCTTCGGTTGGTCCAATAATCTGCATTTTATTTCCACTTTGAATTAGTTTTCATTTGGGCTTAATTAATTTTCTAAGGGATCTATTCACCCCCCTCTAGATCCTACTGTGCACCTAACACTTCTCTCATAGGGAATAGATGCGAACAGGTCAGAGTAAAGAGATCTTCCATGCACAATTGAATCTAGCGATCTTCCTGTGCTAGCCCATGCGTGTTTCCATCAATTCACCGCGTGCCAGCCCTTCCATTGACCAAACCGCATGCCACCTCCCCTGGATGAGCTCCATGCATCTACTGTTTCCTTTCTATGAGAACACATTGCACAAGACCCCGCCAACTATTTTCCTTATTGTATATGCCTACAACCACATCCTGTGCAAACACGGAAAGACTTGCGTGCACCACCCAGCCACTACAGGACCTCACAAATGCCACGCAAGCATGTTTCTCAAATTGGCGTCGGACCACTTTGACACCATTTAAATTCGCGTC
Source organism: Amorphophallus konjac (assembly GCA_022559845.1). Classification (NCBI taxonomy): domain Eukaryota; kingdom Viridiplantae; phylum Streptophyta; class Magnoliopsida; order Alismatales; family Araceae; genus Amorphophallus; species Amorphophallus konjac. The sequence continues at coordinate 468,136,665 of CM040121.1, forward strand.
CAATTGATAGGACACCATTTCCTTCGAACTAGCTAGATACGTGTCCACTTCATCTGATACACCCATCTTCACAGTCGCCTATAAAAAATAAATAAAAAATAAAATTAAACTTGCATAATAATAATACCAAAATACAATCATGCAATTTATCTCTTTCATATATCTCAAGTCCCACATTATTTTCTACTCCAAAAATTAATTAATTTCATGGAAATTTGATTTTAATGTGAGATTGATATTAATTACAAAAATTACATAATTGTTTACATTAATGCCTAGAAAATAGTTTGTGTGATATGAATAAACATATAAAATTAAGTACTTATCAATAGCTTATACAAGCGTTATGAATTTGAATTGAATATCTTTTACGCAACTATATCTTTTGAGTGTAATTTTTGAAATGCATCTGATTACCTTATCTATATTTGAATTTCAAATGCACTAATTGCTTACATCATTTACAAGTCATATCAATATAGTATCTGATCCATATGGAGGTCACTTTTGTGTACCCGATTGGTCAAAGATCCGATATTTCTTTTGTATGACTTGTAGTAGACAAAATACGTAATACACAACTTCCCATTTTCACATAGAATTTGTTGGCATCATTTATGAATATAATAGAGAATGTTCTAGGGCATGCAATGTGCACTCTAAATGGTCACTATGATTTGAATGTGTTTGTGGAGAGGGGGATTTCCGCAGCCCGCCACAAAGGTAGCCCAACAAGACCCATAAGGTCCAACCAGGCGAGCCCACCCGAGTGATAGCCCATCGGGCCCACTTAGGGAAGAAAAGCCCAATAAATAAGACTCGAGGAACTAACTCTCCCCGGCGGCCTTCTAGACTCGGAGGGCCCGAGACAACGGTCAGGTCCCGAGGAAGGTCCGGCCTAAAGCCCTCTCCCCGTCCGAGAGAGATAGGCTCCAGTCGACCTATCCGACCCCACCTTCGCCGGGCCATGCCTATCGCTCGGGCAAGAGCTAGCATCCCCGAAGCTCGGTAAGGCCGGTTGATTAATCCGCAGGTGCAGCCGTTCAGAGTCCTCCGCCAGCGGGAGAGTCAGGGGAGCCGCCGGACTTCGAGGGGATAACGTTCCCACGATCAGGCCATGAAAGCCCCCGTTAAAGACGTAACTCCCGCCGGAAACCCCTCAGCTTGCAGGACTCCTGAAGGCGGCGCACTATTTAAGCAAGGGATACCCTCCGGAAGAAGGTAAGATGAACTAGGCATTCATACACCCTAAGCTCCTGAGCACGATTCGCTTCACCCTCTGGTGGAGAGGATTCTCGCGCATCAGCTCTCTCCTCCCCCCATTATTGCTTCCACCATAGCTCTACTGACTTAGCCATCGGAGGATTTTCCCCCAGGGAGATCCCCTGGGCCCTCTGATACGTTTCCCTATCTTGCAGATTCATCTTCTGGTGATCCACAGCCTGCTCAGGATCCAGCGCGAGATCTCGCCTCTTCATCTGGCGCCGTCTGTGGGAAACGCACGAAAAGTCGAGATGGTGAGAAGAAGCTCAGGGAGGAGATCCGCCGGTGGGGCAGGTAAGGCTGTGGCGGCGGCGGGAGGTGCCCCCTCTAGGGTCTCCCCCTCCCCCCCCTCCAACGCCAGCATCCCCACCAACAGGCCACCACCCCCCCCCCGGCGGAGACAGGGGCACCCCTCGACGGTGGCGCCAACGCCTTCCAGGCCCTCAACGAAAAGATGGACGTCCTCGTGGAGCTCATGAGGGCCCAGGCGGCCAGGGACGCAAGGTCCCGCGCCTCGTCAGGAAGTCCCCCTCGAAGGAGTGCGACGCAGCACACCGCCGGAGGCCGCTTCACCCTCCGCGGCCGACAGCTCCTCCGCAACGACGTCGGAGGACCCTCGCATGCTCCGCCTGTGGAGCAAGAGGCTTCCTCCACGCCGAGGAAAGGGAAGCAGGGGGCGAGGCCGCCGCGCCCGGGCACTAGTGCCCCGGGAGATCGCCAAGACGCCCCCCCCAGCCCCACGGTGCGACTGCAGCCAGAGCTGTCCCTCCGGCTGCGAGATTTCGAGAGATGGTTCGCAGAGCAAGAGCGCGCCCTCCGCGCCCTGCAGAAGACCTCTCTCCCCGAGGACGAGGAGAAATCCCCTTTCTCCGAGTACATCTTGAAGGCAGAGGTCTCTCCCAGAGCCTCCATTCCAACCTTCAAACTCTACGACGGCCAGGGCGACCCAGCCGACCACTACGATAGCTTCGATGCCCTGGTGACCCTTCATGGAACGCCGGATCCCATCAAATGCCGAGCCTTCGCGGCCACCCTGGTCCAAGGTGCTCAGGCATGGTTCCGGGCCCTCTCCCCTGGGTCCATTCGAGACTTCAGGCAATTCGAGCGAATTTTCAAGGAGAGTTTCGCCGGTAGCGCCCCCCCAAGGTCAGTAGCGGGGCTCCTGGCCCTCAAACAGGCGCAAGGGGAGAGGCTCCGGACTTACGTCCACTGATTTAAATCGGAAGCCCTCAGGATCCCCCGTCTGGATGTGGCCTCAGCCACAACCGCACTGACCGGGGGCACCCGGGACGAGAATCTCCGCCGCGAGCTTGTCCTCCACCCTCCCTCGACCCTTGCCGAGCTAGTGACTCTGGCACTGCGCCACGCCGAGTGCGAAGAAGTACTCAGCGCCTGTCGAGACCCAACCGGCTCGGGTCGGGAGGGGGACAAGAAGCGGACCTCCGAGCCAAACCCTGGCTCGGGTAAGAAGCGCGATCGAGAAGGAGAGCGCAAAAGAAAGTACGAGCGGTACACCCCCTTGACCGCGCCAGTCTACTAGATCTATGAAGACATCAAAGACTCGGGACTTCTCCGTTAGCCCGAGCCAATGAGGTCGAAAAACCGCAAGCGGGACAAGCATTGCCTGTTCCACGGCGACCACGGGCACCACACCGGAGATTGCCATCAGCTCCAGGACGAGATCGAGCGCCTCATCCGTCTGGGGCACCTAGCCCGGTTCACGATCGGGCACAAAGAAGACCGAGACGCTGCAGAGGAGATCGACAATGCCCCCCGAGGGGTTCACATCAACGTCATCTCCGGAGGAGCGGCATCGGGCGACGACACCAGCCGAGGGAGGAAACGTCATGCCGAGCGAGCCAGCCGAGCCTTAGAGCCCCCCAGAGGCCCGCCGATGGAGCCCCAGGTCATAGTCTTCTCCGACCAAGACCTGGAAGGGGTGAGCACCCCGCATGACGATGCCCTCGTTATCTCGGCCACGATAAATCACTGTAATGTAGACAGGATTTTGGTTGATAATGGGAGCGCCCCCGATGTATTATCTTATGACTATTTTCTCAAGATGGGGGAAGACCCGTCCAAGCTCTGCCCGATCCGAACGCCCCTTTGCGGGTTTAATGGCCTGGCCACCTACCCCGAGGGAGCCCTAAGCCTGCCGGTCACTATCGGCACCCCACCCAAAACCGTTATGGTCATAGTGGACTTCATAGTGATTAAAGGTATGATAGCGTACAACGCCATTTTCGACCGAAAAATTCTCAGCCGAATAAAGGCCGTACCATCTACCTATCACCAAAAAATGAAGTTTCCCACCAAGAACGGGTTGGGGGAAGTCCGAGGTAACCAGGCCACGGCTAGAAGGTGCTACAACATCTCGGTGGAAGCCTCAAGGCCGGACGGGAAGGATAAGGGCCCCAGGGGAGTCGAAGGAAGAGCCGTGACCACCGAGCCCGGTGGCGAGTTATTAACGGTATTCCTGAACGACGACCCGACCCTAGGAGTAAGGATCGGCGCCGACCTACCACCAAAGGAACAGCAGCAATACAAGGAGTTTCTTTCTGAGTACGTTCGGGTCTTTGCTTGGTCCGATGATCAACTCCCTGGTATACCAGAGGAGACTGTGACGCACAAGCTCAACCTCGATACCACCGTGACACCCGTACAGCAGTGGAGAAGGAAGCATGCGCTCGAGAAATAGGCGATCATCAAGGCGCAGGTCACCAAGGGACAAGAAACTGGTCTTTTCAGACCGGTCCTGTACCCAACGTGGCTAGCCAACGTTGTCCTGGTGCCGAAGACTACAGGCAAGTGGCGAATGTGCGTAGACTTCACCGATCTGAACAAGGCCACCCCCAAGGACTGCTATCCGCTACCGAGCATCGACCAATTGGTTGACTCAACCTCGGGCAACGAGATACTCAGTTTCCTGGATGCCTATTCGGGTTATCATCAGATCCGAATGAACCCTGAAGATGTCGAGAGGACCGCCTTCATCACCGACTACGGCGTGTACTGCTACACCCGGATGCCCTTCGGATTGAAGAATGCTGGAGCCACATACCAGCGACTGGTCAACCATATGTTCGAGGGGCAGTTAGGTCGGAACGTCGAGGCCTACATCGACGACATGCTCGTCAAGACCCCGAGGGCCCAAGACCACTTCACCGACCTCGCCGAGACTTTCGGCACCCTCCTGAAGTACTGCATGAAGCTCAACCCCGCCAAGTGCGCCTTTGGAGTAAGATCCGGGAAGTTCCTGGGTTTCCTGGTCACTCAGCAAGGGATCGAAGCCAACCCTGACAAGGTCCAGGCCATCCTGGACATGCGCCCGCCCACGTGCATTAAAGACGTCCAGCGTCTGACGGGGCGTGTCGCTGCTCTCAGTCGTTTCCTATCCCGTGCGGCCGAATGATGCCTGCCCTTCTTCAAGCTGATGAGGGGGCCCAAGATAGCATCTGCTACGTTCGTATGGGATGGGGAATGCCAGACAGCGTTCGCCGAGCTCAAAGAGTTCCTGGCTTCGCCCCCGGTGCTTTCCAAGCCCGTCCCGGGCGAGGTCTTGTTGCTCTATCTCTCGGCGACGCCATCAACGGTCAGCTCGGTCCTAGTCAGGAATGACTCGGGAATCGAGAGGCCGGTCTACTACACCAGCAAGGTGCTCAACGAGGCCGAGCGGAGGTACCTCCGCAAAGCGCCTCCGACCCTACTTCCAGGGGCATCCCATCACCGTGCTAACCGGCGAGCCACTGAAGAAGATTCTGGCCCATCCCGAAGCCTTGGGGCGACTCCTCAAATGGGCCATCATGCTCGGGGCCTACGACATCTCGTATCGGCCGCGATCAGCTATCAAAGGATAAGCACTCGCCGACTTCATCGCCGAGAGCACCGTTCCGGTCGAGGACAGGCCTCCGACGGCAACCGGGCCAACCTGGGAGCTGTTCGTCGATGGATCGTCCAACTCGGTCGGTAGCGGCGCATGGATCCTCCTAAAGTCCCCTGAAGGAATAGAGTTGCAATACGCCCTAAAGTTCAACTCTCTGGCGTCCAACAATGCTTCCGAGTACGAGGCCCTTATCTCGGGAGCCCGCATGGCCCGACGGTTGGGGGCCGAGCGAGTCAGGATCCACACCGACTCCCAGCTAGTTGCAAGCCAGGTCAGTGGCGAGTACGAGGCTCGGGAGGCACCTATGATCAAATACCTCCAGTTGGTCCGGAGCTTGGCCCAGCAGTTCGAGGAGTTCGAGGTAGTCCGAATAGCTCGGGAGCAAAACTCTCGGGCGGACGCCCTCTCCCGACTGGCCTCCTCCCTAGACCCGGAAGGTACACGATCGGTCCTCCTAGAAGAGCTAGAGCGCCCGAGCATAGACTCGGAGCTCCTCGCCATTGACTCGGCCACTCCCGGCGACTGGCGCTCCCCCTACCTATCCTGGCTACGGGACTCCCGGGAGCCCTCCGACCCTCGGGAAGCCCGCCGAATGAAGTACCAAGCTCGGCGCTTCGTCATCCTCAACAACGCTCTCTACCGAAGATCGTTCTCCGGGCCCCTTCTGAAGTGTCTCAGTCCTGACGAAGCAAGCCAAGCTGTTGAAGAGATTCATCAAGGCCTGTGCGGAGCACATTCAGGAGGTCGGTCGCTGGCCAGAATCCTGCTAAGGCAAGGGTACTGGTGGCCGACCCTGCAGCGCGACTGCACGGCTTACGTACAACATTGCGACCGTTGCCAGCGGTTCGACCATTTGGTCCATCAGCCGGCCACGGAACTTATCACCCTTACCGAGCCCTACCCTTTCGCTCGGTGGGGGATCGACATCCTTGGGCCATTCCCAACGGCTCAATCCCAGAAGAAGTTTATCATCATCGCCATCGACTACTTCACCAAGTGGATCGAGGCTGAAGCAACAGCAAGGATCACCGAGACAGTCATCTGGGGTTTCGTATGGAAATCGATCATCTGTCGCTTTGGCATCCCCCGAGTGATAGTGAGCGATAACGGGCGGCAATTCGACTCTCGGTACTTCCGAGACAGATGCGCCGACCTAAATATCCGCAACCACTTCACTTCAGTCGCCCACCCTCAGGCCAACGGACTGGTTGAAAATGCCAACAAGGCCATCTTGAAGGGTATAAAAACCAGACTCGGCAAGGCTAAGGGTAGCTGGCTCGAGGAACTGCCTAGCGTACTATGGTCGCACCGAGCGACCCCCAGGACGGCAACCGGTGAGACCCCTTTTCAGCTGGTATATGGCACCGAAGCCGTCGTTCCATTAGAGATCGCCAATCCGTCTCTCCGAGTGATCAGCTTTTCGCCCGAGGTAAACGAGCAGAAGTTGCTCGAGAACCTCGACCTGGCAGACGAACTCCGAGAGATCGCGGACGTCCGAGCTACGGAATACCAGCGCCGCCTCACTCGGTACTACAACACCAAGGTCCGAGGCAGACAATTCCAACAAGGGGACTTCGTCCTCAGGAAGACCGAAGCCTCTCGACCACTGGAGGCGGCGGGCAAGCTATCCCCCAACTGGGAAGGCCCCTACCGAGTGATCGAGACGCTCGGGAAAGGTGCGTACAGGTTGGCCACAATGGAAGGGGAACCCATTCCCCGGACATGGAACGCAACCACACTACGCAGATTTTATTTCTGAAAACTGTATCAACAAATCGGGTAAAATAAACCCCCTTTTTGCATTCATTCAAGATAACTGTTGGTACATCAGAAAGGTAACTACCAGTACATTACATAGTGAAAAGCAAAAATCCATCTAGCACCGCGGCGAACGGCCATCGCCCGGCCGACCCGGTCTTGACCTTCTCGCATCCAGCCACTGACTCTGCCTCGCGTAGAAACTGGCTCGGACAAGAGATGGTCCCAGTTGGCTCGGGTGGACCGTGACAAGGGTGACAGAGGGACAGCAAGGAGAAGGCCACCTTTCACGCGAGGAAGGCTACCTTCCAAGTTGGCAACAACCTGGAAAAAGGAGCGCCGTGAAGGTCTCCTCTCTGCCAAACTACCAACTCTTTGGAGGCGAACAGAAAACAAGCAACCCCCGAAGAGTGAAAGAAATGAAGAACAAAAGAGAGAGAAAGAGGCTGCGGATAGAGGTGAGGAAGGAACTGGAGCCGCCTCCTCCCCTCCCACGGAGGGGAATGGCGGCCGGCATCCCTAACTCCCCCGTCCGCCCTCCATCTCGTCGTCTGCCCGGAAGCCTCGCCGGAGCCAAGAGGAGGCAAACGGCGTGCCCCCGCACGTCGAAGCCCTCTCCAGATCCGCGCAACGACCGTCAGACCCGTCTCATGCACGCGCGGCGACCGTGGGACCCGACCGATATTCCAGGACAGTTGGAACCGGCCGCTCCCCGTCGTCTGCAGCGTCATCTTCTGAAGGGTCCTCCATGCTCCGATCGCGGCGGCGCAACGCAGAGCGAAGACGAGGGAATAAGAGCAGACCACCGGCGAGAGTCCTAAGTGTTAAGAGGGAAGGAGCACCCTTCGGTCCTTTTTATAGGCCAAGGGAGGCCACGCGCCTTAAATGACTCCCCCCCTCGAAAACACGCTACAGGACCTCCCCTGGAAGGTCACCTCCAATTCCTCGGCCCCCGCCCCAGCGGGATTCACGAAGCGCCTCGACTTTCAAAGCATGGTGGAATGAAAGGACGCCCCGCCAGAAGTCTCCCGAATCGGCATGCGAAAACGGCGCAAAGAATATCGGCACCTTCCAACTGCCCCCGATACGCCAGCCAAATCACGGCAAAGATAACGATCAAACGAAGTAAGTCCTTTATTGCCTCCCATAAAGAAATCCTCTTACAGAAGGAAAAACAGACAAAAAGGGGAAGGGGCAAAATAAAGCAAAATACATCAGGCCTCGGGCCCACTTTGAAGCTCGGGAACAGTAGTAGGGGACGCGTCACCCCCGGTACCTCCGGTGACGGCCGGCCCAGACACTGACCTCGCCTGTGCGAGAACTGTCCCGGTCGTGAGCCCTCCTGGAGCCTCCGGAGTTGGTGACCCCGCTGGAGGTGACTCCTCCGGTTCTTCCCCGGCCGAAGATGAGGAGCTGGAAACTGACTCATCCGAGTCATAACTCTGGCCGTAAGGAAAATCGCCCCCGACAAGGTGCTCATTGGCATAGCTCATCGTCCGGCGATAGCCCTGCCTGAATCCCTTTCGAGCACCCCGGCGGAGCGCTACCTCGTAGTAGGGTAGGGCAGCTTCAATCAGGTCGGCCGAGTAAGCTTCCGAGCCTTTGTAGCGCTCGATCGCCTCCGCCTCGACCTGCCCGTCCCGAGCCCGCTCCGCCTCGGCCGCACGCTCTTCCGCCCTCGCCAGACGCTCCTCTAGCTCGGTCATCCTCCGCTCGGCTTCGATCGTCTGACCCTCCGCCCGGGCTCGGTCCGCCTCGGCCTCAGCGCGAAGGCGCTCCACGTCCTCCACCCGATCCTGCAGCTCGGCACGCTCACGCTCCCAGAGGCCATCCAGCTCAATGTGACGTTGACGCTCGTCTTCTAGACGTTTGCTCTTCCTCTCGAGCGATTCTTGGGCCCTTGCTAGTTGCTCGGCCAGCGCCTCGGCTTCCCGTCGGCTCGACCGTGCCAACTCCCTGAATGTGAGGAACTCCCGCCGGAGCCCCTCATGCTCCCCCTCGAGCCGGGCCAGTTTTCCCTCACATCAACCAAGGGTCCAAGCAAGCCTCGACCGTTCCGCCTCCGTCCGGGCTTGCGCCTCCGCCATCACGGCCGCTGTCCGAGCTATGACCAGGCCGCCCTCCATCAGGACATCAAGGACCCCGGTGGGAGTGTTGCGCCTTTCTGCCCCCCTCTCGGCGATCGACCGGTAGAACCGGTACAAGTCGCCCGAGATACCGAGCCTGACCAGAGGTTCCGGCAAAGGGGACTGCTCCACCCTGGGCACCCCGCTAGAAGACCCTGTTCGGGCAGCGAAGCTGACCTCCCCGCGCGCCACGGTCGGTTGGGGTTGCAACGCCTCCCTGGGCGAACCCCCACCCTCGACCGGCGCCGCGGGATCAACCGCACCAGAAACTGCCGGCACTTGGGGTTGCGACGCCCTCGCGGGCGAACCCCCATCCGAGCCGACCAATCCCTCGGTCCCAGCGTCGGCCACACCGGCACCGGCCCCCTCTGCCCCCACAGAGGGGAGAGCCGACCCATCACCTCCCTCTGCGGGGCCCCTGGTCTCCTCGGCCCCCTCTCGCCCGGCGGATGGGAGAGCCAACCCGGAGGGGTCGGCCCCATCCTGCCCCCGAGGGGGGAGCGCCGCCGAGCCAGAATCGCCCCCGACGGTGGTAGGAAAGCCGACTTTCTTGGCCCTTTTCCTGGCCTTCGCGGCCTCCCGCAACTTCCCCGCCAGGGGATCCTTGCGCTTCAGGCCGGTCGATCGAGAAGTCCCCTCGGGGGCCGCCCCCTTGCCCTTATCTCCGGCATGGACGCGACCCGCCGAGGCATCAGGCTCATCGGCTGTCGAGTCATCTCCCAGATCGATGACCTCAGCCGTCTCCTCCAGAGGTTCCCGCCTCACGTCTGCAACAAGAAGAAGCCCCGGTCAGGAGGAGGAAAAGAGCTACCACCCCCGAAAAAAAGCCTCAAGGGCTGTACCTGTCGACGTCAACCGTGAGAGAAGACACCGTTCGATGTTCTCCGATGTCACCAGCTCTTCGGTCGATTGACGGTCCTCCAGTAGACGAGCCACCTGCTGCTCCACGTGGGGAGGGAACTCCTCCTGGCGAGGGGGCAGATTCGGATGAAAGTTGGGCGAGGTCCGACATCTCCAGATCTCGTCCGTCGCTACCGCCTTCACCCAGAAGAAGTGGGTCTTCCACCCCTTGTGCGAGGAGTCCTTCGCCGCAAGCGAGATGCAGCTCCTATTCCTCCGCGCCTGGATGAAGTAGAAGCCTTTCCCACCGACGGGCGCGCTTTCAACTCAAAAAAGAAATGGAAGAAGTCCAAGGAAGGAAAAATGTCGTGCTGACGACAAAGAATTCGGAAGGCCGAGAGCAGCAGATATGAATTGGCCACCAACTGAATAGGCACCAACCGGAAAAAATTAAGAAGCTGCAGCACGAAAGGATCGAAAGGGAGCCGAAATCCACCCTTCCAAGCCAGAAGGAAGGTGCAAATGTGCTCATCACGATCATCCAGACTCGTCTCGTACGGAGTGGCGGCAACAAAGCTGTATCTGAGAGGCAGGCGGAAACGATGCTCCAGCCTCCGCACCTCCGCTTCCCCCAACTCACTACAGTTGGGGACGGGTTCCCGCCTCACCGGCACAAGCTCCGGACTCTGATCCGCCATCGAGTCAGGAGGAGATCCCTCATACGAGCTCGAAGACTCCGGGGGAGAAGGAAGTTGCCGGACCGCCTCTGCGGTTATCCTCGCCAACTCCTCGAACGCCGCCGCAAGGCTCCGCGTCTCAGCTGTGCTCTCACGGCGCATCAAGAAGCAAGGAAAGCCTAAAACCCTGGAAGCCTAGAACGATGAACAGCGCCCCCTAAAAACCCCTGAGGGTGGCGGCGCGCCGTTCCGTGCTCTGAGAAAAAGGGGGGCCCCTTCGTTTCAAATCCGTCAGGATCATCATTACGGGCCTCGGCGACCGCTATAAGCGGCTCCATAACGCCAACGGAATTCCACCCACCTGAGTCACGCCGGTCCAAAGCCTCGAAAAACTACTCATCCGAGCCTCCTTGGCTCGGGAGTAGGAGGGGGACAAGTGGAGAGGGGGATTTCCGCAGCCCGCCACAAAGGCAGCCCAACAAGACCCACAAGGTCCAACCAGGCGAGCCCACTCGAGTGATAGCCCACCGGGCCCACTTAGGGAAGAAAAGTCCAATAAATAAGACTCGAGGAACTAACTCTCCCCGGCGGCCTTTTAGGCTCGGAGGGCCCGAGACAACGGTCAGGTCCCGAGGAAGGTCCGGCCTAAAGCCCTCTCCCCGTCCGAGAGAGATAGGCTCCAGCCGACCTATCCGACCCCACTTTCGCAGGGCCATGCCTATCTCTCGGGCAAGAGCTAGCATCCCCGAAGCTCGGTAAGGCCGGTTGATTAATCCGCAGGTGCAGCCGTTCAGAGTCCTCCGCCAGCGGGAGAGTCAGGGGAGCCGCCGGACTCCGAGGGGATAACGTTCCCACGATCAGGCCATGAAAGCCCCTGTTAAAGACGTAACTCCCGCCGGAAACCCCTTAGCTTGCAGGACTCCTGAAGGCGGCGCACTATTTAAGCAAGGGATACCCTCCGGAAGAAGGTAAGATGAACTAGGCATTCATACACCCTAAGCTCCTGAGCACGATTCGCTTCACCCTCTGGTGGAGAGGATTCTCGCGCATCAGCTCTCTCCTCCCCCCATTATTGCTTCCACCATAGCTCTACTGACTTAGCCATCGGAGGATTTTCCCCCAGGGAGATCCCCTGGGCCCTCTGATACGTTTCCCTATCTTGCAGATTCATCTTCTGGTGATCCACAGCCCGCTCAGGATCCAGCGCGAGATCTCGCCTCTTCAGTTTGCATGCATAAAGTCTAATTATTCCGCTATGTTTCTGTCCTATTTTCTCTCAACACTCTGCCTATCCTAGAGGCATTCATTTTTGTGGAAACATTCTATTCTTTGTCATGTAACTATTGGAGTGCAGGGAGCGTTAAGCTTGTGGCTCGTGGTTTGCCTGAGGTCAATTAATTAAGGATCTGAGGATCTTGTATGTAAGTGTCGGTTGAGGGTGATGTCTTGGTGATCTAAGCAATTGGTCAAAACTTAGTTGCCCACTTACTATAGAAGTATCCACAAGGTTGGCTTGAGGACTAGACGTAGGTCAGGTGGTTTGACTAAACCATTATAAAATCTCTACTAGTGTTCTTGTGGCTTGCTCTTTATCTCCTCTCTACCCTTCTCTACTCATCAAAGTTAGATTTTATAAGTACGTTTTTTCATTGATTGTGTAAATTGTTAATTGGCACTCCCATTCATCCCCTCTGGGAGTTGCATAGCTTTTACCAAGGATAACACAATGTGCAAAGAGTCTAGGCATATCTTAAACCAAAATCTGGACAGTGTCTTCTCCCACATAGAGGTCAATAGAAAGAATAATAGAACCTCCCTGACACATCCACACTCCAACTATGAGGATTAATGGTGATGCCCTCCCCAAAAGCCTGAAGCTGCCAGAAGGAGTAGGGTGCCGAAGGAGTATGGTCCTATTTTTAGAAGCGTAGGAGGAAGGTGCCCAATCCTAGTTAGACTCCAAGTCCAAGAGGGATGTGGAGTCCTAATTGTAGGACCTAGGAGGAGGGCGCCTAGTCCCAGTAATACTCCAAGTCCAACAGGGAGTGTAGGGTCCTAATCACACTTCCATCTCTATCCAATTGCTTATTTATCTAAATCCATAATTATCTAAGCCACAAATAATCCTATTAATTATCCTCCCCTAACTTCCTACTAGAATTAAGAGGATAATGGATAACTTGCCCTCGAGTTTTATCCTAATAAGATTGAGATTAACCTCTTGGGCTTGGGTTTGGGGTGCCTTTAGTGGGCACCCTAAGTTTGTAAAGATTTTGAAAATTGATCTAATTGAATGTAAGGCTTTCATTTGATTACATTGTACTCTCCCACCACCAAAGGAGGCCGACTTACCTAATGCAATAGGGGACATCTAATTGGATGCCCCTCGTCCCATCCATTAGATCAGGGTGTCTTTTTGTGAATAAGGACATTCTTGAAAAATACACTTCAATCTGATGGATGAGAGAAGGGTGTCCAATCGGACATCACCCATCACATCAGGTAGGTCGGTCTCTCACCAAAGTGGTTCAATTCCAACCAAAGATATATGGGCATGACAATGAGAAATCCTCCTCCTTAACCCAAGAACCATGGAATGAAAACATAAAGAAGTTCACTACGATGAGATATTTGGATGAGAATGGGTTATCCTAAAATAAATTGGAATACCTAACTTGAACAAAACATTTGAATTACATATTCTACATAGAATGCATTGTGATTTTACATGTTTTTATCAATTTTATCCTTTCCACTTCATCTAGTTTCTTCTTTCGCTGCTGCCTTTAATACCAAGGATTTCTTTTGTGGTTCTCCTTTCTCATGAATTTTCTGGAGATTGATCTCATGAGTCATGAGAGACCCAACAAGCTTGTGCACAGTGTAAACAAAGAACTCCTTGTTTTCTTCTATTGCAATAACCTTCGACATCTGCTAAGTTGGTAGAGATCTGAGAATTTTTATTACCATTTCAACTTCAGTGTAGGTCTTTCTAATTAAGACCCTTCAACCCATTCATATCCTTAGTGAGCCTTGTGAATATCTCAATGATGGATTATGAGGTTCCATTTTGAACATCTCATAATGGGTAATGAAGATGTTTATCTTGGCCTCCTTGAATTGAGAGATTTCCTTGTATGTGAGCTCTGACTTATTCCATATTTCGATTGCTGATTTGCATGTGCGCATTCTAGTGTTATCTTCTCTTGATAGTGTGCAAAATGATAGGATGATCTTCATCTTCAATGACCATCCATGCATCATAGCCAGTTCTTTGATGTAGTGCATCATCCTCACTTTCTAGTAAGGATAGCCTATCCCATTGAACAATGGGGGTTAGTTGGTAGATTATCCTTCTTGAATAGATGCCATCTTTACTCCGCTGGCTTCTTGGATCTTTGCAGCGAATCACTAGACGTGTTGCTAGAGAACACAATCTTTGATATCACTTGTTAATAGTGAAGCACCTCCCAGAGGAGGGTGAATGGGAGTGCAAAACAAAAATGATTACTTGAAAAATTAATCACGTGTTAAAATTAAATCTTAAAAGAAGAGGGTAGAAGTAATGGAAACTAGTTATACAGACATTAGAGATTTATGCTGGTTTGAGCACCCCTTGATAACCTACATTCAGTACTTAGGGTTTAGCTTGGGATTCCACTACTTCTATTGAAGAAGTACACTTGTTGGGTTTTTCTCGAGTGTACCAAGTCACCACATTTACTGTCTGCAGGTAATATAACCATTGGATTTTGATTACGTGACCAGTTCACTATGAATCTACACTTAGACAATTCAAACATCAAGGATCTTCGGATCCTTAACTACTCACTGGTCGTAAATACCACACAAAATGAGAGAGAGAATGCTCCACAAAAATAGTAGGTGAATGTAGAGAAATTAAAGTACAAAAATAAAGAAAGAATGAGAGCAGAAGGATGAAAGCGTTTGGTGCTAACTCATTGAATACAAGTGTGCTTTAATGAAGTGATTTTAATGTAGAAGGTTGATTAATGTTCACCACACTTGGGTGCTCTTGGTTCATTCAAGGTTCCAATATTTCTACGCTAGAGATGACCATTGTGTTTATAACACATAAGCTATCCGTTAAACACGTCCTCTTGTTTCTACATGCTTCTGTCTGACATTGATTATTTGTCTAAGGTATCACTTGGTAAAGCCTATCAAAGTTTAAAACCTTTACATACGATAATTAATGCACCCTGGATTTGTTGGGTACGGTTTTACCATATTTCAAAAGTGCTCTGGGCTCATTTGGCACAACATGGCGGATGAAATGCTTTCATTTCCCCATTTACGAAATGACCCTTTCGCCTTTCCTTTCTTCCTAGCAAAAAGATGTGAAAAGTGGGGGTAGCAATGCCTATGGACCTCAGAATCACGGGCTGACTTCCCAGAAACAAGTAGGAGCTAGCTTTTTCAAACAAGGGACTTCCTTACATGTTGTGTCTACATCTCGTCTCACTCGAAATCCGCTTGCACATAGAAGTCAATGTCGAGCGGGTGCATTTGGTTTCGCTTAAATGATGCCAGAGATTCTAATTATTGGAATTCCCTCTACAAGCCGAACCGAATGCGACCTAAGAAAAAGAACTATCTATTGTGCATATATGCAACTTCCACTTTTCTAGTTCTACTTGTTCTTTTTGTTTGTTCTTTTAGGACATCCCATGACTTGACACGTAGGCCTTTTTTACAATTACATTGACACTTTAGTTTAAACAGTGGAGTATAGAAGCGGTTACCTTCTGTAGCTCTGTGGAAGTAGCTGTGAGTGCATGTCTATATATAGCACTTTACACTTGTTAGTTGATCTCATGCAAAATAGAAAGGACAAGCTATGGGCAATATCTACTGCAGGTCTACAAAGAAAGCATTGATCTTTCAATTAGTGGTTAGTTATGATGCAAATCAAATGTGTAAATCAAAATTTATGTGGATTTATGTAGGGAATGAGCTAAGCAATTAATGCATTTGCAATTCAAAAATATTGCTCTTATATAAAATAAAAACTATAATATATTGTTTGAAAAATAGGCATAAAGGGATATTCAATACAACTTAAATATCAACTGAATATTTCAGCTAAAACAGATAAGCAAAAGCTGTATCGCCCAATGTAACCTCATGACTGAGGAATAAGACAAAGTTAGTTGAAGGAGTTGGTCGATCAAAGATTCAATTAGGTCAGAATGATAGTTGAAGTATCACCTAAAGAGTAGGCAGCTGCAAGATAGTTGGGTGATGCAGTTAGTTGAAGCACATATAGTAACACCTAAAGAACATCAATTGACGATAGTAGAAAGAAGTCACTTGATTCAGTATTGCTTGAATTCGTTAATCAGCTGAAGAACAAATATGTCAATTGGAGGAAAATAGTCGATCTAAGGTTACCACCTGAATAGAGTAATTGACTAAAGAAGATTGAAGAAAGTTATCGCTCGGTGACAATTGAAATGTATCAGTCGAAAGGATGTTAGGTGGAAGGTTGATAGTTGAGGGTTATCGACTGAAGCTAGCAATTGAAAGACTCGCATGGAAGAAAATTAGTTAGAAGAGTGATAGGCTCTATGCTTCATTTGATCCTAACCAGTTGAAGATCTTTTGGCTGAAAGGTGTCAGCGAAAATTGTCAGTTGAAGGCTAACAACTATAAAGCAATCACAAGGTATCAACTAGGATGTATTGATTGAAATTCTTCAATGATTCACAACGATTGGCAATAGGCAAAAACTAATGACTATTGGAAGTATTGATTGTTAGGCAATCAGTAGATAGAACATTTGAAGAAGAGTTGAAGCGATCGATTGTGGGCTGGCTTGACAGATGGATAATGGCGGATGAAATGTTAGTCGGATCCTATTGATTGAGCCATCAGTTGGTAGAGGTTTCGACTAAAGTGAAGATGTTTCATCTGAGATTTTGCCCGAACTTGCAACTAATAAAATTACTATGTTTATTGGCACACAAATCTTATTAGTTTTTTCTTTTTTCTTTTTGCCTAAATTATGTCACCATGCAAAACATGAGTTGTAATGAAGAGCAAGGGTGATGTGACACGACCCCTCGGACCTAGATTTGCAAGCAATCGAACCGAACGGCGGACCCACTCAAGCGGCTTCACCCGCGTCGCGCACACCCGGGTCCGTAGGTGGACCGGCGATAGTGGTGAGGGTCCGAGGATGGACCTCGCCTTTCCAAAGATTTGACTAGCTTGGGCTGAACCCCTAAGGGCCTGGGATGCCCAAATCCGTGGGCGGCCAGCACGCCAAGGGCGTGGGATGTAGTGGCTCTCTCACAACTCGCTCCGCGGCGGACACTCGATTTGATTGATTTTGGATCGGGCACTCCCTCGCCACCGACGGAACTAAGAAGCAATACTAGTTAAGCAAGAAGTGCTAACCAAGAGGAGTGCAACCAGGAGCTCACCTGATCGGCGTGAAGACGCCGATCCCGGCCGGAGACGAGGGCGAGCGGGGAAGCATGGGCTACCCGCACGCCGCGCCGATGAAGCTTCGGCCGATGACCTGCTAATACATGCACTACTCCTCACGCAGGAGGGGGAACTTGGGGTGGGGAGAGTAGGGTACAAGCAAACACTACCTCCACGCAGGGAGGGGTGCTAAGCCGGCCAGGCGGGGAGGGGAGATTAGCTTGGATCGCGCCGATGGAGCACCTTGCCAATTCTGTCTCGGTCTGGAACAGCAGAACAGGGGGTCGGAGTGGTCGCTGCTGTGCACTCCTCCGAACTCAGAATTCGACGAGACTGGTGCCAAAACGTCACTGACAGACCCAGGTACGTCTGTGAATTTTTGTGGGCACTTCCGAAGTCGACACCGGCCGGGACGGGCTCTGGAACAGGGTCCCTGGGATCAGATTCGGACTGCTCCCTGGGTGTAGCAGCAGATGGATGAAGTCACCACGGAAGCTCCCTAAGTCCAAACGTGGCAGGGCCAAGTCAAGGTCAACCGTGGACGAGTCTTCTACGAGCAGCAACCAAGATGGGCACCAGACGACGTCGGGGTGGCGAGGAGAGGTCTGTTGAGTGAGGGGGGGTCAGGACAAGACCCTGATGGCCTGTTCTGCGCACCTGGGAGAGAAAATTTGGAAAATGCTCTTCCTGATGCCGAACGGGATGCCGCTTGTTGGTGATGGTGGGTGCCTTGTGGTAGCAGCTCTTGGCCAAGTGGCGCCTTCATAAGTTGAGGGGTGTGGCCGTGGTAGCCTCTGCACTACAGCTCTGGTTC
This sequence comes from Amorphophallus konjac, assembly GCA_022559845.1. NCBI lineage: Eukaryota > Viridiplantae > Streptophyta > Magnoliopsida > Alismatales > Araceae > Amorphophallus > Amorphophallus konjac. Next base: position 468,154,479 of record CM040121.1, read on the forward strand.
AGGTTCTGGTCATGGTTGTGCAGTTTGACAAAAATGGGCGCCACGCACTGTGCCGAAGTCAGAACGAGGCAAGACCACCTCAGGAGCGTTGAGGACGTGGAGAAGAAGCAACTCTCAGAAGAGAGTTCAGGCTGATTCTTGCTGCTGACGTCGGTACAGGCTTTGCTAAATGGACCTCAGGTTCTGGTTCAAATCGGGCGCAGCTGCTCGAGAATGGGCACCACGATCTGTAGTGAGGTCGGAACGAGACGATTCCACCTCGGGAGCGTTGAGGACTTGGAGAAGAACCAACTCTCAGAAGAGAGTTTGGGATGAATCGCGATGTTGACGTCGGTGCAGCCTCTGCCAAACGGACCTCAGGTTCTGGCTCACATCTGGCGCAGCCGCACGAGAATGGGCACCACGATCTGTAGCGAAGTCGGAACGAGACGATTCCACCTTGCTTGCGAAGAAGACTGGAAGACCTTTCCAGAAATGTATGGTGCACCTCCAGATGACATCGGACAGCACCGGGGCAGTCTCTGCAAGTGGAGCTTCCACTGCTGCCTGCGAACTGGATAGAGTAGGTTGGTGAAATGAAGTTGATAATGGTGGGAAGGGGTGAAGGGGCTGCAATGGGGAGAGGGCTAATGGCTGTGGGGCTTGGATGGAGGTGGATAGAGGTGGTGGAGAGGCTGGAGAAGAGGGCTGGGTCTCAGCTAGCAGGTGGAGGGGGAGGGGGGATGCGGCCAAGGGTGGAGGGTGAGAGAGAGAGGGGGGGCGCAAGTGGCTTGGAGGGAGAGGGAAATTTGAACTGAGTTTAATGTGGGGTTGGTTAATGTGGCCTTGGGAAGGGGAGGAGTTGCCTTGGGGAGGGGAAAGGTTACTTGGGAGAGGGGATTTTCTCTTGGGAAAATGAAGGGTTGTATGGGGAAGGGGAAAGTTTGCTTGGGAGGAGGGAGAGGTGCCTAGGAGAAGGGGCTTCCACCTAGGGGTTGGAGGGGGATTAAATGGGAGGTATGGGAATGGGGGAGGGGTCTTAATTAGACGTGAATAGGGAGGAGAGAGAGTGTGTAACGACCCGAGAATCCGATTACCGGGAAGACCCGATAACCCGAGACTCGAACCACCACCCACGAGCCCGAAGACTCGGAAGGGTTAAAAGGATGGTGTGGAAACTACACAAGCATCACAGATAATTGCAGAAATTAACAGTTATAATATTAAGCAGGAAATAAATTAACATTTTACATGGTCCACAATAGAAATAACAACAGCAGCAACAGTAGTCCACGATTAGTATAGTGACAAGAAAGGAAAGTACAGCTACACGGGGCATATCCCGGCTCTGACCTCTGGCACTACCTCTGGGCACCCGCACCACGCTGCACCCCAGACGCGCTCCCCTGGGCGGCGCCTCACCTGAAACACGGTGAAAACACGCAGGGAATGAGTCTCGGAACAAGACTCAGTAGGGATCACTCGAACCCTACCTCGTAAAACGAGAAACCACTACACTAGCGGTAGAAGAGTACCTCGGAAAGGAAAGCCCTGTACTCTACAGAACTAAGCCCTACGGCACGCAAACCGACACACGTGCCACGGAGAGAAGACCGAAGCTCAACGGTCAACCCGACAAAACCGAAGGTCGGAAACACACGACTGACAGTCTGTCACTCCGTACTCGACAGGAGTACCACCCACTAGAAGCACAGCCGGTAGCGTCCCCTGACGTCTTACACCGCACCGCAGGTGAACCGCCTGACGTGGTAGGTCCTACCCGAGGCGCAGACACCGAACAAGTAACCACAAACAAGTGACTAGCTGGGGTCACGCCCGTCGACGTGGGTCCAACAGCCCCCAACCACGTGTGCACACACAGACCGCGCGTCCCTAGTCTGGCCCTCTGACCGGTTTTCCCCTCAGCCGGACTCTGGCTGCAAGACGTGGGGCCCAACGGTAACCGGTCCACAAACCGTCTCTAAAGGTCGGCCCGTACACCACTCCCTGGTGCGACCAGCACACGCGTACTGGTAGGCTACGACTAGTGGAGGGTCACTGAAGGAGTAGACTCTCAAGTCACGGAAAATAACGTCGCAACCACATGTACGAGGGACGCTCCTTGTACCCACACTAACGCACGGTGACGCAAACCGGAGTCACCACCTCCCGGGACCCCACGGCACCCCCACGTGTAGCCCCCACATGATGCCCCGCATCAGTCGGACTACGGGTCAGCACAGGGATCGAGACTAGCTCGTCCGGGACTCGAATTGGCAAGGAAAAGGAGTCGCGGTCACCGGAGGACCGCCTCCCGTGGTCGCGGTCGGCCCAGGACCGCTACCACCTGGTCGCGGTCCTCCTGGGACCGCGACCACCCTGGTGCGCGAAAAGTGAATGCGGTCGCCTGATGACCGTCTTCACCTGATAGCGATCTCCAGGAGACCGCAACCAGACTCCAACGGTCAAAAAACTGTCTCGAAGACCGTGCCGAACCCCATGGTGAAAGCGGTCGCCCCCTGACCGCCACCAGCAGTCGCGGTCAGTCGCAAGACCGCGACCGCCTGCCGACAGAACAAGCCCCAACGGTCAAAAACCCTGGTGAAGGCGGTCCCCACCCGACCGCTACCAGTGAACGCGGCCACTGGTAGACCGCTATCTTCTCGGAAAATCGAGAACGGCGGGAAACAGCCAAAAACACCATCCACGCCCCCATGCCTCCACCGGAGAGGGGGAAATCAAAGGGGAAGGCCCCCGGGGACCCCTAGCATGATTCTAGGCCATCAAAACGCGAATTCATGCATCAAATCCATAGATCGGGCGACTCTCCCCAAAACATGGAAAAATCTCAAGCATGCTCAAACAAGCCCCTCTCGGCCTCCCCTCGGCCTATAAATCACGGAAAAGATCGGCAAAAGGCTAAGGAACGTCACCCTACCTCGGGGTTGCCCGAAACGCGGCGGATCGTCGCCGATCCTCAAGAATCGCTTGAAGCTTCACGAACTCCCCACGCCCTCACCGAGCACCGAACATCGCCGCGATCGCCACACCGCCGCCTACGCCACGACGCCGTCGCCTCGCCGCAACCGCAGCCGAAGGGGGTGGCACCGGGGCTAGCACCGGAAGAGGGGGCGGTCACGGTGGAAACGCACGGGAGAGAAGGGAGGAAGAAGAAGAAGAAGAGGAAAGAGAAAAGAAAAAGAAAAGGAAAAGGAAATGGCAATATATAGAAAATCTGATTTTTTGGAAAAATATCAAAAAATAGAAAAATATATTTCCGGAATCCTCGGAACGCTCCGATCGCAACGGTACCACTCTTGCCTGGGGGAACCGCCCGGTTCGCCCGCAGCGAGCTTCCGAAGAAAAAGTCGAAACACACACCGGGAATTGGAAAACACACGCGGAAAAGTCGCGGAACGCCTCCGGGTCTCCGAAACGACTCCGGATCGCGCCGATCCGAACACGAAAGATGTCCGAAACGAAATTTCGGACACAACAGAGCCGGACACTCCGAAAACCAGATCCGGACCCACGAAGAAGGATCCGAAAGGTCCGGGATATTACAGCCCTCCCCCCTTAAGGAATTTCATCCTCGAAATTGAGAACAACCCAAGGGGAAAGAAGAGGAAGACTCACTCAAACAGATACGGGAACTGCTGACGCATCTCGTCCTCACGTTCCCACGAAGCCTCACCACCAGAGTGTCGTTGCCACACGACCTTTACCAAGGGAATGACCTTGTTCCGCAGGCGCTGCTCTCGCCTATCCTCCACGCGGATCGGAAACTCTGGGAGAGAAAGATCTGGAGTCACCTCAGGCCAAACGAAAACTCGAGCACATGAGAGTCATCGGGCATATACTTCCGCAACATCGAGACGTGGAACACGTCATGCACCGACGCCAACTCAGGAGGTAACTGCAACCGGTAAGCAACCTCACCGATGCGCTCCACAATCGCGAAAGGACCAATATAGCGGGGACTCAGCTTCCCACGCCGTCCAAAACGCATCACCCCCTTCATCGGAGAAACTCTCAAGAACACATGATCGCCCACGGCGAACTCGAGAGGCTGCCTCCTACGGTCAGCATAGCTCTTCTGCCGACTCTGGGCCGCCAACATGTTCTGACGAACCAGGTGCACAACGTCCACACATTGCTGCACCAATTCCGGTCCCGTCAAAACACGCTCACCCACCTCAAACCAATCAAGTGGAGTCCGACAAGGACGCCCATACAGAGCCTCATAGGGAGCCATACCAATGCTCGAATGATAGCTGTTGTTATAGGCAAACTCCACCAACGGTAGGTGATGAATCCAACTCCCCTGCCACTCCAGGCAGCAGGATCTCAGCATGTCCTCCAAAGTCTGAATGGTCCTCTCAGACTGACCATCTGACTGAGGATGATACGCCGAGCTAAATGCCAACTCCGTGCCAAGAGCTCGCTGGAAACTCCTCCAGAATCCAGAAGTGAAGCGCGGATCCCGATCCGACACGATCGAAATGGGAACCCCATGCAACGGCACGATCCGCTCCACATAAAGACGAGCCAACTTGGACACGCTCCAGCTGACTTTGACCGGTAACAACCGCGTCACCTTCGTCAGCCGATCCACCAGCAACCAAATACTGTCCTGCCCACTCGGGGTCCTCGGCAATCCCACCACAAAATCCGTGGTCACATGGTCCCACTTCCAAGCAGGAACATCCAAGGGCTGGAGAGTACCTCCTGGTCGCTGATGCTCCGCCTTCACCTGCTGACAGATCAGGCACCTGGCCACAAATTCAGCAACATCTCTCTTCATGCCAGGCCACCAGAACTGCCTCCGCAAGTTCCGATACATCTTCGTCGCACCCGGGTGTACGGTGTACCTGCTCCCATGAGCCTCGCGCAACACCGCACGACGAACCTGCTCCTCCGCTGGGACGTACAGCCTGCCACGAAACCTCGCAGCACCGTCCTCGCCGAGCTCCACATCAGCCATCGCCAGAATCCGGGGCAACTCAGGGTCCGCATGCTGAGCCTCTGTCACCTGACGACGGATAGCAGGAGTGACAGTCAGACTCGCAAGCACTGCCAACCCTGGCTCCTGGGGAATCTTGAGCCTGAAAGATACTTCGGGCACTTGTTCCCAGAGCCTCCACTTCCTCAACATCAAGGCACTGACCGCAACCTTCCGACTCAAGGCATCGGCGACGACATTCATCCTGCCCGGCTGATAAGACAGGGTGAAGTCATAGTCCTTCATGAACTCCATCCAACGCCTTTGTCTGAGGTTCAGATCTCTCTGCGAGAACACATACCTCAAACTCTGATGGTCAGTGAACACCTCGAACTTCTCGCCGTACAGATAATGCCTCCAGATCTTCAGCGCGAAGATCACCGCCGCCAACTCAAGGTCATGGGTAGGGTAGTTCTCCTCATGGGGCTTTAGCTGCCGAGATGCATAAGCCACCACTCTACCATGCTGCATCAGAACAGCACCCAATCCGACGCCGGAAGCATCTGTACACACCACGAAACCTCCCGATCCAGAAGGCAAAACCAACACCGGAGCCGAGGTGAGCAATCTCTTCAGTTCCCTGAAGCTCTGCTCACACTCCTCGGACCAGACGAAAGGCACATCCTTCCGCGTGAGTCTAGTCATCGGGGTCGCAATGCGAGAAAAATCCTGGATAAACCGGCGATAATAACCCGCAAGCCCCAAGAAACTCCGGATCTCCGTCACCGACCTCGGCCTCGGCCACTGCATTACTGCCTCGACCTTGGCGGGGTCCACGGAAATGCCATCACCAGAAATCACGTGCCCCAGAAAGTGCACCTCGCTGAGCCAAAACTCGCACTTGCTGAGCTTCGCATACAACTGGTGATCTCGCAACGTCTGCAGCACCACACCCAAATGGTACGCGTGCTCCTCAGCAGACTGCGAATAAACAAGGATGTCATCCACGAAGATGACCACGAACTGGTCCAAATACGGATGAAACACCCTCTGCATCAAGTCCATGAAGGCTGCAGGGGCATTGGTGAGCCCGAACGGCATCACCAAAAACTCATAATGCCCGTACCTCGTACTGAATGCAGTCTTCTCCACATCGGACTCGCGAATTCTCAGCTGATAGTAACCGGACCGCAAATCAATCCGCGAGAACACTCGCGCAGACTGAAGCTGGTCGAACAAGTCATCAATCCGCGGCAACGGATACTTGTTCTTAATGGTCACTTCATTCAGCTGCCGATAGTCAATGCACAGCCGCAGACTACCGTCCTTCTTCTTCACAAACAACACGGGCGCACCCCAAGGGGAAAAGCTAGGACGAATATACCCCTTGGCCAACAGTTCCTGCAACTGCGCCCTCAACTCCCTCAACTCAGCGGGGGCCATACGGTAGGGAGCCTTCGCCAAAGGTCCCGTACCAGGCACAACCTCGATCACGAAATCGATCTCCCGCTGGGGAGGTAATCCAGGCAACTCCTCGGGAAAAACGTCGGGAAACTCGCACACCACCGCAATGTCCTCGACATCCGGCTCCATCCGGTCAGACACAACCACTGACGCGAGAAAACCCTGACAACCTGAATCAAGCAATCGACGGGCTCGAATAGCAGAGATAAGGAATCGAGAAGAGGTGGAACGGATACCTTGGAAATAGAAGGTCCGCTTGCTCGGATGCTGGAAGTAGACCCTCTTCATTCCACAATCCACCACCGCTCCATGAGTCTCGAGCCAATCCATGCCTAGAATCACATCATAATCCCGAACCTGCAACGCATACAACCTGCCTGGCATACTCCGCCCATCGATCCAAACCGGAACCTGATCGAAGCAATACGGAGTGATCATAAAGTCACCCGAAGGCAACTCCACTGCCAAATCACAGGACAACTGGGTCACCGGCTCCTCGACGCTCGACGCGAAATCCTCCGAAATAAACGAATGAGATGCGCCAGAATCAAACAAAACCCGAGCCGCACAACCCAAAATCTGAACGATACCTTCCATGAGCTGCGACGCCACTGCCTCTGCCCTGATCATGTGCGTGATCTGGCCACGAGCTCTTTGCCTGCCTCCCACACTAGCCGACCTGGGTAGCGGCGGATACTGTCCCTGCTGCTGCTGCTCTGCTGCTGGGGAACCTGCTGTTGTGGCGGCCTCTGAGGACAGTCACGCGCCATGTGCCCTGGCTGGTCACACCGAAAATAGATGATCGGCGCCGTGCACTGCCTACCTGGGTGGACCCACTACACCGTGGACACGGTCCTCGCGACCCACCCACTGATCCCTGACGCTGCAAAGGAATCGGCTACTGTACACTGCCCGATGAAGCTTGCCCATGATCCTTGGCTTCTTCTTGCCGAACCCTGTAGACACGCCATTCTTGACGCCTCCTGAGAAAGTCTCATATTACTATACAACGCCCCGCAACGGCTTACGCATTCTGAATCACTCGAGTGCTTCCTTTTCTCGGGTCTTCTTCTGCCTTTTTCGGCATCCGGAATCGTCTCGTCACGGCATTCGGACGGCATCAACACCAGTCGGACGCATCAGGAGGTTCCGGAATCAAGAAGGGGGTCTACCGGGCGGCCGCCGACGCCTGATTTGAGGACCCGGGTGGGTCTTAATGGGGGCGTCCAGGCCCCTGGACGCCCCCATCTTTTTAATTTATTTTATTATTTTCTCAGGGCCCAAAAATAAATAAAAATATATATATTTTAATGGAGGCGTCCAGGCCCCTGGACGCCTCCATAAAAACTAATAATAATAAATATTTATAAAATGCCAGTTGGCATAAAAAAATAAAATAAATAAAAAATACATATTAATGGAGGCGTCCAGGCCCCTGGACGCCTCCATAAAAATAAATAAAAAAAATTAAAATGCCAGCCCTGGTATAAAAGACAAAAGAAAAATAAAAAATAATATAATTTTGGAGGCGTCCAGGCCCCTGGACGCCTCCATCAAATCCCTCACGGGCGCCGGCCACCGAACGACGGTTTGTCGTGTGTGAAAAAATCCAAATTATAGAGACGTCCAGTCAGCTGGACGCGCCCATTTCTGAATCACGAGGCGCCGCTCACAAAACCACGCGTTGTGCCAAACCGCGTGCGGCCGTCGTCGGTTTTCGGTGGACCTGTTGAGGCGTCCGGGACCCTGGACGCCTCCACAAAAGTATTCCAAAAAAATATATAAAAATAGAATAAAATATTATTTCGGCCCTGATGGAGGTGTCCAGGGTCCTGGACGCCTCCACCCTCCGGAGCTCTATAAATAGAGGCCCACCCCCTCAGTTCTGGGGAGCTCAGAAGTGATCCGATAGGCTGCCGGAGCCCAGAGGCTACGGAGTCATTTTCTAACCCGTGGGTTCTTTTGTAGGTGGAGGTTCTGCCGGCTTCTCGGGTGCTCACGCTCGCGAGAGGAAGGTCGTCTTCATCCACCGCGCTTCCACGTCGTCCCCACGCTGCCGGAGCTCCGCCGGATTTCACCCTCGGCTCATCCAATAAGCCTTTTCTTCCCCTTTTTTCTTCGTAGTTCTTTTGCATTCATCATCTCGCATCCTCTATCCCCCTTCATAAGGGCGCCTCTTCTTTTATACTTCTTGCATCCATCATCTCATTTTCCTCCTACTCGAGTCCGAGAGGGGTTTAAAAGATAACACCAACCAGGTGTGTGTCTTGCCATCATTTCGTTATTTTTATCGCAAGGATTTGAATACTACACCTCCATCTTTCTAATCCACTTGTCATTTGTTTGTCGTTGTTTTGCAAGGGTAGCCGAGGAAAGCCCTCTCCGTCGGCCGGCCGGAGGGAGAGGAAGAAGCAACCCGCCATCTCCCGCTCTTGAGGTAGGCGCGATCACTTTCTTATTTTGGGGTCTTTCGGCCCCTGGCGATCACATCTTATTTTCGAGGCCGCGGCGAGTCACTTCCCCAATGGCCGTTTAAATTTCCGTTCTTATATTCTCTTTATACTCTGTTATATTCTGCTCATATTCTCGAGGCCGCGGCGAGTCACTTCCCCAATGGCCGTTTAAATTCCCGTTTTTATATGTTATATTCTTATCTATTCGTGTTCTCGAGGCCGCGGCGAGTCACTTCCCCAATGGCCGTTTAAATTCACGTTCTTATACGTTATATTCTTATCTGTTTGTGTTCTCGAGGCCGCGGCGAGTCACTTCCCCAATGGCCGTTTAAATTCCCGCTCTTTGTATTCTCTCTATATTCTGTCATCTTATTATCTGCTCATATTCTCGAGGCCGCGGCGAGTCACTTCCCCAATGGCCGTTTCAATTCTTGTTATTTAATTTTTGCACCATTCCCGTCCCCCCGAGGCCGCGGCGAGTCACTTCCCGCTATGGCCGTTTAAACCCCATATTTTGCTATATCACACTTGTCCCGCTCGCCCCGCCGGAGCAATCTCCCGTGGTGGCCCCTTCTCTCTCTTCTCTTATTTCTGTGTTGCAGCAAACAAACACCAAAAGAAAGAAAAGAGGAGCCCGCGCGCTCCGCGTCCTCTCCGCTCTTCCCCGAACCGCGTGACGTCGCTCACAGATTGGCGATCACGGTGGGACCTCTACTGCTTCCTTTCGGCTACCCTTGCAAGTTCGGCACCACCCGTGCCTCTCCACCTTCGCGCCCGCGCGCGCCCCCGTTGTGCTCACGGCAGCACCGTCAGTTTTGATTGGTTCTTTGTTTATTATATGTCTGTTATTTCTGTTATTTTCCCACTCCATATATCTGTCAGCATTCCATTGCATACATCCATTCCTCTTTTCTATCCTTTTTTTCATTTTTTGAGGATCACCCTTTCCCGGTGAAGGAAGGACTCTCCGTTTGGGAATTCCTCTCAACGGACTAGAATCTCCTACACTGGGACCTCCGTAAGTCCCCGACATCGAAGAATCTCCTCTTCGTTCACTGGGCTGGTTGTACCATTGAAGTTCCCCGGAGTTAGTCATTTCATTCGTGGTGAGACGAGAGACCCTAGCTGACACGGCGGTGAAACAAAAACAAACTAGGGTCCCCATTTTGTGTGAACTTCGGATCTCGCTAAAAATACAAAAAAAATCATCAAAATCAAAACACAAAAAAGGGCGTAAAGGCATCCACTTGTTTGATAATCTCTGCTACCTACTTGCTAGTGTATGTTTTTGCGTTCTGGGAAAACTGTGAGCATGTCTCACGAGTCTTCTGAGGAAAACCACCCTAGTCGTGGTTTGACAGCCGACCCGCGAGTCTATGCTATGGACTCGGGTCCTTCTCATGACCCCTCGCATGAGGTGCAGGTTATTGCCGGGGACACGTCCCTACCATAGGATATCTCTTCCTTACTGGGCGTCCTCGCCAACACGGAGCTTACCTCTGAACAGCTCCGGGCCTTCCAGGCCATTCTAAAGGGGAAATCTGTTTCCCCCACGCCCCAGGAATCAACTCCGGCCATCGCACCTCTCCAAGAGTCCGTGCAGGCCATTCCATCTCCTTCATTGGCGCAAGCCATCCAGTCTCCCTCGCTTCAAGGTCAAGCGAGCCAACAACCACCCTCATTCCAGTTCCCGTCACAATCTCAAACTCCCGTTGTTCCCCAGACACCGCTTCAGCCAGGGCCAACTGTCGGCGGTCCGACAGCTCCCTCTCATTCTGGGTTCCCCCCTCAAGTCTCCGGGAGACAGTTTCTCCCCCAGTGGCAAGTGCCACCTTCACCCCCAGAGGAGCTCGCCCAATCGCTCCTCAATAGGTTCAACCGCATGGACGAGCAGTTTCAAAATCTGAGAAGGATGGTGGACGTGAAAGCCACCCCGGAGGTTGCTTTGCCAATCCTTCCCGTCATTCATCTTCCTCCCTCCGAAATGCCCACGTACCGCAGATACAATGGTACCGGCAACCCCTTCATTCATCTCAAGGATTTCATGTATGAGTCCTCTTACTGGCAAAACGATCAGAGGTCCCTGGCATACCTCTTTCGGAGATCATTGGATGGTCCCGCGCTTGAGTGGTTCTATTCTCTGGAGCCCCGCGAGGCCGAGAATTTTGAAATAGTCCAGAGAAGGTTCTTGCAGAAATATAGGGATAGGGTCGGTCCCTCACTCTCCATTACCGACCTAGTGGCCGAAAAGATGAAACCCGACGAGGATTTTGTCCGATATGCTGATAGATGGAGGTCTCTGGCGGAAAGAATAAGGGATACCCTCTCCGAGCCCGAACAAGTGAAGATGATTGTGTCTAATGCAACCCCACAGTTCAGACATGTCCTGGCCATGAATAAACTTACTACAATGGAGGAACTCTATGAAAGGGCCCGATACATCCAAACCCAGCTAAAAGACTCCCCCATCATGAACATGTTTGAGTCGCCGAAGCCCAAAGTGGTCAGAAAGACAGGCGCTGGTGTCCCGGGCGGAGCCACAGAAGGGGTCGTGACAAATGAGCAAGTCAGTGCGGTCAACAATGCCAACTATGCAGTCAACCCAAGGCCTCCACAAATGCCCCGACTTCCCCTTCAACCAGGTCCTTTCCCTCTTCGTCCTCCACCCCAAAATAATCCACCCCAGGATAATATGCCTCCATTACGCCAACCCCAGCAACAACAACCACAACCTCAGCAACAACAACCACCGCTTCAGTACAACCAAGTTCCACCCCCGGGGAACTATGGTCCCCAACAGCAACAAAGGAGGCCGCTCGGTCCCAAGAGAGCCTACTATCCACCATTGCCGGAAACCTTAGCAGACATTTTTAATGCCCTCATGGCATCAAACCAACTCGCCCTACCCAGAGAAAGGCCCGCGTGGCCCCCCAATGTTGATACCTCCAAATACTGCGTCTACCACAGGCAGCCGGGACACACAGTAGATTACTGCTTCCATTTCAAAGATTACATCCATGATATGAATGATGAACATCAAATAGATTGGGATGAGATGAGACGGTACGTCGCGGCTCTCAAGGCTAGGAGACCTCCTCAGAGGCCACAGCAGCAGTTACAACAGCAGCAGCAGCAGCAACCACAGCCTCAGCAGGCCCCACAACAACAGCCCGACATGGGAATAATCCAGAATCCATTACCAGAGCACCAACAGCCCAATCATCAGGTTAACCCCATCTCCTCCTTCCCGGAAGTCGGGAGAGAGCAGGTGTGGCACCAGGAAAGTACCTCCATTCTTTCTACCTCCAACCCTATCGTCATGCAACCCCCTCACCTTGCCCGGGTAGCACCTCTCTCTCATCAACCCGCGTCAGTATCACCATCACCATTTCCACTACCATTACGCCCTCTCATCCGCACCCCGACCTCCTATCAACCGACACTCTCCACTACGCCTTCACACCCTCTCACTTCTCTCACTCCCCCACTTTACCATCCACCTCTACCACATTTACCCCTACGCCTTCTAAACCCCTTATCATCCGTCAACCATACATAACCCCGTCTTTCTCCACCACATCACCACTAATGCCTTCAAAACCACTCATCACCCACCATCCACCTCAAAACCATTACCCGTTTCAAACCTTACCCACTTCCACTTTGCCTCCGCCTCCACCTTCCAGACCCCTTATCCTTCATAATCCGCGCGATATCCCCTCTACCTCCGCCATGCCTCCACCTAACAAACCCCTCATCAGAATCCCTGCTCCCGTCATCACCCCTGCTTCATCAACCATTCCTCCACTACTACCCCTCAAACCCCTGTTAAAACCCACTGCTACCCCCACAGAGGTACAAAAGCCGCAGGCAATGGTGCTCCGGAGTGGAAGGATTTTCCACAGGGTTTTCCCCCACAACAGTCAGAATCCTGAGCAATCTCAGCCAGAGAAGGATGATGCAGAACAACCAGAAAGAGCTATCCCTGGAACACAGTATGATCTATTGAAACACTTGGACAAGACACCTGCTCGGATCTCCATCCTGGAGCTACTTCAAAGATCCACATCCCACCAGGCAGCCTTAATGGAATACCTTCAAAGAGTCATGGTTAATGAAGACCTCCCCGTGGAGAAGATTTCGACAGTCCTGACCCCAACAGACACACAACCGGCCATCATGTTTCACAACTACGAGCTCGCTCCCAAGGAAGCTCGGAAATATGCATTGTGCATTTCAATAAAAATTAATGGGGTATCCATAAACCCGTGTCTTGTGGACACGGGTGCATCCATAAATGTGATCTCCATGAGCACTCTTCAGTTGTGTGGGGTCAACGAGGAACAAATAAGACCTTCCTCGATCACGGTCACGGCTTATGACAATAGCAAAAGGCCACCGCAGGGGATGATTATTCTGAAGGCAGAACTAGGCCCCATGTCAATTCCCACGGAATTCCATGTCCTCGACATGGACCCCACATTCAAGGCTATACTGGGTCGCCCTTACATCGAAGCCATGGACGCTGTGCCTTCCACCAACCATCAGTGCATGAAGTTTCCTTACAATGGGAGAATTATTAAAGTGGTCAGTACACCTGTCCTTCACACAGTGGATGCTATCAACACCTCTCTGCCTTCTGTTTGGCCGTCTCATCGGCCCATATTGTCACTGCTGGACGTACGTGATCCATCTCATGTTCCACTAGCACCAAAGGAGCCGGTCAGGGCAACCACAACATCATGTCTCCCTTTTCACTCCAAAGGTTGGGAGATTATGAGGAACATCGGCTATCAACAAGGAAAAGGTCTGGGCGCACAGTTACAGGGTATGCTCAAACCGCCAAAGAAATTAGGCCGAACCGTAGGTTTGGCCTAGGCTTCAAAGGACCGTTCAAGGCAGATTGGAAGCCCCTCACGTGGACTCTATCAAACCACTTCAACAGAGGGCCCGTTGTTCAGATGGGAGATCACCCACGAGAAGCATATGGGGGATCACATGCTGTATATTTGGCTGAAAAATGTCCGAGGATCACCAAAAGAGGCAAGATCAAAGATCCGGAATGCGAGTGGGACAAATGGTTCGACATACGGGACATTTCCGTTGCACTGGAAAGGATGTTCTCGTCTCCGCAGCTTGAAGGACCACCATTGATCTCCGAAATACCAGAGAATATTACCACTCTTGCCAAGGTTCCAAACTATCCTCGTCCTCGCCAGAAGGACTCTGTCATCGACGGATCTTCATCCGTCCTCAACATTGCCGTCGACGGCTCATTAGCCGCCATCCTCTCCATCCACTCGTCTCAGCCTTTGCTGATATCTTCTTCCTGGGCCAGACAATTGTCTGATGATCTTCCCAGGTCCCCTTCTTTGCTTACATACCTGCGCGGGCTTTTCAACCCGCGCCAGGTCTTCAACCATGATCTGCTCTATGAGCCTCACAATCCTCTAGCCATAACCCCTTTTCTCTCTCCTCCAATCTCTTTTCACTGCTTTGTCATTAAAAATGAAAACGAAAAAAAAACGTCAATTTTCAAACTCCCCAACAACACATCTTCGTTGAGGAAACCTCCTACATCTCCCACGGGTGCGTACCGCCTTGCGGACCACCCGTCCAAGGTCCGATGAGCGACCTTTTCTACCCCTCCTCTGAGGGGTCTTCTCCTGTACATTCTACACCATCCTCTTCGTCTTCCTCTTCTTCTGTAAATATTGTCAGTCAATCTAGGAATGATAGGCCAAGGGTAGTACCTAGGAAGAAATCCAAGGGTAGGCAGATCCCTCGTCGATTCCTTCTGGATTTGGCCGCCAGGTGTCAGGCCCTTCTTGTCATCCCCCAGTTGTTAGAAAATCCCATCCAGCTACCCGAAATAGAATGCGAGGGCGACTGTGCATCTGATGAAGGGTATGGAGTCTACGAGATCACGGATGAAGAATGCCCCACTGAAGATGAGGGTGAAGAATATGAGGATGCGGCGGGCGCATACGCTAGTGGAATGAGGAGATTCGACGAGCCGTCAACCGCCGTAGAAGAATCCACCAAAGAAGTCAACTTGGGAACTGAGGAAGACCCTAGGATCATCCTCATAAGTGACAACCTACCACCCTCTGAAGAAGAGGCATTAATTGAGGTTCTCAAGGAATATAAGGACACGTTTGCATGGAGCTACGAGGATATGCCGGGTCTGGATTCAACCTTGGTCGAACACCGTTTAACCCTAAAACCTGGGTCCATCTCGGTAAAACAAAGGTTAAGGCGTTTCCACCCTCAGATGGCTTTGAAAATGAAGGAAGAGGTCGATAAGCTCCACAAAGCCAGGTTCATTAGAGTCGTCTTTATCCTCAATGGGTGGCGAACATTGTCCCGGTCATGAAAAAAGATGGGAAAGTCAGGATTTGCATCGACTTCCGGGACCTTAACCGCGCGTGTCCAAAGGATGATTTTCCCTTACCTCACATTGATGTGCTGATTGATAACACGGCAGGCTATGAAACCCTCTCTTTCATGGATGGATTTTCAGGATACAATCAAATTCGTTTGGCAGAAGAGGATCAGGAAAAGACGTCATTCACTACCCCTTGGGGAACATATTGTTACGTGGTCATGCCGTTTGGGTTAAAGAATGCTGGAGCTACTTACCAAAGAGCGATGATGGCCATATTTCATGACATGATGCACATATATCTGGAAGTGTATGTGGATGACTTATTGGTGAAATCAAGGACCAGGATGGAACATCCAGAAGTTTTGGCTAAGGTCTTGCAAAGGTCAAGAGAGTTCCAATTGAAAATGAACCCGAAGAAGTGTGTGTTTGGTGTGTCGTCAGGTAAATTGCTGGGGTTCATTGTGAGCAAAAGAGGGATCGAGATAGATCCCGACAAAGCTAAGGCTATCAGGGATATGCCGCCTCCCAAGAATTTGAGGGAAGTCCGAGGTTTAATCGGGAGGTTGCAGTTTATTCGTCGGTTTGTGTCTCAACATTCACAAAGGTGTAGACCTCTCTACGAGTTGACCAAGCCAGGAGTAGAATTCCACTGGAATTCTAAATGTCAGAAAGCTTTTGAAGGGTTGAAGGAATATCTGGCTAGTCCACCCGTTCTCATTCCACCCAAACCAGAAAAACCTCTGATCCTTTACGTCTCAGTCTTGGATGACTCCGTGGGAGCCGTCCTCGCACAAGCTGATGAAGAAGGCAAGGAACGGGCAACCTATTACTTGTCCAAACTTCTCAATCCCTGTGAGCAGAAGTACACCGGCATGGAGAAAACCTGTGCTGCCCTCGTTTGGGTAGTGCAGAAATTGAAGCACTACTTCTTGGCTCACGAAGTCCACTTGATTGCTCGAATGAATCCTATCAAATTCCTTCTGGAGAAAGCCGTCCTTACGGATAGGCTAGCACGCTGGCAAAGTTTTCTCTCTCAGTTCGACATCACCTACATCCAGCAAAAGGCGATTAAAGGCTATGCCATAGCCGAGCATCTCGCTCACCATCCTCTCCCAAGTTCGATCCCGTCCAATCAGAGTTTCCAGATGAGGAACTAATGTCCATCAACCAATCAGATGAGCCAATGTGGACACTATATTTTGATGGAGCTCTGAATTCTCAAGGGAGAGGAATCGGCATCGCCCTCCTGTCGCCTGAAGGCCTCACATTCCCGTTGGCATACCAGCTCAAATTCCAGTTACCAACAATATAGCCGAATATGAAGCTCTTCTAGCTGGCCTAGAACTCGCCCATTCTTTTCGTATCACTGAGTTGCGAGTCGTAGGTGATAGTCAACTCATCCTTCGCCAGGTGCTCACTAAGTATCGCACTCGCGATCCCAAACTCAAGCCATACCAAGAACTCACTGCTGCCTTTGCCAAACTGTTCACAAAACTGATCTTTGTTCATGTCCCTCGTCATCAGAATATTCTCGCCGATGCCCTCGCCTCGTTGGCATCATCCATAAGGTTCCCTCTAGGAAGTTGGTTTAAGTCCATTTCCATCTACAAACTTCACGCCCCTGCAATCGATGATGCTTCCTACGTAAATATCAAAGACAGGATAGCAAGGAAGATCCTGCAGGAAGATATCCTTGAGAAGAGGGAAATCATGTTGGCAGAGGCCGAAGAAGAACTGGCTGATGAAGAGAAACCATGGTTCTATGAAATTGTCAAATACTGCCAAGATCAGTCTTATCCTGAAGGGGCCACCACAGAGGACAAGAAAGCCATAAGAAGGGTGGCTCAGAAATATACTTTGGTTGGAGGTCTACTCTATAGGAGGAGCCTTACTGGTATTCTGTTAAGATGTCTTGGTGACGATGAGGTTTGGAAATGTGTAGAAGAGACGCACTCGGGTGTGTGCGGTGGCCACGTGAATAGTCAGATGCTCGCCAAGAAGATCATTCGCCAAGGCTTTTATTGGCCCACTATGGAAGAGATTGTGCTGTCTATGTCCGTAGGTGTGTCAAGTGTCAACTTCACGCCGATAAAATCCATTCACCATCTTCCTCACTTCATCCAATATCCTCCCCATGGCCTTTCTCCATGTGGGCATTCGACATCATTGGTCCCCTAGGTGATCCCAATTCCCTCACCAAGCAGAAATCTTTCATCCTTACTGCGACGGAATACTTCACCAAATGGGCCGAAGCCGAAGCTTACGCGGAAATCAAGGCGTCAACAGTCTGCAAGTTCATCATGAAGAACATCCTCGCCAGATTCGGCATCCCAAGCACGATCGTCACCGACAATGGGCCACAGTTCATTTCTCAGGACCTACAGGACCTCTGCAAAAGGTACGCAATTGCATTGCATCATTCATCGCCTTATTACCCACAAGGTAACGGCCAAGCAGAGGCCACCAATAAAACATTGCTCAAAATCATCAAAAAAACCTGCGAGTCTAGTAAGTTTTCAGACTGGCCAGAAAAGCTTATCGAAGCTCTATGGGCCTATCGCACTTCAATCCGTACCCCCACCGGGCAGACTCCATTTGCCCTTACTTATGGTATGGAAGCGGTAGTCCCGTACGAGACTCTGATCCCTTCTCTCAGGGTACAATTGGACGAGGAATTTCCCCTCGACGATCGTCGTAATTCACTCCTCGCCCAGTTGGAACTCTTGGATGAGAAGCGACTGGCCGCTGCCGAACACGCGCGTGTGTATCAAAATAGACTCGCTCGCTTTTACCAAAAGAAAGTCGTTGAGAGAAAATTCAAAGTCGGTGAGATGGTCGTAAAAAGAATTTTTGTCAAACCTGGAGGGCCGCGTTCTAAACTCCAACCCAATTGGGAAGGACCATTTGTAATTCAAGCCGTGTACCCTGGCAACGCCTACAAGCTAGTCAACGCCGAAGGGACCGAGTTATCCCACCCTTGGAATGGGCTTTATCTTAAGAAATACTACCCTTAGCACAAAACAAAAAAATGATGAAAAGATAAAAAACATCAAAAACAAAGAAATATTGAAAACCACTAAAAATATGGAAAATTCAAAATGCCGATGCCTGGCAGTCACCATGTAGTTAAGTCCCTGCATCTAACCTTCATGTTAGGATAGGGCCCATTAAGGCTTGGTAGGCACCGGGTCTTGGTTTGCCAGAACCGTGGAGACCCCTGTCCGGCCACGTCGGCCTATGCTCGCTCGAAGGAAGCTAACATGTGTTCACTTATGTATTTTATTCAAAAAAGTTGGTAGCATCACCTACGGTAGGGCCACACCTAGAAGATCTCCGGAAGCTGTAATCTTTATTCTTTTCTCTTCGACCAAATGAGACAGTCGGCGCCCTTAAAACGCTGAGCATGAGAAACCGAAACTCAAACCCCAAGGGCAAGAGTAGGATCCATTTCCTCGAGCATCGATCAGTGCACGAGAAGAGGGCAGTGTCCCCGCAGGCATACAAAAAGGGAGCCCACAAACGTCAAACGACTATATCTCCCTCACAAAAAGAAATACAAAATCAAAATCAAGAGAAAAGCCTGGTCGTGACCGTGCCTGTTGCGATAAACGGAACCCCTCAAAGCAAAAGTCTGAATCCACAAAGGGGGCCGTGGAATGTAAATGCTCGAGATTTGGTCCGAAGTTGTCCGAAAGGAAAGAGTTAATGGGCCCTTATTCGCTCGCCGGGTTAACGGCTTTGCCGGTCCTCTCAGGAGGTTTATCCCCTACACTCTTCCTTCTCCCTCTAAAGATGAAGGTTCGATGGAGTTTCTGAAGGGTGAAAACTGCCTAGGGTCTGCGACCTTATTTTAATATACACATTTGGTTGCCTACTTTGAAAAGCAAAAGCTATCGCTGCGAAGGAGTCTCCGTGTTTCTGGCTGGTCAAGACCCCTGTTTACCACCTTGATGTCTTCTTGTTTAACCTCGGGCTTAGGCCAATGCAAGCGCGTCACCTATGGGTGCGACGGCGTCTGATTCCGGGTCAGCGTCGCGCGGTTGGTCGTTAGGGTTCCAGGGTGTTCCATCATATACCATCTAGAGTTGTGAGGAAACAGACCCGGGTCGGGCAAATCTTTTACCTCAAACACCTTTTGGGTGAATCCCTGTGGTCGAAAGCAGCTGGGAGCCTAAGCATGGCATGACGGTATTGTCATCAGGGTAAGTCTTAGCCGGCGGGATCATCATTCGAGGGGTCTAGAGGCCCAAATCAACCTAGATGTGCACTTAGGATACCTGGGAGGTTAGTAAGAAACCCCTGTTCTCACAAAGGTTAGGTGCCATTTGGGTGCTTGCCGGGCATTAGCAATAAAAAAATTGAAATGATAAAAGCACAAAAAAATGGAAAAGAGAAAATGCACATATTTGCAAACAAAAAAAATCTTTTTATGATAAAACAAAAAAATATCAAATATAAAAAAGAAAACAAATCAATTTTGCATGATTACATTTGCGTGCAGCATCTCACTTTTAATACCGCTTGCATTCGTGTGCTTGCCTGTCGCATTTATCATCACCGCATCTTTCCCTTGCCTTCGTTAAATAAAGGCTTGGCCCCTTGACCAGTTATCAAGGACAGTCACAGTGACCATTTGCTTATTGAGCAAGGGGCCAAGTCAGAACAGAAATTCTGATTTGTTTGTTTCAGTGATATGTGCAGAGATTCAGGCAACTGAAGCAAAGGTGAAAAACAAACAAACCAAACCTTGTATTTTATTCCAAAAACTAAAAAAATTACATCAAGTTCCGCCCTCTCTCTCTGCATCACTCGTCCCACTACTCTCCGGACAAAACACTCTCAAAGGTGCTACCCAACTACGAAAAGCGGTACTCCTACCGCTCTGTACTCCTCTTCCTATTCCCGCATCCCGGCGTTGATCCACGGAAGCAGTAGAGAAGCTACCAACACGAAAGCCACGCTCTCGTGCTCTTCGGTAGCGCTCCTCACCATCTCTCAGCCACTGTTCAGCAAGGCCAAGGTTGATTCGGAGTTCGAATAGTTGGGCCTCCATGGCCCTTCGTTCCTCCCTTTCAGTCAATCTGTTGGCTCTTTCTCTCTCTGCGTCTCTTTCTCTCTCTGCACGTTCTCTCTCACGGTCTTCCCTCTCCAACTGGAGAGTGATCCTCAGTTCCACAGCATCCCTAGAGGAGTCGTCATCAGGATGACGCCGCAGTTCCCTCTCCAGTTCTGCTATCCTAGCCTCCTTCTGCGCAGCTTGGGCAAGCGCTTCTTCCGTCTCCTTTTCCTGCCAAGTGTACCATCTCAGATACGCGATAAGGCGTAAACAAGAGAACTCAACACTGAAACTTTTACCTGTATACGGAGCATCCCTTCTGCCTCCGCAGCACGCTGCGTGGCGTGAGCAAGTTGCTCATGAAGCGAGTTAGGTTCTGAGGTGGGAATCCACATGCTGGAAGAGGCACCACCTACTCCCATCGCTGGGGAAGCCGCGTCAATCTGGGCATGCTACGACCGCGTGAATTAGCAGCCAACATCAGGAATCTGAGGATTTAATTACGAACGCGCACTGTACACCTACCAAGGCGCTCGTAGCTCCGCGGGCATCGCCCAACTGTTGTTCCATCTCTGCCAAGCGAGTTCGTAAATTCGCTATCATGGCATCCCGGACATCCTGCAGCCATACGAGTCAGCATTTCCACCGGAAAACCAAAAAAAGAGAAAAAGGAGAAAGAAGAAAAAAGAAAAAGGGGAAACCTACCTCCGCAAGTCCCCGGGGTTGGAGCCGCTCTGCGTACTTTGTCCTATATAGACGCAAGTAGTCCTCGCTATCCCGCGCCTGTGATTCTACAATCGTGCCACCCCGTTGCCAGTCCTCATACTGTTCGGGGAATCGCACGCGCCAGTCAATGCAGGTCGCCGGTCCCCGCGTCTTTCTCCCGACACGAGGTGGCGCAGCTGAATCCACCCATTCTTGAGCCAGTCCTAAAGTCCTCATAACTAATCGTAGCCGAAGTGGCTCGATTTCATTCAGGCAGTGCATCCACAGTTCCCGTCCGAACCGGGCACGACTTGCTAGAACCCACGGCTGGTCAGCATCGACCATGTCTGAGTAGGGTCTCCAGTTTACCATCGCTGCAGGGAACTCCTGTAGCTCCCGCCTTAGCACCATCAGTTGGTAGGTTAGGGGTGCCGCACTCATGATGGGTTCCCACCGCCTGGCTAACGGCACCATCACGGGTCGCCAATGCCGAGCTCTCCCCATAGGGAGGTAATAATAGCTCCATAGCTGCTCGGCACAGGTCATCAGTACTTTGCAAAAACACAAAAAAAATACAAAACAAGCAAAACCAAAAATACCTGGATGAATGGTGTGAAACCACTCACAGTCATCTCACGATCCGTTTCTTGGAATAGGCCTGCAAACAAGTGTGCCAGCATGGCGGCTCCCCAGGCATAATACCCTACTCTTTCAAGGTCTGACAGCAGCTCCAGGAAGCAACATTGGATACCGTCCCCTTTCGAGCTCAGTACCAATCTCCCCAAAAGGAAGAGGAGAAATCTCCTCAAATCTATGTTGCATCTTTCCCAGTCGCCGAAATCTGTGCAGTACACGGCGCGGCATCCTATTTCTATCCTTTCCATGAACTCTTCTGAGGATTCATCGTCCCGCCGACGAGTGTCGGTGAGCCCTAATGCATCCATAAGGGACGCCCTAGCTACCGACCTGTTTTTCCGACCATCTAGGTCCAAACCCAGTAACTTCTGGGCACCTTCTCTGTAGTCCGCGTAAGTGACTCCGGTCACTGCCTCGCCCTCTACCTTCAGGCTTGTGATCCGGACCACATCCTCCAAGCTGGGCACCATGTGCCCCCAGGGCATCAGGAATGCCCGGCTCACTGGGTCCCATCTCTCACACAAGGCTTGGATCAGGACTAGGTCAAGCTGGATCGGCTCGATCCGAAGGAAGGTACCAAATCCCATCACGTCTAGCCTCGCCTTCTGAAAATCTGGGAGGCCCCTGTACGCTGCTACTACCAACTCCCATAAGATTTGTGATTTCATCACAACCTACACATACAAGGAATGGGGGTGAGGTTTGGTCAGAAGAAAGGAAGAAAGAATGAGAAAAGGGCAAGAAAACTTGGCTTACGAGTTGTGATTGGGCCCTTTCGCTGAAGTGCCCTTCAAGGTCTGAAAGCCTCCTGGAACTACTACCACTGGACCTGCTTCTCTTCGAGGAATGGGAAGATTCGCCCTCCATCCAACTCTCAGAATTTTGAACTCCTCCTCTCCCGTAAGAACTTGTGCTCCTCGAGTTAGCTCTCGATATACCTGGGAGGATAAAAGGGACAAGAATTTATAGAAATGGAAGGAGTGCGGGCCAAGATTGCCTCCATCACCTGTCAATGATAGCCCTCGCAATGAGGCACCGGCCAAGCGGTCCCATGTGTCGCTTCACCGCTCGCACAGGGTGATTGACTGGACGAAGAATAGGACGAATAGCCCCTATGTTGTCTAGGGATACCCTATCATGTTTTGGAGGACGTCCGCAAAATTTGACACAACATCCGGGAAAAGGAACTAGGGCCGTCAGTATTGACTTCGACGGCAGATTCCCGTGGAAAATGGTCACAACAAGACGCGATTCTCCGCTTGGAGCGGAGTCTCGACAGACCTATCACATGGGAACAGTGCAAAGGAGAAGAAGTGTAGGGAAGAAGGAACGCACAAAAGACAAAATAAACAGCAGAAAATCAAATCACTCCATTCATAATTCTACATAAGCTGTCACAAACACTACAATCATAGAGAGGTGGCGGGTCCACTAGCTCGCCAATCCTCACCATCACTCATCTCTCTGGGCACTCTCCTCCTCTCCCCCGAGGTGAGGGTCCCTCAGAAGCCTCCGGGATCCCCGTGCAGTAGCACCTGCCTCGCCTCTGGGCGCCTGCTCCGCAGCAGTGACTCGCTGCTCCTCCCCTGGCGTGGCAAAGAAGCCACTGGCGGCAAAGCGACCGGACTGGCGGAGTCGCTCCCCGAACTCTCGCGCTCTCTCGTAGCGCGTCTCCATCCCTCCTAGCCTCTGCACGACGGCCTGAAGGCCCAGCTGGAGCTCCCTCACTTGGGCCTCCAAGGCCCTCCTCTCGGTCAGATCCCGCTGTCGCTCGGACCTTCTCTCGGCTTTCTCTCTCTCTGCCTCTCTCCTCATCATCTGCAGAAGAACCCTTAACTCCAGGATGTCTGGAGAAGGTCTCTCCTCACCGCGATGCCGCAGCTCCGCTACAGTCGCCACCCAGGCGTCACGCTCCTCTTCCGCCCGGGTCGCGCGGGCCACCGCACCGGCAAGTTGCTCCCGGAGGGAGGCAATCTCGAGAAAAGGGGCCGAGGAACTGGAAGATCCGCCAGCCACTCCCACCGTCGCTGTCTGCTGGGCACGCTGGAACAAAATAAACAACGGCCGTCAGTGAAACTCCAAAATCTGAAGTTAAAAGTGCGGCACATAACTTACCAGGAGCGACAACTCATGTTGAGCGACGGCCAGCTGCCGCCTAGTCTCTGACAGTTGGGCGCGCGAGCCGCCGATGCCACGCGTGTCCCCAGCTTGGGGAAGCCCCGCGTAGCTCTCTCTCTGCCGCCGCAGGAAGTCGGCACTGTCCTGCACCAGTATACCCCCTTGCTGTCCAGGGAGACGTACGGGCCACTCCTCGAGCCTCGCCTTGCCGCGACTCTCCCTCCTGACGCGGCTCGGCTCGTCCGCACTCACCCACTCATCGGCCAGACCCAGGGTCCTTGCCATGTCCTGCACCAAGAAAGGGGCCCCGCATCAGTCAAAAGGAACGCGTCCCCTGTCTAGGACGCGTCCATCATTTGAGTGCAACACTCGCCGAACCCTTTCCCCCTCGCGCGGCTCGCTTCAAAACCCAAAATGAATTAAAAGAGGAAGAGATCGAAGCACCTACCGGACCGTGTTCACCTCCTCCCACGCCATCGGGCCCCTCAGGTCCCTCGGGGGCCCGGAGCGGCCCTTCCTCCTCCATGGACGCCGTTCCGTGCTCGGGCGCGTCCCTCCTTGGGCGAGGGGTCCCGCGTCCCTCTCCACCTTCACCGTGGTCAGGCCCACCGAACTCCATCGATCAAAAGAGGAGGAAGATGAGAAAGGGGCGAGCGAGTTTCGGCAGAAGGCGGGCTCGTTTGCGGGTAAGGCACGGGAGAAGAAAGGCCACCCGACGCTTTAAATTTGAATTCAAGGATTAAGACGCGTCCTCGGGCCTGGACGCGCCCAAAAGGGGGAGAAAGGAAACAAAATCCCCCAGTGCAAAGCATAGGTCCCCGCTGTTCAGGGCAAGGTCTCGCGGAGCGTGCCTCAAAGGACAACTCAGTGCAAAGAAGAAAGTGTGGGAGAGAGAAAAGTACACACAACATAAAAAAGCCATTTCCATTTCATATAATAGCCGAAAGTACATCATACAGTGAGAAGGGTGACGTGTACAAGCAACTCTCTAACTCTCACCACCACCCTCCTGGTCATCTCTCTCCTCCCTCCTCTGCCGGGGATCCCTAGGGGGCCTCTGCGAACCCTGAGAAGCCGTGCTCGCCTCGCCCTGCGGTGGCACACCAGCCTCGAAGGCGCGACGACGCTCCTCGGCCGAAGAGACCAGATAGCTGCCCATGGAAAAAGAACCAGACTGATGAAGTCGCGCCCCGCGTTCCTTCGCCCTCTGGTACCGCTCCTCGCTCTCCCGAAGCCTCCCCTCCGCCGTGCCGAGACTCAATCGGAGCTCCAGCAGCTGGGCCTCTAGAGCCCTCCTCTCGGTCTGATCCCGCTGTCGCTCCTCCCTCTCTCTCTCCCTATCCCTCTCCCTCTCTCTCTCCACGCTCTCCCTCTCTCTCTCCACGTTCTCCCTATCCCTCTCCCTCTCCTCTCTCTCCCTCATCGCCTCTCTCCTCGACAGTTCGAGGGCGATCCGCAGATCCAGCACGTCACGAGGGAGCTCCTCAGCCTCCCGTCGACGCTCCTCCTCCAGCTCCGCAATCCGGGCGTCACGCTCTGCCACCCAGGCATCGCGCTCTGCCACCCAGGCATCGCGCTCCTGCTCAGCACGAACAGCACGGGCCAGGGCCTCCCGAATCTCGGCCACCTGTCAAAGCACGCATGCACCGTAAGAGAACAGTGATAGAAGAAAAGTAGCTAGAAGAGGGTCAGGGCCAAGCAAGCACTCACTCGAGCCTCGCGGTCACGCTCGGCCTCCTCAGCCCGAGCCACCGCATATGCCAGCTGCTCCTGGAGGGCAGAAACCTCCGGAGGAGGGCCCCGCGAACTGGAACCCGCTCCACCAGCCATCCCGGCTGCCGCTGTCTGGTGGGCCCGCTGAAACACGGGGAAAACGTCAGTCAAAGGCTAAGCATCAAAAATCCAGGTCACAAAAAATGCATTGCATAGGCTCACCAGGATCTCCAACTCCTGTCGGATGGCCACCAACTGCCGCCTAGCGTCCGCCAGCTGGGCCCGCAGGTCGGCAATCATGTTGTCACGAGCATCCTGCATTGCACATAAGTCAGTACCACATGCATATACATATAGAAGGGTGAAGTATTTTCATTTCACACTTACCCCTGCCATACCGCCGAGGGAGAGGCGGTCCCCGTACGTAGCTCGATATCGTCTCATGTAATCTGTGCTGTCCTGTACATGGGACACCACTGGGACCCCGCCCTGCTGCCAGTCCTGGTACTGTGCTGGGAAGCGCGTACGCCAGTCCACAATCTTCGCCTTCCCCTTGGTCTTCCGCCCAATGCGGGCCGGCGCATCTACATCAACCCACTCCTGGGCTAGCCCCAACATCCTCATGACCAGTCTAAGCCGCAGCGGCTCGATCTCGTTCAGACAATGGACCCACACGTCCCGCCTGAAACGAGGAAGACCCGCTACAACCCAAGGCTGGCCAGCGTCGCCCATGCCCAGGTAGGGCCTCCACACCACCTGCATCACCATACATACATCATATTAGTTACCATTCAGTCACACGCATAAACACAAAAAAAATCATACGCATCATACCATGGCCTCGGGATACTTGCTCAGCTCCCGACGAAGTGACGCCAGCTGGTAGCCGTGGGGTGCTGCAACCACGACCGACCTCCACTGCCGCGCCAGAGGCACGGCCCTCCTGTTCCCATGTCTAGCCCTCCCCATCGGAAAATAGTAATAGCTCCACACCTGCATCCATCATACATCATTAGTACAATAATTGCATATTTAACTGTGGGAATGCATAAATAAAATGTTTACCTGGAGGAAAGGTGCGAAGCCGCTGACTGTCGTCTCCTTCTCCGAAGTCTGGGAGAGATCAGCAATCAAATAGGCAAGCAGAGCCGCTCCCCACGCGTAGTGTCCCACTCTGTCCAGATCCGCCAAGATCCCGAGGAAACGGCAGTGGATGCCATCCCCCTTCGTCCCCAGCAGAAGGCGGCCCAGGAAGAAGAAAAGAAACCTCCGAAGGTCTAGATCCACCAGCTCCCTCTCGCTCGGATCCTGGGTGAAAGCTGCATGGGCATCTCTCTCCAGTCGTGCCAGAAACTCCGCTCCAGTCTCGCTGACCCGCTGGCGCGGGTCGACGAATCCGAGCGCCTCCATGATCTCCACCCGGCCGACTACCCTGCTGTCTCTATCAGTCACGCTCGTCTCTAACCACAGCAGGTCTAGGGCACTCTCTCAGTAGTCGGGGTAGGTGACCCCGCTGACTGCCTCTCCGTCAACCCATAGCCCGGTAATCCGAGCCACGTCCTCTAGTGTCGGCACCATGTGCCCCCAGGGCATCAGAAACGCCCGGCTCGGTGCGTGCCACCGCTCCCTCAATGCCTGGATAAGAGGAAGGTCGAGCCGGAAGGGCTCGATCCTAAGGAAAGCTCCAAAGCCCATGGCGTCCACACGCGCCCTCTGGAAATCCGGCAGCCCACGGTATGCTGCCACCACCAGGGACCAGCTAATCCGGCCCTTCATCACGCCCTGCAAACCACAAAACCAACAAAGAACACATCAGCATCATGAACAGTAATAAACAATAACACTGTATATATACTACTTATTCTTTTTATTTTATTTTTACTTTTTTAAAATATTTATATTTTCTTGTGGAGGCGTCCAACTCCCTGGACGCCTCCTTCCAATTTACTTTTTTCCTTTTTTAGAAAAACCCAAAACAAAATTTATTAATAATATGTATATTTTTATGGAGGCGTCCAGGGCCTAGGACGCCTCCTTATTTTTTAATTTTATTTTATTATTTACGTAAATAAATAAATAAACAAAAAGAAAAAGAAAAAGTGGAGGCGTCTAGGCCCCTGGACGCCTCCTTCTCTCACTACCCGGCCTTCTCTCACAGCCTCTCGCACGCCCGTTTTAGCCTATTGAACCACAGAGTGAGAATTCCGAAGTACTTACCGGGCCGTGATCGTCCTCTCCCGCGTCACCAGCATCCGCAGCGGCCTCCGCGGCCAGAAGCGGCACCTCCATCTCCACCTCCGCAGCAATCTCCTCTGCTACGGCCTCCTCAGCATCGTCTCTCAGTCTCCTCGGACGACGAGCCAGTCGTTTACGCTTGTCTCCACCTCGGTTCGGGCCTCCTAACTCCATTGGGGCGAAGAATGGGTCTGTATGGTTTGACCGGATCGTTTGAATGAACAGTAAGTGAGTAAGGGGGGGGGGCTCCCCCTATATATAGATTGAGCTTTAATTGGGGCGTCCAGGCGCCTGGACGCCCCCACTTTTTTATTTATTTATTTTTAAAAAAAATTCAAAAAAACTTAGGGGCGTCCAGGCGCCTGGACGCCCCCAAACCAAAAAAATCAAAAAAATAAAAAAAATAAAAAATTAGGGGCGTCCAGGACCCTGGACGCCCCCAAAAATTTTTTTTTAAAAAAATTATAAAAAAACAGGGGCGTCCAGGCCTCTGGACGCCCCCATAATAAAAAATAATAATAAAAAGAAAAAAGGGGTTAGAGTATGTATATAATCCAAACAAAAGAAAAAAAGGAAAGAAAAAGAAAAACCACAAAAAAGATAATAATTAAGGGGGCGGGGGTCCGAAACACCCAAATGCCAGATTTTATTCCATCAGAAAGCAGAATGAGCTACATCAGGGGTTTAGGCGCCTTAGGCCTTAACTTCCCCAGTTCGGTTACATAAGCCCTCCACGGCTCGCATTCTTCCACCACGTGCGCTAATGCCTTTCCCGCAACACTTGTCTTCCAGGGAGCTTTAATGGCCTTCGCTTCCTTCGCGTCCGCTTCAGTGCCCAACTCCCTCTTCTTCAAAGGAACGATGCCAGTCGGTGGCGGGAACGAATGGCGTGGGATGCCAATCTGGAGGCAGCACCGATGCGCATTATAAAGGACGAACTCGGTCACGCCGATCAGTTGAAGATCAACTTCGGGAGAAGACCTCATGAGGAGATCTAGCGAAAGCAAACATGCCGGTGCGCAAGTAAAGAAGCCTTGTGTCACGGTGCGAAAGTGAGACCGCCAGTCTTCACGTTTCTTCAGCCACGGAACGCGGTTCACTACGGTACCACCGAAGCCTAACACGTCGGCTATGTGATGAAGAGGGCTTTGTTGGAAGAGCTTCGAAGCGGTTGGCATTCCCTCGCGGTGGTCGAATTTGAAATGCAAATCCAGCCAGCAATTCAAGACAAGTGCACAACCAAATGGAGGCTTACCCATGCTCGAGGCAGTAAGACCGCTGTAAAGATAGGCAAGGACGGCGGGTCCCATCCTCTTTCCACGCCAGATCCCGCAGATAGCACCCAGTTGGTCTTCCTCCACCATGTTGTCGGTATAAGGGAACAAGAGAGCACCCGCCAGACAAATGGTGAACCCCTTCATGATTCCCTCCAAATAGTCATCGTCTGGTGACCCTCTCAGGGCGTCCATGACCCACTCCGCAAGCTTTTGGAGATCGATCCCCTTTTGAGTACGGACCTTTCGGGCTGCGTCGGGCGGCATGAAGCTTCCAAGGACACTTTCAGAAGTCCCCCGTGTCAGCATCCGCATAGCCTTCACCTTCCCGTCACTCTTGAATTTCTTCAATCCGAGCAGAAGTTCCACCTCCTCGAGGAGGATGGTCACCTCGAAGGTCGGGAAGATAAAAGTGTGGGTCTGGGGATGCCAGATCTCCACTAGTGCGCCCATAGCCGCCCAGTCCATACGAATCTTCTCGTAATGCTTGGCGTGAATAAGGAGCCCCTGCAGATGCCACTTCGAGAGTATGGCCCTCATGCCAATGGAGATATTGGAAGTCAGCTTTGAAAGCCATGGCAGCTTGGAAAACTTCCTCGGGCCTGGGAAGAGTGGATATGGCTGGAAGAAGAAAGAAGAAGAAATGAAGGAAGTAAGAAGAAGGTTCACGTGGAGAAAATTTGAAAAGAGTCAGCTTACCATATGCGACATGATCGTCCCACTCAGATGACCCTCGAGGTCAGAAAGTCGCCTAATCTCGCTGCTAGGCTTGCTCCTCTTCATAACGCGGGAAGACTCTCCTTCCATCCTGAAATCTCTAGATTCTCCTCTCCTTCCTCTCCTGAGCTTCCAAAACCCACCTTGGTGCATTTGAATGAACTAGCCTAAGGGGAGTTCTTATAGGAAGGGAAGATCGCTACAGGACAGAACATGTCACATCAGCGGTCGCTATCAGGATTTTGTCTGGATCTCCTTTGAACTGTGGTGCGATTCTGCTACTTTATGATGTTGCTAACCTTTGCTGGCCTGTGCAGGTTTTACTAACGGACGTCTTTGTCCTATCTCCTGTCCCACCTTTCATTGGTTGGTCCCACCATGTCATGCATCGTAGTATATGATACGTACGCTACTAGAACATGCCGAGGACCGTGCGGCCCGAACGAATCTGGGATCTGAGTTCCCCTTCAACAAAAACGGTGATGATCCCGGAGGAATTTGGGTTGTACGGATAGGCCGTCAACTTGTGATAGAATGGGGACGACGGTTCCATTCAGTGAGTTGGTACGCGGATAAACGGGCCCCAGCCCAGTATCAGCTCACCGGGTCAGTATCCTGACCCGTTCTTCACAAGTTGATAATATTATCCTTGGCTATTTTCTATTTTAGTTTGTTTTAAATTTTTCTTTGAACCCAGCATGCATTCATATAGGACTTTGATTTATTGCGGAAGATCATTCAAGTGATTCGATTGTGAAAGCCGTTGTGCTCCAATTACCACAAATATGAGATATTCCACTCCAAATGAAATACTGAGTTTCCTTGAGACAGCCCTACGCTGCTCTTCCAAAGGAGACCCTTGTTTGGACAGACCCTCAGATATTCCTTTACCTTTTTTGACCCACCTTGGCCGCAGCACTTCCACATTGGCTGGTAACCACTCCCCAAAGGTGAAACCTTCGATTTATGACCCAGGTACTTCCACACCGAGAAGTTGGTCTCCTTTTGTTTCGTGCCTGAGCGCACATCTCACCCTCCCTTATTTGATCTCCGTCCAAGCAATCGTCAATATTTGAAAGACCTTCTTCAAGGTCGCCTCATTGAAACTCCAGGAAAGATTCCAAACAGTAACGTCAAAAGCGTGTCTCATCACACCTTGGCATCAACTTATCAGTCCGCTCCCACTTCATTTCACTCCACTTCGATACCATTCCACTACATGTCGCTCCCTTGCAAAGCAGACGCCAAGGCGGGGCAGCTGTAGACACGCCATTCTTGACGCCTCCTGAGAAAGTCTCATATTACTATACGACGCCCCGCAACGGCTTACGCATTTTGAATCACTCGAGTGCTTCCTTTTCTTGAGTCTTCTTCCGCCCTTTTCGGCATCCGGAATCGTCTCGTCACGGCATTCGGACGGCATCAACACCAGTCAGACGCATCAGAGGTTCTGGAACCAAGAAGGGTATCTGCCGGGCAGCCGCCAAAACGTTGTCCGAGGACCCGGGTGGGTCTTTATGGGGGCGCCCAGGCCCCTGGACGCCCCCAATCTTTTAATTTATTTATTTTTTTATTTTTCAAGGCCCAAAACTAAATAAAAAATAATAAATTAATGGAGGCGTCCAGGCCCCTGGACGCCTCCATAAAAATAAATAAAAAAATCAAAATGCCAGCCCAGGTATAAAAGACAAAAGAAAAATAAAAAATAATATAATTTTGGAGGCGTCCAGGCCCCTGGACGCCTCCATCAAAACCCTCACGGGCACCCGCCACCGAACGACGGTTTGTCGTGTGTGAAAAAATCCAAATTTTGGAGACGTCCAGTCAGCTGGACGCGCCCATTTCTGAATCACGAGGCGCCGCTCACAAAACCACGCGTTGTGCCAAACCGCGTGCGGCCGCCAGCAGTATTCGGTGGACCTGTTAGAGGCGTCCGGGACCCTGGACGCCCCCACAAAAGTATTCCAAAAAAAATATATAAAAATAGAATAAAATATTATTTCGGCCCTGATGGAGGTGTCCAGGGTCCTGGACGCCTCCACCCTCCGGAGCTCTATAAATAGAGGCCCACCCCCTCAGTTCTGGGGGAGCTCAGAAGTGATCCGATAGGCTGCCGGAGCCCAGAGGCTACGGAGTCATTTTCTAACCCGTGGGTTCTTTTGTAGGTGGAGGTTCTGCCGGCTTCTCGGGTGCTCACGCTCGCGAGAGGAAGGTCGTCTTCATCCACCGCGCTTCCACGTCGTCCCCACGCTGCCGGAGCTCCGCCGGATTTCACCCTCGGCTCATCCAATAAGCCTTTTCTTCCCCTTTTTCTTCGTAGTTCTTTTGCATTCATCATCTCGCATCCTCTATCCCCCTTCATAAGGGCGCCTCTTCTTTTATACTTCTTGCATCCATCATCTCATTTTCCTCCTACTCGAGTCCGAGAGGGTTTAAAAGATAACACCAACCAGGTGTGTGTCTTGCCATCATTTCGTTATTTTTATCGCAAGGATTTGAATACTACACCTCCATCTTTCCAATCCACTTGTCATTTATTTGTCGTTGTTTTGCAAGGGTAGCCGAGGAAAGCCCTCTCCGTCGGCCGGCCGGAGGGAGAGGAAGAAGCAACCCGCCATCTCCCGCTCTTGAGGTAGGCGCGATCACTTTCTTATTTTGGGGTCTTTCGGCCCCTGGCGATCACATCTTATTTTCGAGGCCGCGGCGAGTCACTTCCCCAATGGCCGTTTAAATTTTCGTTCTTATATTCTCTTTATACTCTGTTACATTCTGCTCATATTCTCGAGGCCGCGGCGAGTCACTTCCCCAATGGCCGTTTAAATTCCCGTTTTTATATGTTATATTCTTATCTATTCGTGTTCTCGAGGCCGCGGCGAGTCACTTCCCCAATGGCCGTTTAAATTCACGTTCTTATACGTTATATTCTTATCTGTTTGTGTTCCTCGAGGCCGCGGCGAGTCACTTCCCCAATGACCGTTTAAATTCCCGCTCTTTGTATTCTCTCTATATTCTGTCATCTTATTATCTGCTCATATTCTCGAGGCCGCGGCGAGTCACTTCCCCAATGGCCGTTTCAATTCTTGTTATTTAATTTTTGCACCATTCCCGTCCCCCCGAGGCCGCGGCGAGTCACTTCCCGCTATGGCCGTTTAAACCCCATATTTTGCTATATCACACTTATCCCGCTCGCCCCGCCGGAGCAATCTCCCGTGGTGGCCCCTTCTCTCTCTTCTCTTATTTCTGTGTTGCAGCAAACAAACACCAAAAGAAAGAAAAGAGGAGCCCGCGCGCGCTCCGCGTCCTCTCCGCTCTTCCCCGAACCGCGTGACGTCGCTCACACTTCTTACGGAAATTCTTCTTCAAGAACTTCTGGACCTTCGAGCCAAAGGACGCAGATCCTGTCACCGAAGCTGCCGATGCCGGTACTCCTGAACCACCCGACGCATGCTGGAAGAAACCCTGCTGCTGGGTAGCCGACTGCTGGCTGCGACCTGACAAGGACTGCCCCTGGCCGACCGGTCCTCGAGTCCTCTGCATATCCATCTCCAAAGAAATCGCAACACGAGACGCTGTCTCTAGATCAGTGGCCCCGTTCGCGATCAAATGGTGCCTCAACTCCAGCCTCAAGCCCTGCACAAACTGCGCGGTCCTCACCCTCTCATGCTCCATGATGTGAGGTGCATACCGACCCAGCTCGACAAATCGGGCCCTGTACTGCAACACGGACATGTCACCCTGCACCAGCTCCAGAAACTCCCGCATCCGCTGCGTGGCAACAATATCTGGACAATACGTACGCTCGAAAGTACTGACAAAGTCATCCCACTTGATCTGCTCAAGTGGACGAAGCTGAAAGGACGTCTTCCACTCGAAAGACCACCACCTCCGAGCCGTACCCTGCAACTGGTTGTAGGCCAACACCACTCTGTCCTCGGCAGCACTCTTCGCAGAACTGAACACCCGCTCCATCTCATCAAGCCAATCACGAGCCGCATCAGGGTATGCCTGGCCGCTAAAATAAGGTGGATGGAACTGCATGAAGTCCCTCACTGCTCGGCCTGGCCCACCCCTGACAAACGAGCCCTCACCAGCCTCTCCGCCGAACTGCTGAGACATGAGATGGTACATGCCACGGAAGAAATCCTCGGCCCCCGGAGCTCTCGCAGCATCCGCGGCCTCGGTAGCCCCCGGAACTCTGCTATGCTCCTCCTAGTCCCTCTGGACCCCCTGCTGGATCTCCTGACCTCCAGCTGACTGCCCCTGCTGAGAGCGAGAACTCCTCCTCGGCGCCATACTCGCTCCTGAAGCAAAAGACAGAAAACACGAAAACGGCAAGGTCAAAATAAACACACGGTGCCCAATGCCAGCGTCACCTGTACATCATCGTTGTGGACTAGTGGACCACTACAATTACCTATGATTCTCATGTAATTCCACAACCGCGCTCTGATACCAGCTGTAACGACCCGAGAATCTGATTACCGGGAAGGCCCGATAACCCGAGACTCGTACCGCCACCCACGAGCCCGAAGACTCGGAAGGGTTAAAAGGATGGTGTGGAAACTACACAAGCATCACAGATAATTGCAGAAATTAACAGTTATAATATTAAGCAGGAAATAAATTAACATTTTACATGGTCCACAATAGAAATAACAACAGCAGCAACAGTAGTCCACGACTAGTACAGTGACAAGAAAGGAAAGCACAGCTACACGGGGCATACCCCGGCTCTGACCTCTAGCACTACCTCTGGGCACCCGCACCACGCTGTGCACCTGACGCGCTCCCCGAAGGTGGCGCCTCACCTGAAACACGGTGAAAACACACAGGGAATGAGTCTCGGGACAAGACTCAGTAGGGATCACTCGGACCCTACCTCGTAAAACGAGAAACCACTACTCTAGCGGTAGGAAAGTACCTTGGAAAGGAAAGCCCTGTACTCTACAGAACTAGACCCTACGGCACGTAAACCGACACACGTGCCACGGTACGAGAAGACCGAAACTTAACGGTCGAACCGCCAAAACCTGAAGGTCGGAAACACACGACTGACAGTCTGTCACTCCGTACTCGACAGGAGTACCACCCACTAGAAGCACAGCCGGTAGCGTCCCCTGACGTCTGACACCGCGCCGCAGGTGAGCCGCCTGATGTGGTAGGTCCTACCCGAGGCGCAAACACCGTACAAGTAACTCACAACAAGTGACTAGCTGGGGTCACGCCCGTCGACGTGGGTCCAACCGCCCCCAACCACGTGTGCACACACATGCCACGCGTCCTAGGTCTGGCCCTCTGACCGGTTTTCCCCCGCAGTCGGACTCTGGCTAAGACGAGGAGCCTACGGTAACCGGTCCACAAACCGTCTCGAAAGGTGGGTGCCCGTACACCACTCCCAGGTGAGACCAGCACCTCGTACTGGTGGGCTACGACTAGTGGAGGGTCACTGAAGGAGTAGACTCTCGAGTCAATGGAAAACGACGTCCGAGTCCGACAACGTGTGGGAACCACCCCACGCACTAGCTCCGTCAAACGGGGCCACGGTCGGAGAAAAATGGACGCACCACCCACAGCCAAACTCATGACCAAGGCAAACGGAACCTCCGGACACCAAAGACACGGTCACGGAACTCCACGGGGTGCCCGGGACGCACACACGGCCCAAGGGGAACACCCAACAACAGCCGGATCGCGCTAGGGATACCTAACGTGACACGGAAGAACGCGCTAGGGCCTCCTAGCGCGACAAGGGACATCGTGCTAGGGCCTCCTAGCGCGACAAGGCATGTCGCGCTAGGGATGCCTAGCGCGACAAGGCTGATCGCGCTAGGACCCCATAGCGCGACAGGAGCCGCCTCCTGTTCATCTTCTCCGATGAACGCGCTTGGTCGGGGCAGCGCGACCTCCAAGAACGCGCTACTGGAGTATAGCGCGTTCTCAGTCCACGGCCGAAAATGGTAGAAATGCCCAAAAATTCTAACCACGCCCCCATGCCTCCATAGGAGAGGGGGAAAACAAGGGGGAAGACCCCTGGGGACCCCTAGCATGATTCTAGGCCATCAAAACACGAAATCATGCATCAAATCCATAGATCGGGCGAGCTCTCCCCAAATCATGGAAAAACCCAAAAACGCTCAAACGATCCCCTCTCGGCCTCCCCGCGGCCTATAAATCGCGGAAAAGATCGGCATGAGGTTAAGGAACGTCACCCTACCTCAATGGAGCGAATGCTCCGCCGAATCAATCACGAATCACGAAGAACGCTTTAAACTTCACGAACTCCCCACGCTTCCCACGCACGCCGCACGCCCACGAGCTCGCCTCGCCGCCGCCCACACGTCCGCGCCGTCGCCCCGCCGCCGTCCGTAGCCGGAGAGGGGTTCGCCGCGTCCGAATGGGAGAGAGGGAGAGAGGAGGGTGTCACGGTGGGAAGAAATGGAGGAAGAGGAAGAAGAAGAAGAAGAAAGAGAAAGGAGAAAAGAAAAAGAAAAAGAATTAGGGTTTTATAGAAAATCCGAATTTTTGGAAAAATACCGAAAAATAGAAAAATACATTTCCGGAACCCTCGGAACGCACCGATCGCAACGGTACCACTCGTGCCTGGGTGAACCGCCCGATTCGCCTACAGCGAGCTTCCGAAGAAAAAGCCGAATCCCGCGCCAGGAATCGGAAAACACGCGCGGAAGACCCGCGGAACGTCTCCGGGCCTCCGAAACGACTCCGGATCGCACCGATCCGAACACGAAAGATGTCCGAAACGAAATTTCGGACATAACAGAGCCGGACACTCCGAAAACCAGATCCGGGACCCACGAAGAAAGGATCCGAAAGGTCCGGGATATTACAGAGTGAATTTCAAAATTTAGAGAGAGAGGGGAGGAGAGAGAGAGGGGTTCGCCCCTTTTAGTTAGAGAGAGAAGAAGAGAGAGAGAGAGAGCTAGAGAGAGATGTACAATTGCTTTGGCAAACTTTTATCAATACTTCATTACCTTACAAATGAGGGATTGGGATCCTATTTATAGAAATCCCACAGTTTAACTTAGGTCCCTAACTTTTAGACTTCTAACACTAAACCAAGG
This sequence comes from Amorphophallus konjac, assembly GCA_022559845.1. Classification (NCBI taxonomy): domain Eukaryota; kingdom Viridiplantae; phylum Streptophyta; class Magnoliopsida; order Alismatales; family Araceae; genus Amorphophallus; species Amorphophallus konjac. The sequence goes on from CM040121.1 coordinate 468,191,238, forward strand.
GGAAGGGGGCGCCCCTGGGCTTAGCCCATATAATTGGGCCCAATAACACACATAATGACTTAAGACTTAGGTAAATAGCTACCTAACCTAGGTATTGGACTCAAATAAAAGGAAAAGTACATGATAAGAAAATGAAAATTACATCATATGACTCGAAATAAAGTGGTGAACAAGATGTAGCATAGGTGGCGAGCATCGGGATCCTCGATCAAATGAAATTGTTGGTGATGTCCTCATCATACCCCCGGGGTGCGAAAAACTCGACTCCGTCGAGTATGGGCCCACCGGGGAAGTGGTCCTCTCAAGCAGCTCAGAGTGAGCCTCAACCTCCAAACTCAACCCTGCGTTCGCAACCAGGGGACGGTCCTTCATCCTCTCGAGGTGGCTTAGGCGCACCCTCTTGCTGGCGATGGAACCTTGCTTGCCTAGTACTGCCTCCGTGTGCACACGTCAGACTCTCATGCTGATTTTTGGTGGCTCTCCGAGGGTGTCTCTCTTAAAGGAAGATAAAGGCTCGAGACACTCACTAGGATCCGCCGCGGTGCCCATATAGGGTGCCGGATCCGTCAGGTGGAAAATGGGGTGAATCCCAAAACCCATTAGTAAGTCCAACCCGTTAGCCGGGTTGCCAAAGTCACTCGGAACTTGGGAAGGTCCAAGTCCTCGTGCCCTCGAATTGGAGGTGACCCTAGGGTAGAGCCACTCCAATGTCATCATCACCAGATTGCCTACTTGGAATTCCAAGTGGTGCTCGCGAGCTCTTGCCCGCTCTTTATGAACCTCACCGCTCGTCAAGAATTGCTTGCGTGTATGCTCATGCCATGCATCATGATGCGGTGAGTGGGTGTGACGGAGGATAGCATGCAAAGGTGGACCGGGGCAACCGTACATGGACCTATCATGCATAGATGTGATGAAGACTTTCATGGACTCAGGGGGGCCGGGGCAACCATAGGTGGATCTAGCTTGCTTAGGTTTCCTATCAAGGTGGGTGAAGACTGGGGGTCCGGGGCATCCAAACGTGGCCCTATCATGCATAGGTTCTCTACGGAAGGTTGGAGGACCGGGGCATCCACATGTGGTCCTAAAATGCATGTGTCTCCTAACAATGTTGACTTCTATAGGGGGTCCAGGACACCCAAATGTGATCCTACCATGCCACTCTACCCAAACGTTGAGTCTTATCTTCCAAAGCGTGGGTGTTGACAAGGAGGGGTTTGGTTCAACTTTGGCGCAATGGTCTCGGCAAGGGGCGAGGCTTAGGAATTCTTTGGAGAAATGGGACAAGGATGGCAGGTTTGGGGGTTCCCATGCGGAGGGATAAAATGGGTCAAGTATGGTTAGGCCCTTGGTGAAGGGGGTGTTTTCAATCCCATGGATCAAGAAAGTCCATTCCATAGATTCCCTAATGTAGGTTGGGACCTCGTCAACGGGAAAATTGAAGGGTGCGAGTGGTGGGTGTTGCTTGCCCCAAGGGATCAGTTTGAGGCCTACTAGGCATGTAGTGGTGTGGGAGCAATGGGCTTGGTTGCATATAATGAAATGGCCCTTGGGATTGGATGAGGGGTGGGCAATGGTGAAGGAGGGAAAGTGGCCAGGTTGGCATTGGGGCTCCCAAGGGAATAGGTCACAAGGATGTAGGTGGGCTTGGCTTGTGGGGAAGGATGCTTCTTCCATTTCTAGACTTATAGTATTCCAAGTCACACACTGCCTAGTGCGGACTGTGCACTCGTTACCTAGCGGGACAATCACCAAGGTTGACTCCCTAGATGGGGTGCCCTTTTCTTGAGGGAGGTGGGGGTCATAGGGTTGGTTTTGGCAAAATTCTTCGGGTTCGGGCAGGATCAATAATAGCTTGCTTGTGCAAGGACCCTTAGTGTAAATAGAGGTGATGGATCCAATAGAGGTGTGTGAGAAACTAAGGTATCCAGTGTCGCTTTCCCCTAAGGCCAGCAGGTTTTTCACCTCTATTTGCCGTAGTACTCCCCTAATCAAGTCCCTCAGGGTCCCTACAAGGTAGAATGAATGGTAGGTTGTGTGGAGGTGTGGGGTGGGCACGATTGGGTTGTGGTTATCCATGGAGGGGCGTGTGATGCGGAGGAGGAGGTTTTGCTTTAGCCACTCTATGAGGGGTTCCCCTAAAATTACAATTCTCATGGAGGGATGGGTGGGGGGACTTGGTTGGTCATCTTGTAACTCTCGGGGTGGTGAACATGGGTGGACTTGGGTTGGGTTTGATCGGGGAAGTTCTTGGGTTGGAGTTGGGGTCGGGGGTGAAAGATCGGTTGGTTGAAGAGGTTTGGATTGTGGTGCGTAGATCTTTCTAAGATTGGCCCTCATTTCATCCCAAGATTCAATGGGTGCTTCCCCTTTGGCTTCTCTCAATCCTACAATGTTCTCCCATTCTTTCCTAGCTTGGCGCCAGAGCAAACTCTTGGCATAGTTGACTTTCATAGGCCCTGATAGAGTGAACCTCCCAAAGTGTCGATCTATGGAGTCCTCCCACTCTATATATATACTAGGGCAAGTTCCATCAAACACAAAGGCTTCTAATGGGCCTAAGAGTGGCGAATATGTCAAGTATGAGGTAGTCATGATGGAGGACAAGTGTGATGCATGCAATGGCCCTAGGACAAGACTTAGTAGAGACAAGTCTAGAACTTGCTCTGATACCAATTTGATGTGACACGACCCCTCGGACCTAGATTTGCAAGCAATCGAACCGAACGGCGGACCCACTCAAGCGGCTTCACCCGCGTCGCGCACACCCGGGTCCGTAGGCGGACCGGCGATAGTGGTGAGGGTCCGAGGATGGACCTCACCTTTCCAAAGATTTGACTAGCTTGGGATGAACCCCTAAGGGCCTGGGATGCCCAAATCCGTGGGCGGCCAGCACTCCAAGGGCGTGGGATGTAGTGGCTCTCTCACAACTCGCTCCGCGGCGGACACTCGATTTGATTGATTTTGGATCGGGCACTCCCTCGCCACCGACGGAACTAAGAAGCAATACTAGTTAAGCAGGAAGTGCTAACCAAGAGGAGTGCAACCAGGAGCTCACCTGATCGGCATGAAGACGCCGATCCCGGCCGGAGACGAGGGCGAGCGGGGAAGCGTGGGCTACCCGCACGCCGCGCCGATGAAGCTTCGGCCGATGACCTGCTAATACATGCACTACTCCTCACGCAGGAGGGGGAACTTGGGGTGGGGAGAGTAGGGTACAAGCAAACACTACCTCCACGCAGGGAGGGGCGCTAAGCCGGCCAGGCGGGGAGGGGAGATTAGCTTGGATCGCGCCGATGGAGCACCTTGCCGATTCTGTCCCGGTCTGGAACAGCAGAACAGGGGGTCGGAGTGGTCGCTGCTGTGCACTCCTCCAAACTCAGAATTAGACGAGACTGGCGTCAAAACGTCACTGACAGACCCAGGTACGTCTGTGAATTTTTTTGGGCGCTTCCGAAGTCGACACCGGCCGGGACGGGCTCTGGAACAGGGTCCCTGCGATCAGATTCGGACTGCTCCCTGGGTGTAGCAGCAGATGGATGAAGTCACCAAGGAAGCTACCGAAGTCCAAACGTGGCAGGACCAAGTCAAGGTCAACCGTGGACAAGTCTTCTACGAGCAGCAACCAAGATGGGCACCAGACGACGTCGGGGTGGCGAGGAGAGGTCTGTTGAGTGAGGGGGGGTCAGGACAAGACCCTGATGGCCTGTTCTGCGCACCTGGGAGAGAAAATTTGGAAAATGCTCTTCCTGATGCCGAACGGGATGCCGCTTTTTGGTGATGGTGGGTGCCTTGTGGTAGCAGCTCTCGGCCAAGTGGCACCTTCAGAAGTTGAGGGGTGTGGCCGTGGTAGCCTCTACTTTACAGCTCTGGTTCAGGTTCTGGTCATGGTTGTGCAGTTTGACGAAAATGGGCGCCACGCACTGTGCTGAAGTCAGAACGAGACAAGACCACCTCAGGAGCGTTGAGGACGTGGAGAAGAAGAAACTCTCAGAAGAGAGTTCAGGCTGATTCTTGCTGCTGACGTCGGTGCAGGCTCTGCTAAACGGACCTCAGGTTCTGGTTCAAATCTGGTGCAGCTGCACGAGAATGGGTACCACGATCTGTAGTGAGGTCGGAACGAGACGATTCCACCTCGGGAGCGTTGAGGACTTGGAGAAGAACCAACTCTCAGAAGAGAGTTCGGGCTGAATCGCGATGTTGACGTCGGTGCAGCCTCTGCCAAACGGACCTCAGGTTCTGGCTCACATCTGGCGCAGCCGCACGAGAATGGGCACCGCGATCTGTAGCGAAGTCGGAACGAGACGATTCCACCTTTCTTGCGAAGAAGACTGGAAGTCCTTTCCAGAAATGTATGGTGCACCTCCAGATGACGTCAGACAGCACCAGGGCAGTCTCTGCAATTGGAGCTTCCACTGCTGCCTGCGAACTGGATAGAGTAGGTTGGTGAAATGAAGTTGATAATGGTGGGAAGGAGTGAAGGGGCTGCAATGGGGAGAGGGCTAATGGCTGTGGGGCTTGGATGGAGGTGGATAGAGGTGGTGGAGAAGAGCGCTGGGTCGCAGCTAGCAGGTGGAGGAGGAGGGGGGATGCGGCCAAGGGTGGAGGGTGAGAGAGAGAGGGGGGGGCACAAGTGGCTTGGAGGGAGAGGGAAATTTGAACTGAGTTTAATGTGGGGTTGGTTAATGTGGCCTTGGGAAGGGGAGGAGTTGCCTTGGGGAGGGGAAAGGTTACTTGGGAGAGGGGATTTTCTCTTGGGAAAATGAAGGGTTGTATGGGGAAGGGGAAAGGTTGCTTGGGAGGAGGGAGAGGTGCCTAGGAGAAGGGGCTTCCACCTAGGGGTTGGAGGGGGATTAAATGGGAGGTATGGGGAAGGGGGAGGGGTCTTAATTAGAGGTGAATAGGGAGGAGAGAGAGTGAATTTCAAAATTTAGAGAGAGAGGGGAGGAGAGAGAGAGGGGTTTGCCCCTTTTAGTGAGAGAGAGAAGAAGAGAGAGAGAGAGAGCTAGAGATAGAGAGAGAGAGATGCACAAATACTTTGACAAACTTTTATCAATACTTCATTACCTTACAAATGAGGGATTGGGATCCTATTTATAGGAATCCCACAATTTAACTTAGGTCCCTAACTTTTGGACTTCTAACACTAAACCAAGGGGAAGGGGGCGCCCCTGGGCCTAGCCCATATAATTGGGCCCAATAACACACATAATGACTTAAGACTTAGGTAAATAGCTACCTAACCTAGGTATTGGACTCAAATAAAAGGAAAAGTACATGATAAGAAAATGAAAATTACATCATATGACTCGAAATAAAGTGGTGAATAAGATGTAGCATAGGTGGCGAGCATCGGGATCCTCGATCAAATGAAATTGCTGGTGATGTCCTCATCAAAAGGTCTAACAAGAGAAGAACTAAGTTATGAACATGCCATGATCTAAATAGCATTTCTTTTGATCTATTTAACTTTGATCTGATAGAACATCTATTCCTTTGATATCCTTTTTTCTAGTAATTCCTAGAATTCAGTAGAATAAATCATGATTTATGATATTGTTTTCCTTTAGTTTTGAGTTTTCTGTAACCATGCTAAGTGAGAACATGCTTTTGAAATAAGATCAGGGATAAGAAATCTGGAATTCATAGTATATTCTTTGCTCATATATATATATATAAAGTAGAATATTTACGCAGGATATATTATATGTTTAACCCTCACTTGAGTTTTGCAAGGTATTACTATATGTTAGCATGTAACAAGGGGGATTAATTGTTGCCAACTCATTTGTGGAATCATCAAGTCCATACATTAACATTTTTCAAGAGAGACGAGGCTCTTGGTAGAAGATGTTAGTGATTTCTGAACCTGGGGTGCTGTGGATTAATGCAAATATTTGACTTTTTGATATTGTATTTGTGTGTGTGTGTGTGTGTGTGTGTGTGTGTGAGAGAGAGAGAGAGAGAGAGAGAGAGAGAGAGAAGTTATGTAATCCGAGTGGTTATTTTGAGACAGTTAGGTGCCCTTTGATAACCGAATTGTCGGTTGACTGTCGGGCTCCGGGCACGGCGGGCCCATCCCCCCTCACACACAGAGTCTTGTTCGGGCTTATTCGGGCGGGACGGGCGAATAGCCTTGTCCTGCCCGATTTTCACACGGAGCCTTATTGATGTCAAGTCTGAAAGATAGTCATGAATACTGTAATCTCGCAATGCTGTGCAAGTTTTGTAAAAGCTCTCCGTTATTACTCTGTCAAGTGTGGATTTTGAGTGGTTGTTCTACTTCCCAACTTATTTTTAAACCCAAAGTAGAGCCTGAACTGGGACGGGTGCACGACAGAGTATGCAATAAGTATTGCTCTTCTTGAATTTGAGGTCTTCTTGGTTTGGGGGTCTATCAATGCGACGATTTGGGTCTTCAAGGAAAAGGGATCAGAATAACGTGGGATTTTGTGTGCACAAATTTACTTGAGGCTCCCAGGGAATTTAAGCTTTTAGGAATTCAAATCTTATTATTGGTCGTTGACCAATCAATCTACTTCATTGTCAAATTTAGTTAGATGGTTTAGCGTCCGTCGGTTGGAAAGGGTTAGCTATCCCCGTCTCCATTTGTCAAACATTGTTCTCATGATTTTTGTTTTGATGACAAAGGACCTAGTGCATTGATGATATTCAGATCTAAGCGCCGAGTGTCGACTTGGGTTCAAGTTTTCTAATAGAAGCGCAATTCAACACGGCCTTTTCCATGGATTTTTATAATACGTCTTATAAGCATTGTATGATATGTTTTGGGTTATTCTTTACCATTTTCATCTCTATTGACCTTTATTTTAGATAGAATAATCAACTTCGCTTTTTTATCGATTGAAATATTTTAATTGAGACTAAAATAGTTTATTATCACCCGAATATCACATCAAAGCCACCAAGAAATGGAATAACCCCCAAATAATTTAACCATTCTAGATTTATTTGATTATTAAAGAGACCCTAACCAAGTAGCATTGATCTGACATAATTTATGATCACTGGCTGTAGGGCACCATGTCTTCAGCCAGCAGATCCATTATGGTAGTTGGTCTAAAAATTACTAGTAACCTGTCACAGTGTGTGACCTACAAACAAAATCACATGGGTCAGGCAGACTTTAAAGAATTAATGCAAACTGGAAAACTTTATTTAAAAGAGCTTTCCAAAGGTAAAAGATTAAAAAAACTGTGGTTTTTCATGAGACGAAGTATGATTGGTAATTGAATGGCTTCAAGGCAACTATGACCATAGAATATCCAGACTCCACGGCAAGTGGTTATCTAAGGGGTCCATATCCTCTCCTCTCACTGCAAGAGATGAACTGACTCTAGCAGTCTCCAATAGGTTGGAGACTGCCACATGTCCTACTAACATTTTCTCCGATGTTGGTTTGATTGCTATCGATATTTTTAGCAATTCACCATCCTTTTCGGAGGCAAAAAGAGGCAATCCACAAGAATAAAATTGAATTAGATGAAACCTATTTAGATTGGTTGTCTGATCCAAAAATGAAGGCATATGTGAAACACTTGCCAGATGTAATACGACTGTCTAACACCACATGGTAGATCTCTAGATTTGAAAAAGAACACAACTGGGGAAAGAAAATTATCTTTTGGGAATTATCTTTCTGGTCAACTCTTCTTGTATGACACAACTTTATTATCATACATGTTGAAAAGAATATCTTTGATAATGTGTTCAACACCGTCATGAACGTAGAAGCCAAAACAAAGGACAATCTGAAAGCACGTTTGGATGTGAAATTGCATTGTAAATATCCAGAGCTAACTCTGTGGAACAAATATGGAAGAGTTGTTAAACCTAAAGTAACTTACGTGCTTGATAAGGAACAAGTAAAGGAAGTATGTTAGTGGCTTAAACAGTTGAGACTCCCAGATAGATAAGTGTCCAACATTACCCATTGTGTGAATGTTAATGAGGAAAAAATGTATGGAATGAAAAGTCATGACTACCACGTGTTCATGCAATGGCGGGTGCCTATTGGATTCCGTGACTTGTTGCAAAAGTCTATATGGGGAGCTCTCACTAAGTCAAGTCAGTTCTTCAGAATTTTATGCGCATCAGAACTTAGGCTTCAGGATGTGCAAACTATCAAAGATAATATGGTGACAATAGTTTACAAATTAGATAAGATATTTTCTCCTACATTCTTCGATTCGATGGAGCACTTGATCATCCATCTGTCTTATGAAGTGAAATTTTGTGGGCTAGCTCAGTTTCGATGGATGTATTCATTTGAGAGGTATGTTCATATTAATTTTTTTCTTACAATTGCTACATCTATACAATGTGTATGTGATTTTTAATTGAACTATTGTCATAGGTGCATGTATGAATTGAACAAGAAGTTCGTAACAAAGCGAACATGGAGGGTTTAATTAGCGAGGCATATATTATGTAAGAAATATCAAACTATTATTTGATATACCTTGAACCCGAGATTCGTACTCTCCATACTCGACCTCCTCATAATGATGATGTCGGAGAGATTGTTGCATTGGAACGGCTCTATATATCCTGGCTGTGTGTTCAGGTGTTCTTCAACTCGCAATGTAGAAGAAAAAGAGTTGGAAGCAGTAGATATTTACATTATTCTGAATTGTCCTAAGACGGAACCTTATGTAGAGTAAGTCTAAAAATCACATTGCATTAATTATGTATATACTTTCGTTGCCCTTCTTCTTGCCTTTTAAGATAGTGCTCAATTCATGTTTCATATGATTTGACTTAGAGTACTTAAGCCAACAATATCCATAACTCACTGGTGCAGCTATTGAGAAACAATGAGAGATGTCTTTTGTCAGATAGCTAAGAAATCAAGTAACTGGCGAACATTAAATTTAACTCTTTCTATCCATTTAATTCTCCCAAGGTTCATGTATGTTTTTTTAACTGGTCTGATTTATATGTAGGTTCAACAAGATTTTGTTACTGAACCTGCAATTCGAGAGACAAGTTATAGTCCCTCAAGACTTGTTCATTCCTATAATGGATTTTTTGTGACTAGGTATAGATTTCACATCCGAGGGTCCGAACAAAATAAGTGTATGATGAACAACAACGTGTGTGTTAAAGGTAGTACTTACAATGAGAATGAACTTGACTACTATGTATTCTTGAGGAGATCTTAGAATTGCAGTTTTTAGGATAAGACAATCATATTTTTTTTCAAATGTCATTAGTTTGATCCAAATTTTGTTTGAAATGACATAACATATGTGATTGTGGATGTGAAGCACAAGTCCAAATTGAATACTTACGAGCCATTCATTTTGGCCCAACAAGCCCAACAAGTGTATTACACCATCTATCCATGGTCGAGGAATAAAGAAAGGAATGACTAGTGGGGACTTCGTAAAGTTAAAGTAAGGCTTTTCCCCGACTATGAGTTAGATTAAACAGATGCTTTAGAGAAGGATGCCAATGGCGATTATTTTCAATCAGACCAGGTTGATGCTCTAGAATTGGTCTCCTCTACACATTTTGACTTTAGCAAATCTGATGAGCCTCTTTGTTTATGTATGAAGAATAAAGTGAAAGAGGTCGATCCACATGAACTACAATAAGTTAGTGGAGGGTTAATAGATTTCATTGTATAGGAGGAAAAATATGTTGAGGAGGAAGAGCCTATGAATGATGAAGAGGAGTGGGATGAGGAGGAAGAGCCTATCCCTAATGAAGATGAAGATGAGGTTGAGTTAGACATATCCTCATTGTCTAAAGACAAAATGGATATTGTTTAAGAATTGATAAAGAATATTTTAAGAAATTTCACATACTTTAATTTTTCTAAATGAATAATGCTAATCTTTATCTTCTTCTATATGTAATTTACATGTATGATTTTTATTGTTGCCAATGAAGAGATGGTTCGAGGATCTCAATCATTTTCCGCCTCGAGTAGGGGGGAGGGGTAGTAGGAGGGGCTCCAGTTCCTTCTCTTTACCTCCTACATAGGGGACGGGTATATCTATCCAAATTTCTATCCTAAATGTGTATTGATAGATAATTATATGTCTATTGGTGTCATTTTATTCTCACAACCTTGAGGGGGAAGGGAGTGTGCCATGGGAAGGGCTCCGGTCTGTCCTCTTTGCCACCTACTCTAGAACAAGTACGTTTATTCAAGTTTCTACCCTACATGTGTATTGATGGATAATTATATTTCTACTTATGTCATTTTATTCTTACATCATCGAGTGGGAGGGGAGGGGGCCATGGGAGGGGGTTCTCTTTGCCACCATCTCCGGGTACACGTATGTCTATTCAAGTCTAGGTATGTGTATGTTGTGTCTCTAGTTTTGATGATGCCTAACTATGAATCATTGAAATATGGTCTTCAAATCTTGTTGAAAATGAGCATCTGATAAAGTTAATTTTAAGATCAGAATAATGTTCCCAAATATCTAACGTTATATATTTTTTATGGGTTCAGCAGGTAAAATCAGTTCATTGATATTGAAGAAAACAAGTTAGGTGTTCAAGGATGAGTCGACACAGAGCTTCATTATGTCGACGCAACAGAAGAAGAGAAGTGCAAATTATGTATGACTGAGTCGACGCAAAGTCACACTGCGTCAATGCAATAGAAGAAGAAAACTTAAAATTCAGAGAGCTGCTCTTCAGGCAACAACCATGTAGCGTCGACACAACAACTACTCTAAGCAATTCAACTTCTAAGTCATACATGGATTGCGTCGACACAACAACATCTTGGAGTCGACGCAACTATGTATTTCAGCAAGATTTCATCTAGGCGCTTGAACGAGGAGTCGACGCAGTCATGAGCATTGCGCCGACGCATCCTATGTGATGAAAAACTATTTAATTAGTGGGAACCACTTCTGGCACGTGATCCGAAGTCCAATCATTTGGACGATGATGTATGAGGAATACACCTTCTAGAAGTCATCTTTTGTTGGGAAAATGAATTTCCACTCCAACGACCTGATCGCGTGGGGGCCTGTGGAACGCACTGGATTTTGTGTTCGTGAAAGATATCGGGGTGTTCTTTTTATCGGTTTATCTAGTGCGAGGGCGTGCCAGTCACCTAGGTGACAATGTGTTCGGGCTTCAAGACTGGAGTGGTCCGAAGCCCGGGGTGCACTCCGTCTGACTAATCAGACGATTGTGGATATCGGGTCGGGACTGGAGACCCGTCGCGCCATAAAGGCCGCGACGTTAATTACATCCCCTCGGAGAGGGGAAGACCTCTGATTAATCGCCAAGAAAAGGGGCCAAATGACCTAAAGATCATTTTTCATTAAAGCATGCGAGTTGGGTTGACATGATTTAAACCCTCCGCATCGGTATGCAAAACGGTGTTCAAAACCATACAAATACTTGTTGCGAGTGCGGCAAATTTCATGCAAGTGCGGGATTAGATCCCGGTATATATATATATATCAGTCACTAACGGACCATCCAGTGTTCGGTCGAGAGTCCGTATTCAAAGCATCGAAGGTAACAACAAAGACATTCGGATATCTACCGTAGGTATGGCACGTTTCATGTGGGTGCGGGATCGGATCCTGGAAGAAGTGGGCCAAGCTGATGAACTATCGGCCCAAGAGGTGCACGGATCATGACCATGTCGGGGATCCTGAGGTCCACGTCCAATACCACGGGGCATCATTACACAGTCCGGGGGAGCGGGTTGTTAAGTGTAAAGCCAAAACTTGGCAATGTGCGCCCTCGCATGTGGATCAACCTGCGCGGTCAGGTCGTGGGGTTCGACCTGCCCGGTCAGGTCGCGGGGGTCAAGGGGGCAGCGCCCCCGGAACAAAATTTTAATTATGGGGGGGTATGCTATTGTCATTGTTCCGACCATTGAATTAAATGTTTTATTCTCATTCCATTCTTTCTATTTTGTTTATTGATTTAGTCCTTATTCTCTGGTTTATTCTTTAATTTCAATAGTTTTCTTTCTTCTTTTCATTCTTTTAGTTCTCTTTTACCACGCCGTATTAGCACGTTGCAAGAAGATGGGCGCGCCAGTTAAGGGGCACCGGGTTAAGATGTGAAGGGGCGCGCCGGAATTGAAGGGCAAGGGAGGAGGAAATGGGGGCGCACCGTTTTTAGGTGTTCACAGAAGGAGATGGAGGGGGCGCGCCGTATTAAGGCCATTCAAGGGGAGAGGGGCGCGCCGTATTAAGGCCATTCAAGGGAGAGGGGCGCACCAGTTTAAACGGCGCCGGATTAGGATCGAAAGGGGTTCCGATTGTGGGTTAAAACGGCGTGGGGGAAAGTAACCGCGCCGGGATAAACTCTTCCAAGGGTTGTTTTCATTGCCATTGACTGTGTGTTTCTTTTATTTCACCTGAAAGCCGGTTTGATGGTTGGTTTGTTCATCCATTTGGAAGATTAAGTCTATGAAAAGGGGGGGTTTAATCGTTTTAATCGTTTGTTGAGGTGAATTAGCATGGATGCTTCAAGTGTTTTATTAGAAAAGTTTATGCAAGAACTCAGAGATTCGGTTTGTTTCAGTGGTTTTCTACATATGCTGTTCTCTTCCCCACAGAGTTTATTATGCTCGTTTGTTCTTATGGGTTATTCGCCTGGCAAAATTTAGGCAGCATCTCCCCTAGACCCGAAGGGTCCAGGGAAAAAAATGGGGCGCGCCATACGGAGAAAACTCCGACGGCCCCGAAACATCCCGGTGTGCGCATAAGCGACGACACCAGTAAAATTACCCCATTCGGGGCCGGAGATCCCGAGGGCTAGCCTACAAGGGAGTCCGGTGGCCCATGGGTTGTTGCGATCGTATCAACTCCCCTCGTCCGGGGCCGGAGGTCCTGAGGGCCAACCTACAAAGGAACTTCGGCGACCCGAGGGTTACCGTGATCGCGTGGCTAAAGTCCGCGTGAGAGCTGAAGTTGACACAAGAACACGGCGGAAGGGAGATTTAGGGGATGAGCGAGCATCAAAATCGGGTTTCATAAAGGGGATAAGAAAGGATCGGGGTTAAAGGCCCCAGCTTCGTTTCCACTTAAACAGAGAGAACTACATCGGGGCTGGACGTCGCCGAGCAGAATACAAAGGAAGAGGAGAAAGACAATGACCCACCCTCACACGGCTGGGTTTCACTCTTCCTCACCCTTTCTCTCCCACTCTTTCTTTCTTCTTCTCCACACTTCGGAGCAGGGCTTCGCCGCTAGTAGAGCGTCCCTCCTCTTTTTTTTTCTTGCCTGGGGCTTGTATTTATAGGGAGAGCAGGGAAGCAAGCTTCCCGTTTCCATGGCTTTTTGTTCTGTTCGCAGTTGCCGTTGCTGACATTGCTGGGGTCACCGTGTCGAATGCCGCTGTCGTGGACGTCACCTCCGCCGCAGCTACAGTGTGACCGGGAAAGGGGCTGAGGCATGGCCTCCTCCTTCGCTGGCATATCCACCGCGAGCCACGTTACTTTCATCATTTGCAGGGGAATGGGCGGCCGACTGACGGAATGAGCGCTCGACGGTGCAGGGCTCGAGAATTTCCAGTTGAAGAACATGCTTGGATGCCCAACAGATCGAAGCAGACATTTAGCCATTTTAAGTAGTTCATCGACGTGCTGTTCGTAGGAAACAGGGGACCGTATTGATGACGGGATGGGTCGATTGCATGCCCGGGAAGCGCTTCAGAGAATAGGTTTAGGGGTTAAAACTGCGCCACATTCAAAGGGGCGCCGTGTCAAGCATCAAAGGGGTTAAAATAGCGCCATATTCAAAGGGGCACCGTTTTAAGCATCAAAGATGGAGGCCCCTTCGAGCGCGCCGTGTAGCCAAAGAAAAGAAAAGGGCGCGCCGTTTTAAGAGGGGGGCGCGCCGTTTTAAGGCGCGCCGTTTTAAGGCCCCTTCGTGCCGTTTTAAGTACTAAACGGATTCTTCTCGAAGTCGCGGCCATTTATATGAATGTCGGCATTCCCAGAATGTTCCGGGTGCGATGTATGGCCTCTATAATATTCCGTCCGCAGCCTCTGGGGCTCGGTCCCAGACTTTACGTGACTTTCGATGCACGCCGGGCTATGTCGGAGTTCTCGACTCTTCTTCGATTCGGCTCTCGGCACGGCCGGCTGTAGAGTTGTGGCCGTATCTTCCGCCCGGGGGGGGGGCTCCCTCATCGGCTAGCGGACCACCAAGCGAGTCCTCATCCTGATCGGGTGAGGCATGAGGTTTATTTAGCATTTCCGTCTTCGACTTGCTCTCGAGTGTCGAGACGTGCATACTGTATGACCATCATCGATATTTTTTGACGTCCACAAATGCCCCCCACTCGCGGGTGGCGCAAGCGAGGGATGAGTGCGCGGGGCTCGCGAGTGTAGAGTTCTTCGACAGGACGTCTGTTCTTCCGAGCCAATGGGATGCTAGTCCGGTGTGAATTCACGGGAAAGCGCTCACTCCTTCAGCGAAGGGATGAGGGGATCACTTCACCGCATATGCACACAGACCGACATATCTGAGTGGAGGTTTTGTCGTCGGCATGGCGGAATGTCGAAGCAAGAAGGAGGGGTTCAAGTTTCTCCGACTTGGACGAAAGGTCCAGATCGGATCGCACGACTGAGGCCCCAGAAAGGCCTTAGGCGCCGAGTTAAAGGTGGTTCGTTGACGCTGGGACTGCATCAACGCAAGGATTTCAATCTTCTTCCGACCCACACGAAAGGTCTAAATCAGGGCTTTCGACGAGGGTGCCGCATAAGGTGAATTCGTCAATGCTGGGATTGCATCAACGCAAGGATTTTGGTTTTCTTCCAACCCAGATGAAAGGTCTAAATCGGAGCTTTCGGCGAGGGTGCCACATAAAGTGGATTCCTCAATGCTGGGATTGCATCAACGCAAGGATTTTAGTTTTCTTTCGACCCAGACGAAAGGTCTAAACCGGAGCTTTCGGTGAGGGTGCCAAGTAAGGTGGATTCGTCAATACTGGGATTGCATCAACGCAAGGATTTCAATTTTCTTCCGACCCAGACGAAAGGTCTAGATTGGAGCTTTCGGCGAGGGTGCCGCATAAGGTGAATTCGTTGATGCTGGGATTGCATCAACGCAAGGATTTTAGTTTTCTTCCGACCCATATGAAAGGTCTAAATCGGAGCTTTCGGCGAGGGTGCCGCATAAGGTGAATTCGTTGATGCTGGGATTGCATCAACGCAAGGATTTTAGTTTTCTTCCGACCCATACGAAAGGTCTAAATCGGAGCTTTCGGCGAGGGTGCCGCATAAGGTGAATTCGTTGATGCTGGGATTGCATCAACGCAAGGATTTTAGTTTTCTTCCGACCCAGACGAAAGGTCTAAATCGGAGCTTTCGGCAAGGATGCCGAGTAAGGTGGATTCGTCAATGCTGGGATTGCATCAACGCAAGGATTTTAGTTTTCTTCCAACCCAGACGAAAGGTCTAAATCGGAGCTTTCGGCGAGGGTGCCGCATAAAGTGGATTCGTCAATGCTGGGATTGCATCAACGCAAGGATTTTAGTTTTCTTCCGACCCAGACGAAAGGTCTAAATCGGAGCTTTCGGCAAGGATGCCGAGTAAGGTGGATTCGTCAATGCTGGGATTGCATTAACGCAAGGATTTCAGTTTTCTTCCGACCCAGACGAAAGGTCTAAATTGGAGCTTTCGGCGAGGGTACCGCATAAGGAACACTAAGGAACCACTTCTCTTTTATTCTTTTTCTTTTCCTTCTTCTTTTTTTCTTTTATTCTTTTCTTCCTTTTTTCTCTCTCTTTTTTTTCTTCTTTTTTTTTTCTCTCTTTTTTTTTGATGATCACGGTGGGACCGGATCACAAAGGTATGATAGTATCGTCGACATTGGGTTTATATCAACGCAATGGAATCAGGTTTAACCGGCTTAGGCGGAAGGTCTAAGCCATGTTACTCGGTTGAGGCCTCGGAGGGCCACGGGTGCCGAGTTGAGTTTTCGGGTGCTTTATGTGAAAAGCTCCATGACGGAATCCTCTTCATTGTAGGGTATTGGTTTCAGTTGATCACCGAGCTGGGGCAGCGGCGCATGGTATAGTTTCAAGTGTTTCCCATTGAGTGGTGGGAATTGAATTTCCCCCCGGTGGTTGACGATGACATAAGCACCATCTTCATAGACTTTCTGAACCACATAAGGTCATGTCCAGTTTTCATTCAGTTTGCCTTTGGGGTTGGCCGCCATGACTTCTCTTCGCTTGACCATGACTAGGTCTCCCTTCTTGAATTCACATTCTTTGACGAGTTTGTCAAAGGCGCGGGTCATACGGGCCTGGTAGACTTGTATGTTCTGCTGGGCTCTGAGCCGTCGTCCTTCTAGATCGGAGAGCTCCTCCAGTCTTCTTTCTATATTGGCTTGGCCATCTTTGACTAATTCGTGCTGGATCGCCACCCGTAGTGAGGGTATCTCCAGCTCTATCGGGACGACCGCTTCTGAGCCGTACACCAAGGAGAATGGTGAGCAACCTGTTGGGGTCTTGTACACGGTGCGGTACGCCCATAGTGCTTCATACATCCTGTCTTCCCAATCCTTCTTGCTAGAGCTGACCGTCTTGGCAAGAAGTGTGCATAGTGTCTTGTTGAAGGCTTCCGCTAACCCGTTTGCCTGCGGATTATACGGAGTGGATGTCCTCCAATCAATCTTGAATTTGTCGGCCAATCTATAGACCTTTTGGTTTCGGAAGTGGCTTCCGTTGTCAGAGACAATTCGATCGGGCACGCCGAATCGGAATATGATATTTCGACGGATGAATCTGGCTACGATTTCTCCCGTCACTTCTCTTAGAGCCACAGCTTCCGCCCAGCGAGAGAAGTAATCTATTGCTGCTAGAATGTATTTGCATCCCGCTGAAGACGCGGGGAGCGGGCCCACAACATCAGTACCCCATTGAGCAAAAGGCCAGCTGGGCACCGTTGGGTGCAAATGAGCTGGAGGTCTTCTTGGGATTGCAGCATGCTGCTGGCATTTATGACCTGACTTGGCATACTTGCAGCAGTCATCGAACATAGTCGGCCAGTAATATCCCAGCTTCTTGACTTCAATCTTCATTTTCGGCCCAGCTTGATAAGCATCGGCCGACCCGACATGAACTTCCTTCATAACCATCCAAGCCTCCTCCATGGATATACATCGGAGGAGCACCTTTCTTCCGGCATCAGCCATGGTTCGGAACAGAGTTCCGTTTCTGACTTCATAAGAATCTTTTGTTCTGATCAATTTGATCCTTTCTTCCCTCTGCTTGGGTAGTTCTTGGTGTTCAAACCATTTCATTAGGGGTTCCCTCCAATCAGGAGAGTTAGTTGTTTCTCCTGTCGCAGCTTCATATTCTTCTTCGTCACCAGGCTCCTCTATCATGCTGGGGACCTGGCGCCTATTTATGACTGTTATGTTAAGGATTCGCCCGGCAAAGCCGTCAGTGAGCTTGCTAATTTTGCTAGTGCATCAGCCTGGGCATTCTGGCTTCGGACGACATGGCCTACTTCAATGAAGTAGAATCACCCCATGAGCTTCTTCGCCTTGGCGCAATACGGAAGTAACCCGGGCTTCCGAACGTCGAACTCTCCTTGTATCTGCTTGACAATCAGCATAGAATTGCCAAACACCTGTAGCATTCGGATCTCCATGTGGAAGGCTATCTGAAGATCGATAATCAAGGCCTCATATTCTGCTTCATTGTTCGTGCACGGTTTGTTGATCGAACACGATGTATGCAACACTTCTCCTTCTGGGGATTTGAGGACGATGCCTGCTACAGCCCTTATCCTCGCATGCCCTGATTGAGATGTTTCAGTTCTGGATGCTCCGTCGAAGTATAACTGTCATATGGCTTGACGGACTTGGTCCACTTCCAGTGTTTCATCATCCGGAAGTTCCGTGACAAGCGGGGAATTCTCAGGCACAGGGTGTGCTGCAAAGAAATCTGCTATCGCCTGGCCTTTAATAGCCTTTTACGGCACATATGTAATATCAAATTCCATCAAAATGACGGCCCACTTCCCCAGTCGCCCTTTCAGCGCCGGCTGGGACAAGAGATGTTTGGCTGGATCGGCCCTTGATATTAGTTGTATTTCATGCGAGAGCATGTAATGCCTCATTTTCTTGGCCGCAAAGACCAAGGCAAGACAGACTTTCTCGATCGGGGTATACTTTGCTTCTGCCCCGACCAGTCTTCGACTGAGGTAATAAAGTGCCTGCTCCTTTCCCTCGTCGTTGTTTTGAGCCAACATTTCCCCGAGTGAACATTCGGTGGCGGCTATGTAGAGAATTAGCGGCCGCCCTTTGACAGGTGCCCCCAGCACTGGTGGGGTCTTCAAGTATTCCTTCAGCTTATCAAAAGCCTTCTGGCATTCTTGATTCAGTCGAACGGCGCATCTTTTATCATCCGCTTATGAAATGGTTGACATCACCCGGACATGTTAGAGATGAACCTGCAGATATAGGCCAGTCGTCCCTGCAATGATCGCAGTTTCGTCAAGTTCTTCGGAGGCGGTAGCTCCTGAATGGCCTTTATCTTGGAGGGGTCTATTTCAATCCCCCTATATCGGACAATGAAGCCCAGAAACTTCCCACTGGAAATGCCGAAGGCGCACTTCAACGGGTTCATCTTCAGCTCGTATTGTCGGAGCCTTTGAAATATAACCCTGAGGTCACTCAGGTGATCTTCTTTCTTTTTGGTCTTGACAACCAAGTCGTCGATGTAGCATTCGACCTTATCATAGAGCAATTCATCAAATATCTTGGTCATCGCCCTTTG
Organism: Amorphophallus konjac; assembly: GCA_022559845.1. Taxonomy (NCBI): domain Eukaryota; kingdom Viridiplantae; phylum Streptophyta; class Magnoliopsida; order Alismatales; family Araceae; genus Amorphophallus; species Amorphophallus konjac. The sequence continues at coordinate 468,209,994 of CM040121.1, forward strand.
ATAAGTGGCGCCAGCATTCTTGAGGCCAAAAGGCATCCTTTTATAGTGAAATATCCCCTTGGGTGACCGGAAAGCCGTATGAATTCTATCATGCTCGGCTATCCATATATGGTTGTATCCGGATGACCCGTCCATGAAAGATAAGGCTTCATGGCCAGTGGTGGCATCGATCATGACTTCAGTGATGGGCACCGAAAAATCATCTTTCGGACAAGCCTTGTTCAGGTCCCGGAAGTCCACACATATCGGATCTGGCCATTCTTCTTCTTGACGGGCACAATATTAGCCAGCCAGGTGGTATACTGGTTTTCTGCTACGAAGTCGACGTCTATGAGCTTGTCGACTTCCTTGCAAACTTGGCTTATCAGTTCCGGCCTCATTCGCCGGGGTGACTGCTTCACTGGTTCGGCCTTAGGGTCAATGGCCAACATATGCTGAGTAATCGTTGGGTTGAGGCCCGGCATTTCTTTGTAGTTCCAAGCAAAACAGTCTCGGAACTCTTGTAGGAGCTTGATGTATCGCTCTCTTTCTTATGGGAGAAGGAGGGCGCTGAGGAATGTTGGTCTGGGGTCATCTTTTGTACCCAGATCCACTTCGATCAGCTCATCAACAGTGGCTTGGCCACCATCTTCTATCTCCGGGGGAGCCGATTGCAAGTCGATGAAGCCTTCATCATCTTCTTCAGCCTCGAGGACATCATAGATGTCTTCTTGTACCACCCCGCTCAGTGGCAGGGCTTCGTCATCTTCTTTCCCTGGTTCGGGAACTGGTGCCGATATCGGCGTTATGGCTTCTGGGCAACTTAAAGATTGGTCCGTGGTGAAACACCCTCAGGAGTAGTAGGGGGCTTTTCAGCTTTCTGCTCCCGTGGACTATCATTGGAGGTCGTGGCGACCTCGCTGGTGATGGACTCCCAACATCTGCAGGGGGCATCGGCTTTCGGCTCTTCCTGCATCATTGTATAGGGCTTCGAGGTGCCTCCTGGCACAAAGGGGTGCAGGCTCTCTTCATGGTCTTCTTGATAATTATCATAGACCGGCTTCGTGGGGCCTTCATTCGGAGGGGTGGAAAGGGGTGCTTCACTAGCTTCGGGGCATCTTCCATCGGCGGGGCTTGCGACCTCCGTGAGCAAAGAGATCATGTGGACCCCGCTTCTATAAGTGACCACGTCATGCGGACGCGGTGGGTACACTTCACATTTTCCCAGCCTTAGTTCGCCCTTCCTGATTAGGCCTTGAGCATATTTTTGAATACATAACAATTTTCGATAGGATGCCCCAGCACCCGATGATAAGGACAGAACTCGGGGTCGTCGCTTCGTTCGACATCCTCTGGCCTTTTGGATTCTGGCAAGGTAATCTTGCCATAACGACAAGCCCATTCAAAAATCCTCCGAGTTTTATGTCTCGGGAAGGAATAAGGCCTCCTCATTTTCTCTCGCAATGAGGCTGGTTGATTGGTTGAAGGATTGGCTACCTCCTTTGTCTTCTCCTTCGAATGCCCAGAAGTGCTGAAGTTGACACCTCCGGGTTTGTTTTCTTGTCTTGCCAGGGTGATGGCGGAATGGTATTTTACCAGGAAGGCTTCAATATCAGCCGCTATCATGGCCAACTGATCAAGGGAGTGGACGTTGAGGCCGACCATCCGCTGCTGAATATCCTTCTTTAGACTTTCCCCGCAAGCCCAAGTGGCAACCTCGTGGCTTAATGGGGACATGCATCTCACATAGAGGCTTCTCCACTTTCTGATGTAGTCCAGGACGGGCTCATCATCTTCTTGCTTGTGGCTATAGAGTTCTGCCCTGGTCATGAGGAAGTGCTCCGGGCTTGAGTGACTGCATTGCTGAGGGAGGATGTCCCCTGTTGGGTCAAGCCAGTGCATACTTATTTCGGCTAGGTGCTCCTCCAGCCTTTCAATTTCCTTCTGTAACCCACCGAGCAATGAGGGCGAGGTGGAGTCAGGCTGAGGGAAATCTGCTTCAGGACATTTTTCACCGGTCGGGCTTGTGACCTCTGCGAGGAGGGAAACCACATGGACTCCCTTTTCACAGACAGCTGCTTCATGGGGTTGTGGTGGGTTCACTTCATAGTCCCCCATCTTCAGTTCTCCTCTCTTGATCAGGTCCTGGGCGATATCCTTGAAGACATAGCAATCTTCTATAGGGTGGCCAAGGATTCGATGGTAGAGGCAGAATTTAGGGTCATCACTGCTTATAGCATCCTCTGGCCTTTTGGGCTTTGGCAAGGTAACCCTGCTATAGTGGCAAGCCCATTTAAAGATCTCCCTAGTTTTATCCCTCGGGAAGGAATAAGGCTTCTTCATCTTCTCCTGCAACGTGAGGACTCATTCCGCCGGCCGGCTAGTTGAAGGACCGGCTATTTCTTTCGCCTTCCTCCTTGAGTGCATAAAAGCACTAAAGTTGGTGGTCGGGGGCTGATTCTCCCATCTTGCCGTGGTGGCATAGGAGCGCCCCGGGTTCATGGATGTGCCCTGTCGGAGGTGGATACCCTCGGTAAGATCGGACAGTAGTTCGATCATTTTGGCCAACTGTGCCTTCAACATCTCGATCTCCTGCTGCTGCTCACAACATATTACGAGCATAACAGGGTCACAAAGGGAGAAGTCTGGAGTGTAGCTTGGACTACTATCTTCCGTTCCGGCATCGAGTGGAGGTAGCAGCACCCCACCACCGTGACTATCTAGGAGTGGTCCCTCAGGAGTGGATGGTACCCCCCCTATATCCTTGCTTGGAGGTGGGTTCTGGAGGAACACTTCTTCATCTTGGGCTTTGTCGACCGAAGGCATATGCTGCTCTTTGCTCTTGGTTTCTTGTGCATCTGTGTCTTCTGGGGGACCGTCGCCAACTAGAGCTGAGACGGCTATCATGTTTGTTTCATAGAATTCTTCTGCTGAGAAACCCAAACCAGGGTGCTGGGTAATCTTCAGGAGTTCCCTATCCATGTTCGGTGGATACCACAACTTCTTGAACATTTGATTCTGACTTTCGGTCTGAAAGAAGGGCAGCTGTTGCCCTCTAGCCATTTTCACCACTCTACCGGATATATCAGGAAGTCCCATGATTGGGCCGACCGGGTCACGGATTTCTTCGGGGAATTTACAATCATCATCCCCTTTCACTGATGTTCATCAGCCACATAGAACATCGTAGGTGGGCCCTCTGGGTTGGGCACCTCCCAGATCTTCAAGAATTATACTGTTTGATAGTCTAAGTCTGTGGGGGACTTCGTGATCCCTGGAGGGACCTTCACATACCCGGGCAAATCCTCGAGCTTCGGAACTCCTGTGTCGAGGTAAATATTGGAGGGGATGGCTCGAACCACGCCTCCAACTTTAGAAATGTGTGACACTTCCTACAGTGCCACATAGTCGGGCGGTGGTGGAGGGAACCAGTCGTCGTCCTCCGCTATCTCCTTCCCTTTGCTTTGAGTCGGCTAGGGATTCTGCTTCAGCTCCTCCATGTAAAGTGCAGCATCGAGTAGGTGGCATTCAAACACCTCAAAGGGGTGTAAGTCTGTGAATATTCTTTCTTCTTTTCCATTCCGGAAGTACTTAATGCACTGGTGCAGGGTCGAAGACACTACCCGATTCTGATGCAGCCACGGTCGGCCGAGCAATGCTTTATATGTGGTATCGGAGTTGTTGACGTGGAACTGCACTTTGGTGGTGAAGTCTCCTAGTGACAGCTCGAACTCTGCTACACCCATGGGAACTTCAGACTTCTGGTTGAACCCAGTTATCTTCATATCCCTGACCTTGATCAGGTGCACATTGAAGTAATGTTTCTGGTAAACCTGGTAGGAGAGTATGTTTACTGCTGCCCCTGTGTCGACCAAGATCCTGTTTATAGGCTGGCCGTTCAACTGCCCCCTCATGTACAAGGGCATGTTGTGATTAACCAAAGGCAAGAGCATGTCTTCTTCGGTGAAGGTGATGGCTGCTCCCAACTGCATCTCAGCAAAGCAGCTTTAATAATGCGTCGGGGTTTGCAAAGCCGCAATGACAGCCTGCTTGGTTTCCTCATCCATGGAGAGTATCTCCCAGACACTGAATCTTGCTGGGATTCTTTTCAATTGTTTCAATATCCGGGTGCCGGCTCGGACGTTAGCTAACTTTGCTTCTTCGGCTTTGCTATGCTTGCCATGTTCTGGTGCCGGAGGAGTCGGCGGGGAAGATGGTCTATCTTCTTCGGAGGCCACCCGGCTCTGGCATGCTCGGTCAGCTGGTTCTTTCATTTGCACGGGCTGAGCCACAGGGGTGGCGCCCTCATCATCTTTATTCGCCAGAGGGGGCATTCCCGAGGTGGAGGCAAGAGTGCTCTTGGCCTTGGACCAGGGCTGTTTGTCACGCCCCGAACAAGGCGGAAATATCGGGACGTACAGTTAGGGACACGCTGGCAAGAGAGGGAACTAAATCTAAAATAATACACAAGTGCTACTAGATGGAAATACTAAATGATCATTAACAAACCACAACTGATACAATAACCTCAAGTTCAACTTAATACAACTGGAATAACAACCACTAAAACTCAATGACATAACTGAACTAAATGCTATCCAAAACACAACTAGGAGAAAGATAACACACTACTAACACACTAGAACTGATACACTCAAGACATCACTCTGCCCTTCCCCATCGGTAAGCGCGTCACCTGAAAAGCATGGAAAGGGGGAAACACAACTATGAGCTGACGCTCAGTAGGAAATAACAGACAGGTATAAGTGATTAACAGTTTAATTACATTTTAAAATGTCATGCTACAAATGATAAAACAATAAAAAGATAACGATGATATCACGAAACAGAATTCAAAGATCTTGCAAGGTCAAGAAATATAATGAATAGAATGGTAAGACAAGAATTTACTACAGGAGATAACAATAAGAAGTTGGCCATATCAAGTCAATTCAAGTCATGTCAAGCACGCATGTATTTTCATTTCCACGTCCAAGTAATCAACAAGTAGAGTAACCACAAGTAGAGTATAGAACAGTGAAGAGTGGAAAGTGAAACGTAGTAGCAAGTAATATAGAGAGTAGTGGAAAGAGTAGTGAGTAGTGGACAGTCCTAGATTTAACACATGTAATAGTACTGGTGCCAAATGCCACACCTAGTCATTCACCTCCCCGGGGGTACACGTAGTGTTCGGGCGCTCTTCCCAGGACCAGACCGAGCCCTTAATTGTTTGCCAGGCATTGATTTCTTTGGATCAAAGATCCCACGAATCTAGACTTCCACAGTTTATGGCCAGAATTCCAAGGTTTAAGCTAAGTAGCAATAACAACTTCAAGTAGGAAAGAGATTCATTTCCAGAATTTCAAGGTAAGTATAATCATCAAGGAGATTGCAATCAAGTCACAACAAGAGTTAATCGTGCTGCGCTACTGTAAAACAGCAGCAATCAAACAAGCTAATCAACATATTAATCCTAATCACCAAGTTAAGATATCATGCTTAACCATTATCATTTGTATTAGCCAAGGTGCCAACAAGCTAGAACAAGTTATCAAGGTAAAGAACAAACTCTCACAGGAGTGAAAAAGAATGCATTAACAGAGATTTAGTTACACCATTAATCATTAATTAAGTGAGTTTCTATTTAATCTTGTATGCATTGAAATGAAGATGGTAAACGGTGTGTTTTTACACTAAGTTTACATGTAGGAACCAATGCAAATTTGAAATCAAGAGGGGTACATGAATAGGTCAAAAGTTCTTCAAAAATATGATTTCAATGGGTCTAAGTTAAATGGGTTGATTCCCCATTGATTCGATCCATCTTCGGTTCGAAAAACGAAGAAAACGGGTTTTCTAGTGTATGGGTCGACCCCTGCAAAACGGGGTTCTGGAACTGCATGGGTCGACCCCTGGGGTCGACCCTCGCGTCTGGGCCGAATGGGTCGACCCCAGGGGTCGACCCTCGGGCTGCCTGGGCTGCCAGGTGCATGGGTCGACCCCTGGGGTCGACCCCTGCAAGAACAGATCCGGCTGCTCTTCCGGAAAACATGAAATCTCATCCAAATGGGGTCCAAATGAGTTGAAATTAAAACCACATGCCATAGGAATCTTGCTAGACATATTAGGGTCATAAAACTACAATTTGGAAACACGAATTTCATCAGAAATTACAAGAATCACAACCTATTCTATGAAGAACATAAGTAGACCTCGTTTAGGACATACCTCCACTAAATTGACAAATACTCTCGATATACAAAACCAAATTCAGAGATTTTGGTGTCAAAAGAAAGCTAACTCGATCATGAATCCAACCATATACTATATGCTACATTGAGATCAAGTTATATGACTCAAAATGAGCCCGTAATCAAGCTCTGGCTTAAAGGAAACTATAAGAAACATGTTCTAGATACGTTCTTACAAAACTTCGAAATTCACGATGCATGCTCAATGGAATTTGGGGCTTTCTAAGTTAAATGAAAGATAATAACATGCTGATTACTTCATGAAAGTTAATTAGAGTTTGGTTGTTAGATCCTACCTCAAATCGGAGAGAGAAAACTCAAAACCCTAGGATGAAGAACACTTGGACAGCACTTCACAAAAAGCTCGATTCCTCCACAGATACCTAATGAAAATTGGGGCTTTTGCCACCAATAGATAGAGCTCGATGAGAGGAATAATTTGATATACTCATGATCAAGATTTGGTTGAGAATTCCTACCTCAATCGATGGATCAAAGAAGGGTGAAGGGAAGCCAACGGCCTGCTGACCCACCTCCACAAATCGAACTAGATCTCTCCAGATCCGAAATTTCAGCGATCCCCACAGCAGCCAAATGAAAGAAGACCCGTAGGGCTTCATTTTGATAGCTCATAGAGCTTCTGGAGCCTTCAGAGTTGGGAGTATTCGCTGCTGCAAGCCGCGTGTTTAGAAACGGCGCCGAAATCCTTGACTTGACCAAACTATGTCGGCAGCACGTTTTGGGGCTAAGTTTACCTCAAATTGATTGAGGGTAAATGTTCTCTACATTGTGGCCTTCCATTTGCCCCTGATTTCAGATCATTTGGTTGAGTAATCAGGTCGAATTTCGCGTTTTAATCTAAGGGTTAGGTATGGGTCAAAAGTGTACACATTTGGGTTTGAATTCTAAATAGATCTTAACACGGATTTACCATGGCTTAAAGTCAGAAGGAAAAGTTGTTATCTACATCAATATTAACATGTTTACTATTTTTACAGATTTTTCTGAGGTAGTCGAATTATTACTTATACTATTCCGTAATTAATTAAATGTTAAGTTCGGAAGACTAAGTTCACTAATTCCGGCATAATAAATGATTTTATTAGGCTTAAATGTAGAAGACAAAGTTGCTAAAAAAAATTAGTTCTACAAGATGTGATTTTTGGGGATTTTTATAAAATAGTTGAAAAATAACTTATTCTATTAATTAATTAATTAATCTAATTAATTTGGATAAATCTCATTAATTCGAATAACTTCAAATAAATTCTAAATAATTACAAATAACTTTCTAAATAAATTTTTTAAGGAATTTGGGGTCTTACACCCTCCCCTACTTAAAGGAATTTGGTCCTCCAAATTCACTGCACTAAAACTGAGAGTAGAAAAAGATCGCTCACCTAGAATAGATCGGGATACTGCTTTCGCATAGTCTCTTCAGACTCCCATGTAGCTTCTTCGGTCCCACGCCGACTCCACTGAATCTTGACCATCGGTATCGAACGATTCCGGAGTTGCTGTTGCTTCCGGTCCAGAATCTTGACAGGTCTTTCCTCATAGGTCAGATCTTCCTTTAGTTCAAAATCCATCTGCTGAATGATATGAGTGGGATCGTACACATATTTCCGTAACATAGACACATGGAAAACATTATGTACGCCAGAAAAATGCGGTGGTAAAGCCAGTCTGTATGCCACCTCTCCCACTCTATCTAGAATCTCGAATGGACCAATGTACCTCGGATTCAGCTTGCCATGGATGCCAAATCTTCGGATCCCTCTCGTCGGAGAGACCTTTAAGAACACATGCTCGCCAACCTGAAATTCCAATGCTCTCCTTCTGTTGTCGGCATAACTCTTCTGTCTCGACTGGGCTACTTGTAACCTGTCTCGGATAACACGGATGTTCTGTGATGATTCCGAAACAAGATCTGGTCTAAGCCACTGTTTCTCACCTACCTCGTCCCAACACAACGGGGAACGACAACTTCTACCATATAGTGCTTCAAAAGGAGCCATCTGAATGCTAGACTGATAGCTGTTATTGTAAGCGAATTCAATTAATGCCAAATGCTCACTCCAATTACCACCGAAATCAATCATGCAAGCTCGCAGCATATCTTCCACTATCTGATTGGTTCTTTCAGTCTGTCCATCTGTCTGTGGATGAAAAGCAGTACTGAAATTCAGATGAGTACCCAAAGACTCTTGCAGTCCCTTCCAGAAATGTGAAGTAAATCTGGGGTCTCGATCAGATACTATATTCACTGGAATACCATGCAATCTCACCACTTCCTTTATATACAAAGCAGCCAATACATCAATCGTCCACTTGGACTTAATTGGTAAGAAATGAGCCGACTTTGTCAATCGATCGACAATCACCCATATCGCATCAAATCCACCACGAGTCCTAGGTAGACCCATAATGAAATCTATGCCAATGCTTTCCCACTTCCATTGGGGTATGTCGAGTGGTTTCAATTTCCCTGCTGGTCTGAAATGTTCGGCCTTAACTTGCTGACATACCAAACATCTGCTCACAAAATCTGCAACTTCTCTTTTCATATTCGGCCACCAAAAGGACCTTTTCAAATCTCGGTACATCTTAGTGCCTCCAGGATGAATGGTATATCTGGATCTATGAGCTTCCTCAAGAATCTTGTTCTTTATTGTAGCCTCATCCGGAACACAAGTTCTGCCTTTAAATAATAATCTACCATCATCGGCCAACATGAAGTCAGGTCTGCTGCTCAGGTTTCCCTTGATCTCTACTAACTCGGGATCATTATCTTACAAGGACTTGATCTCAATCAATAATTCAGGTTTAAGTTGAATCTGAGCAATCAAGATCCGATCGTTGTCAATATTGAGATCCAGACTAGATAATTGTTCCAACAATCTCCATTCTTGTAACATGAGACTTGACAGTCTAGCTACCGGCTTCCGGCTTAATGCATCTGCCACAACATTACCTTTACTAGGATGATACTCAATCGAGAAGTCGAAGTCTTTCAAGTACTCCAACCATCTCCGCTGCCTCATGTTGAGTTCCTTTTGAGAAAATAAATACTTCAAACTCTTATGATCCGAAAACACTGTAAAGGTTTCTCCATACAAGTAATGCCTCCATATCTTCAAAGCAAACACGACTGCAGCAAGTTCCAAATCATGAACAGGATAATTATCTTCGTGTTTCCTCAACTGCCTAGAGGAATAGGCAATCACCTTCCCATGTTGCATGAGTACACAGCCTAAGCCAATACCTGAAGCATCAGTATAAACAACAAATCCTCCTTCACCAGAAGGTAAGGCCAAAACAGGTGCAGTAGTCAAACACTCCTTCAGAGTCTGAAAGCTTCGCTGACAATCATCTGACCAATCAAACTTATTCTCCTTGCGGGTTAATCTTGTCATAGGTACTGCAATCTTAGAGAAGTCTTGAATAAATCTTCGATAATAACCTGCCAGGCCTAGAAAACTTCTAACTTCTGTCACACTGGTAGGCTGTTCCCAATTCTTCACTGCCTCGACCTTCGAGGGATCAATAGAAATACCGTTCTTCGTAATAATATGTCCTAGAAAGGACACCTCTTGCAGCCAGAATTCACACTTACTGAACTTAGCATATAGTTGATGATCTCTCAACAATTGCAATGCCATTCTCAGATGTTCAGCATGTTCCTCCTCATTCTTAGAATAAATCAGGATGTCATCAATAAAGACCACGACCCATTGATCAAGATAGGGCCGAAATGCATCGTTCATCAACTGCATGAAAGCTGCTGGAGCATTCGTTAGACCAAAAGGCATAACGACAAATTCAAAATGACCATACCTACTGCGGAAAGCTGATTTATAGATATCCTCTTCCTTAATCCGCAACTGGTGATATCCAGATCGAAGATCGATCTTAGAAAAATATTGAGCTCCTGCTATCTGGTCAAATAACTCGTCAATCCTCGACAAGGGATATTTGTTCTTGACAGTCTGCTGGTTTATTTGCCGATAGTCAATGCACAACCTCATCGAACCATCTTTCTTCCTGACGAATAACACAGGGGCTCCCCACGGAGAAGTACTAGGACGAATAAAACCCTTCTCAAGTAATTCCATCAGTTGCTGCTTCAGTTCCCTCAGTTCCGCAGGAGACATACGATAAGGAGCCTTAGAAATAGGAGCTGTGCCAGGAATAAGATCAATAGAAAAGATAACTTCCCGCTCAGGCGGAAGTCCTGGTAGTTCTTCTGGAAAGACATCAGGAAAATCTCGGACAACAGGAATGTCCTTGATCTCCATCTGCTGCTCAGGAGTTGCACAAACAAAGGCTAGAAAAGCCTCACACCCATGCCTCAAAAGCTTATCAGCTCGAAGAGCCGAGATGAGAGGTACAGAGTTATGGTGCTTGACTCCCGTAAAAGATAAACCAGAATGTCCAGTAAAAGTCACTGAGCTAGAACTACAATGAACATTGGCCTCATACTTGGCCAACTAATCTGCTCCTAGGATTACATCATAATCCTTCATATCTATGCAGACTAAATCTGCTGGTAAGTTCTGTTCACCAATCATAACCTTACTAGAAGGATAGAAATACTGGATTGTTGATCTAGTGCCAATAGGGGTTGAAATCTCTAACGGAGTATTCATCAAAACAGGTTCCACAGCTAATGACTTAGCAAATCTCCGTGAAATAAAAGAATGTGTTGCACCAGTATCAAAGAGAGCAAATGCGGGCTTATCGATTATAGTAAGGGTACCTTCGACGAGTCCGCCATCATCAGAAATCCCAGTTTCCTCTGCATGTAAAGCTTGAAGCTTGCCTTGTGGTTTCTTGAAGACTAGAGGTTTTGCCGGTGTAGCTTGCTGCGATATGAGAGGACAATTGGGGATACGGTGCTCCTTGCTTCCACATCGCAAACATGCGCCTTGCTTGCGCCAGCACTCCTCTATCTTGTGACCCGGACGATCACAATAGTTGCACACGCCCTTGAATGGAACAATAGGGCCAGGCTTCTTGTCTTCATGCCTCGGCATCTTGCCCTTCCATGATCCAGACCCGCTCCACGAACCAGGTCCACTAACAGGTCTCTTCTTGGTATACCCGGGTTTGACACTCCCGAAACCCGTAGGTAATTCTTTCTTGGTGCCTTTACCACGGATTCTCTCCGTCATTTCAAGAGTATCCTCCAGAACTTGCGCTTTCCTTACCATCTCAGAATAAGTGGAAATCTCCATCGGTGCCAATTGGTTGATATAATGAAGCTTCAAACCATTGAGAAAGCGCTTCGCCTTCATCTTCTCGGTGGAAATGAGATGTGTAGCATATCGAGAAAGCCGTGCAAATTGAGCCTCATACTCTGCCACGGACAAACCTCGCTGTTTCAAGGCCGCGAACTCTGCCGCTTTCTTCTCTTGCACTCTATCAGAAAAATACTTGCTGTTGAAGAATTCCTCGAACTCTTCCCACATAACTTGCCGATCACCGAGAGTTGCCTTGATAGAATCCCACCAAGTACGTGCATCATGTTCCAGTTGAAATGTGGACAAAAGGACACGCTCCTGGTTGGTACATTGCATAACTTCAAAGATTCTTCCCATCTCATCTAGCCAGTGCTCGGCTTGGTCGGGGTCAGTCGAACCAGCGAATCTAGGCGGATTCATTCCGCGGAAGTTCCGGTATAGATCACCGGTGCCATGCGGTGCCGCTCCTGCCTGAGCTACTTGCTGAAGGGCCTGAGTAAGGCCTTGCACCGTACGCTGTAGGTTCCTCCATTCAGCACGATCAGCTGCCATCTACAAGGGAAATAGATTACTTAGGTTTAATCAAGATAAATAATTACACGATTAAGAAACGATCTTAACCCAAGTTCTACCCAATCTCACAGGTCAAGTCTAGACTTTACAAGGTTAGGGATCTAATGCACCTAGACACGACCAAAAACTCGGTACCTGGCGGAGGTAATCGGTCCGAAGACCACTCGCGCAAGTGTGCGACCTTCCCGATAGGCGTAGCCTAACGTTCGGACAACACCTTTTGATATACCGATTATTGGGATGCAATGCAAGAAAACCTAAAACTTAGGAAAACCTAGGAATGTGAAACCTAGGGCTCTGATACCAACTAAACTGTCACGCCCCGAACAAGGCGGAAATATCGGGACGTACAGTTAGGGACACGCTGGCAAGAGAGGGAACTAAATCTAAAATAATACACAAGTGCTACTAGATGGAAATACTAAATGATCATTAACAAACCACAACTGATACAATAACCTCAAGTTCAACTTAATACAACTGGAATAACAACCACTAAAACTCAATGACATAACTGAACTAAATGCTCTCCAAAACACAACTAGGAGAAAGATAACACACTACTAACACACTAGAACTGATACACTCAAGACATCACTCCTGCCCTTCCCCATCGGTAAGCGCGTCACCTGAAAAGCCTGGAAAGGGGGAAACACAACTATGAGCTGACGCTCAGTAGGAAATAACAGACAGGTATAAGTGATTAACAGTTTAATTACATTTTAAAATGTCATGCTACAAATGATAAAACAATAAAAAGATAACGATGATATCACGAAACAGAATTCAAAGATCTTGCAAGGTCAAGAAATATAATGAATAGAATGGTAAGACAAGAATTTACTACAGGAGATAACAATAAGAAGTTGGCCATATCAAGTCAATTCAAGTCATGTCAAGCACGCATGTATTTTCATTTCCACGTCCAAGTAATCAACAAGTAGAGTAACCACAAGTAGAGTATAGAACAGTGAAGAGTGAAAAGTGAAACGTAGTAGCAAGTAATATAGAGAGTAGTGGAAAGAGTAGTGAGTAGTGGACAGTCCTAGATTTAACACATGTAATAGTACTGGTGCCAAATGCCACACCTAGTCATTCACCTCCCCGGGGGTACATGTAGTGTTCGGGCGCTCTTCCCAGGACCAGACCGAGCCCTTAATTGTTTGCCAGGCATTGATTTCTTTGGATCAAAGATCCCACGAATCTAGACTTCCACAGTTTATGGCCAGAATTCCAAGGTTTAAGCTAAGTAGCAATAACAACTTCAAGTAGGAAAGAGATTCATTTCCAGAATTTCAAGGTAAGTATAATCATCAAGGAGATTGAAATCAAGTCACAACAAGAGTTAATCGTGCTGCGCTACTGTAAAACAGCAGCAATCAAACAAGCTAATCAACATATTAATCCTAATCACCAAGTTAAGATATCATGCTTAACCATTATCATTTGTATTAGCCAAGGTGCCAACAAGCTAGAACAAGTTATCAAGGTAAAGAACAAACTCTCACAGGAGTGAAAAAGAATGCATTAACAGAGATTTAGTTACACCATTAATCATTAATTAAGTGAGTTTCTATTTAATCTTGTATGCATTGAAATGAAGATGGTAAACGGTGTGTTTTTACACTAAGTTTACATGTAGGAACCAATGCAAATTTGAAATCAAGAGGGGTACATGAATAGGTCAAAAGTTCTTCAAAAATATGATTTCAATAGGTCTAAGTTAAATGGGTTGATTCCCCATTGATTCGGATCCATCTTCGGTTCGAAAAACGAAGAAAACGGGTTTTCTAGTGTATGGGTCGACCCTTGGGGTCGACCCCTGCAAAATGGGGTTCTGGAACTGCATGGGTCGACCCCTGGGGTCGACCCTCGCGTCTGGGCCGAATGGGTCGACCCCAGGGGTCGACCCTCGGGCTGCCTGGGCTGCCAGGTGCATGGGTCGACCCCTGGGGTCGACCCCTGCAAGAACAGATCCGGCTGCTCTTCCGGAAAACATGAAATCTCATCCAAATGGGTTCCAAATGAGTTGAAATTAAAACCACATGCCATAGGAATCTTGCTAGACATATTAGGGTCATAAAACTACAATTTGGAAACACGAATTTCATCAGAAATTACAAGAATCACAACATATTCTATGAAGAACACAAGTAGACCTCGTTTAGGACATACCTCCACTAAATTGACAAATACTCTCGATATACAAAACCAAATTCAGAGATTTTGGTGTCAAAAGAAAGCTAACTCGATCATGAATCCAACCATATACTATATGCTACATTGAGATCAAGTTATATGACTCAAAATGAGCCCGTAATCAAGCTCTGGCCTAAAGGAAACTATAAGAAACATGTTCTAGATACGTTCTTACAAAACTTCGAAATTCACGATGCATGCTCAATGGAATTTGGGGCTTTCTAAGTTAAATGAAAGATAATAACATGCTGATTACTTCATGAAAGTTAATTAGAGTTTGGTTGTTAGATCCTACCTCAAATCGGAGAGAGAAAACTCAAAACCCTAGGATGAAGAACACTTGGACAGCACTTCACAAAAAGCTCGATTCCTCCATGGATACCTAATGAAATTGGGGCTTTTGCCACCAATAGATAGAGCTCGATGAGAGGAACAATTTGATATACTCATGATCAAGATTTGGTTGAGAATTCCTACCTCAATCGATGGATCAAAGAAGGGTGAAGGGAAGCCAACGGCCTGCTGACCCACCTCCACAAATCGAACTAGATCTCTCCAGATCTGAAATTTCAGCGATCCCCACAGCAGCCAAATGAAAGAAGACCCGTAGGGCTTCATTTTGATAGCTCATAGAGCTTCTGGAGCCTTCGGAGTTGGGAGTATTCGCTGCTGCAAGCCGCGTGTTTAGAAACGGCGCCGAAATCCTTGACTTGACCAAACTATGTCGGCAGCACGTTTTGGGGCTAAGTTTACCTCAAATTGATTGAGGGTAAATGTTCTCTACATTGTGGCCTTCCATTTGCCCCTGATTTCAGATCATTTGGTTGAGTAATCAGGTCGAATTTCGCGTTTTAATCTAAGGGTTAGGTATGGGTCAAAAGTGTGCACATTTGGGTTTGAATTCTAAATAGATCTTAACACGGATTTACCATGGCTTAAAGCCAGAAGGAAAAGTTGTTATCTACATCAATATTAACATGTTTACTATTTTTACAGATTTTTCTGAGGTAGTCGAATTATTACTTATACTATTCCGTAATTAATTAAATGTTAAGTTCAGAAGACTAAGTTCACTAATTCCGGCATAATAAATGATTTTATTAGGCTTAAATGTAGAAGACAAAGTTGCTAAACAAAATTAGTTCTACAAGATGTGATTTTTGGGGATTTTTATAAAATAGTTGAAAAATGACTTATTCTATTAATTAATTAATTAATCTAATTAATTTGGATAAATCTCATTAATTCGAATAACTTCAAATAAATTCTAAATAATTACAAATAACTTTCTAAATAAATTTTTTAAGGAATTTGGGGTTTTACACTGTTGGTATGGTTGTTTGCTCTTCTTTGCGAGCAAAAATTCGGCGAACGAGGGTACCACTTCGCCTGCTGCATCTTCAGGGTAGAGGCCCGATGGAGGTGGGATTGCTGTGCCCTTCACTTCAGGTTCGGAGATTTGGTATGGCCGCTCGCCCTTGAATATAATATTATGATTGGCTGGGGGCAGACGTCCCTACCTTCTCCCAGACCTGGTGACATATTGGGAAGTAGAGGCCTCGGCTTGGTTTGCCTCGACAGGCGTGAAGCATATTTCTTCCTCTCCCTCCTCTTCGGCCATATTGAATAAGGCCGACAAGGTATTGCAAGACAAAATGTTGCATTTTTATTTATTCTTCAGCTTCTTCTTCTTTTTCTTCTTCTCTTCTTTTACAGCTGGAAGCTGTTCTCGGGGAAGTTCATCCCATATGCCAGGTTCTTGTGTTTCGGCTTCAGCTTCTTCAGCCAATTTTATGGATTCAAAATGTTCCCAAGGGACATATTCCTTCAGCTGCACTGGCTGGATCTTGGGTTGTTCATATTCTTCTAACCCGTCAATGACCGCCTGCAGCCGTTTAACTGCCGGGCTGACTTGCGTGTGCATCCGCAACAAGAGTGGCTTTTTCCTGTTGTCAGTCGTTCTTCGGAGGACCAACTGAGGAGCAGTTTCATACCAAACCGAGGTTACAACTGGTGGTGGTGGCTTTGGCATGACGCCATGAATTCGGACTCCTGAGGTAGGGCGGGATGTCGACTTTCTTCTTGTCTTCTTTGGCACCATCTGCCAATCTCCCTGGTTCTCTGCGGGAGCGAGAACAAATGCCTCATAAGTGTGCTTTGTACAAACATCTGACACTTCTTCGGGCAGTTGTTGGTATAAGGATATCATATTTACGGTTGCCCCCATCACCGCCAACTCATGCGGGCGGGGCGGGTCCACCTTGTGTTCGCCCATCTGGAGCTCTCCCTTCCTGATCATGCCTTCAATGATGTCTTTGAAGACGTAACAATCTTCGAGGGTGTGCCCGAGCATCTGATGGTATGGACAAAATCGAGGATCATCTTTCCTCTTGATGTCACCGGGTCTCCTCGGCTCCGGGAGAGTAATTTTGTTATATTTGGTGGCCCACTCGAAGATGACCCGGGTCTTCTCCTTCGGGAAGGAGTAAAGTTTCTTCATTCTTGACCGCAAGGAGGCAGCCTCTTGTTGTTCAGCCTGCTTGGCCAGAGGAGCGCTAGTGACTCCTTTATCATTGTCCTTCTGCTTCTCGAAATCCTTAAAGTCGATAGTGTTGACTTCTTTGGGCACGGACCGCTTCTCAATTGATTTTCCCTTTTGGGATGAGGTGGCCGGTGCGGAAGAGTATTTGGAGAGGTAGGACTCAATTTCCGCCACCACATTATTTAATCGATCAAATGACTTGATCTCCATCCCGACCATCTTCTTGAAAACTTCACGCTTCAAATTCTGCTTGCAGATCTGAACTGCATCTTCTTGGTGTGGCGGGCGTCTACACCTCATGCTGAGGTTCCGCCATCTCTTGATGAATTCTAGAGCAGTTTCATCATTCTTCTGCCTGGTTGCATAGAGCTCGGCCACTGTGACCTCTCTTTCGGTGATGTGGAACCGCTCCCGAAATTTTCTTTGCAAATCTGGCCAGTCGTTAACAGACCCCGCCGGCAAGTTCGAGTACCATTCGAAGGCGAGCCCTGTGAGCGAGGACCCGAAGAACTTCAGCAGGTAAGATTCATCGGTCGCCAGATCGCCCATCACATTGATGTAATATGCTATGTGCTCCTTTGGCGACCCCTGGCCATTAAATTTGTCAAACTTTGGCGGCTTGCTGACGCCAGGAGGCAATCTCTTCCCTGCATGATGGACAGGGTAAGGTACCTTGTACACATCATATGAGGCATATTCTTCACTTCCCCGATCGGCCAGCTTCATCTCGACTATCTGCTCGATCATGAGCTTGTTAGCCATTGCCGGATCCACTGCTTCTGGGTAGAAATGAGCCGACTGCATCTGGGGCGTCGTCAACACCGTTGCCTGGGGTATAGTGGCGGTGCCTTGGTGTTGAGGAGCCGAAGTGGTCATTGGGGCCGTGCCCCCAGCATAGTTGGGGGTTGGCTGAGAGGCCGTCATCTGGGGTGAACCCTCAAATTCTCCAGCGACTTGCATGGATGTTTCTGGAGGCGGTTCGACCTGCTTCGAGGTGGAAGCATTTATGGTCAGTTCGCCCACCTGTCGCTTCAGAGCTTCGATCTCCTGTCGATAGGCCTGAAGCAGCATCAGCATCACCGGTTTGGGGGTGGATGGGCTAGGAGCTTGGCCTCCTCCTTCTGTCAGAGTATCTAGAGAAGGTGCTACCCTTTCTCCTTCATCCCCAGCGGTAATCACGTTTGCCGCCATGGCAAGCACATCTGAACTTGTTTCACCGGCTAGGGCTTGTATTATCTCAGCTGCGGCTGCTCCTCTTCTGGTGAGGGGACCCGACCTGCCAGCCAGCCTGGCCATCTCTTCTTGGTCTTCAGGTAGGGCTCCATATTGGTTGGCCACCCCGGCCATATTGCAGGTATAAACCCGCATCTTTTTGTTTCTTCGGACCACCTCCCTGGTTGTCTGTCTAGGAAAGGTTAGCCTATCAAACACCGAGACTCTTGGCGGAGCTTCTTTACAGAGGGGCGGCCCATAGCACCCTGACTCCGCATCTTTGATATCTTCCGGGTTAACTTGTTGCTTCCGGTTTCTTTCAGCATCATTCATGGCTTCTAGGAGCCGCTGAGTTCCCAAGAGGGTGTTTCCAAGGCCGCGGAGATATCCCCTCACGGCTTGAGTGATGTCGTCTTCTCCCTGGCTGGGGCAGACAGTTGGTGGTGATGCCTGCACTGGCGGTCTATAGGCGAGACGCCTCCGCTCGTGCATCATGTTGTATCTTCCTTCCTTCAAATAGATGTTCGCCTGCCGACCGTGAGCACGGAAGGCAGGTCTTCGAGACGGTTGAGCCGACGCCTCAATCTTCTCTTCTTCATCTTCCTTCATCTTTTTCTTGAGCCGGTCAGTCCTGACGAGCTCCAGTTGGGTTGAGGCTGGGGCCTGCCTGATGGGGACCCATGCTTGCTTGAATTTAGTCGGCTTCTGGGCCGACTCTTGCTTTGGCATGGACCTGATGCGGTCTTCTCGCTCTCGGGCCAGTGCTTGGAATTGGTTGTGCATCGGCACCATTGGGATTACCCTATCTGGTGAGATCGTGGCCTGATGGCCATTCAGGTACACTCGGACTCCTCCAATCATTACGGATTTTCCCGAGAGGGAAAGCCGGCCTTGCGGCGTGCTAGTGGTTCTCCTTGCCGCCCTCCTGGCAGCCGAGGTGCGCTTCTTCTTCGCTTCAATGTGGTGGACGTAGTAGCCCACCATCTTCACATCTTCGGGTGTCACCTCCACGGGGGCGACGGGCTCGACCTCCTTGACATCCAAGAGGTCCACAAACATAACCCCGAGGAAGTTGGGGAAGCCAACGACCGGGGGAAAGTCGCCGAACTGGATCGGCACTGCCAAGTAGCCATGCTCCGCATGGCTCGCCACAACCAATGGACCGAAAGTGACAGCCATTGGTTCTTCAGAAATGAATCCCTCCTATAATTTCAAAAATGCGAAAGTTAAGACTTCGGAAAAGGCCATTGGGCACCTAATCTCGACGAAAAGATGAGAGGTAGCCCCGTCCCACCGGGCGTGCCAACTTGTGGAATGCACTGGATTTTGTGTTCGTGAAAGATATCGGGGTGTTCTTTTTATCGGTTTATCTAGTGTGAGGGCATGCCAGTCACCTAGGTGACAATGTGTTCGGGCTTCAAGACTGGAGTGGTCCGAAGCCCGGGGTGCGCTCCGTCTAACTAATCAGACGATTGTGGATATCGGGTCGGGACTGGAGACCCGCCGCGCCATAAAGGCCGCGACGTTAATTACATCCCCTCGGAGAGAGGAAGACCTCTGATTAATCGCCAAGAAAAGGGGCCAAATGACCTAAAGATCATTTTTCATTAAAGCATGCGAGTTGGGTTGACATGATTTAAACCCTCCACATCGGTATGCAAAACGGTGTTCAAAACCATACAAATACTTGCTGCGAGTGCGGCAAATTTAATGCAAGTGCGGGATTAGATCCCGGTATATATATATATATATCAGTCACTAACGGACCATCCAGTGTTTGGTCGAGAGTCCGTATTCGAAGCATCGAAGGTAACAACAAAGACATTTGGATATCTACCGTAGGTACGGCACGTTTCATGTGGGTGCAGTATCGGATCCCGGAAGAAGTGGGCCAAGCTGATGAACTATCGACCCAAGAGGTGCACGGATCATGACCATGTCGGGGATCCCGAGGTCCACGTCCAATACCACAGGGCATCATTACACAGTCCGGGGGAGCAGGTTGTTAAGTGTAAAGCCAAAACTTGGCAATGTGCGCCCTCGCACGCGGATCAACCTGCGCGGTCAGGTCGTGGGGTTCGACCTGCCCGGTCAGGTCGCGGGGGTCAAGGGGGCAGCGCCCCCGGAACAAAATTTTAATTATGGGGGGGTATGCTATTGTCATTGTTCCGACCATTGAATTAAGTGTTTTATTCTCATTCCATTCTTTCTATTTTGTTTATTGATTTAGTCCTTATTCTCTGGTTTATTCTTTAATTTCAATAGTTTTCTTTCTTCTTTTCATTCTTTTAGTTCTCTTTTACCACGCCGTATTAGCACGTTGCAAGAAGATGGGCGCGCCGGTTAAGGGGCGCCGAGTTAAGATGTGAAGGGGCGCGCCGAAATTGAAGGGCAAGGGAGGAGGAAATGGGGGCGCGCCGTTTTTAGGTGTTCACAGAAGGAGATAGAGGGGGCGCGCCGTATTAAGGCCATTCAAGGGGAGAGGGGCGAGCCGGTTTAAACGGCGCCGGATTAGGATCGAAAGGGGTTCCGATTGTGGGTTAAAACGGCGTGGGGGAAAGTAACCGCGCCGGGATAAACTCTTCTGAGGGTTGTTTTCATTGCCATTGACTGTGTGTTTCTTTTATTTCACCTGAAAGCCGGTTTGATGGTTGGTTTGTTCATCCATTTGGAAGATTAAGTCTATGAAAAGGGGGGGGGTTTAATCGTTTTAATCGTTTGTTGAGGTGAATTAGCATGGATGCTTCAAGTGTTTTATTAGAAAAGTTTATGCAAGAACTCAGAGATTCGGTTTGTTTCAGTGGTTTTCTACATATGCTGTTCTCTTCCCCACAGAGTTTATTATGCTCGTTCGTTCTTATGGGTTATTCGCCTGGCAAAATTTGGGCAGCATCTCCCCTAGACCCGAAGGGTCCAGGGAAAAAAATGGGGCGCGCCATACGGAGAAAACTCCGACGGCCCCGAAACATCCCGGTGTGCGCATAAGCGACGACACCAGTAAAATTACCCCATTCGGGGCCGGAGATCCCGAGGGCTAGCCTACAAGGGAGTCCGGTGGCCCATGGGTTGTTGCGATCGTATCGACTCCCCTCGTTCGGGGCCGGAGGTCCTGAGGGCCAACCTACAAAGGAACTTCGGCGACCCGAGGGTTGCCGTGATCGCGTGGCTGAAGACCGCGTGAGAGCTGAAGTTGACACAAGAACACGGTGGAAGGGAGATTTATGGGATGAGCGAGCATCAAAATCGGGTTTCATAAAGGGGATAAGAAAGGATCGGGGTTAAAGGCCCCAGCTTCGTTTCCACTTAAACAGAGAGAACTACATCGGGGCTGGACGTCACCGAGCAGAATACAAAGGAAGAGGAGAAAGACAATGACCCACCCTCACACGGCTGGGTTTCACTCTTCCTCACCCTTTCTCTCCCACTCTTTCTTTCTTCTTCTCCACACTTCGGAGCAGGGCTTCGCCGCTAGTAGAGCGTCCCTCCTCTTTTTTTTCTTGCCTGGGGCTTGTATTTATAGGGAGAGCAGGGAAGCAAGCTTCCCGTTCCCGTGGCTTTTTGTTCTGTTCGCAGTTGCAGTTGCTGACATTGCTGGGATCACCGTGTCGAATGCCGCTGTCGTGGACGTCACCTCCGCCGCAGCTACAGTGTGACCGGGAGAGGGGCTGAGGCATGGCCTCCTCCTTCGCTGGCATATCCACCGCGAGCCACGTTACTTTCATCATTTGCAGGGGAATGGGCGGCTGACTGACGGAATGAGCGCTCGACGGTGCAGGGCTCGAAAATTTCCATTTGAAGAACATGCTTGGATGCCCAACGGATCGAAGCAGACATTTAGCCATTTTAAGTAGTTCGTCGACGTGCTGTTCGCAGGAAACAGGGGACCATATTGATGACGGGATGGGTCGATTGCACGCCCGGGAAGCGCTTCAGAGAATAGGTTTAGGGGTTAAAACTGCGCCACATTCAAAGGGGTGCCGTGTCAAGCATCAAAGGGGTTAAAACGGCGCCATATTCAAAGGGGCGCCGTTTTAAGCATCAAAGATGGAGGCCCCTTCGAGCGCGCCGTGTAGCCAAAGAAAAGAAAAGGGCGCGCCGTTTTAAGAGGGGGGCGCGCCGTTTTAAGGCGCGCCATTTTAAGGCCCCTTCATGCCGTTTTAAGTACTAAACGGATTCTTCTCGAAGTCACGGCCGTTTATATGAATGTCGGCATTCCCAGAATGTTCCGGGTGCGATGTATGGCCTCTATAATATTCCGTTCGCGGCCTATAGGGCTCGGTCCCAGACTTTACGTGACTTTCGGTGCACGCCGGGCTATGTCGGAGTTCCCGACTCTTCTTCGATTTGGCTCTCGGCACGGCCGGCTGTAGAGTTGTGGCCGTATCTTCCGCCCGGGGGGGCTCCCTCATCGGCTAGCGGACCACCAAGCGAGTCCTCATCCTGATCGGGCGAGGCATGAGGTTTATTTAGCATTTCCGTCTTCGACTTGCTCTCGAGTGTCGAGACGTGCATGCCGTATGACCATCATCGATATTTTTCAACGTCCACAGGGCCCAGGAAAATATTCTCTGTATCACGAGGAGAAATACCTGATCGAAGCTCAAGAGAAGAGTTGCTGCTGTTAAGAGAGCAATGAAGAAGCCAAGAGCCAAAAAGAGAGCATTCGAGGAGAAAAGAGAATCAGCAGTCAGGAGTGATCAAGGAGAGTTCAGAGAAAAAGACAGAGAGAAGAAGAAGAAGGAGTAGAGAGTGAGCATAGAAAGAGAGAGAAATTTACGAGTAGTCTGAAGAGATCAAGAGAGAAGAAGAAGAAGGAATATAGAGTATCGGATTTCTGGCCAAAGAGTTTCATCAGAAGCGACATTGATTTGTTTACGTATCTGGTGTCACCGATTTTGTTTTTCCTTCTGAACTTCATTGTATTTTTTTCCTTTTCTTGTTATTTTTAGATTGGTTTGGTTTCTGCCTAAACGTGCTTGGAAGCACATTAGGTGTTTGTGCACAGAATCCCACTGTGCGTGTGTTGTTCGGGGTAACTAGAACGTTGAGGAGTGTTCACTGATGTGAGCGGATGCTCGTGCATCCGTCGTTAAAACACCACACACATAATTTCACAAATAAATACTGCACTCACTCACTAAAGAGATTTTTTAAATCAAAGTAGAGCGATGAGCACTGGTCGATCCCACGAGGAGGAAGATCTTTTATTAGGTTGAAAACTCTTATGTTTTGAAATCAATGTTTGAGTGAGTTGTTGAAAATTAAAATTAAAAGTGCATGAAATTAAATTGCGTGGAATTAAATCTAACTAAAGAATGTTAGAGGGTTGAAGAAGAGAAGATTGGAAGAGATAGAGAGGGACAGAGAAAGACAACTTGCATAAATGAAATTTCTATTGCTAGGAATTGAAATTACAACGTCTATAGAAATGAAGATTACAACTAATGATAAATTAAAAACAAAGAGAGAAGAACTAGAGTAAAGAGATCATGAAGCACGCCGCCGTCTCCTCCTTGCCGAGCCTTAGAATGTTGTTAGCGCAGCAAGAGTGATATAGAAGGGGGGGATGAATAGATCACTCCCAATTTGTAAAAACTTAGGCAGAAAATTAATTCTACTGCTTACGCCCCTCCTGAACCCGCACACAGAGAAATGCAACCGCAGTCACCGAACAAGACAGTATAAGTAAATGAGAATGAAGAACTGATCACATGGAAGCAAAGAGACAAGCAGATGGAGATCACAGATAATAACAGCAAACCACAGAAGAGGCACTCGGTTTTTAGGTGGTTCGATTGCAGTCCGTAATCTACATCCACCCCTCACTCCAACTAGAATGAGGATTCCACTAGACAATGCTAGAACACTGCAGACTCAGTCTGCGAACAACATGCTGCCACACAGCTTGAACAACTAAGGGAAACAAATCCCTCAACCAAGCTCAGCTACCCACAGAGCTGAAACCTGTTCCAGCTACCAGCTAGAACAGAACGGAGACACCTCTCCCTTCCTCCACACACCGGAGGGAACCTGCTAATGACAACTTGTCACTAGCAACACCAGAGATCACCGATCTCTCTTCCTCTGCAACCCAGAGGGAAACCGGAGTAACACTCCCTTCCTCCACACACCGGAGGGGAACCAATTCGAATCAGAAGAATGAACAAAATAAAAGGAAACAAAATAGAAATAAAGACCAATAAGGAAACAGTCGGTTCTGAAACCAATACAAATGTAGCTTCAAAGGAAGCAATTCATCAAACCACAGACACTGCTCTCTCTCTCTCTCAAACATACTTCTCTCGGATCTGGACACTATGGAACTCTCTGCTCTTTTTCCTTTCTGGATCGTGCAGTCTCACACAAATGGCTTCTGCTTTTTCTTTTCACGATCACCCTTCTACTGAAGGACGAAGCTCCATATTTATAGCAGATATTTGGCGTGTGGCTGCCAGGTTCCCGCCCATGAACTTTTTGCCAGATCATTTGAATTTCGATCACATGGCAGCATCCTGACTAGGTTGCCATCCACGTGTCATGTTCCTGGTTTCTTGGACCACGTGCCAGGTGCCAACCTCGGTTCACGTGCCCAATCATCATCCTGAATCGCCTGCAGATAGAGACAGAAGGAATGTATATACTTAGTTAGTTCAGGCTATTAACACAAGTGTATATACTTCAGAAACAGCAACTGAGTAAGTGTGTACAACGTGAGAGAGTATATAGACTTAATGGATAAGCTCATGAATGGCAGTGTATAGACATGTGATGAACAATGCAAACGAGCCTTACCAATGTGTAAACTTTACAAAGCTTCAGCCACTGTATAGACTTCACGAAGCCTAACCAGTGTACAGACTTGGAACGAGTGTGCTGTGAGCACTGTATAGACTCAAGATATAACAACCGAATGTATAGAGTTGTGGTCGGACAACCCAATGTATAGACTCGAAGCAAGAGGCCAGTGTTCAGACTTTGAAGAAGAGATGCACTGTTCGCAATGTAC
Organism: Amorphophallus konjac; assembly: GCA_022559845.1. Lineage (NCBI taxonomy): Eukaryota > Viridiplantae > Streptophyta > Magnoliopsida > Alismatales > Araceae > Amorphophallus > Amorphophallus konjac. The sequence continues at coordinate 468,234,999 of CM040121.1, forward strand.
AGACTTGAAAGTGTAAGACTCTTAATAAGACGGTGAACAGTGTATTGACTTGTATAGACTTTGCCAGAGTGAGACGATGCATGGACGCTCGGCTGTACAGACTTGAATCGCTTGAAGCGATGTACAGACTTGGTGAGGCTCAAGCAGTGTACAGACTTGTGAAGGCTTCAGCGTTGTACAGACATGGAAGTACCACTGTGGATGTATGGACTTGAGTGAATGAAGCCGATGTACAGACTTGCCTAAGACGCAGCATGAGACGCTGGCTGAGACGGACGCTGTACAGACTTTGAATGCACTAAGACGCTGAACAAGACAGACCGATGTACAGACTTCTAAATGTTGATGGACTATGTATGGACTTGGCTTGAGATACTGTACAGACTTTGAAGTCCAACCTAGCAGGATGTGTAGACTTAGACTACAACCAAGAAAGCGTAGGAAAAGGTATGAGTGTATGGACTTGGTTCCTGTAGCAGTGTATAGAGTTGAAGGTATGGAGGCGATGTATAGACTTGATGAACACTGCAACAGTAATCGGATGTATAGAGTTGAAGTTTAGACAAACCAGTGTATAGACATAAAGCTTGACAATCCAGTGTATAGACTTCAGTTAGAAGGTGCCCGATGTACAGACTTGAAGATGATATGCCAGTGTATAGACTTAATGATATGAACACTAAGGCATGCTGTACAGACTTACTACAATCAAGCTGATGTACATACTTTGATACCCAGATAGGCATTGTTCTGATGGGTCGACGCATCAGCAAGGGTGGGTCGACCCACTACTGTTCATTCTAACTAAGCAGAGTGTAGACAGAATCAAGATAGCATGCTTATCTGACAACCATATGAACTGTACTCACTCACATGATGAAACAACATAAATCTAGAGATAGAAGATTGATTTATAGTGTGAGACATCATCAAAACCATAGGGATGCAGCAATCTCCCCCTTTTTGATGATGGCAACACTATGAATCAAGCAATATCAAAGTTCAACAAGAAATTAATATCAGCTGCAACAAACAGAGTAAATTCAAGGCATGCTCATGCAAGTGAATTAAACATTCCCTACCACACACTCTCATCTCCTCCACTTCAACTCATAAACATATCTTCCCCGAAGCAACATGACTCCCCCAAAGCTCAAGACAAATCCAAGACTCACTGATATTGCAGAACTTCTCTCCCCCTTTGACATCAGCAAAAAGAGATACAGAATGTATGACAGTGCTGGAAACATGAAGAAGAAGTGAGGTAACTTCTTAGTGCAGAAAGTCACTAGTAGGTCTTAAGAGAATAAGTGAGTTTCTAATCTCAAGAGAAGATTCTTTAAACTCCAGTACACAATAGAGAAGTAGAATGATAGAAAAATTTATCAGCATACATAGTGTATGATTTAGAGCAGGAGTTTAACAAGTATGGCCAGATATAGCTGATCATTCAACTATCCCACAAGACAGCAAGAGACGAAATCAGAGAGGTGTTCTCAAGATATTGAGGACAAGTAATCCATTAGTTGCATAACAACAAAGAAGTTTTTCTTTTTAAGATGATTTTCAAGAAGATCAATGAGTAAGTTGGTAGTTCACTCCTTTGACATTAGGGAGACACCTTGATTAGAGGCCTGAATCCCCAGTTACTCAGAGTGAGTACCTCATTACTTCCTTCCCCCCCTTTTTTTTATTAAGGAACGGAGTTAGTAACTGTGGCTTTTGACATTAGGGAAGCACCTTGATTAGAGGCCAGAGTCCCCAGTTACTCACCAGCAAGCCACCATTGCTCTGTCATGTCTTTTCATTCATTTTAAGCATTTGACACCTCATGACATGGGAGAAATATTCATTTCATTGATGAAGCTCCCAGTTTCTCAGTGATCAAAACAGAACATGTTTGTTCAGTTAAGCCCTTGAGTTAAAGAGATAGAATGATTGAAAACAATACCAGAAGGACTATTTCTTGAATTGAGTCTTGAAGTCTAGATTTCAAGCTGATTGGGTCAGATATCAAGACATACAGGTTTTGGCCTGAACCAGAATCAATGACAATGTAGGAAGATATACTTTATGCAATTAGGCCAGATCTCTAAAGGAGTACCAAAGGAATGATTCTAACTAGATTTTAGAGTCACTGACTTATAGACTTAAGAGATAAGTGACACTCTACTGTCTGAGAGAACCACACTAGATCAGTCATGCAAAAACCAGCAAAGTTACACATCTGGACAGTCCTTTTGAATCTGTCAAAGAACTTCTCCTGATGGAAATCAAGCTAGCTGCCGCCAAAGCCGATCGATGAAGCTGCTGGGCTGGAGATTAACGCGCTACCTTTGGGTAGCGCGACCTGAAGAAGGCGCTATGTTTCCATAGCGCGACATCAGACAGACGGTCAACTGCAGGCGCCCCAACTACCCAGCCCTTGGAACTTGCAATGGCTTCAATGTTCGCCATTTCCCACTGTTGTAATTAATGTTCTAGTGTCGTTTAAGCTTTCCCTTCCCCCTATATATGTACCCCATCTCGTTTGATTAAGGAATAGAATGAATAGAAATGATTTGAGAAAAATGAGTGTTTGAAGAGTATAGCATGGCTATCTCTCAATCTTTGGAATCCCTCCCTCCTCCCCTCTACGGGTGCGATGCCCATGTCTTCTTCTAATCCTCCCTTTTCCCTTTCACGGAGGCCGTTCAAAGATCCGAGTGCATTGGCTCTGAGAAGAGGCCAGGTGTGAGACCCCACTAGGGCTCCGTTCTTCCTCCACCACGATCGACGCTCTCCACCACCGCCAACGACGTGGCTATGATCAAGATGGAGATTGGTTGCTCCGGTCCTGCGATGGGATCGGGCGTGATGCCCCAGCCAACGCCCTACTAGTCCTAGCTCGCCCTGCCATGCCCTTTCTCCCTCGTCGCCCACCTCCGTTCCCACATTCCCTAAGTTATCCTAGCTAGCAATAGGTTAGTTTAATCGATGTTTAGGGTCCCCTTGTTTTGTTTAAGATCCCCCCCCCCCCCCCCGTGTCATACCCACTCTCCTATGTACCCTCCCCTTGTGAATCACTCCCCCGAAGTCATCCACGAGCGCCCCTAAGTCCAACTTCATCGTCCGGCTGCTGTCTGAGAAGGCGCCATATCGTCCTAGCGCGATCTTCATGAAGGCGCTAGGAACCTATAGCGCGACAATGATCTGAAGGTTGAAGAAGGCCACCCCCTCCCGATCTCGTTTCACATCAAATGGTATCAGAGCTTAGGGAACCAATCTGTTTTCACAGACTGGGATCTTGAGCTTCTAGGTTCGAGGACGAACCTTCCAAAGTGGAGGGGTTTGATGGAAATCAAGCTAGCTGCCGCCAAAGCCGATCGATGAAGCTGCTGGGCTGGAGATTAACGCGCTACCTTTGGGTAGCGCGACCTGAAGAAGGCGCTATGTTTCCATAGCGCGACATCAGACAGACGGTCAACTGCAGGCGCCCCAACTACCCAGCCCTTGGAACTTGCAATGGCTTCAATGTTCGCCATTTCCCACTGTTGTAATTAATGTTCTAGTGTCGTTTAAGCTTTCCCTTCCCCCTATATATGTACCCCATCTCGTTTGATTAAGGAATAGAATGAATAGAAATGATTTGAGAAAAATGAGTGTTTGAAGAGTATAGCATGGCTATCTCTCAATCTTTGGAATCCCCCCCTCCTCCCCTCTACGGGTGTGATGCCCATGTCTTCTTCTAATCCTCCCTTTTCCCTTTCACGGAGGCCGTTCGAAGATCCGAGTGCATTGGCTTTGAGAAGAGGCCGGGTGTGAGACCCCACTAGGGCTCCGTTCTTCCTCCACCACGATCGACGCTCTCCACCACCGCCAACGACGTGGCTATGATCAAGATGGAGATTGGTTGCTCCGGTCTTGCGATGGGATCGGGCGTGATGCCCCAGCCAACGCCCTACTAGTCCTAGCTCGCCCTGCCATGCCCTTTCTCCCTCGTCGCCCACCTCCGTTCCCACATTCCCTAAGTTATCCTAGCTAGCAATAGGTTAGTTTAATCGATGTTTAGGGTCCCCTTGTTTTGTTTAAGATCCCCCCCCCCCCCCGTGTCATACCCACTCTCCTATGTACCCTCCCCTTGTGAATCACTCCCCCGAAGTCATCCACGAGCGCCCCTAAGTCCAACTTCATCGTCCGGCTGCTGTCTGAGAAGGCGCCATATCGTCCTAGCGCGATCTTCATGAAGGCGCTAGGAACCTATAGCGCGACAATGATCTGAAGGTTGAAGAAGGCCACCCCCTCCCGATCTCGTTTCACATCATCTCCTCTCACACTACAACTCAGCTCCCCCTAAGACATAGCATTCCTCAATGTAACAATCTAGCAAATTTTCAAAGCTTCCCCTCACTCAAAGTATTCCTGAAAGCTAACCAGCAAACATTCAGAACTCCCCCTTAAACCAGCATGATATAAGACTCAACATCAGACAAACACAACTCCCCCTCACAACAAGAACATGCTTCATAATTAAGACAATTTGAATAAGCCTAATTCTCTTCTCAATGTGGTGAATTTTTCATTATCTAGAGGTTTTGTGAATATGTCAGCAATCCGATTATCTGTGCTTACATGAATCAGTTCAAAATTATTCTTAGACACCTCATCTCTTATAAAATGATGTCTTATCTCTATGTGTTTGGTTCGTGAATGTAAAATAGGATTTTTAGCAATATTGATGGCACTAGTATTATCACAGTAGATTGGTGTGCACCCCAGGTCTACTTGGTAGTCCTGAAGCTGGTGTTTAATCCATATGACTTGTGTTCCACAACTCCCTGCAGCCACATATTCAGCTTCTGCAGTGGAGAGGGCCACAGAATGTTGTTTCTTGGAGCCCCAAGACACTAAACACCCACCCAAAAATTCACAATGGCCACTAGTGCTTTTCCTGTCTAGTTTACAGCCTGCATAATCAGCATCTGTGTATGCTACTAAGTTAAGTGTGTGAGATGCAGGAAACCATAAACCAAGAGAATGAGTAGCTGACAAATATCTGAAGATTCTTTTAACTGCAACTAAGTGTAATTCAGTAGATCTAGACTGATACCTTGCACACATTCCTACACTGAATTGTATATCAGGTCTGGAGGCTGTCAAGTAAAGAAGTGATCCAATCATACCTCGATAAAGTTTGGCATTTACTTCTTTATCTGTCTCATCTGCATCCATTGAGGTATTGGTGCCCATGGGTGTTGTAATATGCTTTAAGTTTTCCATACCAAACCTTTTGAACAGTTCCATTGTGTATTTGGTTTGGTTGATGAAGCACCCATCCTCTAGCTGCTGTACCTGCAATCTAAGAAAGTATTTTAGTTCACCAACCAAGCTCATTTCGAATTCAGCAGACATCATGATAGAAAATTCATCACATAGTTCATGCTTAGTTGATCCAAATACAATGCCATCTACATATACCTGAACTATGATGATATTTCTATTTATGCCCTTGGTAAATAAAGTTTGATCAACTTTACCTCTTTTGTAGCCCTTGCTGATCAGAAATTCAGTCAATCTTTCATACCATGCTCTTGGAGCCTGCTTTAGACCATACAAGGCTTTGTTTAACCTGAAAACTTAGTTAGGTTGAGGAGAGTATTGAAATCCAGGAGGTTGTTCAACAAAAACTTCTTCTTTAATGACCCCATTTAAAAAGGCACTTTTAACATCCATTTGTTGGAGTTTTATATTTTTTGAACAAGCAAAGGCAAGCAACAATCTTATAGCTTCCATCCTAGCAACAGGTGCATAGGATTCATCAAAGTCTACTCCGAATTCCTGACAGTAGCCTTTGGCTACTAATCTGGCCTTATTCCTCGAGATGATTCCATCTTCATTCATCTTATTTTTGAACACCCACTTGGTTCCTATGACATTGATACCATCTGGTCTTGGGACAAGCTCCCAGACATTATTCCTTTCAAACTGACCTAATTCCTCACACATAGCATTGACCCAAGCTTGATCAGCCAAGGCCTCTTCTACTGTTTTGGGTTCAATTTGTGAGACTAAAGCAATTAAGTCATCATTATTCACATTTCTAAAATGAGACCTAGTCCGAAGAGGATCTTCAGGATGGCCTATGACATTATCTAATGGATGGTCTTTAAGAAATCTAATATTTGTTGAAGACTCACCTGTTTCTCTGGCCCTTCCTGATTGGGGGAATTTGTTTCTCCACTCGGCTGAGTCTTCTCTTCTTCTTGTTGGTCTTCTAGAAAATCCCCATCATGATTGGAATCCCTGTCAAGATTTTCAACATTAGAAATATCTTTCTTTTCACTAAAAAGGATGTGTGGAGACTCTTCCACTTTCTGATCTGATATGTTAAATACCCTATATGCCCTTGACACTTCAGAGTAACCCAAGAATATTCCTGGAGAGCTTTTAGCTTCAAACTTGTCTAAATCTTTCTTATCATTGTTATGCATAAAACATTTTGCTCCAAAAATTCTGAAATGAAACAAGTTTGGTTTCTTACCTTTTAGAAGCTCATAGGGTGTTTTCTTGTGTATGGGTCTTACCATGGCCCTGTTGATTATGTAAGTTGCTGTATTGGCCGCTTCTGCCCAAAACCTTCTAGGTAATTTATTTTCAATCAACATGGTTCGGGCCATTTCCACCACAGTTCTATTTCTTCTCTCCACAATCCCATTCTGTTCAGGTGTCCTGGGAGAAGAAAACATGTGAGTTAGTCCCTCTTTTTCACAAAGATCAGTAAACATGGAGTTTTCAAACTCACCTCCATGGTCAGATTGAATAGACCAGACCTTGTATTTCCCTTCTTGTTTGACCTTATTGAAAAACAGATTAAACTTTTGAAATGCATCACTCTTATTTGCTCAGAAAAATATCCATGAATATCTAGAGAAGTCATCTAAGATGACATAGCCAAACCTGTTTCCATTAAGACTCTGAGTTCTAGTGGGGCCGAAAAGATCCATATGAAGAAGTTCCATTGGTCTAGAAGACAATGGCTCAGATCTTAATTTAAAGGAATTTCCGGTCTGTTTACCTAGAGCACAGGCATCACATGCTTTTGATATCGAGTTGAATTTAATTCTAGGCATGCCTCTAACTAAATCATGCTTGACCAATTTATTTATAGTTGTAAAGCTAGCATGACTTAGAAGTCTATGCCATTCAAAAGCATCATTTCTAGAGTTGGCAGATAAGCAAATAGTAGATTCAGATTCCTCATCTAAGTCTACAATGTAGACATTATTAATCCTGTTGGCTACAAATTTAACCACATCAGAATTTGTTTCAAGGATTTTGCATGAGCTATCATCAAATACAACCCTGTGACCCCTGTCACATAACTGACTAATGCTAATCAGGTTGTGTTGAAGCCCTTCCACAAGTAAGACCTTTTCAATGGAGTTTGTGGAAGACTTACCTACTGTACCAACTCCAATTATTTTACCTTTGTTCTTTCCTCCAAACTTGACCAGACCCCCTGGCTTCATCTCTATCTTGCTAAACTTGGATCGGTCTCCTGTCATATGCCTGGAGCAGCCACTGTCGAGGTATCACTTGTTGTCTTCAGCTGCTAGGCCGACCTATACAAATACATCAAGCAGAGTGATTTGGAACCCAAGATGAGTTGGGTCTAAAGACATTGTTCAAATCTCTGATCAAGTGTTTAGGTATCCAGATTTGCTTCAGCATGGTTTTCTCTGGCACCTTCCTTTCTGGTTTATTAAAGTTGAATCCAGCTGGACTGGAGAAGTGAGTTCTATTCCATTCATTAGTCTTTCTATTCCTAGGAAATTTTCTGTAAGCTTGTTGATTAACATATTTTTGATCATGAAAATTATTTCTCCAGTAGATCCTGTTTGGACCCATCTGATTGTTGTAATTCCAGCTCTTATTCTGATTCACTTTCTTGGTCCATCTACCATTTGTGTTCTGGTGAGTGGGCTTAGTGATATTCTTCATAAATTCATTCCCATCTTAAATGGTTGTCCAGTACTGGTTTTTATGTTTTCTTTAGGACTTTGAATTCCCTTAGAGCTGTTTGAGCTGGATGGTGTGTCCAGCTTCTCTTTTCCCTTCTCTGGGCAGAAGGTGATGGTCTTGAATTGCAAGGGTCTCTTGTTGGTTGGGTCATAGCCTAGACCCTCCTTATTGAAATTGACCCTAGTCCCTAGTATAGCATCTAAACTAGTTTTTCCTTGGATAAACTTTTCTAAGACTTTCTGTTTGTCTTCCAGCTCCATTTGAAGGGACTCAGAATTTTTTAGGAGTTTAGCATTTACTTTCTTCACAGCTTCATATTTCTCTGAGTTCACTCTAATTTTATTCATGCTTTCTTCAATTTTAGTTTTGAATTCATTGAGCTGATTTTGACTTTCTTGAATTTCTCCCTTGAGCTTATCATTTTCTTTCCTTAGTGAGGTCATTTCTTCTAGTTGTTCTTTTAGCTTCTCATTTTCCTCACAGACCTGAGTTTGTTCTTCAACATTTATGTTAAAATTTCTTTTCAAAACTCTGTGCTCTTTACTAAGAGAATTAAATTTATCTAACAATTCACCATAAGCATCCTCCCAGTCATCAATTGATAAATTTTTAAAAACATTTATTACCTCCTCTTCACTGTTTGCCATAAGGCAAATTCCACCTTCATATTCTTCTGAGGAAGTGTCTTCGGGATCTTCTTCTTCCTCGCTCCATGTGCGTACCATCGCCTGTGGCTTCTTCTTCTTCTGCACCTTTGTGTTTTTCTTTTGAAGATAGGGACCCTTCTTCTGGAGGTCTGGGCATTCCCCTTTCATATGTTCCTATTTGTTACAATTAAAACAGGTCAGTCTCTTAGGATTTCTATCCCTGTAACTAGTAAATTCAGCATTCTTGTTGAAAGAGTGTGGCTTCTTCTTCCTAAAGGTCTTTCCCTTTTTCTTCAAAAATTTTCTGAACTATCTAGTGAGCATTGCCTGCTCCTCCTGGTCGAGATTTGAAAACCCTTCAAGCTCGGACTCGGACTCGGGGCTACTGCTGCTGCTCCCGCTGTTGCTACCCTTGTTGCGGGATGCCCTTAGAGCCACATTCTTACCCTTCCTCTCACTTCCTTCTCCACCTCCTTGGAAATTCATCTCATAGGTCATAAGGGATCCTATGAGTTCATTCACAGTCAAGATAGTCAGATCTTTTGACTCCTCAATCACAATGGCCTTAGTGTGCCATGCCGGGGATAAAGATCTAAGAATTTTCCTGACTATATCTGCCTCAGCAAGATCCTTCCCTAGCCCTTTAAGTGTGTTTGTGATCAAGGACAACCTGGCATACATTTCAGTTATATTCTCATCTGCATTCATCTTAAACATTTCATACTTAGAAGTGTAGAGATTTACCTTCGAGGCTTTCACTTGAGCTGTACCTTCATAGATCAATTACAGCTCATCCCACATTCGCTTGGCAGTCTTGTAGGCAGATATACGGGCATATTCCTATGAATGAACAGCACACTGGATGATGTTCAGCGCCGTCCAGTTGAGTGAAGAGAACTTGACATGGTCATCTGTCCAAGCATCCTCGTTTGGTGGCAGATCATATGGCCCCACAGTGATTACTCTCCACAGTTTATGGCTCTAAGCCCTGATAAACACTTCCATCTTGTTCTTCCAAAACAGATAGTTACTACCATCAAAATACGGAGGGCGACTAATGGATTGACCTTCGGCCATGAAGGTTCTAGGACCACAGGCATTTCCTTGACCGTTCGTCCACATGGCGTAAACCTGCTCTGATACCAAATGTTAGCGCATCAAGAGTGATATAGAAGGGGGGGATGAATAGATCACTCCCAATTTGTAAAAACTTAGGCGAAAAATTAATTCTACTGCTTACGCCCCTCCTGAACCCGCACATAGAGAAATGCAACCGCAGTCACCGAACAAGACAGTATAAGTAAATGAGAATGAAGAACTGATCACATGGAAGCAAAGAGACAAGCAGATGGAGATTACAGATAATAACAGCAAACCACTATTTGTGACCTTTTCTTTCGTTCCGCCTTTTCGTTCGCGTATCGATCAACCATTTAACTAACTGGTAGTCAACTGACTGATTGACGACGCGGGCGTGCCAGTCACATGAGTGACAATTTTATTGTGCGCTCATTCTGACCCATATCGGGCGAATGTAAGGTTCGGTCGGGACCAGCAGTCCGCCATACCGTAAATGTTATGGCGTTAATTACATCCCCCACGAGGAGGGAACACCTTTGATTAATTGCCGAGATATCGGGCTGTCGAAGCCGGATTAAAAGGAGCTACATGATGATCATGAGGAAGACATGCAGGATGCACATATTTATCGTATAGCAGATGTATAGTTCATGGAATTATGGACCCTCGGTACGTGGCGGAGGATGCGGGTCTGAAGACCACCATCGCACGTGACGAAGGCTTCCGGCCAGACATGTTCCGGCTTTTAGCCGACGCCATTTAATATACCCGGGGATCTATGCATGCATGCACACAAGACATTCATGATTATATTGAACATGAAGGTAGCGTTATGAAGACGGTGACGATCACCCATATTTATACCCTTCGTCGAGAAGAGGAAGAGCAACACAAGTATGCTAGCGAAAGCGAAATGCTAACGGATTATGATGGTGAGTATGATGATGACATGACTCGGGCTTGCTTGACCCTTCTTTATTCAATTCACTGCCTGCTACGGCTTGTCGACATTGCCCCTGAGAGGCGAGGCTTGCCCCGGGGTAAATGAACCATTAGAGCGGCACGAGGCTTCAAAACCGGCGTGACTATGTAAGAAAACTTATGCGGCGCGCTAAAGCGTAGGCATAGTGGCTAATACGGCGCAGTCTTCATGCAGTTGAAACGGCGCGCAAGAGGGTTGGGGCGCGCCGGAAAGGCGCAAGGAAAATTTTTAAGGAAATGAGTGTGGGGTTAATCCGGCGCGGGGGGGTACCGCGCAGGTTTAGAGCGCGCCGGTTAAGACGGCACCGTATTAAACCTGTTTTGTTGAATTATGAACCCTTTTAAGTTTGTTAGACTTCATGGGACCCTTTCTTGAGTTGTTGGGCCAGATGATTGTTTGATTGGAGTCCACGGCCTTCTGGAAATGAGGGGGGAGGTCAGTGCGAGGTTCATACTCGAGCACTGAGTTGATTCGATTCGGAGCGATCATTTTATTGACATAATTATCTGGAGTTTGTCGAAAATTTGACAGCATCTCCCCTGAACAAATAGAGTTGCAGGGGAGAATCGGGGTCGTACTCACTAATAGAGCAAACCCCTAAATCACCGGTCTGCCCAAAGGCGGCCAGCATACGCCACTGGATAGGATACCCCGAGGACAAGCCTGCTAGGGGCATCAAAGCTCCACAGGGGAAGAGATAGAAGGGCGAAGTCACTGATGATGAGGACGACACCCCAAGGGCTAGCCTACGAGGGGTGAAGGACTCGTGGTCAGTGATTCGTCCCATGAAGGGACTGACCATTGGGAGAGTGGAACTCCGAGGACTAGCCTACAAGGAGCACACACCCCCTGGTCTCGATCGGGCCTTGGTCTGTCGGGGTTGAGTTCGTTGACCCAGGCCCCCTTCATTATTAGCCATGGCTTCGAGAAGACGCCCACCATGAAGAGGTAGGGCCCCCGGTCGCCCGGCAACTGCAGGAACTAACTGGGGAATGTCCCCCTCCCCGGGTGATTGAAGTGACGGGGAAACCTCGGAACGATGCAGATGGCCACGAAGAACAAGTAATAAAGGCCTAAGTTAGATAGACCCCCGGCAGGGACATATGCTCGAATAGTTAGAAAACAATATTCAAGGGGATAGACCCTGTACATGGCAGACAAAGGCGCGCGCGGAGGCACGGCTCCATCCGAGTGGAGAAAGGGACGCAAAGTCCTTGAACCAAACGTAAAAGCAATGAAACGAAAGAAAGCCCCCGGGGAGGGGTGTTTCTGTAGCCCGCGATGATTCGGGGCGTGATATGAATCTCGAGGAAACCGGGATCGGCCCTACGCAAAGAAGAACCCTGACGCGCATATCAGTATAAATAGAGATAGAGAAAGGGGAGATCGTTCCTCCAATTTATTGATTCAAGCATCCACAGGCATGCATACATATCACCATCCCTAAGACAGGGAGGATTTAACATTCGCACGGCGAGATTACAATTTCGGCACCATTATTTGGTTGCCGTTTAACGATATTTAGAAGCAGAGGACGCCCAGGTCACAATAACAAAGAGAAGATGGCAGAAGAAATCGCGAAGAAGGGGGGAGGGGAATCGACTCATATCATCGTCGCCCCTCCCCTCCATCGCTTACATTCGATGTGTAGCAGCTTAGAGGAAAAGGAAAAGAAATGCGAAAAGTAGGAATAGAAACGACCCCTGCCCACCTGTTCCTCAGAAACAGAGTATCGTAGATGCCGGCCGACGCTCGCCCCTTCAGAGAAGAAAACCCTCCCTCTCTGTATCTCCCGAGAAAAGAAGAAACTCTCCCCCGTTTCCCAGTTGCCTTCTTCTTCTCAACTGCCTCACTCTTTTCTTTCTTTCTTTCTCCGAGAGCGGCCCTCTTTTTCAATCGAACCTCGCCCATATATATAACAGGTTGGAGGCTCTTCATCCGGCGTGAGCTTTTGGCACGCCGAGAGGAGTCTTCATCAGCTTATTGCGCCGGTTTAGGTGCCATCAGATAGGGTAGCTTGCGCGCCGGGATGAGGGCGGCAGGTAAAGGGAGGCGTGCCGGGACAAGGGCTGAAGGTAGGGGGCACGCCGGTTTAAGGGTATGAAGGTAAGGGGGCGCGCTGGGATAAGGGGCATTGAATGAGGGGCGCGCCGGTTTAAGGCTCGCCGGGCTAATGCTTCTCATGCGCTTCAAGCCCGTTGATGAGTCCGGGGATGATTCCGGGAATCACCGTGAACATTAATCTTGCCAATGCTCCTCGAAACTTCGACGAGGTGTCTTGTAGAAGCTCCCAGGTTGACGTACAACCCTCCTCGAGACTCCTGATAGCTTTGATTTGATCATGCGGGCTTTCCACTGACACGGCCTTTGGCTCCACGATCCATGCTGTTGGCTCGGTCTGGCTCGTGCCCAAAGCTCCTTAGGGGGTGATGTAACACCAAGGATAGTTCCGCCTGAGCTGGGTGATCATTCGGCCACCAATGGGCCCACCTTGGCAGGGCCGTACCCGTGCCGGATGATCGGGATCTTCTGCCGATAGAGCTTTCGGTCCTCCGTCTTGGAGAGCCGGGGGAACTCCTTCATCTTCGGGAGAACCTCTTCATATGGTGGGGAAACCACCGGATAGACCGTCGTCCTAGATCGGACAACGGGTGTAGTGTATGCGGCATGACAAAGTCGATGCCGGTTCATTGGGCAGGCTTGGTCGCACTGCCGGTTGGTTGTGGATTCATCTCGGCACTCCTGAGGTGAAGTCCCCGTATCTATACGGAGTGACTCGAGGCTCTGGCAGCTTGAGAAGTCTTCAATATGTTGATCTGCATCGGCTTCCGTGCTTCGGTGTGCCGGGTCATTTGTCTTTATTGGCTTGGTCGCCAATGATCATATTTTAGGTGCCAACAAATGCCCCCCAGACGTGGGTGTTGTGAGCAAGGCACGAGTGCAGCAAGGCCGATGGATGAATTTCATCCGGACTGACCCCTTCTTCGATTGGCGGGTGCCTGGGATGGCCCTTAATTTGGCACGGACGGTAATCCGACGCCGTTTAGATGTTAGTACGGCGCGGGGTCAACACGGCACTCCCTTGCCCTTTGGGATGTTAATCCTGCGCGGGCATGGCCCTTGGGCTTTTAATCCGGCGCGCTATCCCCCCTTTTCCTTGCTAACCCGGCGCGGCCTTGACGCCGTGGGGTTTTAATTCGGCGCGCCTTTTCCCCGGCGTGCCTTTTCCTTATGGGGTTTTAATCCGGCGCGCTAAATAGCGTGCCGGTTTAGCAGAGGGGGGCCTCCTCCATATAAGGCTTTCGCCTTTGTTTTTTCTTCTTCATCCCTCATTTGCCCAATTTTTTTCTCTCTCTTCCCTTTCTCCGGCGCCGAGAGCGGCGGTTTTTTTCCTTCGGGTGAGTGGAGGTGCCGCCAATTTGGGTTTCAAAACCCTTTCTTTGGGCCCCGGGAGGCTTCTAGCAGGGCTTGCCCTCGGAGCTATTTCCCCGGGTGTTCCTCTGGCCTTGGTGTAATGCCGATGGCTGCCTTTTAGGGATCGTTCCTGAGTGGACGCGTTCCCACTTTTCTTCGGCAATTCCCTGTGCTGGGGAGACTCTGCCGAAATTCTGTCAGAAGTTCGCCTTTGATTAGCCATTTCCTGACGTTGTTTTTGTTCGATATGCTCTTTTTGCAGCTGTCATGGCATCCAGCTCTTCCTCTCATGCCGTGGTGACATGGGAGAATGTTAATTCTCTCGACTGGGGTCACGGCCAGGTGGCCATAGTTGCGGAGTCTTCGGATTCGGAGACGGACACTGTAGACACCGATCGTCTCCTTATTCTCGGGGGCGACTCTTTCCATTATAATAGAGAGGGTGTGACCCGGAAGGATTATCCCAAGGACAAGCACCTGATGTCCCTTCTTCGGCGCTTCAACCTTCAGGGGAAACGGGATGTGTTCGCCGTCCGGAAAGTCGAGCAGGCTCTGCTGGTGGAGAGAGACAGCTTGGCCGAATGCGTAATGCGGGGAAGACCCATCTATCTCCCTGGGGAGGTCAAGAAGTGGAGCGTCGTGATGGGGCTGCAAGACCTGGCTCCGGCAGACGGACTGTTGACCAGAGCTCCCGAATTTGTACCTGCTCGGTGGAATGATTCCGCGGGCAAAGTAGATCGGGAGAAGTCGATCTTTGGTTTATTCCTTGCCCCGTTGAGATGGGGATATAAAGATGAGTCATTCTTGCTGGATTGCTTGGCGATTCGCTTCAAGCACCAAATCTCCGTGGGGTGGTTTGCTGAGTTGAAAGTTACAGACGCCCACGCATTCAGGCCTGGAGCAGTGGAATTCACAGACTATGTGCTGCATCATTATGCTCCTCTTTTGACCAGAGCTGGTGTTTATCACAGCGTGTATGCTTCAAGGTATCGGTACCCGATTTCCCGAGGCTTGTGCTGTGGCATGATCGAGGTGTTTTGCCCTGAATACAACACCTTCTATACTTCAGAGGGGGAGACCTCCTTAGACTTGTGGAGTCTATCTCAGCTCAGTGGCCTGCCCATTGATGGAGAGCCGTATGAAGAAGTTTGTTGGCCCGACTAGTTGAAGGACCAGACCGACGGTGACGGTCGGTATATGGCGGGCTACGCCTATCGATATCTCATGAAGGCGTTTCGCACCCTCTTCCATTCGTCGCAAGACACGAGAGAAGCTCGAAAGCCGGGCGAGAAACGAAGAGTGCAGATGGGCGCTTGGCTTCAATATTTCTTCCAGGGGAAGAACAAGTATGAAGATTTTCCTCCGATAGCACCGGTGGCCCAGAAGCGGAAGAAGAGGATACGACGCCAGGCCGCTTCGTCATTTTCTTCGAGAGGAGGGCAGGGGGAAAACCCAAACCCTACTGGTGTTGATGCAATGACTCATTGTGCTGCATATTTGGTTTATTGGCTTTGTTCCTTTGCTCTCCCTCAAGGTGACGAGAGCGTGATCAGCGCAGAAGCCATATATCCAGCCTGTCTTATGGCTTGGGGTACCAAGCTGTCTCTTTGCCCAGTGGCCCTGTGCCTTACTTACAAGATATTGGGAGACTTGCACAAGACGCGCCTCCCCAGAAGCCTTCGGACGGTTGGTCCGTTACATTTCTTTAATGCTTGGGTCTGCACCCTGTTCCCGGAGGCAGCTCCTCGGGCGTTACAAGCAGTTCCTCTGGTCCCGCGCATGATAGAGTTTGCAAGTGCCGAGCCATCATCGCTAGCGGAGCAACTCTATGCCATTCGGGGTAAATTGACCCGTCTTCCCGTGGACTCGCCCGGGGTTCTTCATTTCTGGAGCTTAGCTGCTCACTCGAGCCCGTTGACGAACAGGACGAGGCAATGCAAGCTCTTTGAAACTGAGGAGTACATCCATCCGATTTCCCAGGCCAATTATACCAGGCCTATTCTGGAGCCGGAGTTGGTTGATTGGGCACTGGCCATCAGGCCTAGTGTCCTCGTATTTCGCAAGAGCGGCATTCTGTGGCTGGAGCCGTATTACCCGTTCCGTTTCAGTCGAAACTTTGGCTATGACCAGCAGATTCCACATTCCTCTTCGCAATTTGCACTGCCCAACAGGCACAGGGCCGGGCAAACGTCCAATGACGACGCCCGGATATGGTGGGACTTTTTCCATCGTCGCGAAGACGTTTCTTTCCGGGTGCCCGCCCCCGCACAGTTCCCTCGCGTCACGCCTGAATATGTCAAGTGGTGGAACGCGCGGACGGGATTTTACAGGACCTCCCGGAGAGAGTGTTGGGCCGTGGCGGAGCACAGGTTCTTAGCTTCCCAGCTGGAGCCAGTTCTTGATATTGACGCTTCTTATTTGAAGAAGTTGAAATCTTGGACTAATACGGATGTGAAGGCCTATCTAGAGGCCCGCAAGCTCGTAAAAGGCCGCAAGACGAAAGTTGAGCTGAAGTTGCCCCCGATCAACAAGGATGATTATGTGAAGACCCTTCGGGGTTTATGCCGGGTAAGCAGTGAGAGGGTGATTCTCCAGCAACTCCCTTTGCCAGTAGAGGAGCCCATCGCGGCGGTGGCCGACTGGCGTCCCAAGGTGGACAGGTTGTATCCCTACCGGGCTTTCATTCGCAAAGAGGACAGGCGAGATGACTTATATGCCAACACCCCCTGGCTGTTCGCACTCCTTCGGTCTCATGGCCTCTCGGTGGGTAGCCCCAGTGAAGCCATACTGGACCATCCTCTTCAGATCTCCTTCAAATATGCAGACAGGTGGGGGCTGGACCATCTGAGCCTGTATTATCTGCTGTCCTCCCGTGGACACGAGG
Source organism: Amorphophallus konjac (assembly GCA_022559845.1). Taxonomy (NCBI): domain Eukaryota; kingdom Viridiplantae; phylum Streptophyta; class Magnoliopsida; order Alismatales; family Araceae; genus Amorphophallus; species Amorphophallus konjac. The sequence continues at coordinate 468,252,007 of CM040121.1, forward strand.
ACCTGGCGTTGCTAGCTGAGCCGAGCGAAAAGATCGGGGATCTATGCTGGCTCATTCGCGAGGCAGCTTCGAGGGACAAGACGCCATCGCTATTTTATTGGCCTCTCTTCCCCTTTTACACGGGACCGGCAAGTAAGTTCTATCTTTTCCTTCAGGCCCTTCGGCCAGCTTCTTCTTTTCATTGTGGTTGTGTCATCCTCACCCTTGTGCGCATGCAGTCCGACCGACTTCGGAGGAGACCCGGCACTTCAGGGAGCTGATCATAAAAGCCAAAAAGCCGACGTATTTTGAAGTTCCTGAGCCGGCCCCGACCATGACGCCACTGCCTCTTGGAGATTCGAGGAAGAGGACTAGGTCCCAACTACGGGAGGCCGTCGGGAAGGCGAAAGCGGCGGTGACTGTAAATTCAATTAAAAATCCACTTAATGGAATTATTAAGAATTATGCAAAAGATGGAAAAGCATGCACGAGGTGCTAAGATGGAGTTTGTGATCGCCAGAGACGCGAGGCCTCAAATGATATAAACAATAACAATATGGGAGGGATCGCGAAAAATACCTTAAGCGCGGGTGATTGTGAGTGCTCCTTTCTCTTCCAATCGGCCGGCCGATGAAGAGAGTTCTTCAACTTATTACCCTTGCAAAAAAAAGACACAAACACCAATAAAGAATATGGAATTAGAACATGGTGAGTGTAGCATCAATTCTTAATAAAAATATGAGCATGAAAGTATGATGAAGAACACACCTTAAGGGTGTTGACCCTTAAACCCCTATGCAAGAAGGGTAGAAAAATATGAATGTATGAAGATGCAAATATATGAATAAGGGGAAAGAGTGCAAGAGTTGCACTAAAGGGGAGGTTTCTCAACGTGGTTGAGAGATATTAAAAAATAATAATAAGATATGAATATGCATGCATATGAACAATGATAATAAAAGTAGAAACAAAAATAGACAAAGGAAGCCTGTTGCTTTTGGCTTTGATTCTCGATGGTGAGAAATCTTCCAAAGGATGAAGAAATTAGTATAGGAGTTCCTCCTTCAGCCAGCAGCAGCAACCTGCGTGAAAGAAAGAAAGAAGAAGAAAAATAATAGAAAAAAACAACAGAAGAAGAACAACGTCGGAGGGAAGAAGAAAAGGAAGAATCCGAACCAACCCCTTAACAGAGCTGAATAAGCTCTATAAAAAGGGTCGAATCAAGAGATAGAAGGATAATAATGGGCAAGAGCCCAAGGAGGGAAGGATAAGAATGGGCAAGGTGACCAAACGAAGTAGGGACTCTCTGGGAAAGGGCTGCGTCCGTTTAGAACACGAAAGTGAAACACGACTTGAACAAGGACGTTAATTAAAGAATTGACGACCTACCAGAGGGCTTTATTTTAAAAACACGCCTAAGACAAAGGCGTTAATTCCTTTACTTGTGAAAGACGTCTGAATGTGAGGCGTTAATTAAAAAATATCAAATTAGGGCTATTTTTCATTTCTTAATATTATTTTCCTATTTTTTAGGTGGAGGTGCATCACATTGTGCTGATTCCAAAGACTATTTTTGCGTATTTTTCTGACACCCGGAAGGCCACCAAATCACCTCTGGAATGAGGTTAAAAATAATATTAAAATAACCAATTGGAAAGTGACGCCCGTGCCATATGTCGTTAATTCAATTTTTTTGATTTTTATTTTATTTAAAATAAAGGTAACGTCCTATTCTTGGTCGTTAATTTTAAAAAATTCTGAAAAAACTTCAAAAAATTCTAGAAAAATAGGAAATTGAGAGAAATGGATGCCCTCACTATATGTCGTTAATTTTTTTTATTTTCTTTTAATTTTCTTAAAAAGAAATGACGCCCCTCTTCAAGTCGTTAATTCTGAAAAATTCATAAAAATAGAGAAAAATGCCCAGAAAATCTAGAAGAAAAATAGAAAAAAATAAGAAAAGGGAGAAAAAAGGGAGAGATCCAAGAAAAGTGAGAAAAATCACTCAAACAAAGGTAATTTGAGGGTCAAATTAGGGCGTTACAAGGTAATATGAGATGTGCTCACAGTAACGTCAATTTTGGCGTGTCTACAGCTGCCCCGCCTTGACATCTGCTTTGCAAGGGAGCAGAGCAAACTGAAAAGTAGATGCCAAGGTGTGATGAGACACGCAGTCAACATCACTTGATGAGAATTAAATCAAAAGCTCGAGATGAAGTAATCTCGAGAAATTCAATGAAGTCAACGATGTTTGGATAAAAAGAGGGAGTGTGCATGCGGGCACAAAGGAGAATGATCAACTTCTAGCGCGGTGGAAGTACCTCAGGTCACAAACCTACAGGTTTCACCATTGGGGAGCGGTTACCAGCCAATGTGGACGTGCTGCAGCCAAAGTGGATCAAAGGAAAAATGATTAAAAAAAGATGATAGAAATCCAAACAAGGAGCTTTCGAGAAAATGACCCAAAACAGCGACAAAACGAACTGAGGATTCCATTCAGCAATGAATATCTCATATCTGGAAAGATTAAGATCAATTTGACTCTCCAAATCAGCTTATCAGAATGATTTTCCAAAATTATTTCAAATTCCTATATGAATGCATGCTGGGTTTAAAGGGAAAAGTTAAAACAAATAAAAATATAAGATAATCAAGGATAATATTGTTAAACTACCAAGACTGGGTCAAGAAACTAATTTCTGCGAGCTGATACTAAGCCGAAGCCCGTTTATCCACGCACCAACTCGTAAAAGGGAACCATCGTCCCCAGTCTCGGACGGCTCAACGGCCTATCCGTGTGACTAAGACTCCTCTGGAATCATCATTATTTTTGATGAAGGGGAACTCAAATTCCAGATTTACCAAAGTCACAAGGTCCTTGATATAATCTAGTAGCGTATGTAGCATATAGTAGAATGCATACAGGGGGTGGTGATAGCAATGAGCATAGGGGAACTGAGAAATGAGGTGCAAGCACCGTGGGACTTGGATGGTGATGCCCAGTCGGTGGGACCAAGAACTTCTTATCCTGCGCTCAAAGATTCATCAGCCAAGATATAAAAGATAACAAGCAATGGATAAGGCATTTAAGCATAGTAAGCATAGCATGAATCAAAGCATCAATAGCATGTATGAGTTGAATCATGATATTACAAAGCATCATTATTTATTATTTCGTCATGAGGATGACAATCTTAGCTAATCAAGATGTAGAGTTGAATGATCAGAATGATATAATGTCCAGTGACAGAATTGATCAAGAGAAATTAGCAGGAGTTGATTGAAAGATCTGGAGATGAATAATCAGGATGATAATCAGGAGATATGATAATGAGAATGATATAGGGAGATGATAATCAAAAAAATGTCCAGGGTGGCATGTCATGAGAATATCGGGAGAAATTAATAGATTGATAACAAGGAGTGGAGATAGGACTTATCCCGTGCTCTTGATCCTTACAAAGTTGTTCCTGCAAAACACCATCAGCAAATACAATGCATTTTTTTTGGATTTTTGAAATATGTAAATTTTTATGAGTTTTGAAAAAGATATTCAAATTTTTATGATTTTTTGGAAAATATTTCAAATTTTTTTAGATTTTGGACAAAAAATATTCAATTTTTTTGTTTGAATTTTGGTTAGGAAATATTCAATTTTTTTTTTTGGATTTTGACTCAGGACATATTCAAGTTTTTTTTGTTTTGTTTTAGACATTGCTAGTGCAGCATCAAAGGGTGTTTTAAACCACTGGCTAGGGGTCCTCGTTCATTCCCCTTTCGCTAAAAACTACCCAAAGCCAGGCGTGCATTGAAAGCGACGTCCTATAACCAACTGCCCATGGTCAACGGTGCCCCTACCAAGGCCATACCCGAGAAACATTCGGTCTTGGAGGGAGAAGAGAAGAAGAATTGGAGATAAACTTTATGCAGGATGGGAGATGTCGGGACTTGAATTCCTTCCAAGGTGTTAACCCTCAAAGAGGTAGTCTGTTGTGCCAGGGCTTTGTGCCTTTGATTTTTAGACCCTCGACATGCATACGACTAGGGTTTTCCCTGCGGGGACTTTGCCACTCTTGACATGCCATAATTCACAATTTTGAATTTAAAATTTCGACTTGATTTTCAGAATAGCCCTTTTGGCGAGATGTATATCATAAAAACTCATATGAAAACTCAAATCGATTTTGGGTCAAGACTGCCCCTATTTGAGACTTCTCTCGTATTGGGGATTACCGAAGTTGGTCATCTCATCCGTCAACCTCTTGCCCCTGCATTCGGCCGAGTAAAGAAAAGAAAAAGACTTTCAGATATACTCATGGCATAGCCAAGGTAGCAACAGTGTTTAACCAAAAGAGCCGGCTAAGGACGCCGTGAAGTGTGTGGAATGCCCAACTAAGGGTTACTCTTAACAAGCGGGGAGAGAACGTTGAATTCCCAGCGCGGGGTTCTTATAAATCAAAAGTGCTGCAAAAGCAAGCCTAAAGACTCTTTTTGGAATATTTGAATTAAACAAAAGCCTAAGACGAAGGTCTAAAACACCACTTTTAATCTTGTTAAGAAGCACTTTATTTTGAAAATCCTGCGTGAATTAATGAGATAATGATATCATGAAATGAGTACTTACGCCAATATGTTACCTTGTAACCTTTGTTGAAGCAGCTATCAAAGGCGAGGTTGATCAACGTGGGGTAGTCCTCTTTGGCAGATAAAAAGATTGGAAGCAAAGGGTTTGAAAGTAGCTTAACAAGAAGGAGTGGTGCCAAGACCAGACTCAGATGAATAAGGAAAAAAGAGAAGAGAGGCGAGGGCTAGAACTCCCTCACTAAGGTGTGGAGACCCTGATCACATGGAACAGTCTACAAAAGAAGCGGAGAATTAGAAGGAGGAGTGAGGACTAAAGCCTCGAAAGCAGTGAGAGAATGGGCAGATGCCCAAGGCAGTGGATGTGGAAGAAGTTGGGTCGGACCCAGAGTCAGGAGGAATTAGAAGAAGAAATTGATAGATGGAAAGAGGTGGATCTGGAGGGTCCGGAAGTAGTGGAGGAGAATCCTGATAAGAGGAATCATCCGGAGGCTCCGGAGGGATGACGAAAGAAGGGACGCGATGCCCTGGGAAAAAATAGGGAAAAAGATGATGGGTAAGGAAGAAGAAAATGAATGATGTGATATTCTGGAAGATCAGAAAGATGAATTGGAAGAAATATGGAGGGTCCGGAGGTTCCGGAGGAAGAAAATGGAAAGGGGCGTCGTGCCCGAAGGAAAGGCATGAAGGATCCGGAGGGTCTGGGAGTAGAGGAGGAGAATCATGAGCGGAAGAAGAATCCGGAGCTTCCGGAGGAAGAAAATGGAAAGGGGCGTCGTGCCCGAAGGAAAGGTATGAAGGATCCGGAGGTTCCGGAGGAATGAGAAGGGAAGGGACGCGATGCCCAAAGAAGAGGGAAATAGAATCCGGAGGTTCCGGAGGATTAAGATGGAAAGGGGCACGATGCCCTGGGAGAAAGTGAGAGAAATCCGGAGGTTCCGGATACAAGAGCTGAAAAGGGACGCGATGCCCTGAGAAGAGATTGGGGAGGGGGCAACACCCGAGCAATGTAAGGGGACCTACAGATCCCGAGGATGAAGATGAATAAGATGGGAAATTCGGAATATCCGGAGGTGCCGGAAGGCGGGGAAGATACGGGTTTGGAAACCCGGGAATCAGGAGGTGTATGCAAAATGATGGATGCGATGAATGCAGTGAATGCGCGAATGCAACAAAATGCGTGAGATGCAAAGAAGATGGAGAATGTGAAGGGTGAGAGGACGAGATCCTCCTCCTAACCCCGGGAATGGCCCATGAAGAAAAAGTGATAGAAATGGATGCATAGAAGGTGGAACAAATAAGGGACGGCCCCTTAGCACTAAGATAACTGCCCCTCCATGGCAGTGAAAGTGTATAATCAAACGGCCCAATGGAAGAAGCTTCAATAATAAATGACAACCCCCTTGGAACGCAAGGATCAATAATGTAAGGGAGTTGGAAAGTTGATACAGGAAGCATTGCCATGCCCATTAATTGTGGTGTATAAGAAGTGTTGAACAAAATGGGCATTCGCCCCTTGTATGGAGGAATGGAATCAAGATTTGGAAGATGGAACAAAGGGTGCCCTGCCCGGCCCTTGGATGGCATCAACGCTTGGCATTCTCTGAGCAATGGTGGTGACCTGGCCCCTTCAATCGTTCCTGGCACAATAACCCGGATCGGCATCCAATAAATAAATTCTTGAATCTTGAACGGCACAGCCACGGCCAAATTCTCCTTGCGCGGCGCTTGATTATCCTTGGCACAAGTTCTTGCAGAAGCACTCCCCTTCCGAGTAGTAAAGGGAGGTGAAGCGGAGGGCTTTGTGGATAATGGAGGTTTAATGGAGGTGTAATGGGAGGTGTAGTGGAAAGTGTTGGTAAATGGGTGAAGGGAGGCGGAGGTTCAAACACGTCGACTTTCTCCCTTTGCTCGGAAGCGGTCGGGGTTGGCTCGAGTGCAAAAAAGGGTGGATCCTGCTCAGGATTAACCATAGGTAAGGGTGAAGGGTTAAGTGGTGGAGTAGGTAAAGTAGGTTTTAGGGTTAAAGGGATAATGTAAGGTTGAATTGGGGAAGGTTCAATGGTAGGCTCGGTGGAGGCTAAAGGCTCAATATGTGGAGGTTTTATAGTGGAAGACTTGGGGGAGGCTGATGGAATAGAGGTTAATGGTGTAAAAGGAAAGGGTTTGGTGCGCTGAAAATGTCGGATGGGGCGAGAGGTGTCAGGTAAAGGGGAAGGCGCATGATGCACCGGTGTGGGTGACTGGAGTATCGACCCATCATCGTAACACCAAGTATTGGGGTGAGGAGGAGACTCATGGTGCGGCGGTATCGGTGATTGGAGTATCAACCCATCATTGTAACACCAAGAGGTCTCATAAATGGGGGTTGGATCGGGGACTGTGGTATAGTCCTGAGCATAGGGGTCTTCTAACAGTGGAGGAAGAGGATGGCGAAGGAAACTCGGAAGGGATGCCTGCGGAGCTTCATCGTCATATACCGCTTCAAGTTCTTCAATTGCCGGTTCTTCATCATCAAATTCATGTGGACACCGTAGTGGAGGCGTATATGTGGATGGAGGAATGTAATGATGTTGCGTATGTGGAGGTGGAAGGCCATGTGAATGAAGTGTGCGGATGGGTGGAGGGCGGACGGTGTCCACTTGATCGTCGAAATCTGTCGGCTGTTGCTTGCTTGAGCTGCCAACACCATAATCATCTCTCCTATCTTTCAACTCTTTCTCCATCTTTGTAATTTCATCCAGAGTAGCATGGAGAGGATTGACCGGAGTAGGAGGAGCCGTGACCCTCTTTAATTGTTCCTCCATCAAAGTGATTCTGTCAATAAGAGACCGTTGGAGGGGTGTAACTTGAGCAACCAAGGGTTGGCAGGGCCTTGAAGGAGGGGTGGCATAAAAAGGCCGTGGAGGGGAGTTAACGGGATGACCCGCAGAAGAACCCGGATGGGCCGGATTGCAAGAAATAAATGGGCCTCGGGGCCTTGATGGAGGAGGAATGGAAGGAGGCGGGTGTCGGACCACCTGGGGAGGAATGTGAATAGAAGAGGATGGGTAATGGGCTACCCGATTAGGATTGTGAATAGAAGAGGGAGGTGGGTGATGGGCCACCCGTGTAGGGTTGGAAGGAGGAAGAGATGAAGGAGATGCACCCTCAACGGCGGCCTTAAGGGCTTGGATCTGTTGAGGGGTGAGATGATCTAATGCATGAATGATTTGGGAGACCTTCTCATCGTTGGGAGGAGACAGTCCCGAAGGAGTAGTGGCTTGAAATTGAGATGAGGGACCATAAGTTTGGACATTGCCCATGGGCCGGGCATGACCATAAGAATGAGGACGTGGTCCCTCGAAAGCATGGTGAGAGTTTAGATGAAAATGTTGAAATTGAGGAGAATAAGATGTGCATGGTTGTGCATCCTCATGCATTGGATTAAACATGTTGGTTTTCTTATCATGGTAAGTCATTATTCAATCAAAGTTCAAAATAATATGCAAAAAGCACACAAGTTGGAATGGTTACCTTTGATCTTAATTTGTTTGAACCTTGGTGAATTAATGAATTTTAACAAAGTTTGGTGTGATTCACACAAGGGAGGATCCTAGTTTCAATATGGTTTGAACTCCGGTGCCAACTAGGAACACTCTCTCACCGTGTATAGGCCAACTAACTCGGGACTTCAAAAGGGTACAACCTGCCCGGCGTCCGTGAGGGAATCCACGGGTGCGGGGACTTATGGAGGCTTGGTTTGGGAACTTCCAATCCAAAGAAACGGAATGCTCAATGGAGGGTCCTTCCTTCAGCAAGAGGGTGTGTGGAATCCTAGTGTAGAGAGAGGAGGTCTCTCAAACCAAATGCAAAGATGAATGCAATGCTATGGAAGAATATCTAAACTGGCACAATAAAAGGACAATAGATGAAAGAAGTGAATATACAACAGGAAGTGTACAATGATGCAACCAGAGAAGATGGCAATCAGAACCCCGACAGAGGATGTAGGTGAAATATCCTCTGGTGATTATCACGCTATATGTCCCCAGCGCGATCTATAGAAAGTGCTATGGACACATAGCGCGATATTCGACAGTGAGGAAGGGCTCAAAATCAAATAAACACACACACTGATGTACTGATAAGCAGGCAACTAGAAGCACGAACGTGGTAGCACAAAGTGTCCCACCGTGATCGCCAATTTGTAGATTCAATTAAAAATCCACTTAATGGAATTATTAAGAATTATGCAAAAGATGGAAAAGCATGCACGAGGTGCTAAGATGGAGTTTGTGATCGCCAGAGACGCGAGGCCTCAAATGATATAAACAATAACAATATGGGAGGGATCGCGAAAAATACCTTAAGCGCGGGTGATTGTGAGTGCTACTTTCTCTTCCAATCGGCTGGCCGATGAAGAGAGTTCTTCAACTTATTACCCTTGCAAAAAAAAGACACAAACACTAATAAAGAATATGGAATTAGAACATGGTGAGTGTAGCATCAATTCTTAATAAAAATATGAGCATGAAAGTATGATGAAGAACACACCTTAAGGGTGTTGACCCTTAAACCCCTATGCAAGAAGGGTAGAAAAATATGAATGTATGAAGATGCAAATATATGAATAAGGGGAAAGAGTGCAAGAGTTGCACTAAAGGGGAGGTTTCTCAACATGGTTGAGAGATATTAAAAAAACAATAATAAGATATGAATATGCATGCATATGAACAATGATAATAAAAGTAGAAACAAAAATAGACAAAGGAAGCCTGTTGCTTTTGGCTTTGATTCTCGATGGTGAGAAATCTTCCAAAGGATGAAGAAATTAGTATAGGAGTTCCTCCTTCAGCCAGCAGTAGCAACCTGCGTGAAAGAAAGAAAGAAGAAGAAAAACAATAGAAAAAAACAACAGAAGAAGAACAACGTCGGAGGGAAGAAGAAAAGGAAGAATCCGAACCACCCCTTAACAGAGCTGAATAAGCTCTATAAAAACGGTCGAATCAAGAGATAGAAGGATAATAATGGGCAAGAGCCCAAGGAGGGAAGGATAAGAATGGGCAAGGTGACCAAACGAAGCAGGGACTCTCTGGGAAAGGGCTGCGTCCGTTTAGAACACGAAAATGAAACACGACTTGAACAAGGGCGTTAATTAAAGAATTGACGACCTACCAGAGGGCTTTATTTCAAAAACACGCCTAAGATAAAGGCGTTAATTCCTTTACTTGTGAAAGACGTCTGAATGTGAGGCGTTAATTAAAAAACATCAAATTATGGCCATTTTTCATTTCTCAATATTATTTTCCCATTTTTTATGTGGAGGTGCATCACATTGTACTGATTCCAAAGACTATTTTTGCGTATTTTTCTGACACCCGGAAGGCCACCAAATCACCTCTGGAATGAGGTTGAAAATAATATTAAAATAACCAATTGGAAAGTGACGTCCGTGCCATATGTCGTTAATTCAATTTTTTTAATTTTTATTTTATTTAAAATAAAGGTAACGTCCTATTCTTGGTCGTTAATTCTAAAAAATTCTGAAAAAACTTCAGAAAATTCTAGAAAAATAGGAAATTGAGAGAAATGGACGCCCTCACTATATGTCGTTAATTTTATTTTATTTTCTTTTAATTTTATTAAAAAGAAATGACGCCCCTCTTCAAGTCGTTAATTCTGAAAAATTCATAAAAATAGAGAAAAATGCCCAGAAAATCTAGAAAAATCTATAAAAATAGAAAAAAATAAGAAAAGGGAGACAAAAGGGAGAAATCCAAGAAAAGTGAGAAAAATCACTCAAACAAAGTTAATTTGAGGGTCAAATTAGGGCATTACAAGGTAATATGAGATGTGCTCACAGTAACGTCAATTTTGGCGTGTCTACAGTGACCCGAGTGACACGGGCGCGCCGGAAGAAAGCCGCGGAGAAGGAATCGGCAACCATCCTTCCTCCTGTTGTATCTTTTGAAGAGTTTGAGGCTTCTCGCGCACAAGGGCTAGAGGCCGAAGGTAGGCTCTTCTTTTCTTCTGAGTGCACTAGCTTGTTTCGACCGCTTGGGGTGGCCCATGCTGACAGCTGCCGATACAGCTACCGCGGTCGTCGGATCGGAGGCGACGGTAGATGTAGCGGCTAGGGACGGGGCAGAGGAAGTCCCCACTGCTCCCGTAGAAAGGGATCTGCCCTCTCCAACACCCTGGCGGGAGATGGAAGGTAATCTATAGTTTAGTTGCGATAGCAACGCAAATCTTCGTATCTTCAGCCGCCTTGACCCCTTTTCGCTGTGAATTGTAGTCGATATACAACCACCATTGTTCCCGGGCTCGGAGAGCACAGAGGAGGTTGTCCCCTCGGGGCAGGGAGAACCCGCCCCTGAGGTATCATCTATTGCTGCCCTTGGTGTGGAGAGCACCGGGAAGGCTCCCGCCGAGGGTGATGCTCCTGCTGGCGAGGCTCCTACTTCGACGGCGGAGCGTCCTGAGAGAGCAGAGGGGTCTTCCTCCTCTGAGCATGTAGATTATGGTGGCGGCTCTAGTGACGAGGAGCCATCACTGCTTGATTTTGAGACCAACGATGCTGGGGTGTCCTCGACCTATGAGAGTGACTATCCGACTTTCAGCCCGGCCCGGTTATCATGGGGCGGTCCTGTGCCATCATTATCGCTTACGGGTGAGGAGGCTGGCACTGGGGGAGCTGCTCTTAAAGATTTGAGCTTAGTCCCGGCCGAGGTAAGGACCTATCCAGGACCGATGCTTACCATGCTTCTTTTCTCCTTCTTCTAGCCAGGTTTTAACTGTATATATATCTGATGCAGACTGAGGTGGCGCTGCCAACTATGACGATGCAGATACCACTCCCGGCCCTGGGAACAGGCCAGGCGACTTTCCCGTCCATCCTGCTGCCCATCGCATTGCGGTACCCAAAGGATCATGCAGCCGCAATGGTTCCAGTTGGTCCCGGAGCGCTCGTGGAAGTTGATAGTTCGGCAGTAGCCGGAGATTCTCCGCCAAGGGAGGCTGCACAGCAGTCAGTTCTGGAGAAGGGTGGCTCTGCTGAGATAGAAGCCGGGGAGATTATTGAGGGACGGACGTCCTCGGTGCTCGAGGTTCTTGTTGGACTCCCACCCCAAGGGACCGGCAAAGAGATTGTTGTTGTTGAGGATCTAGCCACCGCATCTGCCGGTGTGGTTGTTCCCAGTGGTAGTGGGCTGCAGCTTATGCCGTCGTCATCCTCCGGGATGGCTGATGATATATGGGCTGTCGTGGATGGCAGAGTAGAGTTCGAACTGCCCGAGACGTCGCCACTTGGTCTTCAGTCCTCGAGTGATCTCGTGTGGCAGTTCCTGGGGACCCTCCAGCAGACCGTAACAGCCAGTTGGGATTTAACTTATATTCAGCTGAGGGGCTTGATAGAGCATCTGTCCCGCTCGCTGCTGGCCCTCGGTTGTCCCATGGACGACTGGACTCCGCGGGTGATCCTGCTCCTGAAGTATGTGAACCGGAGGGAGTTCTTGGGCCGGGAGGCAGCTGACCAGCTGGCGGCCATATCATTGGAGCGGGCTGAAAACAAGACGGCCCTTATTTCTCTGCAAGAGACCACGGCGAGGGCGAGGGACGAAGCCAACGCCTCTTTACAACGCCGGAGCTCCCTGACGGCCCGGATGACGGCATTGCGGGCCGAACTTTCCAGGATAGAGGCTGAGCTTGAAGAAGTAGATCGCCTGGGGGTCCAAAAGGTTGAGGATGCTGAGATGGCTGAAGGACAAGCTGCTTCCCTGGAGATGAAGCTATCCGAGCTGGAGGCCACCAAGTTCAGATTGCAAGAACTGATCCGTCATCCCTCCCTGGGTATTCCTATGCTGGAGGACATCTTCCGACGCCCTTTGCCGTAGTCTCTTTTCTTTATGTGCTCCCTTTTAATGCACCTTATGTATTCCAGGGCATGGCCCATGTAATCATGTGCTTTTTACTTCATAGTAATGAAAAATCTCCATCCTGATTTTGAATGAAGACTCCATCTTGTCATTTTTTTCTTTTCATTTGCCTGTTGATTCTAGTCCGAGTGTATGGGTCACCAGGGCAGGAGAGTGCTCATGCCTTCAGGGAAGGGGTGAGGTGTTCACTCCACCGCGCCGCGAATTTTCTCGAGACTAGAAACGGCCTATGCCGGCCGAGAGTTCGGGGGACTCAGGAGGGCATAATGAAACTGATGGATACACGGTCCTGCCGAGAACGGCCAGAACCGAGAACGGGTAGCAACCGGTCTTGCCGATGGTGACAAGGGTCGAAGGGGGTAGACGGTCTTGCTGATGGTGACAAAAAATCGGATAGGTAGCGATCGATCTTGTCGATGGTGACAAGGGTCGAAAGGGGTAGACGGTCTTGCCGATGGTGACAAAAACCGGATAGGTAGCGACCGATCTTGCCGATGGTGACAAGGGTCCAAAGGGGTAGACGGTCTTGCCGATGGTGACAAAAACCGGATAGGTAGCGACCGATCTCGCCGATGGTGACAAGGGTCGAAAGGGGTAGACGGTCTTGCCGATGGTGACAAAAACCGGATAGGTAGCGACCGATCTTGTCGATGGTGACAAGGGTTGAAAGGGGTAGAAGGTCTTGCCGATGGTGACAAAAACCGGATAGGTAGCGACCGATCTTGCCGATGGTGACAAGGGTCGAAAGGGGTAGACGGTCTTATCGATGGTGACAAAAATCGGATAGGTAGCGACCGATCTTGCCGATGGTGACAAGGGTCGAAAGGGATATAGACACTAGACATGTGTAAGTGGGATATCGGATGAAGACCCTCGCGCCGACCTCGGAAATGGCCTTTGGACGACGGATGGTTCATCACTATTCACCATTCATTTTTATTCACATTACTGACCTAAGCGCCCTTTCGGGTTTTCGCCGAAGCCAGCCCCCTCTTGCTTTTACCCACGTGCCCTTTCGGGTTTTCACGCGGCGAGGTACCCGATTTTACCTGCGACGCCCTTTCGGGTTTTCGCCACAGCTGGGTTATAGCCATTTTTGCACTTGCCATGATATAGGAGCAAGTCTGGCGGGGTATCTTTATTTTTTAACCCCAATTTCTTTTCCTTCTTTTTTTTTTCTTTATCCTTTTTTGTTTTTGAATTCGAGATTCAGAAGAACTGGACCGCGGGAACGCTGACCGTCCTTGTCGATAAGGACAAGGGTTGGTCTTAGGTTTATCTCGTCGACACTGGTTAAATGTCGAAGTAAGGACGTGGCTTATTAACAAGGATGTAGGATCCAAGTTCAAGAGTAGAGATCGACCGTTCTCGCCGATGATGGCGAGAGTCGAAAAGGATTTATTCGTCGACGTATGCTACTGCCGAAACAAGGATGGGGTTGTCAACAGGGATGTAAGGTCCAAGTTGAGGGTAGAGATCGACCGATCTCCTCGAGGATGACGGGGGTCGAAAAGGATTTGTTCGTCGGCATATATCACTGCCGAAACAAGGATGGGGTTGTCAACAGGGACGTAGGGTCCAAGTTGAGGGTAGAGGTCGACCGATCTCGCCGATGATGACGAGGGTCGAAAATGACGTGTTAAAGGATTTCCGGCGGGACTTTGATGATCGTCCCTTTCGGAGTTTTATTGGGTGGAGGATAGGAGAGGCATTTGGGAAATTACCACTTTACCGACTCAGGCGCCCTTTTGGGTTTTCGCCGAAGCCAGCCCCCTCTTGCTTTTGCCCACGCGCCCTTTCGGGTTTTCACGTGGCGGGGTACCCGATTTTGCCTGCGACGCCCTTTCGGGTTTTCGCCACAGCCGGGTTATAGCCATTTTTGCACTTGTCCCGATATGGGAGCAAGTCCGGTGGGGTATCTCTATTTTTAACCCCATTTTTATTTTGACTTCTTTCTTTTCTTCCACTTTTTTTTTATTCGGAATGCGAACCGAGAGAGGGTAGCTTGATCGGGGCGAAATGTCGCTAACCAAGGAAAGGTAGCTTGATTAGGGCGGAGAGCCGCCAGCCAAGGAGAGGGTAGCTCGATCAGGGCAGAGTGCCACTGACCGATGAAAAGTAGTTTGATCAGGGCTGAGTGCCGCTAACCAAGGAAAAGTAGCTTGATTAGGGCGGAATACCGCTAATCAAGGAGAAGTAGCTCGATTAGGGTGGAGTGCCACTGAACCAAGGGAGAAGGTAGCTCGGTTAAGGCGGAGTGCCATTAAACAAGGAAAGGGTAGCTCGGTTAAGGCGGAGTGCCGCTAACCAAGGAGAAGGTAGCTCGGTTAGGGTGGAGTGCCACTAACCAAGGGGAAGGTAGCTCGGTTAGGGCGGAGTGCCACTAGCCAAGGAGAAGGTAGCTCGGTTAGGGCGGAGTGCCACTAACCAAGGGGAAGGTAGCTCGGTTAGGGCAGAGTGCCACTAACCAAGGAAAGGGTAGCTCGGTTAAGGCGGAGTGCCGCTAACCAAGGAGAAGGTAGCTCGATTAGGGCGGAATGCCGCTAACCAAGGAAAGGGTAGCTTGGTTAGGGCGGAGTGCCACTAAATAAGGAAAGGGTAGCTCGATTAGGGCAGAATGCCGCTAACCAAGGAAAGGTAGCTCGGTTAGGGCGGAGTGCCATTAGACCAAGGGAAAGGTAGCTCGGTTAGGGCGGAGTGCCGCTAACCAAGGAGAAGGTAGCTCGGTTAGGGCGGAGTGCCGCTAACCAGGAAAGGGTAGCTCGATTAGGGCGGAATGCCGCTAACCAAGGAAAGGGTAGCTCGGTTAGGGCGGAGTGACACTAGACCAAGGGAAAGGTAGCTCGGTTAGGGCGGAGTGCCGCTAACCAAGGAGAAGGTAGCTCGGTTAGGGTGGAGTGTCACTAACCAAGGAGAAGGTAGCTCGGTTAGGGCGGAGTGCCGCTAACCAAGGAAAGGGTAGCTCGATTAGGGCGGAATGCCGCTAACCAAGGAAAGGGTAGTTCGGTTAGGGCGGAGTGCCACTAGACCAAGGGAAGGGTAGTTCGGTTAGGGCGGAGTGCCACTAGACCAAGGGAAAGGTAGCTCGGTTAGGGCGGAGTGCCACTAACCAAGGAGAAGGTAGCTCGGTTAGGGCGGAGTGCCACTAGCCAAGGAAAGGGTAGCTCGGTTAGGGCGGAGTGCCACTAGCCAAGGAAAAGGTATTCCGACCAATCACTCGGGGTGTGTCGGCTGCGCCGCATGATACAGCTTAATGTGTTTTTCGTTGAGGGGAGAGAACTGGATGACTCCTTTGTGGTCTACAAGGACGTAGGCACCCCCTTCATATACTCGGCGGACGATATACGGTCCGACCCAATTTTCGACTAGCTTCCCTTTGGGGTTAGAGGCCATCACTTCTCTTCTTTTGACCATCACCAGGTCTCCTTTCTTGAACTCTCGACCCTTGACTAACTTGTCAAAAGCGCGGGCCATGCGAGCTTGGTAGAGTTAGATGTTTTGTTGCGCCCGGAGGCGTTTTCCTTCGAGCTCAGCGAGCTCTTCCAATCTTCTTTCTGCATTGGTCTGCTCCCCACTGACTAATACATGCTGGATGGCAACTCGCAATGAAGGAACTTCAAGTTCAATCAGCACTACAGCTTCCGACCCATAGACAAGGGAGAAAGGTGAACAGCCGGTTGGGGTCTTGTAGACAGTACGATAAGCCCAAAGTGCTTCGTACATCCTTTCTTCCCAATCCTTTTTGTTAGACTTGACAGTCTTTGCCAGTAGCGTGCACAATGTCTTGTTAAAGGCTTCTGCGAGTCCGTTGGCTTGAGGGTTGTAGGGGGACGATGTCCTCCAGTCAATTTTGTATTTGTCGGCTAGCCGATAAACCTTCTGGTTTCTGAAATGACTGCCATTGTCAGAGATGATTCGGCTGGGGATCCCGAACCGGAATATTACATTCTGCCGGAAGAATCTTGCAACTAGTTCTCCGGTCACATCTCTTAGTGCTACTGCCTCCGCCCATCTGGAGAAATAGTCTGTAGCTGCTAAGATGTATTTGCACCCTGATGAAGATGCTGGTAGTGGCCCTACCACGTCCGTGCCCCATTGAGCAAACGGCCAACTTGGTAGAGTGGGATGCAGTGGCACTGGAGGTCTCCTCGACACATTCGCGTGTTCTTGACATTTCTGACAAGCCTTGGCAAATTTGCAACAATCATTAAACATAGTGGGCCAATAATAACCCAGCTTCTTTATCTCAATTTTCATTTTCGGGCCAGCCTGGTGTGCTCCAGCTGATCCTGCATGAACTTCTTGCATCACCTGTCCCGCCTCTGCTGAAGACAAGCAACGGAGTAGGACTTTCCTTCGGGCATCTGCCATAATTCGGAACAAGGTCCCGCTTCTCATCTCGTAAGAATCCTTGATCCTCAGGAGCTTCATTCTCTGTTCCTTTTCTTTTGGAAGTTGCTGGTGTTGAAACCAGCGTAGGAGATACTCTCGCCAGTCGGGCTGCTGAGCCCCTTCGATGACTGCTACTTCCATCTCTTGTTCATCGATGGGGACCTCAATTACGCTGGGGACTTGTCGGCGGTTGATTACTGTTATATTCAGGCTTGTATCCGGCGGGACTGCCAATGAACTAGCCAACTTAGCGAGGGCGTCCGCCTGAACATTCTGGCCTCGATTGATGTGCTTGACGCTGATGAAGTAAAATCTTGACATCAGGCGAGTTGCCAACTGGTGATAGGGGAGGAGCTCTTGCTTTCGCACCTCGAACTCTCCTTCCAGCTGTTTTATAACTAGCATGGAGTCTCCGAATGCTTCCAGCATCTGAATTCCCATGGACAGAGCAATCTGCAACCTGATTATCAGGGCTTCATATTCTGCTTCATTGTTTGTGCATTGTTTGTTTATGGAGCAGGAAGTATGCACCACTTCTCCTTCCGGAGATTTCAGGACTATACCTGCCCCTGCTCTGACCCTGGATGACCCGGTAGCAGAGGCGTCAATTCTGGAAGCGCCATCAAAGTATAGTTGCCATGAGGAAGGCTGTACTTGGGCGGCTTCTAGGGTTTCATCCTCGGGAAGTTCCGGTTCCCACGGGCTTTCCCCGGGTATCGGATGTTCAGCAAAGAAGTCTGCAATAGCTTGACCTTTGATGGCCTTGCGCGGGACGTAGGAGACATCAAACTCCATAAGGATTACCGCCCACTTGCCTAGGCGGCCTTTGAGTGCCGGCTGGGACATAATATATTTCAGGGGATCCTCCTTGGACACCAAGCTGATTTCATGCGACAACATATAGTGCCGGAGTTTTTTGACGGCGAAGACTAGTGCCAGGCAGATCTTCTCAATATAAGTATATTTCTCTTCAGTTCTGACCAGTCTCCGACTGAGGTAATAGAGGGCTTGTTCTTTCCCTTCTTCATTGTTCTGGGCCAGCATTACCCCCAGAGAATTATGTGTAGCCGCTATATACAGTATCAACGGACGTCCCTTCACCGGTGCGCCCAATACTTGTCACGTCCCGAGCGCGGAAGATACCCGGAGATGCGCGACGTGTCTATATCAATCATGTCAATCAGAGTGGTCGTGTATTCGACACAAAGACAGAGATGCGCAAAATAGCAAGATAACCCAATCCTTTATTTCATAATGGATAGATTATTACAAATCCAATACTCGGTTTAATAAAAAGGAAAAGAATACATATTTGACTCAAGAAACTATAGAAAAGACTAGACGACACTTGTAGAAGCTCTATCACTTTCACTCTTGATCATTCCCATCCGATTGACTTCCATCGTCGTCGGACTTACCTGAAAAGTAAAAAGGGACAAACGGAATGAGCGAACGCTCAGTAGAAAATTATATCTCAAGTACTAGCAAGGGGTTTAAGTAATTACATCTTTCATGAATGCAATAAAGCTATGCATGCTCGCATAAAACGACAAGATAGAGAGAATGTAATATCAAAGAAATAAGATGGACTTAATCATGAACTTCCAACAAGATGACAAGTATATTCAAGGTATTCAAGCAAGTACGTTTAACAAGTCATGTCAAGAACTTTGGCTATCATGTATCAAGCAAGCAAGTAAATTACCATTTTTCGGGCCACGCATTTCATGTAAAGTCAAGTACGATTCAAGTACAAGATGTGTGTGGAATGTCCAATCAAGCAAGTCAAGTACTCGGTATAATGCCAGATACCTTATCATTTTAACTCCCATGGGCACAAGTACTTTCGGGTGCTCCTCCCAGGACCAGATCGGGCCCTATATGCGCAGGCATTTATCATGTGTTTTGACATCCACTCTTGTTTATAGCCAACATAGAATTTCAATAATCAAGCTTGTAGACACGTATGACAACTTTGATAGAATAGAGTCCAAAATATGACAAAGGACATAGAATGGCGATAATAACGGTATAATCACGATATCGATAAAACTAGGTAGAACATGATTCCCTTAACTTGGGTACCATGACAAATCAGTATGGACATTCTTTATATAGAATTGAGGTCCACATGAACAGTATATCAAAGGTAAGATACCCTCATTCTTATCATAGAATTGAGGTTTACAAGAATGGCATGATATGGCATGATGTCATCATCCGATTAAGAATTTCTTATGATATACTCTTTGTATAATCATAAGGGTCGGTATCCCATGTTTCTTCAGAGTGACATGGCATCAATGGTGTAATGGATTTTTAGGGTACAACCAGCTCAGTCGGCCTTGAGGGAATCCAAGGCTACGAGGAGTCTTACGGAGGTCTCTATGACTAACTCGCTAGTCCAAAGGAACGGAATGTCCAATGGAGAGCTTGTATGTCAATGAGAGTTGAGTGTGATCGATAAATCAACGTGAAAAGTGGGACTATACTCACGGAGTGGAGAATAGTGCCGATATATGTATATAAATATATATTGAAACAATCGTTTAACAGTAACGGGTTAAAAATAGTTTACAGTAAAATAACGACTTAGGTCAAGTCGTTTCTCAAGTAATTAACGCCTAACAGAAGGGCGTTTACATATGTTTCTATTTTGCAGAATTTTCATTAGTTCAGTAATTTATCTAAAACACGCCTTGGTCAAGGTCGTTTCTTCAAGATCTGACGACTACACCAGAAGGCGTCTTATTGTTTACATATTTGACAGAATACAATTAATTTTCAGGAATTATCAAAAGCGCGCCCTGGACAGGGGCGTTACTATTTAATTCTATTTTTCAGAATATATAAATTTCAGGATTTTAACCGATACACGCCCTAGGAAGGGTCGTTACCTTTCAGATTCACGCCCTATGAGGGGGCGTTAATATGTGGAAAACGACTTTGTCCAAGTCGTTAATTCAAGTTCCTTCAGAAACTTTAAGGACAGTAACAATTTCAGGATAACAGAGGAACGAATGTAATATCATGACAGTAAAGTTAGCAGGTTGAAGACAGAGGATCATGCATTATTTTATAATCATGATTTCATAGATAATCAATTCTTAAGATGGGTGATTAACGGTTTAAAGAAATTAACGCCTGAGTACGGGGCGTTAAACATGAAATTAACGACCTGGGAAGAGTCGTTTCATGTGAATTAGCGCCCTTGACAGGGGCGTCTCTTTCAAAATATTACAGAAAACGCATGGAAACTATAATAACCGTATGCATGACATGCTTATATATATATATCTTGCATTAATTTCATTTGGGCTACAATAACTTGAGAAAACCTACTTTGAGACTTGAAGATGAACTCTGAAGGATTTGGTGAGAAGCCTAATACTCTGAAGCTTCAACTGCAACTCAATAACAGCCGTAGCAACAGCAAGAAGAAGAACAATCGTTTCTTCAGAAATCTTCACTCTACCGTCAACCTGTAGAGGGAGAGAAAAGGAAGGAAGATGAAGATATTTAAATAATCTTCACAGATATAACCGAAGTTTTTAGGGAAAAGATAGAAGAACAGTACCTTGTTCTTCACGTTCGACAAGCAGACTTCCTACAAATAAGAGAAGATCAATTAATGTTCTTCACACGATCGTATAACAGAGAAAACGATGAGGAATAACCTTTGGTTCTATACATACCGTAGCAGCAGTCGACCAAATAGATTCTAGGGTTCGAGCAGAAGATTATTTATAGGGATTTAGGGGGTCCAATTAGGGTTAGAGTTCTAGTGGAAGTAATGCTTCCAATATAGAGTCATTACCACCTTTTAACTCTTTCTAATACTTATCCATTACCCTGGATAAGCTCTGGGACGAACGGTTCCCGAATGGAATTAACGACTTTGGTCAGGGCGTGTATTCTTTAATTAACGCCTTGCATAAGGGCGTTTCTTAAAAAGCGCCTTAAAAAAGGGCGTTTCGTGTTTTAAAACACGCCCAAGATAGGGGCGTTTCTTTTACTTACCTATTTGGTCGCGTGAAAACTGACGACCGTAGGTGTGGGCGTCCTTTCTTTATTCACGCCATGGATAGAGGCGTTTCTTTATAAATTAACGCCTTAATAAGAGGCGTTATTTTTAATTTGTTTTATTTCGTCCAATTAACCCTATTCCTTTTATATATATTACTTCTGTAATATATATGTTTTAATTCATTTCAATTATTCATTTATTAGGGTTGCTACACCCTCCCCCACTTAAAAAGAATTTGGTCCCCAAATTCAATATATATATAATTATACACGTGGAGAGTGTAGGACATATACCTCTTAGAATAACTCGGGAAATCGTTTCTTCATAGATTCCTCGGTCTCCCATGTCGCTTCGTGTTCAGGAATCTTATTCCATTGTACCTTAAGCATGGGAATAACCTTATTCCTTAGAGCTCGTATTTCTCGATCTAATATCTTTAAAGGCCTCTGTTCATAGGTGAGATCTTTCTGGATCTCCAGATCTCCATGCTCAATAATATGTGACGGATCGTGCACATACTTCTTCAACATAGATATGTGAAATACATTGTGTACCTCGGACAACTGAGGAGGCAACGCGATGCGATAAGCAACCTCGCCAACTCTTTCGAGTACCTCAAATGGTCCGATGAATCTTGGCGTAAGCTTGCCCTTAACACCAAATCTTCGTATGCTACGTCCAGGGGATATTTTAAGAAATACATGATCTCCAACCTGGAATTCAAGATCTCTTCTCCTGGTATCAGCATAAGCCTTTTGCCTTGTCTGAGCAACTTGTAATCTTTCTCTGATTACCTGTATCTTCTCAGTTGTATCCCTTACCATGTCTGGACCTAATAGTTGTTTCTCTCCAACTTCGTTCCAACATATGGGAGATCGGCAACTCCTTCCGTATAAGGCTTCGAAAGGTGCCATTTGGATACTAGCTTGGTAGCTATTATTATATGCAAATTCAACTAAAGGTAAGTGGTCATGCCAGCTTCCTCCAAAGTCAATAATGCATGCTCTCAGCATATCTTCAACAACTTGATTAGTTCGCTCGGTCTGACCATCCGTTTGTGGGTGAAAAGCAGTACTAAAGTTGAGCCTTGTTCCCAACGAATGTTGTAATCCCTTCCAAAAATGAGAAGTAAAACGGGGATCTCTGTCAGACACGATTGAGACAGGAATTCCATGTATCCTGACTATTTCCTTGATGTACAGTGCAGCTAGCACATCAATTGACCATCGGCTCTTTATTGGCAAGAAATGTGCCGATTTAGTTAATCGGTCAATGATAACCCAGATTCCATCATGTCCTCCTTTAGATTTAGACAAACCCATGATGAAGTCCATACCAATATCCTCCCATTTCCACTTAGGAATATCTAGAGGATGTAGTTTTCCAGCAGGCTTTTGGTGTTCCGCCTTGACCTGTTGGCATGTGAGACAACGTGATACATAGTCCGCTATTTCTCTTTTCATATTGGGCCACCAAAAGTTCCTCTTTACATCTTGGTACATTTTAGTTGATCCAGGATGAATAGTGTATCTTGATCTGTGAGCTTCATCTAAGATCTTCTTCTTTAATTCCGGACAATCGGGTATACAAGTTCTATCTTTGAATGATAATCTTCCATCAGAAGTTAGTTGAAAATCAGATTGTCCTTCTAATCTGCCTTTGATTTCTACTAATATAGGATCATCATCCTGAAGTGTTTGTATCTCAGATAATAAATCTGACTGTATGCTTACATGAGATAGTGTGACAAATTTGGATTCCGTGTCCAAGCTTATATTGAGCTCGGAGAATTGTTCAAGTAACCTCCATTCTTGCATCATACAATTTGCTATCATTGCTCTCGGCTTTCGACTAAGGGCGTCAGCAACATAATTGCCCTTTCCGGGATGGTATTGTATATTGAAGTCGAAGTCCTTGAGATATTCTAGCCAGCGTCTTTGTCTCATGTTTAGCTCCTTTTGTGAAAATAGATATTTGAGACTTTTGTGATCGGAGTATACAGTAAACTGTACTCCATATAAGTAGTGTCTCCATATCTTTAGGGCAAATACTACCGCGACCAGTTCTAAGTCATGGACGGGGTAATTCTCCTCATGCTTCTTCAGTTGACGTGAAGAGTATGCTATGACCTTTCCTTGTTGCATTAGGACACATCCAAGGCCAATGCCAGAAGCATCAGTGTAGACCTCGAATTTCTCTCCTTCTGTTGGTAGAGCTAACACTGGAGCTGTAGTGAGATGATCTTTGAGAGTTTGGAAACTTCTTTCACATTCCTCACTCCATTCATATCGGATCTCCTTACGAGTTAACCTTGTAAGTGGCACGGCGATTGTTGAGAAGTCTTTGATGAATCGCCTGTAATAGCCTGCAAGACCTAAGAAACTTCTGATCTCGCTAGCATTGGTTGGTCTTTCCCATTTCCTAACTGCTTCAACCTTTGACGGATCTACAGATAATCCATCCTTGGATATCACATGTCCGAGAAAAGCCACTTCTTCAAGCCAGAATTCGCATTTGCTGAGCTTAGCATATAATTGATTTGTCCTCAAGATTTGTAATGAAATCCTCAAATGCTCTTCATGTTCTTCCTTAGTCTTGGAGTATATCAATATATCATCAATGAAAACCACCACAAATTGATCTAGATAAGGCCTGAATATGCTATTCATCAACTGCATAAAGGCAGCAGGGGCATTTGTTAGTCCAAAAGGCATAACAACAAATTCATAATGGCCATACCTGCTTCTGAACGCAGTTTTATGAATATCTTCGTCTTTAATCCTCAATTGATGATAACCAGACCTGAGATCAATCTTGGAGAAATATTTGGATCCAGAAATCTGATCAAATAATTCATCGATTCTCGGCAGTGGATACTTGTTTTTGATAGTAAGATGATTCAACTGTCGATAGTCGATACACAATCTCATGGATCCATCCTTCTTCCTTACAAATAGGACTGGGGCTCCCCACGGGGAAGTACTTGATCTAATGAACCCTTTTTGAATCAATTCCATCAATTGCTTCTTTAATTCTTTTAGTTCTGTAGGGGACATTCTATAGGGTGCCTTTGAAACAGGACCAGCACCAGGGGCTAAGTCGATGGTAAAGGCCACATCTCTTTGCGGGGGTAATCCCGGCAATTCTTCCGAAAATACGTCTGGAAATTCTCGCACTACCTGAATGTCCTCTATCTTGGTTTCTTTAGCTTCTTTAATAGTGACAAAAGCAAGGAAGGATACACATCCTTTCTTGACGAGCTTGCTTGCTCGAAGAGCCGAAATAAGAGGGGATTTGCTTCGACTCTTAGGACTAGTATAAGTCAGTTCCGAAAATTCCTTGAAAACAATCTTGCTATCACGGCAATCAACCGTTGCCTGGTATTTGGATAACCAATCTGCTCCTAGTATAACATCTTACTCTTTTAGATCTAAGCAGATAAGATCAATAGGAAAATTCTTTCCTCGAACCAATACCTCACAGTTTTGGTAATGATGTGTGATATCCGTCTCGTTTCCGAGAGGAGTAGACAATATTAACTTCATCCATTCTGGTTCTAGAGGTAATGGGTCAGCAAACTTCTTGGAAATAATGGAATGCGATGCACCCGTATCAAATAAGACATGTGCATATTTGGAACAAATTTTTAATGTACCTTCCACCAATCCGCCTTCTTCTTCTGGTTCGGTCTCTTGGATTGCATGAAGACGCGCGTTCCTTGTCACTGGGCGTTTACCCTTACCGTCTTGGTCATTCATTAATGGACAATCGGGAATCCGATGTTCACGACTCCCACAACGGAGACATGCTCCTAATTTCCTCCAGCATTCTTCTGTTTTGTGACCAGCCTTGTCACAATGCTTGCATACTACGTTTGAAGGTGTAGTGGTGATAGAGAAAGGCTTGGATTTCTTGAACTTCTGATCTTGAGAGGAAGAACCTCCATTATTGGGCCTCTTCTTAAAGTTGGGTTTAAAAGAACCCGAACTTGTGACTTGCTCCTTTTTGTCTTTCCCACGGATCCTATCAGATAGTTCCGTGGCATCTTCAAGCAACTGAGCTCGGCGCACTATTTCAGTATAAACTTGAATATCCATAGGCGCCAGTTGAGTAATGTAGTGGGGCCTAAGCCCATTAAGAAATCTATGGGCTTTCATCTTTTCCGTGCTAATTAAATGCTTAGCATATCTAGACAGTCTAGAAAACTGTGCTTCATAATCAGCCACCGATAAAGATCTTTGCTTTAATGCGGCAAATTCGGCGGCCTTCTTTTCCTGGACCCTATCAGAGAAATATTTGGCGTTGAAATATTCAACGAATTCACCCCATGTAACTTGAGTTGGGTCAATAGTAGCTTCAATCGACTCCCACCAGCATCTAGCATCCTTTTCTAACTGGAAAGTAGCTAATAAGACTTTGTCCTGATCCGTGCATTGCATAACACGGAATATACGTTCAATCTCCCGAACCCAATGCTCGGCATCGTCTGGATCGGTCGATCCCATGAACTTCGGGGGATTCATATTCTTGAATGCTTGGTGTAAGCTTCCAGCTCGTGGAGCACCACCTTGTGCTACCTGTTGTAGCACTTGGGTCATCCCTTGAAGGGTACGCTGCATGTTGCGCCATTGAGCACGTTCGGCAGCCATTATCCTACAATTACAATAGCTAAGTTAGTATTATATCACTATGATCTTATAAAGGACTCATTGATCATTTAACCCTTGGTTCTACCCACTCTCACTTGGTTAAAGGTTTTGAAACCTATCCTTGGACTTCGGTTTCCTAGGAATTGAATACCTTAGGCTCTGATACCACAAAGACTGTCACGTCCCGAGCGCGGAAGATACCCGGAGATGCGCGACGTGTCTATATCAATCATGTCAATCAGAGTGGTCGTGTATTCGACACAAAGACAGAGATGCGCAAAATAGCAAGATAACCCAATCCTTTATTTCATAATGGATAGATTATTACAAATCCAATACTCTGTTTAATAAAAAGGAAAAGAATACATATTTGACTCAAGAAACTATAGAAAAGACTAGACGACACTTGTAGAAGCTCTATCACTTTCACTCTTGATCATTCCCATCCGATTGACTTCCATCGTCGTCGGACTTACCTGAAAAGTAAAAAGGGACAAACGGAATGAGCGAACGCTCAGTAGAAAATTATATCTCAAGTACTAGCAAGGGGTTTAAGTAATTACATCTTTCATGAATGCAATAAAGCTATGCATGCTCGCATAAAACGACAAGATAGAGAGAATGTAATATCAAAGAAATAAGATGGACTTAATCATGAACTTCCAACAAGATGACAAGTATATTCAAGGTATTCAAGCAAGTACGTTTAACAAGTCATGTCAAGAACTTTGGCTATCATGTATCAAGCAAGCAAGTAAATTACCCTTTTTCGGGCCACGCATTTCGTGTAAAGTCAAGTACGATTCAAGTACAAGATGTGTGTGGAATGTCCAATCAAGCAAGTCAAGTACTCGGTATAATGCCAGATACCTTATCATTTTAACTCCCATGGGCACAAGTACTTTCGGGTGCTCCTCCCAGGACCAGATCGGGCCCTATATGCGCATGCATTTATCATGTGTTTTGACATCCACTCTTGTTTATAGCCAACATAGAATTTCAATAATCAAGCTTGTAGACACGTATGACAACTTTGATAGAATAGAGTCCAAAATATGACAAAGGACATAGAATGGCGATAATAACGGTATAATCACGATATCAATAAAACTAGGTAGAACATGATTCCCTTAACTTGGGTACCATGACAAATCAGTATGGACATTCTTTATATAGAATTGAGGTCCACATGAACAGTATATCAAAGGTAAGATACCCTCATTCTTATCATAGAATTGAGGTTTACAAGAATGGCATGATATGGCATGATGTCATCATCCCATTAAGAATTTCTTATGATATACTCTTTGTATAATCATAAGGGCCGGTATCCCATGTTTCTTCAGAGTGACATGGCATCAATGGTGTAATGGGTTTTTAGGGTACAACCAGCTCAGTCGGCCTTGAGGGAATCCAAGGCTACGAGGAGTCTTACGGAGGTCTCTATGACTAACTCGCTAGTCCAAAGGAACGGAATGTCCAATGGAGAGCTTGTATGTCAATGAGAGTTGAGTGTGATCGATAAATCAACGTGAAAAGTGGGACTATACTCACGGAGTGGAGAATAGTGCCGATATATGTATATAAATATATATTGAAACAATCGTTTAACAGTAACGGGTTAAAAATAGTTTACAGTAAAATAACGACTTAGGTCAAGTCGTTTCTCAAGTAATTAACGCCTAACAGAAGGGCGTTTACATATATTTCTATTTTACAGAATTTTCATTAGTTCAGTAATTTATCTAAAACACGCCTTGGTCAGGGTCGTTTCTTCAAGATCTGACGACTACACCAGAAGGCGTCTTATTGTTTACATATTTGACAGAATACAATTAATTTTCAGGAATTATCAAAAACGCGCCCTGGACAGGGGCGTTACTATTTAATTCTATTTTTCAGAATATATAAATTTCAGGATTTTAACCGATACACGCCCTAGGAAGGGTCGTTACCTTTCAAATTCACGCCCTATGAGGGGGCGTTAATATGTGGAAAACGACTTTGTCCAAGTCGTTAATTCAAGTTCCTTCAGAAACTTTAAGGACAGTAACAATTTCAGGATAACAGAGGAACGAATGTAATATCATGACAGTAAAGTTAGCAGGTTGAAGACAGAGGATCATGCATTATTTTATAATCATGATTTCATAGATAATCAATTCTTAAGATGGGTGATTAACGGTTTAAAGAAATTAACGCCTGAGTACGGGGCGTTAAACATGAAATTAACGACCTGGGAAGAGTCGTTTCATGTGAATTAGCGCCCTTGACAGGGGCGTCTCTTTCAAAATATTGCAGAAAACGCATGGAAACTATAATAACCGTATGCATGACATGCTTATATATATATATCTTGCATTAATTTCATTTGGGCTACAATAACTTGAGAAAACCTACTTTGAGACTTGAAGATGAACTCTGAAGGATTTGGTGAGAAGCCTAATACTCTGAAGCTTCAACTGCAACTCAATAACAGCCGTAGCAACAGCAAGAAGAAGAACAATCGTTTCTTCAGAAATCTTCACTCTACCGTCAACCTGTAGAGGGAGAGAAAAGGAAGGAAGATGAAGATATTTAAATAATCTTCACAGATATAACCGAAGTTTTTAGGGAAAAGATAGAAGAACAGTACCTTGTTCTTCACGTTCGACAAGCAGACTTCCTACAAATAAGAGAAGATCAATTAATGTTCTTCACACGATCGTATAACAGAGAAAACGATGAGGAATAACCTTTGGTTCTATACATACCGTAGCAGCAGTCGACCAAATAGATTCTAGGGTTCGAGCAGAAGATTATTTATAGGGATTTAGGGGGTCCAATTAGGGTTAGAGTTCTAGTGGAAGTAATGCTTCCAATATAGAGTCATTACCACCTTTTAACTCTTTCTAATACTTATCCATTACCCTGGATAAGCTCTGGGACGAACGGTTCCCGAATGGAATTAACGACTTTGGTCAGGGCGTGTATTCTTTAATTAACGCCTTGCATAAGGGCGTTTCTTAAAAAGCGCCTTAAAAAAGGGCGTTTCGTGTTTTAAAACACGCCCAAGATAGGGGCGTTTCTTTTACTTACCTATTTGGTCGCGTGAAAACTGACGACCGTAGGTGTGGGCGTCCTTTCTTTATTCACGCCATGGATAGAGGCGTTTCTTTATAAATTAACGCCTTAATAAGAGGCGTTATTTTTAATTTGTTTTATTTCGTCCAATTAACCCTATTCCTTTTATATATATTACTTCTATATTATATATGTTTTAATTTATTTCAATTATTCATTTATTAGGGTTGCTACAATACTGGAGGAGTCTTCAGATAGTCTTTTAGCTTGTCAAAGGCTGTCTGGCAATCTTCATCCCAATAAAAGGGAACATCTTTCATCATCAGCTTGTGAAAAGGCTGGCATCGCCCTGACAAATTGGAAATGAACCGTCGGATATAAGCCAAGCGGCCCTGTAGTGACCTCAGCTCGGAGATGTTCCTAGGTGGAGGTAACTCCTGAATCACCTTGATCTTTGCGGGGTCTATTTCGATTCCCCGATATCGGACGATGAAGCCCAAGAATTTTCCGCTCGACACTCCGAACGCACATTTCATAGGGTTCATTTTTAGCTCATGCTGCCTCAGCCTCTGAAAAACAATCCGGAGGTCTTGCAGATGATCTTCTTTTCTTCTGGTTTTGACCACCAGATCATCTATGCAGCACTCGACCTTGTGGTAGAGCAATTCATCAAATATTTTGGTCATTGCGCGCTGATAGGTTGCGCCAGCATTTTTCAGTCCGAATGGCATTCTCTTGTAATGATAAATGCCTTTAGGAGTTCGGAAAGCAGTATGGACCCGGTCATGTTCCGCAATCCAAATCTGATTGTAGCCAGAAGACCCATCCATGAACGACAGGGCTTCATGGCCGGTTGTAGCATCAATCATGACCTCGGTTATTGGTACCGGGAAATCATCTTTAGGGCAGGCTTTATTTAGATCTCGGAAGTCAACACAAATCCGGATCTGTCCATTCTTCTTTTTCACAGGGACGATATTCGCCAGCCATGTGGTGTACTGATTTTCTTCAACAAATCCCACATCAATGAGCTTGTCAACTTCAGCACAGATTCGGGTGATGAGCTCCGGCCTCATACGCCGCGGCGGCTACTTCACCGGCTCGGCTTCGGGGCTGATTGTTAGCTCGTGTTGTGAGACAGCAGGGTTTAGACCTGGCATCTCTTTATAAGTCCAGGCGAAGCAATCCCGGTATTCTAGCTGCAACTGGATGTACAGCTCCCGTTCTTCTGGGGATAGTTGGGCACTGAGGAAGGTGGGCCTAGGGTCCTCCTCATCTCCCAAGTTGACTTCTATTAGTTCATCGACTGTGGCTTGGCCTCCGTCTTCCATCTCCGGAGGTGCCGGTTGGAGGTCAACGAAGTCTGGAATACCATCTTGAGGGTCGAGTACTTCGACTTCCTCGTCAGACACTGCCAGAGCTTCTTGGGGTCCTCTTGCTTCTCGTGCTAGCGACTGTGTGGATGGATCTATTGCCATATCCGTTGCCGTTGCAGCTCCCGAGGGTGAGAGAACAGCTTCAGTGCTTGTAGATGAGGTTGCAGCCATGATAGGCCAGTAGTTGTTTGCCGCCGGACTCAGACAGCATATTGGATTTACAGCAGAAGTTGAAGGAGTCTCGCCCTCTGGGACAGTTGTATCTTCCGCAGAAGTGGCTTTTCCTTTTCCGGTAGCCGGCTCCCCTTGATTGGAGTAAACCAAGGCCTGCCTGATTGGTAGAAAGGGTGTTGAAGTCGTCATTAGTATGACTCCTGCGGAGGGAGAGATTTCTACTTCTTGAGTATCTTCGGCTTCGCTGCTGCTAGCCGTATCAAATTCGGCTTGAAAGGCCGTTTCTTCAGGAGGGACCTGCTCCCAGCATTGGCAGGAGATCAAGGTCTCCATTTGTTTATTCCCGGATAGAGCCAATTCAGCATGCTCTGCTTCCGCCGGATATTCATCAAAGGTTGCCCCCAGAGGGCTATCTTCAATTGGATAGAAGGTGGAGATGGTATCCACCTCGTACCGCCCACTGTAATAGTAGTCTTCCAGGGTGAAGCCCAGACCCGGATGTTGAGAGACACGTCTCATTTCTTTAGCCAGATTTGCAGGATACCACATCTTCTGGAAAGCTTCCTTGCGTTTTTGAGGTTGATCGGGAGGGATGTGTTGCTTTTGAAACATCCTGGCCGTCCGATCAGTGGTAAATGCCAGGCCCTGAACATGAACCCGCGGGTTAGCTAGATCCTCAGGGAGGCTGCAGTCTGTGTCCTCCCGAGTGGGATGCTCCTCAGCTGTATAGAACAAGCTACTGGGCCCATCTTCTTGTGTCACCTCCCAGGCTTTGAAAGGTTCGACAGTGGGATCATTGAGGCTGGAGACTGGCTTGGTGAGGCCGGCCGGGACTCCGATGCGGTCGTGCTGTCGATCAACATGCACTTCCTTAGCTTTGGGGTATAATGCTGGGGGTGTCACCCTGCCGACATTTCCAGAAGCCGTGATGTGGGAAACCACCTTCGGCTTGACATATCCGCGCGGTGGTGGTGGATACCAACCGTCACCCGATTTGTTCTTCGATGCCCCTACGGGGGCTCCATCTTCAGAAACCTTCCGAGGAGACCCCGTATATAGGTTGGCGTCCGCCAAGTGACATTCAAACACCTCGAATGGGTGGATGTCAGCAAATATCCTCTCCTCCTTCCCCTGGAGGCTGTATTTGA
This sequence comes from Amorphophallus konjac, assembly GCA_022559845.1. Taxonomy (NCBI): domain Eukaryota; kingdom Viridiplantae; phylum Streptophyta; class Magnoliopsida; order Alismatales; family Araceae; genus Amorphophallus; species Amorphophallus konjac. The sequence continues at coordinate 468,283,312 of CM040121.1, forward strand.
TACATTGGTGGAGCGTGGAGGGCACCACCATATTTTCATGCAGCCATGGGCGGCCGGGCAGTGCTTTGTAGGAGGTGCGAGAGTCAATGATATGAAACTGCACCGTTGTGGTGAAATCTGCCAGGGTCAGTGTGAATTCTGCCACTCCCATAGACACTTCACACTTTTGGTTGAAGCCAGCGATACGCATATCCCCGACTTTCTCGAGATGCACATTAAAGTGGTACCTTTCGTATATTCTATATGGCAGGATGTTAACTGCTGCACCAGGATCAACCAGAATCCGGTTCAGTTCTCTTCCGTTCAGGTGCCCTTTCATATATAGCGGCCTATTGTGACTGGCAGTAGGTAGTAGCAAGTCTTCTGGAGAGAAGGTCATACTGGCTTCTGATATAGCCTCAGCTATGCAGGCTTTAAAATGAGCAGGCGTCTGCAGAGCAGTGATGATCGCCTGTCGAGTCTCTTCACTCAAAGAGAGAATTTCCCAGATCGTAAATCGAGCAGGGAGCCTTCTTGAGCAACTTCATTATTGGGCTTCCAGCCCGGACATTGGAGAGCTTCATCTCTTCAGCCCATCTGGGCTTGGGGAGGTTTTGATTTGTGGGTCCAGACGGACCTGCTTCACCTTCCTCGGACTCGGCACCCTCTTGACTGGCATCGACTGTTGGGTCTTCTTTATTAGCTGCTGTAGGGCAAGCCCCATCTGCATTTGCATCCTCAGTAGATTGCGCTGGCTGCGGGTGAATGACCCCGGGCGTAAGGTTAGCCTCCTGACAAGGCTGCTTCCCCTTTGACATCTTCATGAATTCAAGGAATGAAGGGACTGTCTTGCCCCCAGTCTTGCTGTATAGACCTGACGGAGGAGGGATTTGGACTCCCTTAACTTCCGGCGAAGGTGTCTTGTAGGGTTGCTCCCCTCTGAACATAATGTTGTGATTGGGTGGCGGCTGGCGCCCCCATTTCCGGCCTGACCGGGTGGCATGTGCAGCAGTTGCGGCCTCGGCCTTGCCTCCCCCAACATGGGGTGTGAAGCAAATTTCTTCTTCTTCCTCTTCTCCGGGCAGGTTGAAGAGTGCTGACAGGGTATTGCAGGAGATGACCTGTGTTTTATGGGCCCCAGCGGCCTTTCTTTTCTTCTTCTTTTGCTTTTTCTTCTTTTTGGTTTCTGCGGGTGCCTGCCCCCAGAACAGGCTTCCCTCTTCAGGGGGTGCTGCTTCAGCTTCCTCCACCTATTTGAGTGAGAGTTGTTCCAGCTCTTGCCATGGGGCGTGGTCCCGCACCAGCGGAGGTTTTAGTTCGGGCTGTACATATTCATCTAGCCCTTCAATTAAGTGTTGCAGTCGAAGGACCCCAGGATTGGTTTCCTTGATTACTGGCAGCGGAGTTTGTCTCCTCTTGTTAGGCGTATGTATTCTGACAGCTGTAGGTGAAGTGACCCACACGGGTGCTACCACTGGCGGAGCAGGCCGGGGTGTAATGCCACGGGTATGTGCCCCCTCTTTTGGGCGGGGTGCCCTCTTCTTTTTGTGCTTCACAGGGATTTGCTGCCACCCCTGCTGCTCCTTCACGGGCTCCAGGAAATGGATTTCGTAGGTGCTCCGTGTGCTTGCTTCAGAGATCTCCTCAGGTAATGCCAGGTAGAGGGAGACCATGTTGACTGCTGCTCTTCTGGGAGGAGCTTCATGTGGCTGAGGAGGGTCTACTTTGTACTCTCCCAGCTCTATCTCATTCTTCTTCACCATTCCTTCAATGATGTCTTTGAAAACATAACAGTCTTCGATTGAATGTCCCAACATCTGGTGGTAGGGGCAGAATCTTGGACTGTCTCTTCTTTTGAGGTCTTCTGGTCTTCTCGGCTCAGGCAGAGTGACCATACTGTATTCTGTTACCCAGTCAAACAGGATCCGGGTCTTATCCTTAGGAAAGGAATAAGCCTTCTTCATTTTGTCCCTCAACGAAGGACCTTCTTTGTCATCTGGAGCTTTTGCAGGTTGCGGGGGAGCCGCTTTCTTACCTTTCTCCTTCTGTTGTTCGAACGCCTTGATATCAAGCGCATTCGCTTCTTTAGGTACGGGGCGCCGTTCCGCCACCTTGCCTTTCTGGGCTATGCTGGCAGTTGACGTCGGGACAGGCTTGGCTAGAAAAGCTTCCACCTCAGCCACGACATTATTCAGCCGGTCGAACGATCGTATTTCCATACCAATCATCTTTTCCAGGACCTCCCTCCTGAGATTTTGCTTACATATTTGCACAGCGTCCTCCTGATGCGGGGGCCGCTTACATCTCATTCCGAGGTTCCTCCACCTCTTGATGTAGTCAAGGGCTGTCTCATCTGCCCTTTGTTTTGTTGAATAGAGCTCGGCCACTGTGACCTCCCTCTCTGTGACATGGAATCTTTCTCTGAACTTCCTTTGCATATCTGACTAGTCATTAATTGACCCGGCCGAGAGACTGGAATACCATTCGAATGCGAGCCCTGTAAGCGAGGACCCGAAGAATTTCAGTAGATACGACTTGTCGGTAGCCAGATCACCCATAACGGTCATATAATATGCAATATGCTCTTTTGGGGAACCTTTCCGTTGAATTTGTCAAATTTGGGCGGCTTGTTGACTCCCGGGGGAAGTCGTTTAGCCGCATGGTGTTGCGGGTAGGGCGCCCGATAGGCATCGAATGCGACGTAGTCGCCTTTGCTTTTCTCTACGAGCTTCAGTTCGATCATCCTTTCCACCATCATCCGGTTCACGACCGTGGGGTCGACCGGTTCTGGATAGAAGTGCACTGGCTGCAGGTGTGGGGTGACCAGGGTGGTTGCCTGTGGAGGATGCAGCAGCGGGGGTGTTGGGTGCACCTGAGGAAGCACCGGAGGTAGCAGCGGCTGAGGCTGTGGCGGCCGCTGTTGTGCTGTCGTCACAGTTGGTTCTGACGACTGTGGTAGTGTATAGAGCGGTGGAGGGTCGTCTCGACGAGCCGCTCCCCGGGATGATTCATCCTGGACTTCGGGTGGTTTAGAAGCCGATGAGTGTTCAGTTCTCTCCATCAGCTGTTTCTTCAGGGAATCTATTTCCCGTTGATATTTTTGCAGCAGCATCAAGACTGATGGATCGATAGTGGTGGGGACACCTTCTGTTGTCTCCCCGGACGTACCCTCAGGCAGGATGTCGAGGAGTACGTCGTCTTCTTCTTCCGTCGTCACCACATTAGCGGTCAAGACGGGGGCTTTATCATCCCAGTGGAGGTAGACCTGGGGCTGTTTCTCTTTCATCATTGTCAGAAGCCCTCTTGCTGCTTCTGTCCTGCGGGTAGTTGGCCCCGGCCGTACGGCCAATTGAGCCAGTTCTTGGGGGTCTTCAGGGAGCTCCCCATATCGGCTGGACACGCCAGCCATGTTGCAAGTGAAAACCTGAATCCTTCTTCTTTGTCGATGGACCCTCCGCCTTACTTGTTGCGGAAAGGTCAGCCTCTCGAACACAGAAATTCTTCTTCTTTCTTCCCACTCGGGGAAGGCTTCATCGGCTTCGATCTCAAAGCCGTCATCGTATCCATTGTCGTCGACCGACGACACCATCATTCTATCTTCCATACCTTCTTCATCTGCCACTGATGGGAAGTAGTCTTCGTCAGTGGCGACTGTCTGCATCAGTCGCTGCTGAAACAGCGAGGGATTGCCCAGCCCTCGAAAGTAGTCCCTGATCAGACAGGTTACCTCCTCTTGGCCCCGCCCTTGATAGAGTACGGGGGATAGTTGTCGACCTGCAGTAGGAGGGATATAGGCCAGCCGAGCTCTGTCGGCCGGATGTTGGAATCTTCATCCCGTGACTGGGACGTTGGCTTGGCGGGCAGCAGCCCGGAAACTTCTGCGGCGCGGGGGATCCGCAACCACTTCTTCTTCATTCGTCGGGGACAAGCCCCTTTCTCTTCTCGCTCTCGCCTCGTCGTTCATAGGACGGTGGCGGATGGGTGTCAGATGGTAGGCAGGTCGGGTCCGCTTGGGAACCCACACCTGTTTAAATTTCTTCGGCTTGAGTGCCGGATTTTCTCGGCCATGATGGACGGCTTCTTCTCTTTCTGCCCTCCTTCCAGCGAGGGCTTGATAGGTGTTGTGGACAGGGACGTTTGGGATGACTCGGTCTGGGGTCACCCGCGCCGTGTGCCCGTTGAGGAAGACACGCATGCCTCCCACCGGCATTGACTTCCCGGACTGAGAGACAGTTCCAGTGATCACAGCAGTGTTCTTGCGATCTTGGCGACGCTGACGTCCTCCAGAGCGTCTGTTGATGACAGTGGGGTGCGTCCCACGTACAACGTGATGCACCAGGCAGCTAGCGGCCGGGGCCGGATTCTTGAGCGAACCATCGCAGCAGGGAGCCTTCAGAGGCTCCACTTCCTTCACGGTTTCCTCGACAGGTTCCATAGCTTCGACTTCCAGCATGTCGACAAAGGCCAACCCCAAGAAGTTGGGGAAGCCCACAGCAGGAGGAAAGCTACCAAATTCCATGGGCACCGCCAGGTACCCTTGCGCGTGTCTGGCGACGATCGCAGGACTGAAGCCGACGCCGGTTATCCCGTGAGTCGTCATTGTTTTCACTGAAATATCAAACAAGGCGATAATCAGTAGTCTTTGAGAGGGCTTCGAAGCCCGAGTATCTCGGCAAAGAGATGAAAGGTGACATTGGTCCCACCGGGCGTGCCAGACTTGTTTGCGACCATTTCTTTCGTTCCGCCTTTTCGTTCGCGTATCGATCAACCATTTAACTAACTGGTAGTCAACTGACTGATTGACGATGCGGGCGTGCTAGTCACATGAGTGACAATTTTATTGTGCGCTCATTCTGACCCATATCGGGCGAATGTGAGATTCGGTCGGGACCAGCAGTCCGCCATACCGTAAAGGTTATGGCGTTAATTACATCCCCCACGAGGAGGGAACACCTTTGATTAATTGCCGAGATATCGGGCTGTCGAAGCCGGATTAAAAGGAGCTACATGATGATCATGAGGAAGACATGCAGGATGCACATATTTATCGTATAGCAGATGTATAGTTCATGGAATTATGGACCCTCGGTACATGGCGGAGGATGCGGGTCTGAAGACCACCATCGCGCGTGACGAAGGCTTCCGGCCAGACATGATCCGGCTTTTAGCCGACGCCATTTAATATACCCGGGGATCTATGCATGCATGCACACAAGACATTCATGATTATATTGAACATGAAGGTAGCGTTATGAAGACGGTGACGATCACCCATATTTATACCCTTCGTCGAGAAGAGGAAGAGCAACACAAGTATGCTAGCGAAAGCGAAATGCTAACGGATTATGATGGTGAGTATGATGATGACATGACTCGGGCTTGCTTGACCCTTCTTTATTCAATTCACTGCCTGCTACGGCTTGTCGACATTGCCCCCGAGAGGCGAGGCTTGCCCCGGGGTAAATGAACCATTAGAGCGGCACGAGGCTTCAAAATCGGCGTGACTATGTAAGAAAACTTATGCGGCGCGCTAAAGCGTAGGCATAGTGGCTAATACGGCGCGGTCTTCATGCAGTTGAAACGGCGCGCAAGAGGGTTGGGGCGCGCCGGTTTAGGGCGCGCCGGAAAGGCGCAAGGAAAATTTTTAAGGAAATGAGTGTGGGGTTAATCCGGCACGGGGGGTACCGCGCCGGTTTAGAGCGCGCCGGTTAAGACCGCGCCATATTAAACCTGTTTTGTTGAATTATGAACCCTTTTAAGTTTGTTAGACTTCATGGGACCCTTTCTTGAGTTGTTGGGCCAGATGATTGTTTGATTGGAGTCCACGGCCTTCTGGAAATGAGGGGGGAGGTCAGTGCGAGGTTCATACTCGAGCACTGAGTTGATTCGATTCGGAGCGATCATTTTATTGACATAATTATCTGGAGTTTGTCAAAAATTTGACAGCATCTCCCCTGAACAAACAGAGTTGCAGGGGAGAATCGGGGTCGTACTCACTAATGGAGCAAACCCCTAAATCACCGGTCTGCCCAAAGGCGGCCAGCATACCCCACTGGATAGGATACCCCGAGGACAAGCCTGCTAGGGGCACCAAAGCTCCACAGGGGAAGAGATAGAAGGGCGAAGTCACTGATGATGAGGACGACACCCCGAGGGCTAGCCTACGAGGGGTGAAGGACTCGTGGTCAGTGATTCGTCCCATGAAGGGACTGACCATTGGGAGAGTGGAACTCCGAGGACTAGCCTACAAGGAGCACACACCCCCTGGTCTTGATCGGGCCTTGGTCTGTCGGGGTTGAGTTCGTTGATCCAGGCCCCCTTCATTATTAGCCATGGCTTCGAGAAGACGCCCACCATGAAGAGGTAGGGCCCCCGGTCGCCCGGCAACTGCAGGAACTAACGGGGGAATGTCCCCCTCCCCGGGTGATTGAAGTGACGGGGAAACCTCGGAACGATGCAGATGGCCACGAAGAACAAGTAATAAAGGCCTAAGTTAGATAGACCCCCGGCAGGGACATATGCTCGAACAGTTAGAAAACAATATTCAAGGGGATAGACCCTGTACATGGCAGACAAAGGCGCGCGCGGAGGCACGGCTCCATCCGAGAGGAGAAAGGGACGCAAAGTCCTTGAACCAAACGTAAAAGCAATGAAACGAAAGAAAGCCCCCGGGGAGGGGTGTTTCTGTAGCCCACGATGATTCGGGGCGTGATATGAATCTCGAGGAAACCGGGATCGGCCCTACGCAAAGAAGAACCCTGACGTGCATATCAGTATAAATAGAGATAGAGAAAGGGGAGATCGTTCCTCCAATTTATTGATTCAAGCATCCACAGGCATGCATACATATCACCATCCCTAAGACAAGGAGGATTTAATATTCGCACGGCGAGATTACAATTCCGGCACCATTATTTGGTTGCCGTTTAACGATATTTAGAAGCAGAGGACGCCCAGGTCACAATAACAAAGAGAAGATGGCAGAAGAAATCGCGAAGAAGGGGGGAGGGGAATCGACTCATATCATCGTCGCCCCTCCCCTCCATCGCTTACATTCGATGTGTAGCAGCTTAGAGGAAAAGGAAAAGAAATGCGGAAAGCAGGAATAGAAACGACCCCTGCCCACCTGTTCCTCAGAAACAGAGTATCGTAGATGCCGGCCGACGCTCGCCCCTTTAGAGAAGAAAACCCTCCCTCCCTGTATCTCCCGAGAAAAGAAGAAACTCTCCCCCGTTTCCCAGTTGCCTTCTTCTTCTCAACTGCCACACTCTTTTCTTTCTTTCTTACTCCGAGAGCGGCCCTCTTTTTCAATCGAACCTCACCCATATATATAACAGGTTGGAGGCTCTTCATTCGGCGTGAGCTTTTGGCGCGCCGAGAGGAGTCTTCATCAGCTTATCACGCCGGTTTAGGCGCCATCAGATAGGGTAGCTTGCGCGCCGGGATGAGGGCGGCAGGTAAAGGGAGGCGCGCCGGGACAAGGGTTGAAGGTAGGGGGCGCGCCGGTTTTAGGGTATGAAGGTAAGGGGGTGCGCCGGGATAAGGGGGATTGAATGAGGGGCGCGCCGGTTTAAGGCTCGCCGGGCTAATGCTTCTCATGCGCTTCAAGCCCGTTGATGAGTCCGGGGATGATTCCGGGAATCACCGTGAACATTAATCTTGCCAATGCTCCTTGAAACTTCGACGAGGTGTCTTGTAGAAGCTCCCAGGTTGACGTACAACCCTCCTCGAGACTCCTGATAGCTTTGATTTGATCATGCGGGCTTTCCATTGACACGGACTTTGGCTCCACGATCCATGCTGTTGGCTCGGTCTGGCTCGTGCCCAAAGCTCCTTAGGGGGTGATGTAACACCAAGGATAGTTCTGCCTGAGCTAGGTGATCATTCGGCCACCAATGGGTCCACCTTGGCAGGGCCGTACCCGTGCCGGATGATCGGGATCTTCTACCGATAGAGCTCTCGGTCCTCCGTCTTGGAGAGCCGGGGGAACTCCTTCATCTTCGGGAGAACCTCTTCATATGGTGGGGAAACCACCGGATAGACCGTCGTCCTAGATTGGACAACGGGTGTAGTGTATGCGGCATGACAAAGTCGATGCCAGTTCATTGGGCAGGCTTGGTCGCACTGCCGGTTGGTTGTGGATTCATCTCGGCTCTCCTGAGGTGAAGTCCCCGTATCTATACGGAGTGACTCGAGGCTCTGGCAGCTTGAGAAGTCTTCAATATGTTGATCTGCATCGGCTTCCGTGCTTCGGTGTGCCGGGTCATTTGTCTTTATTGGCTTGGTCGCCAATGATCATATTTTAGGTGCCAACAAATGCCCCCCAGACGTGGGTGTTGCGAGCAAGGCACGAGTGCAGCAAGGCCGACGGATGAATTTCATCCGGACTGACCCCTTCTTCGATTGGCGGGTGCCTGGGATGGCCCTTAATTCGGCACGGACGGTAATCCGACGCCGTTTAGATGTTAGTACGGCGCGGGGTCAACACGGCACTCCCTTGCCCTTTGGGATGTTAATCCTGCGCGGGCATGGCCCTTGGGCTTTTAATCCGGCGCGCTATCCCCCCTTTTCCTTGCTAACCCGGCGCGGCCTTGACGCCGTGGGGTTTTAATTCGGCGCGCCTTTTCCCCGGCGTGCCTTTTCCTTATGGGGTTTTAATCCGGCGCGCTAAATAGCGTGTCGGTTTAGCGGAGGGGGGCCTCCTCCATATAAGGCTTTTGCCTTTGTTTTTTCTTCTTCATCCCTCATTTGCCCAATTTTTTTCTCTCTCTTCCCTCTCTTCCCTTTCTCCGGCGCCGAGAGCGGCGGTTTTTTTCCTTCGGGTGAGTGGAGGTGCCGCCAATTTGGGTTTTAAAACCCTTTCTTTGGGCCCCGGGAGGCTTCTAGCAGGGCTTGCCCTCGGAGCTGTTTCCCCGGGTGTTCCTCTGGCCTCGGTGTAATGTCGATGGCTGCCTTTTAGGGATCGTTCCTGAGTGGACGCGTTCCCACTTTTCTTCGGCAATTCCCTGTGCTGGGGAGACTCTGCCAAAATTCTGTCAGAAGTTCGCCTTTGATTAGCCATTTCCTGACGTTGTTTTTGTTCGATATGCTCTTTTTGCAGCTGTCATGGCATCCACTCTTCCTCTCGTGCCGTGGTGACATGGGAGAATGTTAATTCTCTCGACTGGGGTCACGGCCAGGTGGCCATAGTTGCGGAGTCTTCGGATTCGGAGACAGACACTGTAGACACCGGTCGTCTCCTTATTCTCGGGGGCGACTCTTTCCATTATAATAGAGAGGGTGTGACCCGGAAGGATTATCCCAAGGACTAGCTCCCAGGTTGACGTACGGCCCTCCTCGAGACTCCTGATAGCTTTGATTTGATCATGCGGGCTTTCCACTGACACGGCCTTTGGCTCCACGATCCATGCTGTTGGCTCGGTCTGGCTCGTGCCCAAAGCTCCTTAGGGGGTGATGTAACACCAAGGATAGTTCCGCCTGAGCTGGGTGATCATTCGGCCACCAATGGGCCCACCTTGGCAGGGCCGTACCCATGTCGGATGATCGGGATCTTCTGCCGATAGAGCTTTCGGTCCTCCGTCTTGGAGAGCCGGGGGAACTCCTTCATCATCGGGAGAACCTCTTCATATGGTGGGGAAACCACCGGATAGATCGTCGTCCTAGATCGGACAACGGGTGTAGTGTATGCGGCATGACAAAGTCGATGCCGGTTCATTGGGCAGGCTTGGTCGCACTGCCGGTTGGTTGTGGATTCATCTCGGCTCTCCTGAGGTGAAGTCCCCGTATCTATACAGAGTGACTCGAGGCTCTGGCAGCTTGAGAAGTCTTCAATATGTTGATCTGCATCGGCTTCCGTGCTTCGGTGTGCCGGGTCATTTGTCTTTATTGGCTTGGTCGCCAACGATCATATTTTAGGTGCCAACAACCACAGAAGAGGCACTCGGTTTTTAGGTGGTTCAATTGCAGTCCGCAATCTACATCCACCCCTCACTCCAACTAGAATGAGGATTCCACTAGACAATGCTAGAACACTGCAGACTCAGTCTGCGAACAACATGCTGCCACACAGCTTGAACAACTAAGGGAAACAAATCCCTCAACCAAGCTCAGCTACCCACAGAGCTGAAACCTGTTCCAGCTACCAGCTAGAACAGAACAGAGACACCACTCCCTTCCTCCACACACCGGAGGGAACCTGCTAATGATAACCTGTCACTAGCAACACCAGAGATCACCGATCTCTCTTCCTCTGCAACCCAGAGGGAAACCGGAGTAACACTCCCTTCCTCCACACACCGGAGGGGAACCAATTCGAATCAGAAGAATGAACAAAATAAAAGGAAACAAAATAGAAACAAAGACCAATGAGGAAACAGTCGGTTCTGAAACCAATGCAAATGTAGCTTCAAAGGAAGCAATTCATCAAACCACAGACACTGCTCTCTCTCTCTCGAACATACTTCTCTCGGATCTGGACACTATGGAACTCTCTGCTCTTTTTCCTTTCTGGATCGTGCAGTCTCACACAAATGGCTTCTGCTTTTTCTTTTCACGATCACCCTTCTACTGAAGGACGAAGCTCCATATTTATAGCAGATATTTGGCGTGTGGCTGCCAGGTTCCCGCCCATGAACTTTTTGCCAGATCATTTGAATTTCGACCACATGACAGCATCCTGACTAGGTTGCCATCCACGTGTCATGTTCCTGCTTTCTTGGATCACGTGCCAGGTGCCAACCTCGATTCACATGCCCAATCATCAGCCTGAATCACCTGCAGACAGAGACAGAAGGAATGTATATACTTAGTTAGTTCAGGCTATTAACACAAGTGTATATACTTCAGAAACAGCAACTGAGTAAGTGTGTACAACGTGAGAGAGTGTATAGACTTAATGGATAAGCTCATGAATGGCAGTGTATAGACATGTGATGAACAATGCAAACGAGCCTTACCAATGTGTAAACTTTACAAAGCTTCAGCCACTGTATAGACTTCACGAAGCCTAACTAGTGTACAGACTTGGAACGAGTGTGCTGTGAGCACTGTATAGACTCAAGATATAACAACCGAATGTATAGAGTTGTGGTCGGACAACCCAATGTATAGACTCGAAGCAAGAGGCCAGTGTTCAGACTTTGAAGAAGAGATGCACTGTTCGCAATGTACAGACTTGAAAGTGTAAGACTCTTAATAAGACGGTGAACAGTGTATTGACTTGTATAGACTTTGCCAGAGTGAGACGATGCATGAGACGCTCGGCTGTACAGACTTGAATCGCTTGAAGCGATGTACAGACTTGGTGAGGCTCAAGCAGTGTACAGACTTGTGAAGGCTTCAGCGTTGTACAGACATGGAAGTACTACTGTGGATGTATGGACTTGAGTGAATGAAGCCGATGTACAGACTTGCCTAAGACGCAGCATGAGACGCTGGCTGAGACGGACGCTGTACAGACTTTGAATGCACTAAGACGCTGAACAAGACGGACCGATGTACAGACTTCTAAATGTTGATGGACTATGTATGGACTTGGCTTGAGATACTGTATAGACTTTGAAGTCCGACCTAGCAGGATGTGTAGACTTAGACTACAACCAGGAAAGCGTAGGAAAAGGTATGAGTGTATGGACTTGGTTCCTGTAGCAGTGTATAGAGTTGAAGGTATGAAGGCGATGTATAGACTTGATGAACACTGCAACAGTAATCGGATGTATAGAGTTGAAGTTTAGACAAACCAGTGTATAGACATGAAGCTTGACAATCCAGTGTATAGACTTCAGTTAGAAGGTGCCCGATGTACAGACTTGAAGATGATATGCCAGTGTACAGACTTAATGATATGAACACTAAGGCATGCTATACAGACTTACTACAATCAAGCTGATGTACAGACTTTGATACCCAGACATGCATTGTTCTGATGGGTCGACGCATCAGCAAGGGTGGGTCGACCCACTACTGTTCATTCTAACTAAGCAGAGTGTAGACAGAATCAAGATAGCATGCTTATCTGACAACCATATGAACTGTACTCACTCACATGATGAAACAGCATAAATCTAGAGATAGAAGATTGATTTATAGTGTGAGACATCATCAAAACCATAGGGATGTAGCAAATGTCACCCTGCCTTGAAGGAGAACGCCGTGGGAAGAGGTAGAGGAAGAAGCAGTTGTCGTCCATGCCTCGTCGAGCCTTTGATCGCTGCCCCGCCTTGGTGTGCACGCCGCCGTGAAAAAGGAAATTATGGAGAGATCTAGGAGAGAAATAGGGAGAGGGATGTGTAGAAATTATGGTGAAAAGCAAGAAAAATAATAAGAAAGGGGCTACCTATCTTTGTGAATAAGGAAGAAGAGGGGAGACAGAGAGAGAGAGATGAGGACTAGGGTTAGGGTTTGTGTGGAGAAGAAGCAAGAGGATGAGGGGGGGGGGCGGGGGGCGACCTAGACTAGGGTGAGAGAGAAAGAGGGTGACCTAAGCTAGTGGGAGATGTTGTAACCCCTCTGTGTTGATGATGTTGACAATAAGTTTTACTTCATTGGCAACAGCTTGTTTTGATTGATTGGCAACTGTTCTTATTTTGATGAAATTGTTTTTATCAGGTTGTATGTGTATATAATGCAGTCGGAGTCTATATATTGTTATGCACATACTCACAGGTCTACACAGTGCATTGCAGCATGAATATACAACCTATACATTTCATTGTGTAGTCTGGACAGTAGTGGGTCGACCCCCTTCTCAGATGGGTCGACACCCCCAGAGTGCAAGTCTATACACTGTCTGTCTGTCTTGTGTCTCATGCAGCGTCTTAGGTATTTTGTTAAAGTCTATACAGTGCAGCTCACACGAACACTCAAGTCCATACATCGTGAAGTCTGCACATTGTGGCACCCAATGTCTATACATTGCTCATTCGTTCATTCAGCATTGTCAAGTCTATACATTGGTCGGTGCCAAGCCTGTACAGTGAGCGTCTCATTGGTGAAGTCTGTACACTCACCAGTTGAACTTCAAAGTCCATACATTGGACTGTAGCTTGCACGAAGCTAAGCCCATACATCGCTCAAGTCTGTACAGAGTCCAGCGTCTTAGTTAGCGTCTCATGCATTCGGGCAAAGTCTGTACATCGGTCTTTCAGCAAGTCTGAACATCGTCTGTCTCTGTTAGCGTCTTAGGCATTGGGCAAAGTCTATACATCAGACTGTTACAGCAAGTCAGTACATTGTCCGTCTCAGTTAGCGTCTTATGCATTGGGGCGAAGTCTATACAACCGACTGTTCAGCTTGTGACCAAGTCTGTACAGCCAGGGCGACTGTTAAGTCTATACATTGATCATTACCTACGTTCTGAACTGAACTGAGTAAGTCTATACATTCCTCATATCTTTTACCTACGCTCAGTTCAGTAAGTCTGTACATTGGTTGCTTTACCGACGTTGCCTTGCCAAAGTCTACACATTGGAAGTCTGTACATCATTCGTGAAGACTGAACAACGAGCAAGTGTATACATTGGACGAGTCTGCATCGTGCATCAGTCCTGAAGTCTATTCATCGTCTGTCTTCATTAGAGTCCCATGAAGTCTGTACATCGTGCATTAGTCCTAAAGTCTATACACTGAAGTCTATACATTGCATTTCCATTCACGAAGTCTGTACATTGCATTCACGTTTCACAAAGTCTATACATCATGAAGTCTACACAAGGCATTTCATCTTACAAAGTCTGTACAGAGTTCTTCACTTAACCTGATAATCCGATACTCTGTCTGACAGGGATTTGTTACTGAGATTGCTGACATGGCTCGTGATCCCAAGAGGACGAGGTGACCAGATGCTGCCACGTGGATGAAAGCACCTTGGATCTGGCGAATTCCTTGGGTGGGAAAACGTGGAAGCCACGCGCCCTTATCCAATCTGCTGCTGGTATATATAGAAGTCTTCATCTTCTATTGAAGGCGGATCAGCCAGTGGCAAGTCTATACAGTGAGACAAACCTGAGGCAGCAGAGAGCCACCGAGATCCAAAGAGAAGAAAAGTAGAGAAGAAGAAAAGGAGAGAAGAAGAAAGTGAGAGAGATGAGTTGAGAGAGTTATATGAGAGCTTGTGAATCAGTCTCTTGGTTCAGATACCAGAGCTGATATTGCTCAATTTGAGCTATAGCCGTTTTGGTTTTCATTCCATTCGATTCTGCGTTTCTTGCTTTTCAGTCTTTGTTATTTTTCTTTTGAAAACTCTTGTTCGATCAAGCTGTTAGTCAGTGGTGTCAAGATGTGAGGCAGCGGTGTGCAGAGGTGTTACCTCTGGTCGGCTAAGCTGTAGAGCCCAGCAGAGCAAGCTATGAAGCTCAGCTGTTGTAGAGGAGGTTCCTCTGGTCGGGATAAGCTGTAAGCCCCAGCCGTTGTTAGCAAGCTGTAGTGCCCAGCAGATTGAAGCTGTGTATCAGCAGTAATCCACATTCGAGTTGAATGTGGGGTGGACGTAGGTCGGATTGACCGAACCACCTAAAATTCTTTGTGCCTCTCGTGTGGTTGCTTGTCTGTCTAGCAGATCTTATCTCTATTATCCAGTGCATTGACTGTGTTTGATCAGTGTTCTTTTAATTCCGCATCTGAATCTAGGCATAATTTTTTATTGGACAGCTGATCTATTCACCCCCCCTCTAGATCCACATTATGTGGTGAAAGAGCCTTCCATCTAATTTCAACAGGAGAGAGGAAGAAAAAGTAAAAAAAATAATTCTAAGCTTACAAGAAAGAAAGAAAAAGAAGCCTCCTTTCTCTAGATTTTAGCGGGTTCTTTATAGGGAAAAAGAATTGAATGAAGGGTAGAGATGGATTTTGATGGAGATGAAAGGCTAGGATTAGAGGAGATTTAGGGTTTGGATGGGAAAGGAGAGAGGGATGAGAGAGGGAAGGCCCCCCTTCATGCTAGGGTAAGGGAGAGGGCACCCTTGGCCTCTTTTCTAATGGGGAGAGGAATCTCTATTTTCTCTCCTAGATTTTCTCCACAAGATAAATTAAGAAAAATCCCTTTCCCTATCCTTTTTCTCCCATAAAATAGATGGTGGCTGCTTGACTTGGTCAAAGGTAGAGAGGGGAAAGAGGGGGGGCCCTAGGGTAACCCTTGCTCTGGCCTCGTGACCACTTTGCCCCTGGCCCTTCTAGCAAATGCCGAGAGTGTCCTGCACACACAAAATTTGAATTAAATTCATAAAAATTATTACTTTATCCATATAAATCTCAAATGCTCTCAATTATGCAATAAGAAATTAATGCTCATGGCCTCTCAACTCCTTTTTATTAAATTATTAACCACAAATTAAGTTAATTTGCGTGGAAGGTCCGATTTGTGTGAAGTTGAGTTTAGTTGTAAAATATGCATAATTGTCTAATCATGTGCCATATGAAATGGTGTGTTTGACATAAATTATCATGAAAGAATGAACATTCATCACACCTCCAACTTACTCATTGCTAGTCCCTTAGAAATGCAAATAGATTAAAATTTATGACCAACAAGAGTTTGCAAAGCTCATACCTTCATATCTAGATCATCTTTCATAGAATCAACTAAAGATTAGGAATCTGGAAACATTAATGTATACTAGCCTTAGATTGGAAATTGAGGTACATGACTAAGAATACAACCCAAAGTTCAAGAGCACTTGTGCAAGTATGATACTAAATCTACAACGTAGACAATTACATCCATCATTTGCTATTCCAGATAAGTATCCTTCAACTCTGCACCTCCTAGATCTGAGCATTGAGTACAATAGCTTTTGTCTGCCTCCTTTCCTTCACAATTTTTTTCTTTTTTCTTTTTTTTGATACACACATGATGCTGTACAACCCTTCATTTTTTGACGCGAACCTCAACTCTTGCCTTAAGATAAGCAGGCCCGGTTACTAGGATCAGGGCATTTTTCATAGTATTTTTTTTCAACAATATGCTTGTGCACTTATTTGATGGATAACTTTTGCTGATAGCTTTATTAAAAAGATCTCATCTCCAAGAAATGCAGAGTATCAAACACCACTCCAAAATAATAGAAGGCTTGTCCTGCTTGTTTCATTAGTGTGTAAAGTGATTTTTTTCTTTTGAAGTGCTAAGGAACTTTAAAGAGAATCTTAAATCAGTTTTCTATGGCTAAGTCGAATAAATTTTCCATCATCCTTCTCCCTAGCTTTTCCTATTCCAGAATCACTTTCAATTCAAGTATGAATCATGAAACTCAATTTGGGATTTCATTTTTCAATTTTTAATTCAATTTTATTTTCAGGACAAAATGGATAAGATGATATGTAGACAAAATGATATGCAGGTTGTACTAAATGCAGCATGAATTTTCGCTCCCCCCAACTTGAATGACATTGTCCTCAATGGCATATGTAAGCAATAGAAATAATAAATCAATGTAACAATAAATATTACTGAGAAGGAAAGAAACAACCTGATATGTGGGATGAAATTCCATCATTGATATGGATGACAACAACTTCATCTCCTGGACTTGACCTGTCTACTGAAAAACACACTAAGAACATCAAATAACAAAAACATTGGATTACCTCCCAGAAGCACTAAGCTCTTCAGCCAGACGCATGAAAGTTCAAAAATTCATTCCGGATCACATAAGGCAATGGTTTCTTTTGGCAACAACTGTTCATTTTCCAAGTAAGGTTTAAGTCTTTGACCGTTAACAGTGAAAATATGACCATTTTGGGGATTCAGGATTTTAACAGCTCCATGGCCAAATGCCTTGATAACAACAAATGGTCCATCCCATCTGGATTTTAATTTACCTGGGAACAAGAGCAGCCTTGAATTGAAAAGTCAAACCTTTTTATTAGTATGAAAAGTTTTTCTATTAATGTGTTTATCATGAAAAGCTTTGGCTTTATAAATCTTTGAGTTCTCATAGGCTTCATTACGCATTCCTCTAGTTCATTTAATTGTAGAGCTCTTTGGGATCCAGCCTGAATGAGGTCAAAGTTAACTTACTTGACAGCCCAATATGCTCTATGCTCTAATTCTACAGGGAGGTGGCAGGCTTTTCCAAAGATGAGTCTATATTGTGACATGCCAATGGGAGTTTTGAATGCAGTTCTATAGGCCCACAATGCATCATCTAGTCTATCAGACTAGTCTTTCCTATCCGACCTAACTGTCTTATGCAAAATGTTCTTTATCTCCCTATTGGATACCTCTACCTGATCACTAGTTTGGGGATGATAGGGGGTGGCGAGCTTATGTGTGATGCCATATTTGCGGAGTAAAGCTCGGAATTGAGAATGTGTAAAATGAGAACCCCCATCACTTATGATAGCCATGGGATAGCCAAATCTAAAGAAAATGGTTTTCTTCACAAACTTCATCACAGCTTTATGATCATTGGTCCTCGTGTGTAATACCTTGATTCTTCGGATCGGAATCGGAGAGCTTTCGGAGCACTTTCTTGGGTCCCTGATTGTGTTTTACGATCCACTCAGGTTTTTCCCTTGTATAACTTGAGGAACCCCGTGGAGAGTGAACCGTTGAGTTTTGAGACTCTGGGACACTACAGGTGCATTGTGCTCTTTCCGAGGATCGCGAAGACTATTTTTGTTGTGCATCCCTTGTTTTGATGATGACAAGTTGTATCTCATTGTCTTTACCATAAGCATATGCCAAATGTTTAATATCTAAATGATCAATGCAGGTATATTGATGATTAAAATAGGCCAGCCAAAGGTCAAGGATGAACCAAACTCAATTCAGAAGCTCAGCCCTTCAAGATCTCCAAAACAGGTTCTAGACTGGCTCAGAAGCCGACACCTGAGGGCTCCGAAGCCGATACTTGAAGGCAGACAGAAACCAGGGAATTCTGGTTCGACACCTGAGGGCTCCGAAGCCGACACTTGAAGGCAGACAGAAACCAGGGAATTCTGGTTCTATTCAGAAGCCGACCACGGAGGCCCTGGAAGCCGACCACGGGCGGAGTTGCGAACTTTAAACCCTAAAATGGACTATGTTCTTGCAAGATCTGATACCCAAAGCTAAGATCCATTATGGCATACACCTAGAAGGTCCAGATAAGCCAGGAAACATGGATCTTTACCAGAGTTTGATTCTTTTCATGGATCTGACTTCGTCTTCAACTTCCTTGCTGAAAAATAGGAGATTCCCCACCGTTTCTCCAACTGAACCAGCAGATGTTGTGGAGTTACTCAATAACAAGAAAATAAATGGTGGGAAGAGAAAAAGAAAAAAAGAGAGTAGCCAACCCTAAGGGGCGCAGGGGCTGAAGAAGGCTGAAGTAGACGTGGGCTGGAGATAGCTGCTACAAAGCTTGGCTGCAGAAGATGAAGCGCTGCATCTAGGGAGAAAGCCACTGCACCACGAGGGCTGAAGAGGACCTGCTGCAGACCGTAGCTGCTGGAAGACTGACTGCTGCATCTAGAGAGGAAGCAGAAAAGAAAAGAGAGGGCTATGCAACCTAGATCAAGAAGAAGAAGGAGAAGAAGAAGAAGAAAACAAGGGCAACAGCAGAAGAAGCACCAGTAGGAGAAGAGCAGCAGTAGGAGAAGCACCGACAGCAGCACAAGATCGGCCAAGATCTGAAGTCAGAGAAGAAGCTCGGTGAACTCCATCTACAGATCGAGATACCCAATCATCAGGAGAATTCTACACTCGATCTGTATTTATATCTCTATTCGATCTTTCATTTCATTCTTCTATTCTGTTAATCAAGCTGTTCGTCAGCGGAATATTCAGATTGAGCTGAGCTGCTCAGATCTGAAGTTGTTCAAGCTGTGAGTCAGCGGAGTGTTCAAGCTGTGAGTCAGCGGAAGGAAGCCTCACCGGGTTTGGTGAGGGGTGGATGTAAGCAGACTGGATGTCTGGCCGAACCACCTAAAAATCCCTGTCTCCTTTGTGTGATTGTTTGTGATCTCCGCTAGATGCATGCCTAGGTTCGTCTTTGTTATGCATAGAGTATATGCTTTAATTTCCGCTTAAGCCGCATAGTTTAAATTGTTTACATAAGTCTGCAATAGTTTTTGAATTTGGGGGCGGATCTATTCACCCCCCCCTCTAGACCGCCATTCCACCTGCACAACAATTTTTATGTATTTTTATGAGTTTACAAAGTTTCGTGCCAAAAATCAGATTTTAGAAAATATTGCTAATTTCCTAATTTCTTTTCCTTTTTAACCCTTCCTCTCTCCTCTCTCACGTCTCTCACTTTCTCTCCCTCTGTTCTCTCTCATCTCTTCTCCTCTCCCCCGGGCGCGCGACCGTGGCAGAGTTGGACGAGGTGGTGACGGCGTGGAGCTGACCTGGAGCGTGATGGTGCGAGTATCGGAGCATGGCGTAGGCACGATCCCATTCGTTGATTCAAAGCTGGTGTGGGTTGTTCGTGTGATGATTTTCAGCATGGTTTGATCGTTTCGGCGCACGAGATCTTCGGTGGAGGTTGGGGGATGGATACCCTACTGATTTCCTACTTCCTCTTGTGATTTGGAGCCGAACGGTGTGAGTTTGAGCGGGTTTTCCTGCTTTAAGGATGAAAGCATGTTTCGGGGGTGTGAGCCAAGATCACCGTTCCAGGTGATGATTTTTAGTTTAAATGGGATCATTTGAACCCCTGGCATGTTAGGATTCGATTCCCGTCAGTTTAACTCCGTCTGATTGTGAATTGCGGCCGGTATGAGCCCGTTTGTCCATGTGACTCATTTTGGGTTGATTTGTGGGAATCACCCGTTTTCAACCATTTTATGGTTGGTTTGATCCCTTCCAGCTTGTGGAAGGTTGATATCAACTCTAGGGATGTTTTCCCGTCGTTTAGGAGCGATTGGGGCGTTAAAAGACCAAGTTTTATAGGATTCTACGATTTTCGGATCGGAGGATGAGTCACGATCCACCAGAAACTGCGTTCATCGCTCGGGGGTAGTGGCGGTCTAGTCTGAACCGCTTTATCCTTTAAAGGTCGGTTGGTAGATGCGGTCGTCTGGAAGCTCGCGTTTATGTAGAAGTGGTTGTTGGTCAACCACATTCTGGTTTCTTCGCTCAGTCTATGTCGATTTGCAAGTCACGGTCGTGCGACTGACCGCCTCTCCGAGTAGCGGTCAGGAGGAGACCGTCTCTTCCTTGGGCCAAGCATCTGGGTGAACGCGGTCGTTCACCTGATCGCATTTAGATAGTCGCGGTTGTTTTGGTGACTGCATTTTGCTTGGTTCTTTGAGTAGCGGTCCTGATGAGACCATCACTTTGCTGGGCTGCTAAGTGACGGCCATGGGCCGACTGCTACTTGTCCTAGGTGTTCCTTTCGCGTTGGTTTGGCTTCTGGTTGTCGTGGCTTGGACCCCTTGGTTAGCCCATTGTTCCGTGGATGTCTTGGATGTCCTATGAGGGTGGTGACCGTGTTATAGGGTGTCTGGGAGTGCCATTGTACCGAGCGGTGTTCCATGTTATTTCGAGGGTCATTGTGGTTTCCGGTCAACCTGTTTGTGACTAGTGGTTGACACGTGACCTCGTGAGTGTCTCGGCTATCCTGTGAGGATCGAGACCATATGTTTTGGACGCTTGGAGGTATCGTATTACCTCAGTTTACGTGTCCATGTGGTCAATGGACTTCCAATTGATGTGGATCTGGCTGTTGTGTGCCGTCTTCCATATGTTTTATCGAGGTTTTTGACTGACGCGGCGGCGACGTGGAAATGGATCGACGGCAACTCCTGACGGCACGAACGGGAACGGATAACTTGCTACCTCGCGCAGCTCGGCCTCACGCCGGACGGTCTCACACCGGGTGACACTCAAACTCACAAGGAGAAAGAGGGAAGGGAAATGCAAGAGGGGAGAGCTCTCGCACAAAACAAGATTTCATTCATTCTTTCATTCATACGTAACACATCCCTTAGCCCCCTATTTATAGGGAAGGACCATTACACACATACCTTCACAATTTCCCTTATTTGCATATATATCCTAACCTAATAAAACAAAGCCCACCAACCCACTGTTGACTTTGTGGGTTTTTAATAAAATTAAAATATAATAACTTTGACTCAATAAAAATAAAATACATTGGTGGTTAAAACACAAATACCACCATATAGTAAAATACATACACACATACGTACGGATCAGGACGTCGAGTCGTCGAGCCATAAGCTCGGTGCGGTCGGGGCAGTGTGACGTCGGCTCCGAGTAGTGGGCCCAGTAGTGGACCCGGTGTCCCCACCAATCCTCCCAGGATGGCTGGAACTCGACTCCGTCGAGTAAGGGGGGACACTATTGTGGTAGTGCTCCAGCAGATCTGGATCGAGGCGCTAGAGATCTTCCCGGCTGATCCAAGAATCATCAGAAGGTGGATGGTCCCGCCAGCGGACAAGGTAGCGTTGGTACACCCTACTCCGTGTAGTGGTCACATGCTCATCCAGTATCCTCTCAATGTGCTCGCGCGGTACTCTCGAGGCTGTGGGACGCACAGGGGTGGGCTCACTCTCAATGGGAGGAGAAGACTCGAAAGGGTCACTAGGAATCGCTGTGGGTTCCTTGTAGGCCACTAGGTCTGCCACATTAAAGGTCAAGCTAATCTCATATTCGGGAGGTAAGTTCACAACATAAGCATTGGAGCCAATCTTCCGCAGAATTGGGAAGGGTCCATCACTACGGGCTTGCAACTTTTTAACGGCTCCCGAGGGGAGTCGTTCGGGTCGAACCTGTACCATAACCATGTCACCTTCTTGGAATTCATGGTGACGCCTATGAGAATCAGCCAAGCGCTTGTAATTTTCATTACTGAGGTTTATTTGCTTGCTAATTGACTCATGTAGACTTGTGACATGTTGTGTAAATTACTCAGCTGACTTGGATGTTCTAGACTCGAGGGGAAGGGGAATGAGATCCACAGGTTTCCTAGGTTTGTAGCCATGTACGACCTCAAATGGACTCATACCTATTGACCTATTGACGGAGCTGTTGTATGCAAATTCGGCTCTAGGTAAAAGAAGATCCCAAGTGCCCGAATGATCCCCTACGAGACACCTCAAGAGATTCCCTAAACTCCTATTGACGACCTCTGTTTGCCCATCGGTTTGTGGGTGATAGGCAGTGGAGAATTTAAGTTTCGTGCCAACTAGGTGCTAAAGTGTCTTCCAGAAGTAACTAGTGAACCGGACATCTCAGTCAGACACGATTGTTTGAGGGAGACCATGCAGACGCACGACTTCATCAAAGAATAAGTGGGCTACTCTAGAGGCATCAGATGTTTTGGAACATGCAATGAAGTGGGCCATCTTAGAGAACCTATCAATGACAACAAAGATGGAATCATGCTTGTGAGCAGTGCGAGGTAAACCAAGGATAAAATCTATGCTCACATCAACCCATGGTCGATCAGGAACGGGGAGAGGAGTGTAGAGACCAGTGTTCTGTTTGACTTGTTTGGCCATTGTGCATGTCCTACACTAGGCTACAATCTTTGCCACACCTTTCTTTAGGCCAGGCCAATAAAAGTGCTCCTCCACAGAATGGATGGTCTTGTTACGGCCAAAGTGACCAGCAAGACCTCCAACATGCATTTCCCAAATCAGGAAGTCCCAAACAGAAGTCCTCGGGACACAGAGTTGCTGCCCTCGAAATAGAAAACCATCATGGAGTAGATAGTTAGAAACGACTGTCGAGGGTCCAGCGGACAGAGCAGACTAGGTAGGGCCAAAATCTGGACACTCTCCATAGAGTTCCTTCATGCGGTCAAATCCGGTGACCTCTACTCGGACAGTGGAAAGAAGGGAGACCCTTCGACTTAAGGCGTCGACCACCTTGTTCTCACTTCCAGCCTTATGTTTGAGGACAAAGGTGAAGGACTGGAGGAATTCTACCCACCGACCATGCCTAGGGTTCAAGCCCTTTTGAGAGCTAAGGAATTTCAAAGTCTCATTGTCCGAATATAAGACAAACTCTTGTGGTAAGAGATATTATCTCCAATGTTTGAGGGCTTGGACCACAGCGTAGAATTCCTTATCGTAGGTGGAATAGTGAAGCTTTGCATCAGAAAGCTTCTCACCGAAGTAAGCCACATGGTGACTTTCCTGGTTGAGCACTCCTCCTATTCCTACGCCAGATGCATCACATGATATCTCGAAGACTTTGAAAAAGTCTGGCAGGCGGAGGACAGGGGCTCTGGTCATGAGCTCCTTTATGGCACGAAAAGCCAAGGAGGCGGCTTTGGTACACTCAAAATTTCACTTACAGATGCAATCTTTAATGGGTGCCATAATGGTGCTGAAACCTTTAATGAAGCGTCTGTAGAAAGTGGCTAGCCTATGAAAGTTGCGAACATCATGTACATTCTGGGGCTCTGGCCAGTCAACTAAAGCTTGGACCTTGGATTGGTCCACAGACACTCCTTTGTTGAACACATGTGCACGATGATTACTATTATGGTTTTGATGATAGCAACTACTATAAGTCACATTGTGTTTGCATATGATGTCATTGTGTATATGTTTAAGCAGTTTGTCATTTCATCGAACAGGTTGCGGGCATGTGCACTGCATTCCAAGTCTATACGTTGGACAAAGTCTATACGTTGGACAAAGTCTATATGTTGGATGAAGTCTATACGTTGGACAAAATCTATACGGTGGACAAAGTATATACGTTGGACAAAGTCTGTACATTGGACGAAGTCTATACGTTGGACAAAGTCTGTACGTTGCTGAACATGAAGTCTGTACGTTGGCTGCCTAGCACAACTCGAAGTCTATACGTTGCTGCACACAAAGTCTATACGTTGAGGCAGATGAAGTCTGTACGTTGGCTGCTAGCACAACTCCAAGTCTGTACGTTGGTTGATGGCTGCAACACAAGTCTATACACTGGCCGGCTGCTTCACACGCAAAGTCTATACATTGCGTTCGGTTGTGTTCGTGCATCAAGTTACCAAGTCTGTACGTTCATGAAGCAAGTCTGTACATGCTCATGCATGCTCAAGGTGCAAAGTCTGTACAGAGTTCATACATGCACACAAAGTCTACATGTCCAAGCCTTGATGCAAAGTCTATACAACAACTACAAGCTTCATTCAGATAGCCAAGAGAATCCAAGGTTAAAGATTCAGTTGGTACTTTCTAGACCAACAAGGATGAAGTTACAAACATGCACGGGCTGCTAATGAAGGTGAACGACGGAACTCAAGACTTAACGGACTGACCCGGGCAAGCCCGGAATCAGCCCAGCTGGCGGTCGACCGCCAGCACAGGGGCGGTCGACCGCCCCAGCCAGGGAATCCCAGGCCGAAGATGTTTCAGCTACAGGTCGACCGCCAGCCAGTAGCGGTCGATCGGAATTCCCAGTGACCATCCGTCTATAGTGTTTCTCAGTGGAGTTCGACCGCCAGAAGTCACAGGTCGACCGCCAGCCCCGATGCAACCTTGTTTGACTTCGAAATCCACCTCGTGGCCAGCCCCTTTACATGGATTTGTTTAATCAAACCTCACCTAATCTCCCATTATTTGTGGATCTGGTCTGGGGGGTGTCCAAGGACCATTCAAGGTCTATAAAACCAACACATGAGGGGTTGGAAACCCTAACACTTCAAGGCTTCAAGGGAGATCAAGTGAGGCCATTTTCGAGGTACTGTAGCACCTCCGTGAACAGTGTTTCGGGAGGAGGTTCTTCATCCATTCCAAGCATTCAAGTCCAGATATGAAGCCATCTCAACCTCCAAGGAAGAAGAAGCAATCAAGGCTCTCAAAGGGGATCTAAACTGCATCCTTCTTCTTCTTCATCAACTCAAGAGGATCAAAAGGAAGATCAAAGCTACATCCAACACTCTCTCCATCAACTCAAGGTGATTCAAGTTCATATGTCAATCCAGCAACCTCCAAGGAAGAGTAGAAGCAAGAAAGGCTAATAAGGGAGATCAAAGGAGGCTGCAAGAGTGTGTTCAAGGGAGAGGAGTTCGAGTACTGTAGCTGTGAACAGTACTCCGTGAAGAAGTTCTTCATCAAATCTGCAAGTGATTCAAGCTACTTCAAAGAAGATTCAAGCCCCAGCAATCTCAGACAAGATCCTTTCTCTTTGAGCATATTTCATATCTTGTTTGAGTGTTTTCATATCTTGTTCGTTTTCCATTTCATTCAAACATTTGGAACTGAAGATCGTCCCTACCGGTGGTTAGTAGGAGGGCAATCGGAAGTTGTCAGATCTGCGGTGTTGACGTCCCTACCGGTGGTTAGTAGGAAGGCAATCGGTGATCTTTCCGATTTGCGGTTCAGTGCGTGGCACTAGTGGAGCCTCACCGGATTTGGTGAGGGGTGGACGTAGGACTGGGGATTCAGTCCGAACCACCTTAAAATCTCGTGTGTTGTGGTTTGCTTATGCGATTACTTTGTGCTAGATGCATGCTTAGGTTTAATCTTTATATTACTTATTCATCTTGCTAAGTAAATCATTGTGTCCTTCGGTTAGCTAGTTATATTCCGCTGCATTTTGTTCTATCTAGCTATTTAGAGGGTTCCATTGCGAAAAGAGGGGCAGATCTATTCACCCCTCCCCTCTAGATCCGCTGTCCACTACACAACAAGTGGTATCAGAGCCTAATCTCTCATTATAGGGTCCAACGACCTTGAGGGAAATGGTGAATCAGCGTCCAAGGGTTTTCTACCCGAAGGACATGCTGTGAATAGGCCTCCTTACTTTACTGGAACTAACTATCCTTATTGGAAACATCGCATGCAGGTGTTCATTCGCGCCCAAGACTACGAACTTTGGCGAGTGATCAGCAAAGGTCAAAGAACAGATAAGGCAATCCACTGTCAACTGGAATGCTAAACACATCATGCAATGCTCACTCCATCCAGTAGAATTCTCAAGAGTGGCTACCTACGCATCTGCAAAACTAATGTGGGATAAGTTGAGGTAATCTACGAAGGAACCTCTCAGGTACGAGAAACAAAAGCCAACATTTTAGTTTCTGAATATGAAATGTTCGCATGAAGCCTGATGAGTCAATTCAAGATATGTATGCTCGATTGACTGTGCTTACAAATAGTTTAACTGATTTGGGAAAGAAATATTCAGAGCAAGAAATTGTAAGGAAAATTCTCAGATCGTTAACTCCAGCATGGCACACAAAGGCTACCGTGGTTGAAGAATCGAGAGATCTCGCAACTACCAAGGTAGATGAACTCATTGGGTCATTGATGACCTATGAGATCAACCTCAAGAACAAAGAGGCTGAGACACCTAAGAAGAAGTCCATAGCTCTTAAAGCAGGACCCAGCGGTCATGGCACTTCTGATGAAGGTGAGGACTCGGCAAGTGAGCAAGAAGAGGATGACGTAGCCATGCTCACACGTAAGTTCAAAAAATTCCTAAGAGAGGAAGGTAAGAGCTTCATGAGAGGAAGGTCAAAGGTAAGAAATGGTTTCAAATCTAACTCTGAAAACTCTAAGAAATCTGACAAGATCATTTGTTATTCTTGCAACAAACCAGGGCATTTCAAGAATGATTATCCCGATAGATTCAGAAAAGTTGACAAATGGAAGGGAAAGAAGAAGAACAAGGCCATGGTGTCCACATGGAGCGATGAAGAGGAAAGTGATGACGGAACTAGCTCCTCGGACAAAGAAAAAGAAGATTTCTGCCTTATGGCCAAAGGTGACAAAGAAACTGAGGTAAATTCTCCATTTGAAGATTATACAATTGATGATTGGGAGGAAGCATATATACAACTCATGGAAAAATATGAAATGTACAAAAAGGAGAATAAATCATTGAAAAATAAAATTAACTCATTTGTGCTTGATCATGATATGAATGATAAGACTGCTCTACTTGAGACTGAAATTGAAGATCTTAAGAAAATGATTAAGGATTTGGAGGAAGGAAGAAAAGAAATGGCTGACTTGGAAACTAAAAATGAAGATTTGAGAAATGAGATTGATAGCATGAAGCTCAAAATGCAAAGCTATGAAAAAGACAGTAAATTGAGCAATGAAAAGTATGAAGCTGTCAAACAAGTCAACATTCAACTTCTTCAAAATATTGAAAACCTACAAAAAGAGTTGAAGGATAAACAACAATCTTTAGAAAAGTTTGTGGATGGAAGAGAAAACCTAGATGCATTGCTAGGTACTAGAATGAACTTCAACAAGGAAGGGTTGGGTTTTGAACCAACAAACAAAAGGCCAATTGGGCTAAAAATAGTCACATTTGTTTCCTCTTCTGATGCTTCAACATCAAAAATAACATCCAAAGGAAAAGAAAAGATTGAAGAGGCAGTAACTGAAATTCCCAAAAAGCCTGTCCAAAAGCCTAAGAAAGGTCGACCTTCCCCGCAGCATAGGTCAACACTTCCTTGGCCAGTGCATGCTCAACCTTCCAGATTTCACCACAATTGGATTGCACACTCATATAGGCCACCACCATACTTTTGGAGAAATTGTGATTCATGTGTTCACCAATCCTATAAGTTTCAATCCCCTAGGTGGTAAAATAATCATTTTCAACCCAAAATCAACCAACGGCCTCAATGGTTTAAGAAGCAAACTTCCTCAAACTTCCACAAAATCAACAAAGAGCTTCTAAACAAAATGTGAATGTCAAAGCTGAAAAGAAAAACCAAATCCCTACTCCAACCAAACAAAGCACGAATGTTAAGAAGGTTTGGATTCCAAAAGAAATGGTTTCATGCTTTGAAAATTTGAAGAGTTTGATGGGACCCAAATATGGTTGGGTTCAAACACAATTGCTTAATTGCTTGTGCAGGAGTGTCTTGCAGCCATGCATAATAGGTGGTATCTTGATAGCGGCTGTTCAAGACACATGACTGGAGACAAAACAAAATTTTGTCTCTTGGAGGAAAAGGAAGGAGGATACGTCACATTTGGAGGGAACAATAAAGGAAAAATCATTGGAACATGTAATGTAGGTAAGAACCTCTCCAACTCCATTTGTAACGTGTTGTTAGTTGAAGGATTGAAATATAACCTGCTTAGTATAAGTCAATTGTGTGATAAGGGTCACAAAGTGTTGTTTGACTCTCATGAATGCAGAATTCTTGAACCAAAATCTGACAAAGTAAAATTTTATGGTAAGAGAGTTATCAATGTTTACATGATTGACTTAGATGATCCTGCTCATTTAAATCTTTGTCTTGCTACACCAAAATCTGAAATTACTTGGTTATGGCATCGTAGACTAGGACATGCTAGCTACAATGTCTTGCATAAACTCTTGAAGCATTCAATGGTGAACGGGTTGCCTGAATTATCATTTAAACAAGAAAACAAGTTGTGTGATGCATGTGCCCTAGGTAAACAAACTAGAAAATCATTCAAGGAAAGATCTGAAAATACATCATCCAAATCACTCGAGCTAATTCATATGGACCTGTTTGGCCCAACCCGAACTGCTAGCTTAAGTGGTAGAAAATATGGATATGTCTTGGTGGATGACTTTTCTAGGTTCACAAGGGTTTTCTTTCTCACACACAAAAATGATGCTTTTGATGAGTTTCAGGCACTCTACATGAAGATAAAGCAGGACGGTGAGTTTAAAATTTCCAAGATTCAATCTGATCACGGTGGTGAATTTGAAAATACTGACTTCTATAACCTTTGCAGGGCTGAAGGCATTTCACACCGATTCTCTTCACCAAGAACGCCGGAGCAAAATGATGTAGTTGAAAGGAGAAACCGAACACTTGTAGAGATGGCAAGAACCATGCTTGCTGAATGGCAACTTCCAAGGAGGTTTTGGGCTGAAGCGGTAAACTCGGTATGTTACATTATCAACCGCTCTATGGTAAGGTCACACACCAAAGACTCCTTATGAGTTGCTAAAAGGTAAAAAGCCCTCTCTCTCACATATGAAAGTGTTTGGATCAAAATGCTTCATCCACAATAATGACAAAAGAGATTTAGATAAATTCGAGCTCAAGAGCGATGAAGGTATATTTCTTGGATATTCTGATAGATCTAGGGCTTATAGAATTTATAACAATAAAAGTCAAACTGTGGAAGAATCACCCCATGTTTCCTTTGATGAATATCATGATTCTAACAATGATAACTCTTGCAGGAAAAACGATGAAGATGGAGAATTCCTAAGCATAAAGGACAAGAGTGATCCTCCACAAGAAGAGATAAAAGAAGATGGTGACTTAGCTGAATCAAGCAATGCAAGGGATCAAGCTCAAGGAGAACGTAACGATTCTACAAACATTAGAATTCTTAAGGATCATCCCTTGGAGAATGTCCTTGGCAGCTTGAATGACCCACCTAGAACAAGGTCACATTTTAAAATTGTGGAAGAATTAGATCAACTTGCTCTTGTCTCGCAGCATGAACCCAAAGATATTGATGAAGCATTAAAAGATAAAAACTGAATAAATTCCATGCAAGAAGAGTTAAACCAGTTTGAGAGAAACAAAGTTTGGCATCTTGTTCCTAGACCTTCATCACAATATGTCATAGGCACTAAATGGGTTTTTTAGGAACAAACTAAGTGAGGATGGCAAGATAATAAGAAACAAGGCTAGATTGGTGGCTCAAGGGTATAATCAAGAGTTTGGGGTAGACTTTGATGAATCTTATGCCCCAGTTGCTAGACTCGAAGTCATCAGAATTTTACTTGCCTTTGCATGCTCCCTTAGAATAAAATTGTATCAAATGGATGTCAAAAATACTTTCTTGAATGGCTTGATCAAAGAAGAAGTCTATGTTGAGCAGCCCCCTGGCTTTGAGAATTCTAACAATGCAGATTTTGTATACAAGCTAGACAAAGCACTTTATGGACTTAAACAAGCACCAAGAGCTTGGTATGAGAGACTAAGCTCATTCCTCATTGAAAAAGGGTACACACGAGGTAAGGTAGATCAAACAGTTTTCACCAAGAAGCAAGGTAAAAACATCTTGATTGTTCAAATTTATGTTGATGATATTGTGTTTGGTTCTACTAAATCTGAAATGTGTGAGGAATTTGCTAACCTCATGACTAACGAATTTGAGATGAGCCTAATGGGAGAACTTCAATTCTTTCTCGGTTTGCAGGTCAACCAAGGACAAAATGGGTGCTTTGTAAGTCAAGCCAAATACATCAAGGAGTTACTGAAAAGATTTGACATGACAAACAGTAAAATCATTGCAACTCCTATGAGCACCTCAACTTCACTGGATTCGGATGAAAATGGTAAATTGGTGGATGCAAAGGTCTATAGAGGTATGATAGGTTCTTTGCTTTATTTGACTGCATCCCGACCAGATATCCAGTTTAGTGTATGCCTTTGTGCTAGATTTCAAACTAGTCCTAGAGAATCCCATTTGACTGCCGTCAAACGTATCCTTAGATATCTTACCGGCACTCAAGATTTGGGATTGTGGTATCCGTCATCATGTGATTTATCTCTAATATCTTATTCTGATGCGGATTACGCTGGATGCAAGCTGGATCGCAAGAGTACTTGTAGCAACCCTGATAAATGAATATTGAAATAAAATTAAAAACATACGTATTACAGAAGTAACACAGACAAAATAAAACAAATTAAAGATAACGCCTCTGAGTAAGGCGTTAATTTAAAAAGAAACGCCTCTACATACGGCGTGACTAAAGAAAGGACGCCCACGAATGTGGTCGTCAACTCTCACGCGACCAAATAGGCAAGTAAAATAAACACCCATGTCTTAGGCGTGTTTCAAAAACAAGGAACGCCCTTATACAAGACGCTTCTTAAGAAACGACCTGAACAAGGTCGTCAATTCAAGAATGGACGCCCTGACCTAAGGCGTTAATTCAGTTCGTGACCCGACGAACCCAGAACTTATCCAGGGTAAGTGATAAGCATTAGAAAGAGTTCAAACGCGGTAATGACTCTATCATAGAAGTATTACTTCCACATGAACACTAACCCTAATAGGACTTCCATAACCCTATAAATAATCTACTGCTCGAACCCGTGAACGCTATTTGGCGTTCGAGTTCTCTGAAGGTAATTACAGAGCAATAGCTCTTCCTTCCCTCTGTCCCTTTTGATTTGGTGGACGGTCATTAATTCGACTTCTTCCTTCTTCCAGGTTGAAGAAGCATTGGGGTTGTGAAGAACAAAGGTAATAATCTTTCCTTTACCTTCGGTCAGGTATTATGAAGAAAATATTAATGTTTCTTCGTATTTCTCTGTAGGAAGTTCAGTCGAAAGGGGTTCATCAGTTGAACATAAAGACTTCTTCCTGCTGATACGGCTGAAGTTATTGGTTGCTGTTTAAGCAACAGAGTTTTCTCCCTTCTTCATATCAATCTGCAAATCGTCATCTCCAAATCAACTCTTAAAGGTAGGATTTTCTCAAGTCTCGTAGCCCAAACTAAAAATAAATATAAGAAGCACCATGCATGATATATTTATACAGTTTGCATGTAGTTTTAATACGTTTTCTGTAAATTTTTCAAGAAACGCCCTTGAATAGGGCGCTACTTTAAAAGAAAGGACCATCACAGTGGTCGTTAATTAAAAGAATACGCCTTGTATACAGGCGTTAATTTCATGAACAATCGCATGTAATCAATAATTGATCCTGTTTAAAATTCAATAAATATGAAATATCGATTCTAATATCTTGCATGACTCTACCTGTAAATTCCTGCTAATTTTCTTGTCATGATCATGTCTCCTGTCTTGGAAATTTATTTGTTGAAATATTGTAAATTCCTTGAATTCACGACCTTGACAACGTCGTTTTACACCTGTTAACGCCCCATCACAGGGCGTAAATTGAAAAGAAACGCCCCTTTCTAGGGCGCGTTTTCTGTAAATTCCTGAACTATGTATATCCTGTAAAATAAAATTAAACAGTAACGCCCCTTTCCAGGGCGTGTTTTAAATAAATCCTGAAAATTATTTATATTCTGTCAAATATTTAAATAATGAGACGCCTGCTTATATAGTCGTCAACTCTGAAGAAACGCCCCTGTCCAGGGCGCGTTTTATATAAATTATTGAAATAATGAAATTCTGCAAAACGGAACATATGTAAACGCCCTTATGTTAGGCGTTACTTACCTGACTAACGCCCCTGACTAGGGCGTGTTTTTCATGAATTAATAAAATTATTGAAAATTCTGTAAAATAGAAATATGTAAACGCCCTTCTGTTAGGCGTTAATTACTTGAGAAACGACTTGACCTAAGTCGTTATTTTACTGTAAAACTGATTTTTCCCTGTTTTTGTTAACCGATGATTTCATATGTTATATAATATATATATCGGCACTATTCTCCACTCCGTGAGTATAGTCCCACGTTTCACGTTGTTTCATCGATCACACTCAACTCTCATTGACATACAAGCTCTCCATTGGACATTCCGTTCCTTTGGACTAGCGAGTTAGTCATAGAGACCTCCGTAAGACTCCTCGTAGCCTTGGATTCCCTCAAGGCCGACTGAGCTGGTTGTACCCTAAAAACCCATTACACGATCCTTGCCATGTCAATCTAAAGAAACATGGTATACCGGCCCTTATGATTATACAAAGAGTATATCATAAGAAATTCTTAATGGGATGATGATATCATGCCATATCATGTCGTTCTTGTAAACCTCAATTCTATGATAAGAATGAGGGTATCTTGCTTGATCTAATGTTTATGTGGACCTCAATTCTATATAAAGAATGTCCATATTGATTTGTCATGGGACCTAAGTTAAGGGAACCATATTCTACCTAGTTTTATTGATATCGTGATTTTACCGTTATTATCGCCAATCTATGTCCTTTGTCATATTTTTGGACTCTATTCTGTCAAAGTTGTCATACATGTCTACAAGCTTGAATATTGAAACTCTATATTGGCTATATAAACAAGAGTGGATGTCAAAAATACATGATAAATGCCTGTGCATATAGGGCCCGATCTGGTCCTGGGAGGAGCACCCGAAAGTACTTGTGCCCATGGGAGTTAAAATGATAAGGTATCTGGCATTATACCGAGTACTTGACTTGCTTGATTGGACATTCCACACACATCTTGTACTTGAATCGTACTTGACTTTACATGAAATGCGTGGCCCGAAAAAGGGTAATTTACTTGCTTGATACATGATAGCCAAAGTTCTTGACATGACTTGTTAAACGTGCTTGCTTGAATACCTTGAATACACTTGTCATCTTGTTGGAAGTTCATGATTAAGTTCATCTTATTTCTTGATATTACATTCTCTCTATCTTGTCGTTTTATGCGAGCATGCATAGCTTTATTGCATTCATGAAAGATGTAATTACTTAAACCCCTTGCTAGTACTTGAGATATAATTTCCTACTGAGCGTTCGCTCATTCCGTTTGTCCCTTGTACTTTTCAGGTAAGTCCGACGACGATGGAAGTCAATCGGATGGGAATGTTCAAGAGTGAAAGTGATAGAGCTGCTCAAGTGTCGTCTAGTCTTTCTATAGTTTCTTGAGTCAAATATGTATTCTTTTCCTTTTTATTAAACAGAGTATTGGATTTGTAATAGTCTATCCATTATGAAATAAAGGATTGGGTTATCTTGCTATTTTGCGCATCTCTGTCTTTGCGTCGAATACACGACCACTCTGATTGATATGATTGATATAGACACGTCGCGCATCTCCGGGTATCTTCCGCGCTCGGGGCGTGACAGTCTTTGTGGTATCAGAGCCTAAGGTATTCAATTCCTAGGAAAAACCCAAGTCCAAGGATAAGTTGAACCTTTAAACCAGTGAGATTGGGTAGAACCAAGGGTTAGATTTAACATAGTATACGAGTCTTTAAATACGATCACGTACTAATATAGTTATTGTAATTGTAGGATAATGGCTGCCGAACGTGCTCAATGGCGCAACATGCAGCGTACCCTTCAAGGGATGACCCAAGTGCTACAACAGGTAGCACAAGGTGGTGCTCCACGAGCTGGAAGCTTACACCAAGCCTTTAAGAATATGAATCCCCCGAAGTTTATGGGATCGACCGATCCGGACGATGCCGAGCATTGGGTTCGGGAAACCGAACGCATATTCCATGTCATGCAATGCACGGACCAGGACAAAGTGCTATTAGCTACATTCCAGTTAGAGAAAGATGCTAGATGCTGGTGGGAGTCTATTGAAGCAACCATCGATCCTACTCAAGTAACATGGGAAGAATTCGTGGAATACTTCAATGCTAAATATTTCTCGGACCGAGTCCAAGAAAAGAAGGCTGCCGAATTCGCTGCATTAAAGCAACGATCCTTATCATTAGCAGATTATGAAGCTCAGTTCTCCAGGTTATCTAGATATGCTAAGCATCTTATTAGCACGGAGAAGATGAAAGCCCGTAGATTTCTTAATGGGCTTAGGCCCCACTATATTACTCAATTGGCGCCTATGGACATCCAAATTTATTCTGAAATAGTGCGCCGAGCTCAATTACTTGAAGATGCCACGGAACTATCTGATAGGATCCGTGGAAAAGACAAGAAGGAACAAGTCACGGGTTCGGGTTCTTTCAAACCCAACTTTAAGAAGAGGCCCAATAATGGAGGTTCTTCCTCTCAAGATCAGAAATTCAAGAAGACCAAGCCTTTCTCTATCACCACTACCCCTTCGAATACAGTCTGCAAGCATTGTGACAAGGCTGGTCACAAGACGGAAGAATGCTGGAGGAAATTAGGAGCTTGTCTCCGTTGTGGAAGCCGTGAGCATCGGATTCCCGAGTGTCCATTAATGAACGACCAAGCCGGCGATGGTAAACGCCCGGTGACAAAGAATGCTCGTCTTCATGCAATACAGGAGACCGAACCTGAAGAAGAAGGCGGATTAGTGGAAGGTACATTGAAAATTTGTTCCAAATATGCACATGTCTTATTTGATACGGGTGCATCGCATTCTATTGTTTCTAAGAAGTTTGCTGACCCGTTACCTCTAGAACCGGAATGGATGAAAATAGTGTTGTCTACTCCTCTCGGAAACGAGACGGATATCACGCATCATTACCAAAACTGTGAGGTATTGGTTCGAGGAAAGAATTTTCCTATTGATCTTATCTGTTTAGATCTAAAAGAATATGATGTTATACTAGGAGCAGATTGGTTATCTAAGTACCAGGCA
The DNA here is from genome assembly GCA_022559845.1 of Amorphophallus konjac. Taxonomy (NCBI): domain Eukaryota; kingdom Viridiplantae; phylum Streptophyta; class Magnoliopsida; order Alismatales; family Araceae; genus Amorphophallus; species Amorphophallus konjac. The sequence goes on from CM040121.1 coordinate 468,318,392, forward strand.
ACGGTTGATTGCCGTAATAGCAAGATCGTTTTCAAAGAATTTCCAGAACTGACTTATACTAGTCCTAAGAGTCGAAGCAAATCCCCTCTTATTTCGGCTCTTCGAGCAAGCAAGCTCGTCAGGAAGGGATGTGTATCCTTCCTTGCTTTTGTCACTGTTAAAGAAGCTAAGAAAACCAAGATAGAAGACGTTCAGGTAGTGCGAGAATTCCCAGACGTATTTCCAGAAGATTTGCCGGGATTACCCCCTCAAAGAGAAGTGGCCTTCACCATTGACTTAGTCCCTGGTGCTGGTCCTGTTTCAAAGGCACCATATAGAATGTCCCCTGCTGAACTCAAGGAGTTGAAGGAGCAGTTGATGGAACTAATCCAAAAAGGGTTTATTAGACCAAGTACTTCCCCGTGGGGAGCACCAGTCTTATTTGTAAAGAAGAAGGATGGATCCATGAGATTGTGTATCGACTATCGACAGTTGAATCATCTTACTATCAAGAACAAGTATCCACTGCCGAGAATCGATGAATTATTTGATCAGATTTCAGGATCCAAATATTTTTCCAAGATTGATCTCAGGTCGGGATATCATCAGTTAAGAATCAAGGATGATGACATTCACAAGACCGCATTCAGAAGCAGGTATGGCCATTACGAATTTGTTGTTATGCCTTTTGGACTAACAAATGCCCCTGCTGCCTTTATGCAGTTAATGAATAGCATATTCAGGCCTTACTTGGATCAATTCATAGTAGTCTTCATTGATGATATATTGATATATTCTAAGACTAAGGAAGAACATGAATAGCATTTGAGGATTGCATTGCAAGTCTTGAGGACAAATCAATTATATGCTAAACTCAGCAAATGCGAGTTCTGGCTTGAAGAAGTGGCTTTTCTCGGACATGTCATATCCAAGGACGGTTTATCTGTAGATCCGTCAAAGGTTGAAGCTGTAAGAAACTGGGAAAGACCCACTAATGCAAGCGAGATCAGAAGTTTCTTAGGTCTTGCAGGCTATTATCGGCGATTCATCAAAGATTTCTCTAAGATCGCCGTGCCCCTTACAAGGTTAACTCGTAAGGAGATCCGATATGAATGGAGTGAGGAATGTGAAAGAAGTTTCCAAACTCTTAAGGATCATCTCACTACAGCTCCGGTGTTAGCTCTACCAATAGAAGGAGAGAAATTCGAGGTCTACACTGATGCTTCTGGCATTGGCCTCGGATGTGTCCTAATGCAACAAGGAAAGGTCATAGCTTACTCTTCACGTCAACTGAAGAAGCATGAGGAGAATTACCCCGTCCATGACTTAGAAGTGGCCGCGGTAGTATTTGCCCTAAAGATATGGAGACATTATCTCTATGGAGTACAGTTCACTGTCTACTCCGATCACAAGAGTCTCAAATATCTATTCTCACAAAAGGAGCTAAACATGAGACAAAGACGCTGGCTAGAATATCTCAAGGACTTCGACTTCAATATACACTACCATCCCGGAAAGGGTAATTATGTTGCTGATGCCCTTAGTCGAAAGCCGAGAGCAATGATAGCCAATTGTATGATACAAGAATGGAGGTTACTTGAACAATTCTCCGAGCTCAATATAAGCTTGGACACGGAATCCAAATTTGTTACATTATCTCATGTAAGCATACAGTCAGATTTATTATCTGAGATACAAGCACTTCAGGGTGATGATCCTATATTAGTGGAAATCAAGGGCAGATTAGAAGGACAATCTGATTTTCAACTAACTTCTGATGGAAGATTATTATTCAAAGGTAGAACTTGTATACCTGATTGTCCGGAATTAAAGAAGAAGATCTTAGATGAAGCTCACCGATCAAGGTACACTATTCATCCTGGATCAACTAAAATGTACCAAGATGTAAAGAGGAACTTTTGGTGGCCCAATATGAAAAGAGAAATAGCGGACTATGTATCACGCTGTCTTACATGCCAACAGGTCAAGGCGGAACACCAAAAGCCTGCTGGAAAACTACACCCTCTAGATATTCCTAAGTGGAAGTGGGAGGATATTGGTATGGACTTCATCATGGGTTTGTCTAAATCTAAAGGAGGACATGATGGAATCTGGGTTATCATTGACCGATTAACTAAATCGGCGCATTTCTTGCCAATAAAAAGCCGATGGTCAATTGATGTGCTAGCTGCACTGTACATCAAGGAAATAGTCAGGATACATGGAATTCCTGTCTCAATCGTGTCTGACAGAGATCCCCGTTTTACTTCTCATTTTTGGAAGGGATTACAACATTCGTTAGGAACAAGGCTCAACTTTAGTACTGCTTTCCACCCACAAACGGATGGTCAGACCGAGAGAACTAACCAGGTTGTTGAGGATATGCTTAGAGCATGCATCATTGACTTTGGAGGATGCTGGCACGATCATTTACCACTAGTGGAATTTGCATATAATAATAGCTACCAAGCTAGTATCCAAATGGCACCTTTCGAAGCCTTATACGGAAGGAGTTGCAGATCACCCATATGCTGGAACGAAGTTGGAGAAAAACAACTGCTAGGTCCAGACATGGTAAGGGATACAACTGAGAAGATACAAGTAATCAGAGAAAGATTGCAAGTTGCTCAGACGAGACAAAAAGCTTATGCTGATACAAGAAGGAGAGATCTTGAATTCCAAATCGGAGATCATGTATTTCTCAAGATATCGCCTGGACGTGGCATACGAAGATTTGGTGTTAAGGGCAAGCTTACGCCAAGATTCATCGGACCATTTGAGGTACTTGAAAGAGTTGGCGAGGTTGCTTATCGCATCGCATTGCCCCCTCAATTGTCCGAGGTACATAATGTATTTCACATATCCATGTTGAAGAAGTATGTGCACGATCCATCTCATATTATTGAACATAGAGATCTGGTGATCCAGAAAGATCTCACCTATGAACAGAAGCCTATGAAGATCTTAGATCGAGAAATACGAGCTCTAAGGAATAAGGTTATTCCCATGCTCAAGGTGCAATGGAACAAGAATCCCGAACGCGAAGCGACATGGGAGACCGAGGAATCTATGAAGAAACGATTTCCCGAGTTATTCTAAGAGGTATATACACTCTCCACGTGTATAATTATATATATTGAATTTGGGGACCAAATTCTTTTTAAGTGGGGGAGGGTGTAGCAACACTGATAAATGAATATTGAAATAAAATTAAAAACATACGTATTACAGAAGTAACACAGACAAAATAAAACAAATTAAAGATAACGCCTCTGAGTAAGGCGTTAATTTAAAAAGAAACGCCTCTACATACGGCGTGACTAAAGAAAGGACGCCCACGAATGTGGTCGTCAACTCTCATGCGATCAAATAGGCAAGTAAAATAAACGCCCATGTCTTAGGCGTGTTTCAAAAACAAGGAACGCCCTTATACAAGACGCTTCTTAAGAAACGACCTGAACAAGGTCGTCAATTCAAGAATGGACGCCCTGACCTAAGGCGTTAATTCAGTTCGTGACCCGACGAACCCAGAACTTATCCAGGGTAAGTGATAAGCATTAGAAAGAGTTCAAACGCGGTAATGACTCTATCATAGAAGTATTACTTCCACATGAACACTAACCCTAATAGGACTTCCATAACCCTATAAATAATCTACTGCTCGAACCCGTGAACGCTATTTGGCGTTCGAGTTCTCTGAAGGTAATTACAGAGCAATAGCTCTTCCTTCCCTCTGTCCCTTTTGATTTGGTGGACGGTCATTAATTCGACTTCTTCCTTCTTCCAGGTTGAAGAAGCATTGGGGTTGTGAAGAACAAAGGTAATAATCTTTCCTTTACCTTCGGTCAGGTATTATGAAGAAAATATTAATGTTTCTTCGTATTTCTCTGTAGGAAGTTCAGTCGAAAGGGGTTCATCAGTTGAACATAAAGACTTCTTCCTGCTGATACGGCTGAAGTTATTGGTTGCTGTTTAAGCAACAGAGTTTTCTCCCTTCTTCATATCAATCTGCAAATCGTCATCTCCAAATCAACTCTTAAAGGTAGGATTTTCTCAAGTCTCGTAGCCCAAACTAAAAATAAATATAAGAAGCACCATGCATGATATATTTATACAGTTTGCATGTAGTTTTAATACGTTTTCTGTAAATTTTTTCAAGAAACGCCCTTGAATAGGGCGCTACTTTAAAAGAAAGGACCATCACAGTGGTCGTTAATTAAAAGAATACGCCTTGTATACAGGCGTTAATTTCATGAACAATCGCATGTAATCAATAATTGATCCTGTTTAAAATTCAATAAATATGAAATATCGATTCTAATATCTTGCATGACTCTACCTGTAAATTCCTGCTAATTTTCTTGTCATGATCATGTCTCCTGTCTTGGAAATTTATTTGTTGAAATATTGTAAATTCCTTGAATTCACGACCTTGACAACGTCGTTTTACACCTGTTAACGCCCCATCACAGGGCGTAAATTGAAAAGAAACGCCCCTTTCTAGGGCGCATTTTCTGTAAATTCCTGAACTATGTATATCCTGTAAAATAAAATTAAACAGTAACGCCCCTTTCCAGGGCGTGTTTTAAATAAATCTTGAAAATTATTTATATTCTGTCAAATATTTAAATAATGAGACGCCTGTTTATATAGTCGTCAACTCTGAAGAAACGCCCCTGTCCAGGGCGCGTTTTATATAAATTATTGAAATAATGAAATTCTGCAAAACGGAACATATGTAAACGCCCTTATGTTAGGCGTTACTTACCTGACTAACGCCCCTGACTAGGGCGTGTTTTTCATGAATTAATAAAATTATTGAAAATTCTGTAAAATAGAAATATGTAAACGCCCTTCTGTTAGGCGTTAATTACTTGAGAAACGACTTGACCTAAGTCGTTATTTTACTGTAAAACTGATTTTTCCCTGTTTTTGTTAACCGATGATTTCATATGTTATATAATATATATATCGGCACTATTCTCCACTCCGTGAGTATAGTCCCACGTTTCACGTTGTTTCATCGATCACACTCAACTCTCATTGACATACAAGCTCTCCATTGGACATTCCGTTCCTTTGGACTAGCGAGTTAGTCATAGAGACCTCCGTAAGACTCCTCGTAGCCTTGGATTCCCTCAAGGCCGACTGAGCTGGTTGTACCCTAAAAACCCATTACACGATCCTTGCCATGTCAATCTAAAGAAACATGGTATACCGGCCCTTATGATTATACAAAGAGTATATCATAAGAAATTCTTAATGGGATGATGATATCATGCCATATCATGTCGTTCTTGTAAACCTCAATTCTATGATAAGAATGAGGGTATCTTGCTTGATCTAATGTTTATGTGGACCTCAATTCTATATAAAGAATGTCCATATTGATTTGTCATGGGACCTAAGTTAAGGGAACCATATTCTACCTAGTTTTATTGATATCGTGATTTTACCGTTATTATCGCCAATCTATGTCCTTTGTCATATTTTTGGACTCTATTCTGTCAAAGTTGTCATACATGTCTACAAGCTTGAATATTGAAACTCTATATTGGCTATATAAACAAGAGTGGATGTCAAAAATACATGATAAATGCTGTGCATATAGGGCCCGATCTGGTCCTGGGAGGAGCACCCGAAAGTACTTGTGCCCATGGGAGTTAAAATGATAAGGTATCTGGCATTATACCGAGTACTTGACTTGCTTGATTGGACATTCCACACACATCTTGTACTTGAATCGTACTTGACTTTACATGAAATGCGTGGCCCGAAAAAGGGTAATTTACTTGTTTGATACATGATAGCCAAAGTTCTTGACATGACTTGTTAAACGTGCTTGCTTGAATACCTTGAATACACTTGTCATCTTGTTGGAAGTTCATGATTAAGTTCATCTTATTTCTTGATATTACATTCTCTCTATCTTGTCGTTTTATGCGAGCATGCATAGCTTTATTACATTCATGAAAGATGTAATTACTTAAACCCCTTGCTAGTACTTGAGATATAATTTCCTACTGAGCGTTCGCTCATTCCGTTTGTCCCTTGTACTTTTCAGGTAAGTCCGACGACGATGGAAGTCAATCGGATGGGAATGTTCAAGAGTGAAAGTGATAGAGCTGCTCAAGTGTCGTCTAGTCTTTTCTATAGTTTCTTGAGTCAAATATGTATTCTTTTCCTTTTTATTAAACAGAGTATTGGATTTGTAATAGTCTATCCATTATGAAATAAAGGATTGGGTTATCTTGCTATTTTGCGCATCTCTGTCTTTGCGTCGAATACACGACCACTCTGATTGATATGATTGATATAGACACGTCGCGCATCTCCGGGTATCTTCCGCGCTCGGGGCGTGATAGTACTAGTGACTATTGCTAGTTTCTAGACAGGTGTTTAGTTTCTTGGGCCTCCAAGAAACAACACTCGGTTGCCCTCTCAACCGCGGAGGCAGAATATGTTACTGCGGGGAGCTGTGGCACCCAAGTGTTGTGGATTAAACACCAACTCCAAGACTACTTGGTGGATCTTGGTTGTGTCCCGATTCTGTGTGATAACACTAGTGCTATCAACCTTGCAAAAAATCCAGTCCAGCACTCTAGGACTAAACATATTGAGATTAGGCATCACTTCATTAGAGATGAGGTCGGTAAGAAAAATTTTGAACTGCATTTTTTTGATACTCAAAATCAAATTGCTGATATTTTCACCAAGCCTTGTGTAATGACAGGTTTTCAACACTCAGAAGGGAGCTTGGACTTTGCCGACCTCAGGCCAATAAGAATTTGAAATGATAATCATGTTCAATTTAGTGTGTGTTTTTACAGATTGGTGTTTCATGTATTGTTGATATGTCAATATGTCTTTTTGCATATGGTGTCGCATTGCATGTAGTTGCATAATAAAGTTGAATTTATGTTCACAATGCATTGTATGGTTTGTGTCGCATCATTCTTGCATGGCCATGGTATATCAAATGTTGATGTATGGAAGGGCAGGCTATGCTTGTCACGAAGCACTCAACATGCGTGAGGTTTCACCTCCGCCAAGTACCATGTGTCAATGTCGCATATAGGCCATATAGTAAGGGGGAGTTGTCCTTGTGCAACATTCATGCATATATTTCATATTCATTCTGTGGCATTTAATAAGTGTACAACCATAGGTTGGGTCATACATTTCATTTCTGCCACCTTCATAAGGAAAACGTTTCAACTTGCTTGCAAACATAACTCCTTCAGTGAATTCATTGCATATCCTTAGGGGGAGTTTTGTTGATTCTCTTAACCTATTGCAATATGCACTTCTTTGCTTACAGTCTGAATATGAGTTCATGAGACTAACGAACATATGGTGTAAGAGCTTTCTATTATGTGCCTTGATGATTGTCCATTCAATGAAACTGGTTCAGATTTAATGATTTTCTTGAAGTTCTGAAATATTTGTTATGAAATCATCTATGTTATGTGGTTTTAATAGACCTTAACTAGAGATTGCATATTATGTTTTGCATGACTATCCTGATATCTGAACATCCAAACGTCTTGACAACTTTGGTGATACACTCAGGCTTAGTATTGTTTCTAAACATATTGATGAGCTGGAATTCCTGAAAATCATTTTGACAGAGCAATGATATTGTTGCACGGAGAAACATGTCATGTCATCAAAATCAATTGACAAATGATATGTCATGATGTGTCCCTGTTATCTCTGTCGTCATTATATTTGGACTCTAGGCAGAGCACTGGCATAATTGCTGAGAAATATATCTTCTCATCAAAGAAATGAGATTGGATATGTCATGACGTGACTTTGCTATCTCTGTTCATTCTGAAGTATAACCGTCAGTCTTGCCAAATGCCTAGGGATACTGACGTCTAAACAACGTGTATTCTTACGGCTAGGAAGCATGAACTAGACTTGATTGCTCGTATAAAGTGAGTCATGTGCCTTCAAATACTAAAGATATTAAAAATCAAAATATGCTACAATCATACAATTCCATGCTCTGGTCATGATTGTTTAGCCTCCATACTAGTTTTTGTGTTATTTCATTTGTGGTTATTGAATATGGATCTATAAGCTAAGGGACGGTTAAACATTGCCATGATATGCACCTTTGGTTCATTTCTATTAAATCTTGGATGTAGCTACTTTTCGAACTCTGTTGATGAATTCAGATTTCATTAGATTTGAACCATATATGTTGCACACGGTCTGTTTCAGGTTTGCATATAATGACTTGCACTTCACTCCTTTCAGCTCTGGTCTCACAGATATTTCACTTTATCACTCCTTTTTGTTGTTGGCAAAGGGGGAGAATTCTTTGTGTGAGTCCTTTGTCACGTTGTCATTGGGCAATGTGTGAATGGTGTACTGGGAGAGTCCAAGGGGAGAGAATCCATTGCTCACTTTGCATCTCATATGTGTATGTGATGGGGCTTGGGGCTTGCATAACTTCTAGCATTCATATTGCATAGCATTCATATCTGCATTCATAATTGCATTCACATGCTATTACTATCATGGATCTTGAGCTGCATATGTTACATATATCATACACTTTGCCATCTTGGCTATTTCTGCCATATAATGACTCACAGTGTTGCCATCATCAAAAAGGGGGAGAATGTTGAACACATGTGCACCATGATTACTATTATGGTTTTGATGATAGCAACTACTATAAGTCACATTGTGTTTGCATATGATGTCATTGTGTATCTGTGTAAGCAGTTTGTCATTTCATCGAACAGGTTGCGGGCATGTGCACTGCATTCCAAGTCTATACGTTGGACAAAGTCTATACGTTGGACAAAGTCTATACGTTAGACAAAGTCTATACGTTGGACAAAGTCTATGCGTTGGACGAAGTCTATACGTTGGACAAAGTCTGTACATTGGACGAAGTCTATACGTTGGACAAAATCTGTACGTTGCTGAACATGAAGTCTGTACGTTGGCTGTCTAGCACAACTCGAAGTCTATACGTTGCTGCACACAAAGTCTATACGTTGCGGCAGATGAAGTCTGTATGTTGGCTGCTAGCACAACTCCAAGTCTGTACGTTGGTTGATGGCTGCAACACAAGTTTATACATTGGCCGGCTGCTTCACACGCAAAGTCTATACATTGTGTTGTGTTGTGTTCGTGCATCAAGTTACCAAGTCTGTACGTTCATGAAGCAAGTCTGTACAGGCTCATGCATGCTCAAGGTGCAAAGTCTGTACAGAGTTCATACATGCACACAAAGTCTACACGTCCAAGCCTTGATACAAAGTCTATACAACAACTACAAGCTTCATTCAGATAGCCAAGAGAATCCAAGGTTAAAGATTCAGTTGGTACTTTCTAGACCAACAAGGATGAAGTTACAAACATGCACGGGCTGCTAATGGAGGTGAACGACGGAACTCAAGACTTAACGGACTGACCCGGGCAAGCCCGGAATCAGCCCAGCTGGATGTCGACCGCCAGCACAGGGGCGGTCGACCGCCTCAGCCAGGGAATCCCAGGCCGAAGATGTTTCAGCTACAGGTCGACCGCCAGCCAGTAGCAGTGGATCGGAATTCCCAGTGACCATCCGTCTATAGCGTTTCTCAGTGGAGTTCGACCGCCAGAAGTCACAGGTCGACCGCCAGCCCCGATGCAGCCTTGTTTGACTTCGAAATCCACCTCGTGGTCAGCCCCTTTCCATGGATTTGTTTAATCAAACCTCACCTAATCTCCCATGATTTGTGGATCTGGTCTGGGGGGTGTCCAAGGACCACTCAAGGTCTATAAAACCAACACATGAGGGGTTGGAAACCCTAACACTTCAAGGCTTCAAGGGAGATCAAGTGAGGCCATTTTTGAGGTAATGTAGCACCTCCGTGAACAGTGTTTCGGGAGGAAGTTCTTCATCCATTCCAAGGCATTCAAGTCCAGATATGAAGCCATCTCAACCTCCAAGGAAGAAGAAGCAATCAAGGCTCTCAAGGGTGATCTAAACTGCATCCTTCTTCTTCTTCATCAACTCAAGAGGATCAAAAGGAAGATCAAAGCTACATCCAACACTTTCTCCATCAACTCAAGGTGATTCAAGTTCATATGTCAATCCAGCAACCTCCAAGAAAGAGTAGAAGCAAGAAAGACTAATAAGGGAGATCAAAGGAGGCTGCAAGAGTGTGTTCAAGGGAGAGGAGTTCGAGTACTGTAGCTGTGAACAGTACTCCGGGAAGAAGTTCTTCATCAAATCTCCAAGTGATTCAAGCTACTTCAAAAGAAGATTCAAGCCCCAGCAATCTCAGACAAGATCCTTTCTATTTGAGCATATTTCATATCTTGTTTGAGTGTTTTCATATCTTGTTCGTTTTCTATTTCATTCAAATATTTGGAACTGAAGATCGTCCCTACCGGTGGTTAGTAGGAAGGCAATCGAAAGTTGTCAGATTTGTGGTGTTGACGTCCCTACCGGTGGTTAGTAGGAAGGTAATCGGTGGTCTTTCTGATTTGCAGTTCAGTGCGTGGCACTAGTGGAGCCTCACCGGATTTGGTGAGGGGTGGACGTAGGACTGGGGATTCAGTCCGAACCACCTTAAAATCTCGTGTGTTGTGGTTTGCTTGTGCAATTACTTTGTGCTAGATGCATGCTTAGGTTTAATCTTTATATTACTTATTCATCTTGCTAAGCAAATCATTGTGTCCTTCGGTTAGCTAGTTATATTCCGCTGCATTTTGTTCTATCTAGCTATTTAGAGGGTTCCATTACGAAAAGAGTGACAGATCTATTCACCTCTCCCCTCTAGATCCGCTGTCCACTACACAAACACCACAAATCCTAGGAAAGTGACCCGGTCTATCATGAATTCACACTTCTTTAGGTTGGCAAACAGGGTTTCTCTCCTCAAAGTCTCGCAGACTTTCCTCAAATGGTGGATGTGGTCCTGAGGGTTGTGACTATAGATGAGAATGTCGTTGAAGTAGACGACAACAAAGCGACCAATGAGTGGTCGAAGGACTTCCGTCATAAGCCTCATGAAAGTGCTAGGGGCATTGGATAGCCCAAACGGCATGACGAGCCACTCGTACAGACCTTCTTTTATTTTGAAGGCTATTTTCCACTCATCCCCTGGTCGAATCCTGACCTGGTGGTAGTCCCTTTTCAAATCAATCTTGGAGAAGATGGTGGCTCCACTCATCATGTCAAGCATGTCATCAAGACGGGGAATGGGAAACCTATACTTGATAGTGATCTTATTGAGGGCGCGGCTGTCAACACACATCCGCCAGGTGCCATCATTCTTGGGTGTGAGCAAGGCAGGGACGGCACATGGGCTCTTGCTCACTCTGAGGAAACCCTTTTGGATAAGGTCCTCAACAATCTTTTGGAGCTCAGCGTGCTCCTTGGGGTTCAGGCGGTAATGGGGAAGGTTGGGTAGGGTGGACCCATGGACAAGATCAATGGCGTGTTGTACATCACGCATGGGAGGGAGTTGTGAGGGTAAGTCCTCAGGGAAGATGTCCTGGAAGTCCTGCAGGATTGCCTGGACTATAGGAGGGATAGAGACTCGGGATTCCTCGGGGGTGATGGTGACAAAAATAGCCCAGATATGGGCTCCTTCGGCAACCTCCCTATTCAACTCACGAACACCTATGAAGTTAAGGTGCCTAACCAGGTCATAACCAACCTCAGGGGCCTTAGGAACGGGTGTGATAGGTCCAGGAGGAGAGGGAATGAGAAGTTTCCCTTCAGTGGGGATCCGAGGACTCTCTTGAACCTTGGGGGTCCCAGTGGGGGTGGAGGTGGAACTCTTTCCCGGGTCACCTTTGGGGGTGCCGGGTACAGCTGTATCTTCTTCCCATTGTCTGAGAAGGAACATTGATTAGACTGACTAAATGTAGTAAGGTCCACGTCATAGATCCACGGTCGCCCTAGGATGATGCTACCGACCTTCATAGGCACTACATCGCACAAAATCTATCCTTGGTAGGACTGGAATTGGATGGGAATGACACATGTAGTGGTGACTGGGATAGACGTGTCGTCAACCCAAGCCACGTTGTATGGCCTCGGATGAGGATGTGTAGGTAGACCTAGACGGGAGACAAAGTCTGAAGAGACTGCATTGATACAGCTCCCATTGTCAAAAATCACCTTGCAGGGTTGGGATTTCACCATAATGTATGTTTGGAAGATGGAGGTTCGACGCCAGTCGTCCTCCTGAGGGTGTGTTAGGATGCAGCGAACTACACCCAGTCTTCCCTGGTTTGAACTCTCGGTACTATCTCCCACTTGTAGGTACTCGATATGCGTTCCGACCATCTCCTCAAACTGGGTGATGAGGTCAGGATCGGCCTCATACCTCTCAATGGCTTCTCCTTCCTGAGGTGGAAGCTCCACAGGCTGGGGGTCGGTGATGACTAGGGCTCGAGTGGGGCAGTTGGTGGCAATATGCCTTAGGTTATGGCACCTAAAGCAACAAACTCCCGAGATAGGGGCTGGTTGGGAGGTGCTTGGGACGGGACCCTTTCCCTTGTCATCCCTCCTATCAATTGGCGGAGTGTACTCCAGCCTGGGCACAGCAACAGGTGCAGGTAAGGGGTTCCTTTGGAAGGGAAGAGTAGGGGCAACGGTCCTAAGTGGGGTAGCAGTAGGAACATAGGAAGTGGAGGGGCCGGGCCTCTCAGAATAGCGGACTATGGGGTTTCGGGACTCAGGCTGGCGGTAGGTGGGGACCCGAGGTGGGGCCACCCTTTGAAACCGCTCGACATCCCGAGCAACCTGATATGCATGCTCGAGAGTGTTAACTTCCCGTAGGAACAGCTCCCACTGTATACTCTCGTGCAGGCCAGCCCTAAACTGTGAGAGGGTGACGAAGGCATCCTCCATGACTCAACTCCGAAGGAAGAAGTCATCAAATTTAGTGATGTACTCGTCCACGGACTTTCCATCTTGGGTGAGTTTCTGCCATTGGTCTAAAAGACGCTGATGGTAGGAAGGTGGCAGATACTTCTCCCTCAATTTCTCCTTCGTTTCTTCCCACGTGCTTATAGGCTCCTCTCGTCTCCTGGCTAGGAGATTTTTAACGTTACACCAGTAAGTTTTGGCTTGACCTAGGAGTTTCATTTTGACAAACCTTACCCTTGTGGCAGGGGTCATGCGGCGATGCCAATCAAAATATTGGTCCATCCCGGTCTCCCAATCAAGGTATGTAGCAGGGTTGAGGGACCCATCAAAATTTGGAGCGTCAATTTTGACGTTCCATAGGATGATATCTTCATCGTCGTGGTCTCTCTCTCGAGGCGTACGGGCCTCTTGCTCTCTACCTTGGGGAGCCTGATTTTGGCGGGCTTACTCTCTCTCCTCCCTAGGATTGGCTATGGGATCGCCGTGGCCATTCACTTGTCCTTTTTCTCCCTTTAGTCGATCCTCTAAGGCTCGAATCCTCTCATCTAGTTCCGCTCGTAACTGGCCTATGGATTCTTCAAAGTGGGCCACGAGATTGTGCTCGAGCTGGACTAGCATAGCAGTCACGCTCTTTTGATCCATGGGTAGCGTTGAGGGGCGCTCTAGACGGCCTGATGAATTCCTAGACCAGCGTGACATGCACGGACTCGGACCTAAATGATGCAATCTTGGGACCAAAAATTAGCAAGCTATAGACCTGAATCTTGTTGGTTAATAGGCAAAGGGGTCAACTTGGAGTGACCGGTCAGGGAGAGTTGCTTGCCCATAGGCGAAGTAGTTGTGGAACTACCTCCTGACAATTAGGGTGTCTTAATGCGGCAATCTAGGGCCTAAGGATGGGTGCAAGCAAGCTCTCTCTTTCCATCCACAGTGATGTACTCAGAAGACTAGCTGCATGGATCGGGCTCTCTCTCACTTCGCGCGGTAATTGAAAAGATACTAAATGAGTAAGTGAGGGGAGCACGTACCTAGCTAGACTGAAAAGTCTAACTTCGACCGGAGACGAAGGCGAGCGGGGACGTGCGTGCCCGCACGGCATCAAAGAAGCTTCACCGGTTACAAAGAATTCACTCCTCGCAGGGAGGTTGCAATTATTACAAAACCTCTTTAAAATTTCCCACGTAGGGGAACAAATTATTTCAACTTTCTCCGCGCAGGGAGACTTACGGACACTCACACTCCGTGAATTACGGACTGTGTGTCGGTGACTGGGTGACTCGGGCACCTGGCAAGCCGCCGATTGTGGACTTGGGTGCCACAATTGATAAATTATAAGATATATATATATATATATGATTATATATATCTCAAATATATATATATATTATATATATATAACTCCTTTTTTAATCAAATAATATATATAGATATATATATAACATTATATATATTCCATATATATATTATATATATTTAACACATTTTTTTCAACTTTCAACCCCCCCTTTTTTTTCAAACCTCCTTTTTTGACTTTTTTTCAAATTCTTTCTTTCAAACTCTACCTACTCCTTTTTTTTGTCAAACTTTAATCTCCTTTTTTTTCAAACCTGCCGTTTCTTACGCGGTGGGCGGGCGCACTGGGCCGGGGCGGCGGCCAGAGGGTTGGGAGCGGGCATAGGCGGGTGCTGCACGGGCGGGCGCTGGGTGGCTGGGCGCCGGTGATGCCAGGTGTAGACACGCCATTCCTGACATCTCCTGAGTAAATCTCATATTACACTATGATACCCCAAGGCGGCCTTCACATTTTTAATTACTCTGGTGATTTCCTATTTTTATGAATTTTTTTACATTTTTTTGAATTATTCCGTAAAAAATCATGGAAGTGTCCAGGCGCCTGGACACCTCCATCAATGACCAAAAAATAATAAAAAATCAAAATCATGGAAGTGTCCAGGCGCCTGGACGCCTCCATCAATGACCAAAAAATAAAAAAAAATCAAAATCATGGAGGCGTCCAGTTGCCTGGACGCCTCCATCAATGCAAAAATAATAAAAATAATATTAATAATCATAAAAAACAAAACAAAAATCAAATAAAAATATATATATTTATGGAGGCGTCCAGGCCCCTGGACGCCTCCATAAAAACAAATATAAAAAAAATATATAAAATGCCCGTTGGCATAAAAGATAAAAATTAAATAAAAAATAATAAATTAATGGAGGCGTCCAGGTCCCTAGACGCCTCCATAAAAACAATTATAAAAAATCAAAATGCCAGTCTTGGCACAAAAGACAAATAAAAATAATAAAATAATATATTTATAGAGGCGTCCAGGCCTCTGGACGCCTCCATCAACTCTCTCACGGGCGCCGGCCACCGAACGACGGTTTGTCGTGTGTGAAAAAATCCAAATATAGAGACGTCCGGTCAGCTGGACGCGCCCATTTCTGAATCACGAGGCGCCGCTCACAAAACCACGCGTTGTGCCAAACCGCGTGCGGCCGTCGTCGGTTTTCGGTGGACCTGTTAGAGGCGTCCGGGACCTGGACGCCCCCATAAAAGTATTCTAAAAAAATCAATAAAAATAGAATAAAATATTATTTCGGCCCTGATGGAGGTGTCCAGGGTCCTGGACGCCTCCACCCTCCGGAGCTCTATAAATAGAGGCCCACCCCCTCAGTTCTAGGGGAGCTAAGCAGTGATCCGATAGGCTGCCGGAGCCCAGAGGCTACGGAGTCATTTTTCTAACCCGTGGGGTCTTTTGTAGGTGGAGGTTCTGCCGGCTTCTCGGGTGCTCACGCTCGCGAGAGGAAGGTCGTCTTCATCCACCGCGCTTCCACGTCGTCCCCACGCTGCCGGAGCTCCGCCGGATTTCACCCTCGGCTCATCCAATAAGCTTTTTCTTCCCCTTTTTCTCCATAGTTCTTTACATTCATCATATTGCATCCTCTATCCCCCTTCACAAGGGCGCCTCTTCTCTTATACTTCTTGCATCCATCATCTCATTTTCCTCCTACTCGAGTCCGAGAGGGGTTTAAAAGATAACACCAACCAGGTGTGTGTCTTGCCATCATTTCGTTATTTTTACCGCGAGGATTTGAATACTACACCTCCATCTTTCTAATCCACTTGTCATTTATTTGTCGTTGTTTTGCAAGGGTACCCGAGGAAAGCCCTCTCCGTCGGCCGGCCGGAAGGAGAGGAAGAAGCAACCCGCCATGTCCCGCTCTTGAGGTAGGCGCGATCACTTTCTTATTTTGGGGTCTTTCGGCCCCTGGCGATCACATCTTTTCATCGAGGCCGCGGCGAGTCACTTCCCCAATGGCCGTTTAAATTTCTGTTTCCTATATTCTCTTTATATTTTGTTAAATTCTGCTTATATCATCGAGGCCGCGGCGAGTCACTTCCCCAATGGCCGTTTAAATTTTCGTTCCTATATTCTTTCTATATTATATTATATTTTGCTCATATCATCGAGGCCGCGGCGAGTCACTTCCCCAATGGCCGTTTAAATTTCCGTTCTTATATTCTCTCTATAATCTGTTATATTCTGCTCATATCATCGAGGCCGCGGCGAGTCACTTCCCCAATGGCCGTTTAAATATCTGTTCTTATATTCTCTTTTATATTCTGCTATATTCTGCTCATATTCTCGAGGCCGCGGCGAGTCACTTCCCCAATGGCCGTTTCAATTCTTGTTATTTAATTTCTGCACCATTCCCGTCCCCCCGAGGTCGCGGCGAGTCACTTCCCGCTATGGCCGTTTGAACCCCATATCTTGCTATATTATACTTGTCCCGCTCGCCCCGCCGGAGCAATCTCCCGTGGTGGCCCCTTCTCTCTCTTCTCTCATCTCTGTGTTGCAGCAAACAACAAAACAAACAAAAAGAGGAGCCCGCGCGCTCTCCGCTTCTTCCTCTTCCCCGCACCATCGAACTCCGAACCGCGTGACGTCGCTCACAGATTGGCGATCACGGTGGGACTTCTACTGCTTCCTCTCGGCTACCCTTGCAAGTTCGGCACCATCCGTGCCTCTCCATCTTGGCGCCCGCGCGCGCCCCCGTTGTGCTCACGGCAGCACTGTCAGTTGTTTGGTTGTTTGTTATTATATGTCTGTTATTTCTGTTGTTTTCCCACTCCATATATCTGTCAGCATTCCATTGCATACATCCATTCCTCTTTCTATCTTTTTTTCATTTTTTTGAGGATCACCCTTTCCCGGTGAAGGAAGGACTCTCCGTTTGGGAATTCCTCTCAACGGACTAGAATCTCCTACACTGGGACCTCCGTAAGTCCCCGACATCGAAGAATCTCCTCTTCGTTCACTGGGCTGGTTGTACCATTGAAGTTCCCCGGAGTTAGTCATTTCGTTCGTGGTGAGACGAGAGACCCTAGCTGACACGGCGGTGAAACAAAAACAAACTAGGGTCCCCATTTTGTGTGAACTTCGGATCTCGCTAAAAATACAAAAAAAAATCATCAAAATCAAAACAAAAAAAAAGGGCGTAAAGGCATCCACTTGTTTGATAATCTCTGCTACCTACTTGCTAGTGTATGTTTTTGCGTTCTGGGAGAACTGTGAGCATGTCTCACGAGTCTTCTGAGGAGAACCACCCTAGCCGTGGTTTGACAGCCGACCCGCGAGTCTATGCTATGGACTCGGGTCCTTCTCATGACCCCTCGCATGAGGTGCAGGTTATTGCCGGGGACACGTCCCCGCCACAGGATATCACTTCCTTACTGGGCGTCCTCGCCAACACGGAGCTTACCTCTGAACAGCTCCGGGCCTTCCAGGCCATTCTAAAGGGGAAATCTGTTTCCCCCACGCCCCAGGAGTCAACTCCGGCTATCGCACCTCTCCACGAGTCCGTGCAGGCCATTCCATCTCCTTCATTGGCGCAAGCCATCCAGTCTCCCTCGCTTCAAGGACAAGCGAGCCAACAACCTCCCTCATTCCAATTCCCGTCACAATCTCAAACTCCCGGTGTTCCTCACACACCGTTCAGCCAGGGCCAACTGTCGGTGGTCCGACAGTTCCCTCTCATTCCGGGTTCCCCCCTCAAGTCTCCGGGAGACAGTTTCTCCCCCAATGGCAAGTGCCACCTTCACCCCCAGAGGAGCTCGCCCAATCGCTCCTCAATAGGTTCAATCGCATGGACGAGCAGTTTCAAAATCTGAGAAGAATGGTGGACGTGAAAGCCACCCCGGAGGTTGCTTTGCCAATCCTCCCCGTCATTCATCTCCCTCCCTCCGAAATGCCCACGTACCGCAGATACAATGGTACCGGCAACCCCTTCATTCACCTCAAGGACTTCATGTATGAGTCCTCTATTGGCAAAACGATCAGAGGTCCCTGGCATACCTCTTTCGGAGATCATTGGATGGTCCCGCGCTTGAGTGGTTCTATTCTCTGGAGCCCCGCGAGGCCGAGAATTTTGAAATAGTGCAGAGAAGGTTCTTGCAGAAATATAGGGATAGGGTCGGTCCCTCACTCTCCATTACCGACCTAGTGGCCGAAAAGATGAAACCCGACGAGGATTTTGTCCGATATGCTGATAGATGGAGGTCTCTGGCGGAAAGAATAAGGGATACCCTCTCCGAGCCCGAACAAGTGAAGATGATTGTGTCTAATGCAACCCCGCAGTTCAGACACGTCCTCGCCATGAATAAACTTACTACAATGGAGGAACTCTATGAAAGGGCCCGATACATCCAAACCCAGCTAAAAGACTCCCCCATCATGAACATGTTTGAGTCGCCGAAGCCCAAAGTGGTCAGAAAGACAGGCGCTGGTGTCCCGGGCGGAGCCACAGAAGGGGTCGTGACAAATGAGCAAGTCAGTGCGGTCAACAATGCCAACTATGCAGTCAACCCAAGGCCTCAACAAATGCCCCGACTACCCCTTCAATCAGGTCCTTTCCCTCTCCGTCCTCCACCCCAAAATAATCCACCCCAGGATAATATGCCTCCATTACGCCAACCCCAGCAACAACAACCACAACCTCAACAACAACAACCACCGCTTCAGTACAACCAAGTTCCACCCCCGGGGAACTATGGTCCCCAACAGCAACAAAGGAGGCCGCTCGGTCCTAAGAGAGCCTACTATCCACCATTGCCAGAAACCTTAGCAGATATTTTTAATGCCCTCATGGCATCAAACCAACTCGCCCTACCCAGAGAAAGGCCCGCCTGGCCCCCAAATGTTGATACCTCCAAATACTGCGTCTACCACAGGCAGCCGGGACACACAGTGGATTACTGCTTCCATTTCAAAGATTACATCCATGATATGAATGATGAACATCAAATAGATTGGGATGAGATGAGACGGTACGTCGCGGCTCTCAAGGCTAGGAGACCTCCTCAGAGGCCACAGCAGCAGTTACAACAGCAGCAGCAGCAGCAACCACAACAACAACAGCAGCCTCAGCAGGCCCCACAACAACAGCCCGACATGGGCATAATCCAGAATCCACTACCGGAGCACCAACAGCCCAATCATCAGGTTAACCCCATCTCCTCCTTCCCGGAAGTCGGGAGAGAGCAGGTGTGGCACCAGGAAAGTACCTCCATTCTTTATACCTCCAACCCTATCGTCATGCAACCCCCTCACCTTGCCCGGGTAGCACCTCTCTCTCATCAACCCGCATCGGTATCGCCTTCACCATTTCCACTACCATTACGCCCTCTCATCCGCACCCCGACCTCCTATCAACCGACACTTTCTACTACGCCTTCACACCCTCTCACCTTCTCCCACTCCCCCACTTTACCATCCACCTCTACCACACTTACCCCTACGCCTTCTAAACCCCTTATCATCCGTCCACCATACATAACCCCGTCTTTCTCCACCACATCACCACTAATGCCTTCAAAACCACTCATCGCCCACCATCCACCTCAAAACCTTTACCCGTTTCAAACCTTACCTCCACCTCCACCTTCCAAACCCCTTATCCTTCATAATCCGCGCGATATCCCCTCTACCTCCGCCATGCCTCCACCTAACAAACCCCTCATCAGAATCCCTGCTCCCGTCATCACCCCTGCTTCATCAACCATTCCTCCACTACTACCCCTCAAACCCCTGTTAAAACCCACTGCTACACCCACAGAGGTACAAAAGCCGCAGGCAATGGTGCTCCGGAGTGGAAGGATTTTCCACAGGGTTTTCCCCCACAACAGTCAGAATCCCGAGCAATCTCAGCCAGAGAAGGATGATGCAGAACAACCAGAAAGAGCTATCCCTGGAACACAGTATGATCTACTGAAACACTTGGACAAGACGCCTGCCCGGATCTCCATCCTAGAGCTACTTCAAAGATCCACATCACACCAGGCGGCCTTGATGGAATATCTTCAAAAGGTCATGGTTAATGAAGACCTCCCCGTGGAGAAGATTTCGACCGTCCTAACCCCAACAGACACACAACCAGCCATCATGTTTCACAACTACGAGCTCGCTCCCAAGGAATCTCGGAAATATGCATTGTGCATTTCAATAAAAATTAATGGGGTATCCATAAACCCGTGTCTTGTCGACACGGGTGCGTCCATAAATGTGATCTCCATGAGCACTCTTCAGTTGTGTGGGGTTGACGAGGAACAAATAAGACCTTCCTCGATCACGGTCACGGCCTATGACAATAGCAAAAGGCCGCCGCAGGGGATGATTATTCTGAAGGCAGAACTAGGCCCCATGGCAATTCCCACGGAATTCCATGTCCTCGACATGGACCCCACATTCAAGGCTATACTGGGTCGTCCTTACATTGAAGCCATGGACGCTGTGCCATCCACCAACCATCAGTGCCTGAAGTTTCCTTACAATGGGAGAATTATTAAAGTGGTCAGTACACCTGTCCTTCACACAGTGGATGCTATCAACACCTCTCTGCCCTCTGTTTGGCCGTCTCATCGGCCCATATTGTCACTGCTGGACGTGCGTGATCCATCTCGCATGCCACTAGCACCAAAAGAGCCGGTCAGGGCAACCACAACATCGTGTCTCCCTTTTCACTCCAAAGGTTGGGAGATTATGAGGAACATCGGCTATCAACAAGGAAAAGGGCTGGGCGCACAGTTACAGGGAATGCTCAAACCGCCAAAGGAAATTAGGCCGAACCGCAGGTTTGGCCTAGGCTTCAAAGGACCGTTCAAGGCAGATTGGAAGCCCCTCACGTGGACTCTATCAAACCACTTCAACAGAGGGCCCGTTGTTCAGATGGGAGATCACCCACGAGAAGCATATGGAGGATCACATGCTGTATATTTGGCTGAAAAATGTCCGAGGATCACCAAAAGAGGCAAGATCAAAGATCCGGAATGCGAGTGGGACAAATGGTTCGACATATGGGACATTTCCGTTGCACTGGAAAGGATGTTCTCATCTCCACAGCTTGAAGGACCACCATTGATCTCCGAAATACCAGAGAATATTACCACTCTTGCCAAGGTTCCAAACTATCCTCGTCCTCGCCAGAAGGACTCTGTCATCGACGGATCTTCATCCGTCCTCAACATTGCCGTCGACGGCTCATTAGCCGCCATCCTCTCCATCCACTCGTCTCAGCCTTTGCTGATATCTTCTTCCTGGGCCAGACAATTGTCTGATGATCTTCCCAGGTCCCCTTCTTTGCTTACATACCTACGCGGGCTTTTCAACCCGCGCCAGGTCTTCAACCATGATCTGCTCTACGAGCCCCACAATCCTCTAGCCATAACCACTTTCCTCTCTCCTCCAATCTCTTTTCACTGCTTTGTCATTAAAAATGAAAACGAAAAAAAAACGTCAATTTTCAAACTCTCCAACAACACATCTTCGTTGAGGAAACCTCCTACATCTCCCACGGGTGCGTACCGCCTTGCGGACCACCCGTCCAAGGTCCGATGAGCGACCTTTTCTACCCCTCCTCTGAGGGGTCTTCTCCTGTACATTCTACACCATCCTCCTCATCTTCCTCTTCGTCTGTAAATATTGTCAGTCAATCTAGGAATGATAGGCCAAGGGCAGTACCTAGGAAGAAATCCAAGGGTAGGCAGATCCCTCGTCGATTCCTTCTGGATTTGGCCGCCAGGTGTCAGGCCCTTCTTGCCATCCCCCAGTTGTTAGAAAATCCCATCCAGCTACCCGAAATAGAATGCGAGGGCGACTGTGCATCTGATGAAGGGTATGGAGTCTACGAGATCACGAATGAAGAATGCCCCACTGAAGATGAGGGTGAAGAATATGAGGATGCGGCGGGCGCATACGCTAGCGGAATGAGGAGATTCGACGAGCCGTCAACCGCCGTAGAAGAATCCACCAAAGAAGTCAACTTGGGGACTGAGGAAGACCCTAGGATCATCCTCATAAGTGACAACCTACCACCCTCTGAAGAAGAGGCATTAATTGAGGTCCTCAAGGAATATAAGGACACGTTTGCATGGAGCTACGAGGATATGCCGGGTTTGGATTCAACCTTGGTCGAACACCGTTTAACCCTAAAACCAGGGTCCATCTCGGTAAAACAAAGGTTAAGGCGTTTCCACCCTCAGATGGCTTTGAAAATGAAAGAAGAGGTCGATAAGCTCCACAAAGCCAGGTTCATTAGAGTCGTTCTTTATCCTCAATGGGTGGCGAACATTGTCCCGGTCATGAAGAAAGATGGGAAAGTCAGGATTTGCATCGACTTCCGGGACCTTAACCGCGCGTGTCCAAAGGATGATTTTCCCTTACCTCACATTGATGTGTTGATTGATAACACGGCAGGTTTTGAAACCCTCTCTTTCATGGATGGATTTTCAGGATACAATCAAATTCGTTTGGCAGAAGAGGATCAGGAAAAGACGTCATTCACTACCCCTTGGGGAACATATTGTTACGTGGTCATGCCGTTTGGGTTAAAGAATGCTGGAGCTACTTACCAAAGAGCGATGATGGCCATATTTCATGACATGATGCACATATATCTGGAAGTGTATGTGGATGACTTATTGGTGAAATCAAGGACCAGGATGGAACATCCAGAAGTTTTGGCTAAGGTCTTGCAAAGGTCAAGAGAATTCCAATTGAAAATGAACCCGAAAAAGTGTGTGTTTGGTGTGTCGTCAGGTAAATTGCTGGGGTTCATTGTGAGTAAAAGAGGGATCGAGATAGATCCCGACAAAGCCAAGGCTATCAGGGATATGCCGCCTCCCAAGAATTTGAGGGAAGTCCGAGGTTTAATCGGCAGGCTGCAGTTTATTCGTCGGTTTGTGTCTCAACATTCACAAAGGTGTAGACCTCTCTACGAGTTGACCAAGCCAGGAGTAGAATTCCACTGGAATTCTAAATGTCAGAAAGCTTTTGAAGGGTTGAAGGAATATCTGGCTAGTCCACCCGTTCTCATTCCACCTAAACCAGAAAAACCTCTGATCCTTTACATCTCAGTCTTGATGACTCCGTGGGAGCCGTCCTCGCACAAGCTGATGAAGAAGGCAAGGAACGGGCAACCTATTACTTGTCCAAACTTCTCAATCCCTGTGAGCAGAAGTACACCGGCATGGAGAAAACCTGTGCTGCCCTCGTTTGGGTAGTGCAGAAATTAAAGCACTACTTCTTGGCTCACGAAGTCCACTTGATTGCTCGAATGAATCCTATCAAATTCCTTCTGGAGAAAGCCGTCCTTACGGATAGGCTAGCACGCTGGCAAAGTTTTCTCTCTCAGTTCGACATCACCTACATCCAGCAAAAGGCGATTAAAGGTTATGCCATAGCCGAGCATCTCGCTCACCATCCTCTTCCCAAGTTCGATCCCGTCCAATCAGAGTTTCCAGATGAGGAACTAATGTCCATCAACCAATCAGATGAGCCAATGTGGACACTATATTTTGATGGAGCTCTGAATTCTCAAGGGAGAGGAATCGGCATCGCCCTCCTGTCGCCGGAAGGCCTCACATTCCCATTGGCATACCAGCTCAAATTTCCAGTCACCAACAATATAGCCGAATATGAAGCTCTTCTAGCTGGCCTAGGACTCGCTCATTCTTTTCGTATCACTGAGTTGCGAGTCGTAGGTGATAGTCAACTCATCCTTCGCCAGGTACTCACTAAGTATCGCACTCGCGATCCCAAACTCAAGCCATACCAAGAACTCACTGCTGCCTTTGCCAAACTGTTCACAAAACTGATCTTTGTTCATATCCCTCGTCATCAGAATATTCTCGCCGATGCCCTCGCCTCATTGGCATCATCCATAAGGTTCCCTCTAGGAAGATGGTTTAAGTCCATTTCCATCTACAAACTTCACGCCCCTGCAATCGATGATGCTTCCTACGTAAACATCAAAGACAGGATAGCAAGGAAGATCCTGCAGGAAGATATCCTTGAGAAGAGGGAGCTCATGTTGGCAGAGGTTGAAGAAGAACTGGCTGATGAAGAGAAACCATGGTTCTATGAAATTGTTAAATATTGCCAAAATCAGTCTTATCCTGAAGGGGCCACCACAGAGGACAAGAAAGCCATAAGAAGGGTGGCTCAGAAATACACATTGATCGGAGGTCTACTCTATAGGAGGAGCCTTACTGGTATTCTGTTAAGATGTCTTGGTGACGATGAGGTTTGGAAATGTGTAGAGGAGACGCACTCGGGTGTGTGCGGTGGCCACGTGAATAGTCAGATGCTCGCCAAGAAGATCATTCGTCAAGGCTTTTATTGGCCCACTATGGAAGAGGATTGTGCTGTCTATGTCCGTAGGTGTGTCAAGTGTCAACTTCACGCCGATAAAATCCATTCACCATCTTCCTCACTTCATCCAATATCCTCCCCATGGCCTTTCTCCATGTGGGCATTCGACATCATTGGTCCCTTAGGTGATCCCAATTCCCTCACCAAGCAGAAATCTTTCATCCTTACTGCAACGGAATACTTCACCAAATGGGCCGAAGCCGAAGCTTACGCGGAGATCAAGGCGTCAACAGTCTGTAAGTTCATCATGAAGAACATTCTCGCCAGATTCGGCGTCCCAAGCACGATCGTCACCGACAATGGGCCACAATTCATTTCTCAGGACCTACAGGACCTCTGCAAAAGGTACGCAATTGCATTGCATCATTCATCGCCTTATTACCCACAAGGTAACGGCCAAGCGGAGGCCACCAATAAAACATTGCTCAAAATCATCAAAAAAACCTGCGAGTCTAGTAAGTTTTCAGACTGGCCAGAAAAGCTTATCGAAGCCCTATGGGCCTATCGCACCTCAATCCGTACCCCCACCGGGCAGACTCCATTTGCCCTCACTTATGGTATGGAAGCGGTAGTCCCGTACGAGACTCTGATCCCTTCTCTCAGGGTACAATTGGATGAGGAATTTCCCCTCGACGATCGTCGTAATTCACTCCTCGCCCAGTTGGAACTCTTGGATGAGAAGCGGCTGGCCGCCGCCGAACACGCGCGTGTGTATCAAAATAGACTCGCTCGCTTTTACCAAAAGAAAGTCGTTGAGAGAAAATTCAAAGTCGGTGAGATGGTCGTAAAAAGAATTTTTGTCAAACCTGGAGGGCCGCGTTCTAAGCTCCAACCCAATTGGGAAGGACCATTTGTAATTCAAGCCGTGTACCCTGGCAACGCCTACAAGCTAGTCAACGCCGAAGGGACCGAGTTATCCCACCCTTGGAATGGGCTTTATCTTAAGAAATACTACCCTTAGCACAAAACAAAAAAAAAAATGATGAAAAGATAAAAAACATCAAAAACAAGGAAATATTGAAAACCACTAAAAATATGGAAAATTCAAAATGCCGATGCCTGGCAGGCACCATGTAGTTAAGTCCCTGCATCTAACCTTCATGTTAGGATAGGGCCCATTAAGGCTTGGTAGGCACCGGGTCTTGGTTTGCCAGAACCGTGGAGATCCCTGTCCGGCCACGTCGGCCTATGCTCGCTCGAAGGAAGCTAACATGTGTTCACTTATGTATTTTATTCAAAAAAGTTGGTAGCATCACCTACGGTAGGGCCACACCTAGAAGATCTCCGGAAGCTGTAATCTTTATTCTTTTCTCTTCGACCAAATGAGACAGTCGGCGCCCTTAAAACGCTGAGCATGAGAAACCGAAACTCAAACCCCAAAGGCAAGAGTAGGACCCATTTCCTCGAGCATCGATCAGAGCACGAGAAGAGGGCAGTGTCCCCGCAGGCATACGAAGAGGGAGCCCACCAATGTCAAACGACTATATCTCCCTCACAGAAAGAAATACAAAATCAAAATCAAGAGAAAAGCCTGGTCGTGACCGTGCCTGGTACGATAAACGGAACCCCTCAAAGCAAAAGTCTGAATCCACAAAGGGGGGCCGTGGAATGTAAATGCTCGAGATTTGGTCCGAAGTTGTCCGAAAGGAAAGAGTTAATGGGCCCTTATTCGCTCGCCGGGTTAACGGCTTTGCCGGTCCTCTCAGGAGGTTTATCCCCTACGCTCTTCCTTCTCCCTCTAAAGATGAAGGTTCGATGGAGTTTCTGAAAGGTGAAAACTGCCCAGGGTCTGCGACCTTATTTTAATATACACATTTTGGTTGCCTACTTTGAAAAGCAAAAGCTATCGCTGCGAAGGAGTCTCTGTGTTTCTGGCTGGTCAAGACCCCTGTTTACCACCTTGATGTCTTCTTGTTTAACCTCGGGCTTAGGCCAATGCAAGCGCGTCACCTATGGGTGCGACGGCGTCTGATTCCGGGTCAGCGTCGCGCGGTTGGTCGTTAGGGTTCCAGGGTGTTCCATCTTATACCATCTAGAGTTGTGAGGAAACAGACCCGGGTCGGGCAAATCATCTACCTCAAACACCTTTTGGGTGAATCCCTGTGGTCGGAAGCAACTGGGAGCCTAAGCATGGCATGACGGTATTGTCATCAGGGTAAGTCTTAGCCGGCGGGATCGTCATTCGAGGGGTCTAGAGGCCCAAATCAACCTAGATGTGCACTTAGGATACCTGGGAGGTTAGTAAGAAACCCCTGTCTCACGTAGGTTAGGTGCCATTTGGGTGCTTGCCGGGCGTTAGCAATAAAAAAATTGAAATGATAAAAGCAAAAAAAATAGAAAAGAGAAATGTACATATTTGCAAACAAAAAAAATCTTTTTATGATAAAACAAAAAAAATGTCAAATATAAAAAAAGAAAACAAATCAATTTTGCATGATTGCATTTACGTGCATCATCTCACTTTAATACCGCTTGCATTCGTGTGCTTGCCTGTCGCATTTATCATCACCGCATCTTTCCCTTGCCTTCGTTAAATAAAGGCTTGGCCCCTTGACCAGTTATCAAGGACAGTCACAGTGACCATTTGCTTATTGAGCAAGGGGCCAAGTCAGAACAGAAATTCTGATTTGTTTGTTTCAGTGATATGTGCAGGGATTCAGGTAACTGAAGCAAAGGTGAAAAACAAACAAACCAAACCTTGTGTTTTATTCCAAAAAACAAAAAAAATTTACATCAAGTTCCGCCCTCTCTCTCTGCATTACTCGTCCCACTACTCTCCGGGCAAAACACTCTCAAAGGTGCTACCCAACTACGAAAAGCGGTACTCCTGCCGCTCTGTACTCCTCTTCCTATTCCCACATCCCGGCGTTGATCCGCGGAAGCAGCAGAGAAGCTACCAACACGAAAGCCACGCTCTCGTGCTTTTCGGTAGCGCTCCTCACCATCTCTCAGCCACTGTTCAGCAAGACCAAGGCCGATTCGGAGTTCGAATAGTTGGGCCTCCATGGCCCTTCGCTCCTCCCTTTCAGCCAAACTGTTGGCTCTTTCTCTCTCTGCGTTTCTTTCCCTCTCTGCCCGTTCTCTCTCACGGTCTTCCCTCTCTAACTGGAGAGTGATCCTCAGTTCCATAGCATCCCTGGATGAGTCGTCATCAGGATGACGCCGCAGTTCCCTCTCCAGTTCTGCTATCCTAGCCTCCTTATGCGCAGCTTGGGCAAGCGCTTCTTCCGTCTCCTTTTCCTGCCGAGTGTACCATCTCAGATACGCGATAAGGCGTAAACAAAGAGAACTCAACGCTGAAACTTTTACCTGTATACGGAGCATTCCTTCTGCCTCCGCAGCACGCTGCGTGGCGTGAGCAAGTTGCTCATGAAGCGAGTCAAGTTCTGAGGTGGGAATCCACAAGCTGGAAGAGGCACCACCTACTCCCATCGCTGGGGAGGCTGCGCCAATCTGGGCATGCTGCGACCATGTGAATTAGCAGCCAACATCTGGAATCTGGGGTTTTAACTAGGAACGTACTGTACACCTACCAAGGCGCTCGTAGCTCCGCGGGCATCACCCAACTGTTGTTCCATCTCTGCCAAGCGAGTTCGTAAATTCGCTATCATGGCATCCCGGACATCCTGCAGCCTTACAAGTCAGCATTTTTACCAAAAAAAACCAAGAAAAGGAGAAAGAAGAGAAGAGAAAAAGGGGAAACCTACCTCCACAAGTCCCCGGGGTTGGAACCGTTCTGCGTACTTTGTCCTATATAGACGCAAGTAGTCCTCGCTGTCCCGCGCCTGTGATTCTACAATCGTGCCACCCCGTTGCCAGTCCTCATACTGTTCGGGGAATCGCACGCGCCAGTCAATGCAAGTCGCCGGTCCCCGCGTCTTTCTCCCGACACGAGGTGGCGCAGCTGAATCCACCCATTCTTGAGCCAGTCCTAAAGTCCTCATAACTAATCGTAGCCGAAGCGGCTCGATTTCATTCAGGCAGTGCATCCATAGTTCCCGTCCGAACCGGCCACGACTTGCTAGAACCCACGGCTGGTTGGCATCGACCATGTCTGAGTAGGGTCTCCAGTTTACCATCGCTGCAGGGAACTCCTGTAGCTCCCGCCTTAACACCATCAGTTGGTAGGTTAGGGGTGCCGCACTCATGACGGGTTCCCACCGCCTGGCTAGCGGCACCATCACGGGTCGCCAATGCCGAGCTCTCCCCATGGGGAGGTAATAATAACTCCACAGCTGCTCGGCGCAGGTCATCAGTACTTTGCAAAAACACAAAAAAATACAAAACAAGCAAAACCAAAAAATACCTGGATGAATGGTGTGAAACCACTCACAGTCATCTCACGATCCGTTTCTTGGAATAGGCCTGCAAACAAGTGTGCCAGCATGGCGGCTCCCCAGGCATAATACCCTACTCTTCCAAGGTCTGACAGCAGCTCCAGGAAGCAACATTGGATACCATCCCCTTTCGAGCTCAGTACCAATCTCCCCAAAAGGAAGAGGAGAAATCTCCTCAAATCTATGTCACATCTTTCCCAGTTGCCGAAATCTGTGCAGTACACGGCACGGCATCCTATTTCCATCCTTTCCATGAACTCTTCTGAGGATTCGTCGTCCCGCCGACGAGTGTCGATGAGCCCTAATGCATCCATGAGGGACGCCCTAGCTACCGACCTGTTCTTCCGACCATCTAGGTCCAAACCCAGTAACTTCTGGGCACCTTCTCTGTAGTCCGCGTAAGTGACTCCGGTCACTGCCTCGCCTTCTACCTTCAGGCTTGTGATCCGGACCACATCCTCCAAGCTGGGCACCATGTGCCCCCAGGGCATCAGGAATGCCCGGCTCACTAGGTCCCATCTCTCACACAAGGCTTGGATCAGAAACAGGTCGGGCTTGATCGGCTCGATCCGAAGGAAGGTACCAAATCCCATCACGTCTAGCCTCGCCTTCTGAAAATCTGGGAGGCCCCTGTACGCTGCTACTACCAACTCCCATAAGATTTGTGATTTCATCACAACCTACACATACAAGGAATGGGGGTGAGGTTTGATCAGAAGAAAGGAAGAAAAATGAGAAAAGGGCAAGAAAACTTGGCTTACGAGTTGTGATTGGGCCCTTTCGCTGAAGTGCCCTTCAAAGTCTGAAAGCCTCCTGGAACTACTACCACTGGACCTGCTTCTCTTCGAGGAATGGGAAGATTCGCCCTCCATCCAACTCTCAGAATTTTGAACTCCTCCTCTCCCGTAAGAACTTGTGCTCCTCGAGTTATTCCTCGATATACCTGGGAAGATAAAAGGGACAAGAATTTATAGAAATGGAAGGAGTGCGGGCCAAGATTACCTCCATCACCTGTCGATGATAGCCCTCGCCATAAGACACCGGCCAAGCGGCCCCATGTGTCGCTTCACCGCTCGCACAGGGTGATTGACTGGACGAAGAATAGGACGAATAGCCCCTATGTTGTCTAGGGATACCCTATCATGTTTTGGAGGACGCCCGCAAAAGTTGGCACAACATCCGGAAAAGGAACCAGGGCCGTCAGTATTGACTTCGACGGCAGATTCCCGTGGAAAATGGTCACAATAAGACGTGATTCTCCGCTCGAGGCGGAGTCTCGACAGATCCGTCACATGGGAACAGTGCAAAGGAGAAGAAGTGTAGGGAAGAAGGAACGCACAAGAGGACAAACAAGCATCAGAAAATCAAATCACTCCATTCATAATTCTACATAAGTTGTCAAAAACATCATAAACATAAAGAGGTGACGGGTCCGCTAGCCCGCCAATCCTCACCATCACTCATCTCTCCGGGCACTCTCCTCCTCTCCCCCGAGGTGAGGGTCCCTCAGAAGCCTCCAGGATCCCCGTGCAGTAGCACCTGCCTCGCCTCTGGGCGCCTGCTCCGCAGCAGTGACTCGCTGCTCCTCCCCTGGCGTGGCGAAGGAAGCCACTGGCGGCAAAGCGACCGGACTGGCGGAGTCGCTCCCCGAACTCTCGCGCTCTCTCGTAGCGCGTCTCCATCCCTCCTAGCCTCTGCACGACGGCCTGAAGGCCCAGCTGGAGCTCCCTCACTTGGGCCTCCAAGGCCCTCCTCTCGGTCAGATCCCGCTGTCGCTCGGACCTTCTCTCGGATTTTCTCTCTCTGCCTCTCTCCTCATCATCTGTAGAAGAACCCTTAACTCCAGGATGTCTGGAGAAGGTCTCTCCTCACCGCGATGCCGCAGCTCCGCTACAGTCGCCACCCAGGCGTCACGCTCCTCTTCCGCCCGGGTCGCACGGGCCACCGCACCGGCAAGTTGCTCCCGGAGGGAGGCAATCTCGAGAAAAGGGGCCGAGGAACTGGAAGATCCACCAATCATCCCCGCCGTCACTGTCTGCTGGGCACGCTGGAACAAAATAAACAACGGCCGTCAGTGAAACTCCAAAATCTGAAGTTAAAAGGGCGGCACGTAACTTACCAGGAGCGACAGCTCATGTTGAGCGACGGCCAGTTGCCGCCTAGTCTCTGACAGCTGGGCGCGCGAGCCGCCGATGCCACGCGTGTCCCCAGCTTGGGGAAGCCCCGCGTAACTCTCTCTCTGCCGCCGCAGGAAGTCGGCACTATCCTGCACCAGTACACCCCCTTGCTGTCCAGGGAGACGTACGGGCCAGTCCTCGAGCCTCGCCTTGCCACGACTCTCCTTCCTGACGCGACTCGGCTCGTCCGCACTCGCCCACTCATCGGCCAGGCCCAGGGTCCTTGCCATGTCCTGCACCAAGAAAGGGGTCCCATATCAGTCAAAAGGAACGCGTCCCCTGTCTAGGACGCGTCCATCATTTGAGTGCAACACTCGCCGAACCCTTTTCTCCTCGCCCGGCTCGCTTCAAAACCCAAAATGAATTAAAAGAGGAAGAGATCGGAGGACCTACCGGACCGTGTTCACCTCCTCCCACGCCCTCGGGCCCCTCGGGTCCCTCGGGGGCCCGAAGCGGCCCTTCCTCCTCCATGGACGCCGTTCCGTGCTCGGGCGCGTCCCTCCTTGGGCGAGGATTTCCTCGTCCCTCTCCACCTTCACCACGGTCGGGCCCACCGAACTCCATCGATCAAAAGAGGAGGAAGACGAAAAAGGGGCAAGCGAGTTTCGGCGGAAGGCGGGCTCGTTTGCGGGTAAGGCACGGGAGAAGAAAGGCCACCCGACGCTTTAAATTTGAATTCAAGGACTAAGACGCGTCCTCGCGCCTGGACGCCCCCAAAAGGAGGAGAAAGCAAACAGAATCCCCCCGTGCAAAGCGTAGTTCCCTGCTGTTTAGGGCAAGGTCTCGTGAAGCGTGTCTCGAAACAACTTGGTGTAAGAGAAGAAGTGTAGGAAGGGAAGATCGCTACAGGACAAAACGTGTCACATCAGTTGTCATTGTCAAGATTTTGTCTGGATCTCCTTTGTACTGTGGTGCGATTCTGCTGTGATTCTGCTACTTTCTGATGTTGCTAACCTTTGCTAATCTGTGCAGGTTTTACTAACGGACGTCTTTGTCCTGTCTCCTGTCCCACCTTTCAATGGTTGGTCCCACCATGTCATGCATCATAGTATACGATACCTACGCTACTATAACATGTCAAGGACCTTGCGACCCGAACAAATCTGGGATTTGAGTTCCCCTTCAACAAAAACAGTGATGATCCCGGAAGAATTTGGGTTGTACGGATAGGCCGTTAACTTGTGGTAGCATGGGGACGACGGTTCCATTCAGTGAGTTGGTGCGCGGATAAACGGGCCCCAGCCCAGTATCAGCTCACCGGGTCGGTATCCTGACCCGTTCTTCACAAGTTGACAATATTATCCTTGGCTATTTTCTATTTTAGTTTGTTTTAAATTTTTCTTTGAACCCAGCATGCATTCATATAGGACTTTGATTTATTGCGGAAGATCATTCAAGTGATTCGATTGTGAAAGCCGTTGTGCTCCAATTCCCACAAATATGAGATATTCCACTCCGAATGAAATACTGAGTTTCCTTGAGACGGCCCCGGCGCTGCTCTTCCAAAAGAGACCCTTGTTTGGACAGACCCTCAGATATTCCTTTACCTTTTTTGACCCACCTTGGCCGCAGCACTTCCACATTGGCTGGTAACCGCTCCCCAAAGGTGAAACCTCCGGTTTATGACCCAGGTACTTCCACACCGAGAAGTTGGTCTCCTTTTGTTTCGTGCCTGAGCGCACATCTCACCCTCCCTTATTTGATCTCCGTCCAAGCAATCGTCAATATTTGAAAAGACCTTCTTCAAGGTCGCCTCATTGAAACTCCAGGAAAGATTCCAAACAGTAACGTCAAAAGCGTGTCTCATCACACCTTGGCATCAACTTATCAGTCCACTCCCACTTCATTTCACTCCACTTCGATACCATTCCACTACGTGTCGCTCCCTTGCAAAGCAGATGCCAAGGCGGGGCAGCTGTAGACACGCCATTCCTGACATCTCCTGAGTAAATCTCATATTACACTATGATACCCCAAGGCGGCCTTCACATTTTTAATTACTCTGGTGATTTCCTATTTTTATGAATTTTTTTACATTTTTTTGAATTATTCCGTAAAAAATCATGGAAGTGTCCAGGCGCCTGGACACCTCCATCAATGACCAAAAAATAATAAAAAATCAAAATCATGGAAGTGTCCAGGCGCCTGGACGCCTCCATCAATGACCAAAAAATAAAAAAAAATCAAAATCATGGAGGCGTCCAGTTGCCTGGACGCCTCCATCAATGCAAAAATAATAAAAATAATATTAATAATCATAAAAAACAAAACAAAAATCAAATAAAAATATATATATTTATGGAGGCGTCCAGGCCCCTGGACGCCTCCATAAAAACAAATATAAAAAAAATATATAAAATGCCCGTTGGCATAAAAGATAAAAATTAAATAAAAAATAATAAATTAATGGAGGCGTCCAGGTCCCTAGACGCCTCCATAAAAACAATTATAAAAAATCAAAATGCCAGTCTTGGCACAAAAAACAAATAAAAATAATAAAATAATATATTTATAGAGGCGTCCAGGCCTCTGGACGCCTCCATCAACTCTCTCACGGGCGCCGGCCACCGAACGACGGTTTGTCGTGTGTGAAAAAATCCAAAAAATAGAGACGTCCGGTCAGCTGGACGCGCCCATTTCTGAATCACGAGGCGCCGCTCACAAAACCACGCGTTGTGCCAAACCGCGTGCGGCCGTCGCCGGTTTTCAGTGGACCTGTTAGAGGCGTCCGGGACCTTGGACGCCCCCATAAAAGTATTCTAAAAAAATCAATAAAAATAGAATAAAATATTATTTCGGCCCTGTTGGAGGTGTCCAGGGTCCTGGACGCCTCCACCCTCCGGAGCTCTATAAATAGAGGCCCACCCCCTCAGTTCTAGGGGAGCTAAGCAGTGATCCGATAGGCTGCCGGAGCCCAGAGGCTACGGAGTCATTTTTCTAACCCGTGGGTTCTTTTGTAGGTGGAGGTTCTGCCGGCTTCTCGGGTGCTCACACTCGCGAGAGGAAGGTCGTCTTCATCCACCGCGCTTCCACGTCGTCCCCACGCTGCCGGAGCTCCGCCGGATTTCACCCTCGGCTCATCCAATAAGCTTTTTCTTCCCCTTTTTCTCCATAGTTCTTTACATTCATCATATTGCATCCTCTATCCCCCTTCACAAGGGCGCCTCTTCTCTTATACTTCTTGCATCCATCATCTCATTTTCCTCCTACTCGAGTCCGAGAGGGGTTTAAAAGATAACACCAACCAGGTGTGTGTCTTGCCATCATTTCGTTATTTTTACCGCGAGGATTTGAATACTACACCTCCATCTTTCTAATCCACTTGTCATTTATTTGTCGTTGTTTTGCAAGGGTACCCGAGGAAAGCCCTCTCCGTCGGCCGGCCGGAAGGAGAGGAAGAAGCAACCCGCCATGTCCCGCTCTTGAGGTAGGCGCGATCACTTTCTTATTTTGGGGTCTTTCGGCCCCTGGCGATCACATCTTTTCATCGAGGCCGCGGCGAGTCACTTCCCCAATGGCCGTTTAAATTTCTGTTTCCTATATTCTCTTTATATTTTGTTAAATTCTGCTTATATCATCGAGGCCGCGGCGAGTCACTTCCCCAATGGCCGTTTAAATTTTCGTTCCTATATTCTTTCTATATTATATTATATTTTGCTCATATCATCGAGGCCGCGGCGAGTCACTTCCCCAATGGCCGTTTAAATTTCCGTTCTTATATTCTCTCTATAATCTGTTATATTCTGCTCATATCATCGAGGCCGCGGCGAGTCACTTCCCCAATGGCCGTTTAAATCTCTGTTCTTATATTCTCTTTTATATTCTGCTATATTCTGCTCATATTCTCGAGGCCGCGGCGAGTCACTTCCCCAATGGCCGTTTCAATTCTTGTTATTTAATTTCTGCACCGTTCCCGTCCCCCCGAGGTCGCGGCGAGTCACTTCCCGCTATGGCCGTTTGAACCCCATATCTTGCTATATTATACTTGTCCCGCTCGCCCCGCCGGAGCAATCTCCCGTGGTGGCCCCTTCTCTCTCTTCTCTCATCTCTGTGTTGCAGCAAACAGCAAAACAAACAAAAAAGAGGAGCCCGCGCGCTCTCCGCATCCTCTTCCCCGCACCATCGAACTCCGAACCGCGTGACGTCGCTCACACCAGGCGGGCGCGGTGCGCGCCGGGCGGGTGGGGTGAGCGCCAGGCGGGCGGGGTGTGCGCGCCTACTGGCGCAGGCGGGAGGCTGTGGGCGGCCGCGGAGGCGGTGTGACCCGCTGGCTCGGTGCGTGGTGGGGCGCAGGCGGTCCCTGACGGACAAAGTCAGCAATTTAACTACACGGCTTCCTGCTCAGACATTGGACAGCTTCATTTCATCGGCCCATCCAGGCTTGGAGGAGTCTTGGACTGCGGTCCCTGACGGTCCTACCTCATTGGGCTCAGATTCTGCATCCTTCTGCTTGGTGCAATCTTCGTGTTGCCCTTCGTTGGCTATCGCTGGGCAAGCTTTGTCTGCATCCGGAGCTTCGGAAGACTGCTGGGGCTGCGGGTAGGTATCCCCGATTGCAAGATCGGCATCCTGACATGGTTATTTTCCCTTGGATATCTTCAGAAATTCCAGGAAGGAAGGGGTAGTAGTACTGCCCCCATTCTGGTTATAAAGGCCTGACGAAGGAGGGATCTGGACCCCTTTGACCTCCGGGGGAGGTATCTTGTAGAGTTACTCTCCCCTGAATATGATATTATGGTTAGCAGGCGGCTGGCGCCCCCATTTCCGGCCTGACCGGGTTGCATGTGTTACAGAGGCTGCTTTGGCCTTGCTTGCCCCAGCGGCGGGTGTAAAGCATATTTCTTCCTCGTCCTCTTCACCAAGCAGGTTGAAGAGAGCCGAGAGAGTATTGCAGGACACAATCTGCTCTTTGTTGACCTTGGCGGTCTTTATTTTCTTCCTTTGTTTCTTTTTCTTCCTTTCTTCAGCTGGTGCCTGCCCCCAGAACAGGCTGCCATCCTTGTCGGATGCTGCGTCAGCTTGCTGCTCCTGCTTGAGTGGCAGCTGCTCCAGTTCTTGCCATGGGACATGATCTCGTACCAGCAAGGGTTCTAATTCGGGCTGTACATATTCATCTAGCCCATTTATATATTTCTGCAGTCGCCAGGCTTCTGGACTAATCTCCTTGACCGTCGATAGTGGAGTCTGTCTCCTCTGATTGGGTGTAGGTATTTTGATGACTGCGGGTGGATTAGTCCACATGGGCGCTGTCACCGGAGGGGTAGGCCATGGTGTGATGCCACGAATATGTGCCCCAGTTGTTGGGCGAGGTGTAGTCTTTTTCTTGTTCTTTGCAAGGACTTGTAGCCATCCATGTAGGTCTTCTATGGGCGCCAGGAAACAGAGTTCATAAGTGCGCCGAGTGTTGACTTCAGAGATCTCCTCAGGCAGTGCCTGGTACACAGAGATCATATTGGCTGCGGCCCTCCTCAGAGGAGCCTCATGAGGTTGTGGAGGGTCGACCATGTACTCTCCCAAGTCAATCTCATCCTTCTTCACCATGCCTTAAATAATATCTTTGAAGACATAGCAGTCTCCAATTGGGTGCCCCAGCATCTGGTGATAGGGGCAGAATCTGGGACTCTCTTTTCTCTTCAGGTCCTCTGGCCTTTTCAGCTCAGGTAAGGTGACCTTATCATATTGGGTTACCCAATCGAACAAAATTCTGGTCTTATCCTTTGGAAAATAACATGCCTTCTTCATTTTATCCCGTAGTGAGGGACCTTCTTTACAATCTCCGGCTTTGGCAGGCTGTGGGACATCCACCTTCTTGCCTTTATCCTTCTGTTGTTCAACTGCTTTAATGTCAAGGGCATTTGCTTCTTTAGGCGCCTGTCGCCGTTCTACTACCTTGCCTTTTTGTGTAACAGCAGCGGTTGATGCAGGGGCAGGTCTGGATAGGAAAGCCTCGACCTCGGCCACAATGTTGTTCAATCGGTCGAACGATCAGATCTCCATTCCTATCATCTTTTCCAGGACCTCTCTCTTGAGGTTCTGTTTGCATATTTGTACAGCGTCCTCCTGATGCGGGGGCCGCTTGCACCTCATTCTAAGGTTCCTCCACCTCTTGATATAGTCAAGGGCTGTTTCATCTGCCCTCTATCTTGTTGAGTAGAGTTCGGCCACTGTGACCTCCCTCTCGGTAACATGGAATCTTTCTA
The DNA here is from genome assembly GCA_022559845.1 of Amorphophallus konjac. NCBI lineage: Eukaryota > Viridiplantae > Streptophyta > Magnoliopsida > Alismatales > Araceae > Amorphophallus > Amorphophallus konjac. The sequence continues at coordinate 468,355,697 of CM040121.1, forward strand.
TGAACTTCCTCTGCATGTCCGACCAGTCGCTGATCGACCCGGCCGGGAGGCTGGAGTACCATTCAAAAGCGAGCCCCGTTAGCGAGGACCCGAAAAATTTTAGCAAGTATGACTCGTCGGTGGCCAGATCACCCATGACGGTCATGTAGTAGGCGACATGTTCTTTCGGGGATCCCTTCCCGTTGAATTTGTCAAATTTTGGCGGCTTACTAGTCCCGGGAGGGAGCCGCTTGGCAGCATAGTGCGGCGGGCATAGAACCCCATATGCATCAAACGCGACGTAGTCACCTTCACTTCTTTCAGCGAGCTTCAGCTCGATCATTCTCTCCACCATCATTTTGTTCATGACGGTGGGATCAACTGGTTCTGGGTAGAAGTGTGCCGACTGCAGGTAGGGGGTGACCAGGGTGGTCGCCTACGGAGGAGGACGCAGTAATGGAGGTGTCTGGTGCACCTGTGGTAGCACTGGAGGCATCAGCGGCTGTGGTGGGCGTTGATGAGTCATCGCCAAGCTTGGTTCTGCCGGCTGGGGCACGACATAATGTGGCGTGGGGTCATTCCGGTTGATGGCTCCCCAAGATGATTCGTCCTGCATCTCGGGCTGCTTGGAGGCTGAAGACTGCTCTGTCTTCTCCATCAGTTACTTCTTCAGCAGCTCTATCTCCTGGCGGTACCTTTGTAGTATCATTAGTACTGTTGGATCCATAGCTGCAGTACTGGGAATAGCTTCTGTTGTGTCCCCGGATGCACCCTCAGGCAGGATTTTTTACGAGCAAGACATCTTCTTCTTCTGCTACTGTCACCACATTGGCGGTCAGGACAACACATCCATCACATTGTTGGACGTGGGCTAGGGCTTGCTTCCCTCTAGTCACTGCCAACAGTCCTCTTGCAGCTTCCACCCTTCGAGTGTTCGGCCCTGGTCTACCGGCCAATCGAGCCAGCTCGTGAGGATCTTCTGGAAGCCTTCCATATTGGCTAGATATGCTAGCCATGTTACAGGTGAAGATCTGCATTCTTCTTCTTTGTCTATGAACCTTCCTCTTTGCATGCTCCGGGAAGGTTAGTCTCCCAAACACAGAGATTCTTTTCATTTCTTCCCGCCGAGGGGTGGCTTCATCGGCTTCAACATCGAAGCCATCTTCATAACCATTGTCGTCGACTGACGACGTCATTCTTCTTCTTCTTCTTCAGCTGCCGTTGATGGGCAGTAGTCTTCTTCGGCCACGGCTGCTTGTAGTAGCCGTTGTTGGCCCAGTGAGGGGTTGCCTAGACCCCTGAAGTAGCTTCTGACCATATTGGTCATTTCTTCTTGCCCCCGTTCCTGGTGTAGGACCGGGGATAGTTGTCGACCTCCCACGGGAGGGATATAAGCAAGCCGGGCTCATCCGACAAGCTGCTGGAATCTTCTTCACACTGTGGGGATATTGGCTTGCCGGGCGCAGGCCCTGAAGCTTTCACGACATGGAAAGTCCACAACCGTCTCTTCATTCCTTGGGGTCGGGCCCCTTTCCTTCTTCATTCCCAATCCGTCACATGCAGGGCAGTGACGGGTTGGTGTCACCTGGTAGGCGAGCTGGGTCTTTTTAGGGACCCAAACTTGCTTGAATTTCTTTGGCCTGGGGGCCAGCTTCTCGCGGCCATGGTGGCCGACTTCTTCTTTCTCAGCTCTCCTTCCAGAGAGGGCCTGGTAGGAGTTATGAACATGTATGGCGGGGACAACCCGATCCGAGACCACCTGAGCGTCACGTCCGTCCAGGAAGACGCGAACTCCACCGATTAGCATGGATTTACCGAATATAGAGAGGCATCCGGTGACAGTAGCAGTATTCCGCCGGAAGCCTCTACGCTGGCGTCCTCCGGCATTCTTGGCAGGAATGGGGCGGGCCCCATGGGTGATGTGGTGCACCAGGCAGCTGGTGACCGGAACCGGACTCTTGATTGAGCCCACAGAGCATCGAGCCTTCAAGGCCTTGACCTTCTTTGCAGTCTCCTCGGTAGGCTCCGAGGTCTCCACTTGAATTAGGTCAACAAAGGCCAACCCCAAAAAGTTGGGGAAGCCTACGACAGTAGGGAATGACCCCAAGACAGTGGGCACCGCCAGGTACCCGTGTTCAGCATGGTCGGCGACGATCGCAGGGCCGAAGGTAACAACAGCAAGTCCTGATGATGTCATTGTGTGCCTGCCAGACAAAGCAAACAAACGATCATTAATCTTTGGGAGGGCCTCGGGCTCGCGTATCTCGGCAAAGAGATGAAAGGTAAAACTGGTCCCACTGGGCGTGCCAGACTTGTTGGGATGGTTTTATTCGTTAGGTCATTTTGTTCGATTCAATCAACCAGTTAATTAATAAATAACCAATTGGTTAGTTGACCGCGCAGGCATGCCAATCACGTAAGTGACAAGTTTATTGCGCGCTCATTCTGACCCGTGCGGGCGAGAGTGAGATTCGGGTCGGGACCAATAGTCCGCCATACCATGAAGGCTATGACGTTAATTACATCCCCCATAAGGGAGAAAATCTTTGATTAATTGCCGAGATAGCGGGCCATTCGAGGCCGAAACAAGATGCAAAAATATAAATGTGATGAGGTCACATGAAATGCTTTTATCTATCATGCAGGAGAGGCATGGTTCATTAAGTTTGAGACCCTCGATACGGGGCGGAGGACATAGGTTCGAAGACCACCATCGCGTATGGCACATACTTCCGATCGGGAGTAACCCGGACATTTGTCAATGCCATTTGATATACCAGAGGGGGGTCTATGCAAGCATGTATGCATGATGCTCATGATTATACTAAAGCATAAAGGCAGAGTCATGAAGACAGACAATAATTGATCAAGTTTATTGATCTCCGCCAAGGGAGATGAAAACGGCAGTAGAGGCATGATAACGAAAGCATGATGATAGCAAACGCGGTAATAGAAGCATAAATATGAAAATGGCCTGGACCTGAACATCCCTCTCTTTATTGGGTTTATTACTGATTGGGGTTTATTAACCTCGACCGCCAGAGATGAGGATCGCTCCGAAGACGAGTGAGTCATTAGAATAGTGCAATAATTCAAAATCGACACGACCACGCGTAGGGATAGGTTTCCCCGGCGGGGCCAAACGTAGGCAAAAGAGTTTAATCAGGCGTGGCCGTGGCATGTGCTAAACCGGCGCGGGGCCTTTGGGGGGCGCCGGGAACAACCCAAACAAAATTATGAAGCTTTGAGTCTAAAGCTAATCCGGCGCGGGGGGATACCACGCCGTATTAGGGCACGCCGTATTAGGGCCGCGCCGTTTTTAGTTAATTTTTGAAGATTTTTGGATCTATTTTGACTTATTAAGATGTTGTTGAGGGTTTTGGAGTTAATTGGGTTGATTGCCTGTTGAATTAGAGTCCAGGGCTCTCCAAGAGCAGAGTTGTAGGCTTGTGCGAGGTTCATACTCGAGCAAGGAAGTTTATTTGATGTGAAACCAACCTTAAACCTATTTGCAAGCATTCAAGTTTGAGCAGCGGACTCACACTAGCGAGCTCACCCGTATGGCGCACACTAGTACCCGATGGCGACTAGGCGATGTTGGAGAGGGTCCGAGGCGGGACCTTTAGGCTCCAGTGGTTGGCTAGCTTGGGAAGAACCCCAAATGGGCCTAGGATGCCCAAATCATGGGCGGCCAACACACCAAGGGTGTGGGTTAAGTGGATGCTCTCACAACTCGCCCGCGGTGGTCACTCAATTTGGTGGCAATTTAAATCGGACACTCTCATTCCGCCGACGAAGTAACTAAAGCAATACTAAGCTAAGCAAGTCCATTACAGCAATGAGGGATGTTCAGGAGCTCACCTAGCCGGCGTGAAGACGCCGACTCCGGCCGGAGACGGGGGCGAGCGGGGAGGCGAGGGTATGCACCCGCACGCCGCGTCGATTGAAGCTTCAAACCTGCGACTTAATAATGACATGAACTACACCCCATGCAAGGGGGGGATCTCGGGGTGGGGATTAAGTGAATTACAGCCAAAACTACCTCCACGCAGGGAGGGGCCTTCAGCCGGCCAAGCGGGGTGGGGAATTATGCAAAGAGGACCGACTTTCCGAGCTCCGCCGGTTCTGCCTTTCTTCTGTATTTCTGGACAGGGGGTCGATGTTGATGCTGCCAAAAATTCCACCGAGCTCAGAACCTGATGAGACTTGCGCCAAAAGCTTGCTAACGAACCAAGGATGATCTCTGAATTTTTGCTGAGCCTGGCACAGTAGTTGCTGGCCGGGGCAGAGTCTGGAACCGGACTGATTGGTTCTGCCTCTGTCTGGTGCAGAACAATGTGGCTGGTTGCAGAGGGTGCCATGATCACTACCAAGCTCTGATTGAGGCGAGACCTAAACCGTTGGAACCGTGGTTGAGTCTTCTTTCTGTCAGCACCGACGGCGAGGTCGGCAGATGTCGTATAAGACCAGGATGATCAGATGAGTAGAGGGGTGTCGGTTCTGGCTCCTGTAAACTGACCTGACACACTTGGAGTAGAAAATTTGTAACTTGAGATTCCGATGTCCAAATGCAGATCTTCTTCTTGAGGATGAAAGAGGACTTGAGAGGAAAGAATTTTGCTGAAGAACACTTGTTCTGAATCCCAAAAGGTTCACCGTGGACGAGCTTCCACTCTCGCTCTGGCTCTCTGCCTGGGGTCTTCTGCGCAGTCGAGGGAGATCGGCTCCTACGGACAGCTCCGACCTCGGAAGCTGGCGAGACCATCTTTTTTGGAAAGCTAACTCGCAGACGATTCTAGCAATGTAGGCCTTGTCACCTGAATCTATGAGGAACGGTCGTGGCTGCCTCTGCAAGTCGCTGCAACTCTGCTGCCTGAAACAGAGATAGAATGAGGAGATGTGCAAGGGGAGAGCAAGGGGGAGGGGGGGTGAACTTGGTTTGACCAAGGGGGAGGTGGGGGGCGAATTTGGGAGCTTGGGGGTGGGGGGAGATGAAAGGGCACAGCCCAAGGGGAGGGAAATTCGAATTTGGGCTTAGGGAAGAGCCCCTTCAACCTTGGGGAGAGGAAGGGGTGCTTAGGAAGTGGTGTTGGGTAGTTGGGGGTTGGGAGGTGGGGTGTGGATTGGAGGATGCCACCTTGGGTGGGGGGGGAGTTAAATGAGTGTATGGGGAAGGGGAGAGGTCTTAATGAGGGGTGAATGGGGAGGAGAGAGAAAATTCCAAAAATTGGGGTGGAGGGAGAGAGAGAGAGAGAGGGGGGGACCCCTTAGAGAGAGAGAGAGGGATAAATAGAGAGAGAGATATTGAGAGAGGAAGCTAGAGGGATTTGGAGTTTTTCTGAAAATTCAATATTCATGCATTAGTTCTTTCATATGAGGAGTGGGGTGGCCTATTTATAGGCACAAGACATTTCACATGACCATACTGACCCTGACAACTGACATAATGACCAAATACTCCAAGGGAGGGGTGCCCTTGGGCCTAGCCCACTATTTGGGCCCAATAGCCTAATGAACCAACATAATGACACACGACTTAGGAAAATGACTTTCTAACCTAGGTACATGACTCAAATAAAGGGAAAATTACATGATATTGACTCAAAGAAAATGTGAAGATTACAGGACTAGACTCAGAATTACATGACTAACATAATGGCGCTTGCCGACGAACAATCCGAGTCCGGAGAAAATGTGGAGGGGCAAGGGATGCCCTCATCATACCCCCGGGGTGGGGAAAACTCGACCCCGTCGAGTATGGGTCCACCAGGGAAGTAGTATATCGAACTGCGGCTCTGGGCGATCCACGATCTCCATACTCAACCCGTGACCATAGTCGGGGAACGGCTCTTCAGCTCGACAAAGTGGCTCGGTCATACCCTCATGCTGGCGATAGGATCTTGCTTGCCTAGTATTGCCACTGTGTGCTCACGTCGGGCTCTCAGGCTATTTGTGGTGGCACTCCGAGGGTGTCTCTCACAAGGGTAGGTGTAAGCTCGAGGCACTCACTAGGATCCACCGCGGTGCCCTTAGAGGGTGTTGGATCCGCCACATGAGAAATGGGGAGAATCCCAAAACCCTTTTGAAAGTTCAACCCATAAGCCGGGTTACCAAAGCCACTCGGAACTTGGCAAGGTCCAAGTCCTCGTGCCCTCAATTTGGAGGTGACCCTAAAGTAGAGCCACTCCAAAGCCATCATCACCAAGTTATCAACTTGGAACTCAAAGTGGTGCTTAGGAGTTTGTGCTCGCTTCTTGTGAATCCCACCGCTTGTTGCTTGATACTTGCTTGAATGCATATGCCATGCACTATGATGCAATGTGAGTTGACAATGTATGGTATGAAAAGGTGGTCCAGGACAACCACATATAGACCTATCATGCATTGATGTTATGAAGATTTTGAAGGATTTGGGAGGACCGGGGCATCCATAGGTGTCCCTCTTACAAGTGAGTGTGATGAATGTTGGAGGACCCGGACACCCATTTAGGCTCCTAGCATACATAAGACCAATGGTGAATTGGGGAGGACCGTTACACCCAAATAGGGACCACTCATGCTTCCTACTTGACATGTGGGTGATGTGAATGAATGGACCCGTCTTTCTAATCATGCCAAGTGGTGTGTGGTGCCAAGACTTATGCACTCTTGTGACAAAGATGTCTCCTATGTGTGGGCTTTTGGACTTCCATTGGAATGGGTCAAAGGGGTCTAGGAAGGTGGTTATGGGGTGGGGCATTTCCTCAATCCCGAGGTGTTTGTTGCCTAAGGTCAATGCTCTCATGGTGTAACCCAATTCTAGGAAGGGAGGAGTTTGGGTCAACATGGGCGGTATGGGTAGGGTGAGGTGGGTGGTGAATAGGGGGAGTGGGTTACATGGAGATTTAGGCTCCCATAGAAAAGGGTCAAAGGGATCATGGTAAGGGTCACCTAGGTAGGGGTACTCCATGTTCTCAAGGTCCTCAAATGGTGAGTCATCCTCCTCCAAGATAATTGGGCCAATGTTGCTAATGGGTTGGCCAATCAAAGCACTTGGGATCTCAATGGTTGGGGAGTAGACTAGGATAGGTTCTTCCTCCATGGGAAGAAGGAGGATGATCTCACTAGTAACTTGGCCATTAGTGTAGATGGAAGTGATGGAGCCAATGGTGGGATATGCTAGGCTAATGGTGTTAGCTTCGGACGACCTCATGGCTAGCATATTGGTCAAGTGAATTTGCCCATGTAGGTAGTTCACTAAGTCTCCCAAATCTTCCACACAATAGAAAGTTTGATAAGTGACATGTGGCTGAATGGGAATGATTTGGGATTGATATCCCATGGGTAGGTGGCATGGTTGTGAACTAGGAATGGTGAGACCTTTCTTGAGCCATTGGAGTATGGACTTATCTATGGTGGGGTTGGGTGTCTCTAGAGGAGCTAGGCTAGAGGTGTGTGAGTTGTTTGGCCTTTGGATTTCCTCTATGTTGGAAGGTGGATTCGGATGGGCATCCTTCTCCACTTGGGTGGGTGTGTGGGTTGCAACTTCTATTGCTAATGGAGTAGGGGGATCTATGGTGGGTGGTTTGGTGATAGCTAGCGTATGACACACCCGGGGTGGTGAACAAGCATGGGCTTGGGTTGGGATAGGAAGGGGAAGTAGAGGAGACCTAGGTTGGGAAAAGATTGGTGTAGGAAGCGGGAGGTGGGTTGGGTGAGAGATTTTGGGTTGATTTGTTTTGGGAGATGTGTCCCTTTTTGGGGATGATGGTGGGTTTGTGGTGGTGGTCAAGGGGGCTTGTGGGGTACGGGCTTGGTGAGGGGTTTTGGGTTTGGGGGTGGTGGCCATTATGGGCCTAGGTGGAGGGGTGGACACGGTGTCCACTTGGTTTTGAATGGTGAGGGTTGGATGAGTGGTGGTCATCATGGAGGGAATTGGGTCGGTTAGGGGTCTCTTGCCCTTGGGATCGTTTGGGGTGGAAGTGGGGGCTAAAGGGGCTTGACTAGTGTAGGTTAGGGAAGGGGGTTTTGGTTGGGGTGTGGGGGCCCTCATGGGGTTAGGTGGGGAGGTGGAGGCCTTGGACACTTGGGTTCTAGTGGTAAGGGTTTGGACGGGTGGGGTTGGAGGAGTGGGAGTGCCCCTCGAGTTTTGGTAACCCGGGTAGGAGGGAGAGGTCGGGGAGTGTAGACTTTCCTAAGTTCGGCTTTCATGTTCTCCCATGTGTTAATAGGCTCTAGCCTCATAACCCTCCTAAATTGTTCAATGAACTTCCACCTATCCTCGGCATGGTACACAAGTCGACTCTTGGCAAGGTAGATTCTCATGGGTTCAGTCATTGGATTCCTCTTAAAGTATTTGTCCATGTTTTCCTCTCACTCTAAATATGCACTAGGGTGGTATCCATTAAAGATAAGGTCCTCAAATAGGACTATGCCCAAAGGGGTGTCAATCGGACCTTTGCGGAGGGCCGAGTGAGATAGATGTGACTTACATGAAGTAGCCATGCTAGTGGACAAAAGAGATGCAACCGAAGACTCTAAATGCATAGACACGCCCTAGGACCAACTTGATAGAGACAAGTTGTGAACTTGCTCTGATACCACTTGATGTGAAACCAACCTTAGACCTATTTGCAAGCATTCAAGTTTGAGCAGCGGACTCACACTAGCGAGCTCACCCGTATGGCACACACTAGTACCCGATGGCGACTAGGCGATGTTGGAGAGGGTCCGAGGCGGGAGCTTTAGGCTCCAGTGGTTGGCTAGCTTGGGAAGAACCCCAAATGGGCCTAGGATGCCCAAATCATGGGCGGCCAACACACCAAGGGTGTGGGTTAAGTGGATGCTCTCACAACTCGCCCGCGGTGGTCACTCAATTTGGTGGCAATTTAAATCGGACACTCTCATTCCGCCGACGGAGTAACTAAAGCAATACTAAGCTAAGCAAGTCCATTACAGCAATGAGGGATGTTCAGGAGCTCACCTAGCCGACGTGAAGACGCCGACTCCGGCCGGAGACGGGGGCGAGCGGGGAGGCGAGGGTATGCACCCGCACGCCGCGTCGATTGAAGCTTCAAACCTGCGACTTAATAATGACATAAACTACACCCCATGCAAGGGGGGGATCTCAGGGTGGGGATTAAGTGAATTACAGCCAAAACTACCTCCACGCAGGGAGGGGCCTTCAGCCGGCCAAGCGGGGTGGGGAATTATGCAAAGAGGACCGACTTTCCGAGCTCCGCCGGTTCTGCCTTTCTTCTGTATTTCTGGACAGGGGGTCGATGTTGACGCTGCCAAAAATTCCACCGAGCTCAGAACCTGATGAGACTTGCGCCAAAAGCTTGCTAACGGACCAAGGATGATCTTTGAATTTTTCCTGAGCCTGGCACAGTAGTTGCTGTCCGGGCAGAGTCTGGAACCGGACTGATTGGTTCTGCCTCTGTCTGGTGCAGAACAATGTGGCTGGTTGCAGAGGGTGCCACGATCACTACCAAGCTCTGATTGAGGCGAGACCTAAACCGTTGGAACCGTGGTCGAGTCTTCTTTCTGTCAGCATCAACGGCGAGGTCGGCAGATGTCGGAGAAGACCGGGATGATCAGATGAGTAGAGGGGTGTCGGTTCTTGGCTTCTGTAAACTGACCTGACACACTTGGAGTAGAAAATTTGTAACTTGAGATGCCGATGTCCAAATGCAGCTCTGCTTCTTGAGGATGAAAGAGGACTTGAGAGGAAAGAATTTTTCTGAAGCACACTTGTTCTGAATCCCAAAAGGTTCGCCGTGGCCGAGCTTCCACTCTCGCTCTGGCTCTCTGCCTGGGGTCTTCTGCGCAATCGAGGGAGATCGGCTCCTACGGACAGCTCCGACCTCGGAAGCTGGCGAGACCACCTTTGATGGAAAGCTAACTCGCAGACGATTCCAGAAATGTAGGCTTTGCCACCTGAATCTGTGAGGGACGGTCGTGGCTGCCTCTGCAATTCGCTGCAACTCTGCTGCCTGAAATAGAGATAGAATGAGGAGATGTGCAAGGGGAGAGCAAGGGGGAGGGGGGGTGAACTTGGTTTGACCAAGGGGGAGGTGGGGGGCTAATTTGGGAGCTTGGGGGTGGGGGGAGATGAAAGGGCACAGCCCAAGAGGAGGAAAATTCGAATTTGGGCTTAGGGAAGAGCCCCTTCAACCTTGGGGAGAGAAAGGGGTGCTTAGGAAGTGGTGTTGGGTAGTTGGGGGTTGGGAGGTGGGGTGTGGATTGGAGGATGCCACCTTGGGTTGGGGGGGGAGTTAAATGAGTGTATGGGGAAGGGGAGAGGTCTTAATGAGGGGTGAATGGGGAGGAGAGAGAAAATTCTGAAAATTGGGGTGGAGGGGGAGAGAGAGAGAGGGGGGGACCCCTTAGAGAGAGAGTGAGGGATAAAGAGAGAGAGAGATATTAAGAGAGGAAGCTAGAGGGATTTGGAGTTTTTCTGGAATTCAATATTCATGCATTAGTTCTTTCATATGAGGAGTGGGGTGGCCTATTTATAGGCACAAGACATTTCACATGACCATACTGACCCTGACAACTGACATAATGACCAAATACTCCAAGGGAGGGGTGCCCTTGGGCCTAGCCCACTATTTGGGCCCAATAGCCTAATGAACCAACATAATGACACACGACTTAGGAAAATAACTTTCTAACCTAGGTACATGACTCAAATAAAGGGAAAATTACATGATATTGACTCAAAGAAAATGTGAAGATTACATGACTAGACTCAGAATTACATGACTAACATAATGGCGCTTGCCGACGAACAATCCGAGTCCGGAGAAAATGTGGAGGGGCAAGGGATGCCCTCATCATTATTACTTAAGAACATGCGTTTTATTAAGGTCAATTCATGGAGGTAACTTTATTAATTAAGAAGCCCGGCAGAAATTAGGTAGCATCTCGCCCGTCCTTGAAGGATTGTAGGGGAGAAACGAGGTCATACTCACGTGTGGAGTAAGCCCCTAATCAGCCGGTCGACACAATGGCAGCCAGTAGATCCCGGTCGGATAGGAAACCCCGAGGACTAGCCTACAAGGGTCACCATGGTTCCGTGGGTTGAACAAGCGGATAAGGTGACTAATGAGGGAAGCAACAACCCCGAGGGCCATCCTACAAGGGGTGAGCATCCTATATTCTACACTATATCCGAGAGAGGGATGACTGTTAGGGAAGGAAGTCCCGAGGACTAGCCTACGAGGGACACTGTAACACCCACAAATATAGCTAAGTTGTACTCTATATCACCGAGGCGCCTTTTGAAGTATCGGCTTAGTTCTTGAAAAGAACTCCGAAGTTAAGTGTGCTTAATGGGGAGTAGTACTGGGATGGGTGACCTCCCGGGAAGTCCTCCATTTTGGAGCTGATCACTGTTAGAAAGGGACAAAACCGTGAGGTCGGTAGGCCAAAGCGGACAATACCTCGACGGTATAGAGTACGGGACGTGACAGATAGTCACCAAAAGGTCCCTAAGGACTGTAGATTTGGATTGTCAGGTTGAAGCCCCTCTCAATATTCGCCCTGTGGCCCATAGGGAATATCCATCACTTGCAGATGAAGCCCCTTTGGCCAATCGGCGATTCTATGAAACAGTGGGGAATGTCCCCCTCCCCGGATTATTGGGATGAAGCCAACGGAACTAGTATAATTCAGTGACTGCAAACCACAAACGGGAGGAAAGGAGATATTCGGTATTGGATGCATTTAGTTCACTGACAAATTGCCATTCACGGAGTTAGTATGTTAATGCTCACGAGATTAGACTAACACTCACGGAGTCATATAGTTGCTGTGCAGAGAAAGGGGCAAGGGATATTGCAGAGAGTCGCTAAAGAATCGACCCCCAGTTGGGACGGCCAGAGGTGCATACATAAGTATGCCTCTAGTCATGCACCCACAGAATAGATTATGCAAAAACACAATCGGCATGTTGGCATGAAGGCCCGGGGGAGGGGGAAACATTTATATAGCCCATAGAGTTCCAGGGCACATCCGACATCAGGGAACCCAGATTCGGGAAACAAGCACACGAGCTTTGATTAGACATGCAGATTGAGAGGAAAGTGAGAGAGAGATGCAACGTTGAGCATTCAATCCATTAAGGCATATTCATATCATTCATCCCGTGAATGGGGAGCCAATATACATATTATAAAGCTCTGGCGCCTACGTTGTCGCACGGACACCATTCGATAGTTGCAGAGAGATTTATAGAAGAAAATGAAAGAAAGAGATGGTGAGAAGGGGGGAAGACAGGCTCATATCATCGCCCCTTCCCCCCCTTCCACTTACATTACAATGGAAGGGAGAAAACAAAGGAAGACGTCGGATGGAAACCACAAAACCTACCTAAATTTCCTCCAATAAAATAGAGTATCGTATCCCCTTCTCCGGCTCCGAGGCGCTCTGACAGAATAGAGGAAGACGGCAGTGGCGAGGAAGCTCTCAGAAAACCCTCCTTCTTCCCCAAGAAAACCCTTTCTCTCTCGAGTGTGATTGGTGGTCGGGCTCGCTAGAAACCCTCTCCGCGCGCCTCTTTTTAATCCCTCTTCCTTTTTCTCAGATAATCTTCCTCTCTTTACCTGGTCGAACCAAGAGATGTTATATAGGCAAAACCTAATGCGGCGTGGGAAATAGCGCGCTGGGGTAAGGGGTTCTCCAAGCTTTTCGGCGCGCCGGAATTGAGGGCGCTGGATAAGGGGGCGCGCCGGTGAGAAGTGCGTCGTATTAGCTTCTTCCGCTTGATGCGGGTTACCCGGTGGGTCCGGGGATGGTCCCGGGAGTCACCGTGACCATTCATCTCTCCGCAGTCTTTCAAAACCTTGATGGGAAGCCTTGACGAAGCTCTCGAGATGATGTATGGCCCCTCTCGGAACCTCGAGTATCTCTGGTTTGAACACGCGGGTTTTCCACTGACACGGCTTTCGGCACTATGATTTGTGCTGCCAGCTTGGCCTGACTTGTGTTCAAAGCTTCTCGAGGGGTGGAGTAACACCCGGGATAGTTCTGCCTCGACTGGGTGATCATTCGGCCACTAACGGACCCAACTTGGCGAGAAGCCGTACCCGTGCCGGGTAATCGGGATCTTCTACCGACAGAGCCTTTGGTCCTCCATTCTGAAGAGCAAAGGGCATTCTTTCATCTCAGGAGAATCTTTCATAAGGTGGCGGACCACCGGGTAGACCGTTGTCCTTGGTCGGACAGCGGGTGTAATGTATGCGGCATGACGGAGTCGATGCCGGTTCATTGGGCATGCTTGGTCGCACTGCCGGTTGGTTGTGAATTCATCTCGATTCTCCTGAGGTGAAGTCCCTGGTGTTCATACCAGGCGGCTTGAGGCTCTGGCAGCTTGAGAAGGATTCAATATGTTGATATCCTTTGGCTTCTGTGCTTCAGTAGGCCGTATCATTCGTCTTTGAGGCTTGATCGCCGTAAATCGTATTTTGAGTGCCAACACCTGCGTGCCAGTCTTGTCCAGTCGATGGATCCCTATTCCAGTCGACCCCACCATGTTGCAGTCGACCTATCCTACCTCAGTCGACCGTGGATGAGTAGGCTGAGCCCTATTTCTGCCAAGTCCTGTCCCAGGTCGATTGATGGACTTGACTAGTCGACTAAACCTAGCCTTCTGCTCTTAACCTGAATGCGGTTCTCTGTGGACCGCTACTTCCAGGTAGCGGCCCATCCTGGATTGCGATCTCAGGTTCCCTGTTGTGTGCGTTGACCCGTTGGCCTATCGAGTCGATGCAGGCACCTACTGGCTTTTGTTCATTGCGGTTTGTTGGACTTTTGTGACTTCCCTAGTGTTTTGATGATGAGCATCACTATGTTAAATATTGTTATCTTTAATCAGATATCATGAGTAATGTTATGCATTCGAACTTTCCATGAATAACAAGAAAAACTGCTATGAGATAATACCCTGCATGTCCGTACTGTTCCTTTCATACTTCGTGTTGGTTGTGTTCACTTCACTTCGTGTTGTCTTTTTCAACATCATGTTGTTCCAACAATGTTTGTTGGTTGTCTTCGTGTCGTGTTTTGTTCCAGCGCGTGCTGAACACTGCAGCACCTCGTGCTACTTTCTGTGCCACTTCGTGTTGTTCCATTTGTGTCACCCCTTTGTCTTCGAGTCTCTTGGTTTGGCCAAGTCTATACAGCCTCTTCTTAACCTTCACCCCAAGCCAAAGTCTACACATTGGCTTAACGTCATGCATCAGTCTTCAAAGTCCATACAATGCACTGTAGCATGTTCGAAGCTAAGTCCATACATTGGTTTAAGCTTCCAAGTCTGTACAGACTTTACCTTGTTCAAGTCTATACATCGTCCAGTTCTTTGGCAAGTCTATACCTTGTGAAAGTCCATACATTCGATTGCGTTGCCTTGAAGCCGTTCCAAGTCTATACATCCTTTTGAACGCAAAGTCTTCACATCGCCTCATCATATGAAGGCTGTTTGTTGCAAGTGTCCTTCTTGTTTTTGTAACCACACCTCGTGTCAGTTTCTGCCTTCATCTTCGAGTTGGTTTCAGTCCATGTTGTTTTCGTGTCATTTTCATCTTCGAGTCGTTCGTACGTTCGAACAACTTAGTACTCGAGTTATTTTCGTGTGTATTCAAGTCTTTTTAGTAAAGTGTCGTTTTCACCTCGTGCCGTTCTCTTTGCTGTTTGTTATGTCGTGTTGTTTTTGTATTCATGTCTTCGTGTTGCTTTTGTATTCATGTCTTCGTGTTGCTTTTGTATTCGTGTCTTCGTGTTATTCTTGTGTTTATGTCCTCGTGTTGTTTATTTCTATCTTCGTCCAGGTTTCTTCTGATCGCGTGTCTGTCTACCTTTTCACTCCGTGAGACTTCCTTCTCACCTCGTGCTGTTCTCTTCTGACTTCGTGTCGTTTTCTTTGTGGTGTTAGCTTTATTATTATGTATCTCGTGTCGTTCTCTTCATAGTGTTTGTTTTGTTACAGTGATACTTCGTGTCGTTCTCTTTTTACCTCGTGCTGTTTTCATCTAACCTCGTGTCATTCTCTCCTTGTCTCGTACTGTAATAATCTTGTGCATCTCGTGTCGTTCTCAGTACAGTGCATCTCGTATTGCTATCACATACCTCATGCAGTTTTAGTTCTTGTGGCCCTCAGTGTTAATGGTTTTTATCTCCTTGCAGGTCTGAGGAAGAACATTCACCGGTGTCTGGGCTGCACGTGATCCAATGCTAAAGGAACCAATGCTATAAAGGCACGTGGAAAGAAGGTTCTGGACGAAGTGTGGGAAGCACACGCATTCTGCACCTCATCCACCTGCTGCTGCTGCTATATAAGGAAGCCTTCGTCCACAGATGAAGGTTGATCGAAAGGCAAAAGCAAAAAAGGAGAAGTGCAGAGAGTTCGATCCAGAAGAAAAGAAAGAGAAGAAGAACAGAAGGAAAAGAAGAGAAAGAGAGAGTTAGAGAGCTCGTGAGGGTTAAGAGAAAAAGAAAGTGAGAGAGAAGAGAAGAGGAAGAGAAGCTCACCTGAAGATCTGTCTACTGGACCGTGGATCAGATCCAGGCCAGTCAGCTCCGTTGAGAGCCATTTCATTTTTCAGCGTTCTGTTTGCTGAAGTTATTTTCATTTCGTGTTTCTGTTTTTCCCTTTCTTATTTGGTTATCCTTGTTCTTCCGATTCTCAGTAGTGAGGTCGGGTTCCTCCTGTGGATCAGGAGAAGGGAGATCTGATCTCCGGTTGCAAGTAGCTGAGAGCTACTTGTGGGTTCCCTCTGGTCAGAGGAAGGGAGACTTGTCTCCGGTTCTGGGCTTGCGGGTTGTAAGTCCAGGGGTCCCTCCGATTGGGAGGAAGAGGGGAGGCTGTTCCCCTGGTCAAGCTGTGTGGCAGCAACTGTTTGCAGACTGAGTCTGCTTGTCTAGCATTGGCTAGTGAAGCCTCACTCCGGTTGGGAGTGAGGGGTGGACGTAGGTCTGAAGGACCGAACCACCTAAAAAGTTTATTGAGCAATAGTTTGCTTTGTGAGCTTGCTTCCGCTAGATGCTTGGATAGGCGCGCTCCTTGTGTTTGCTCATAAGTTTAATTGAATTCGTTTCATTCTGTGTTTGCGTCTAGCATTTGAGTTTTTAATTGGCCATTATTCATAGAAGGATACATTCACCCCCCTCTGTATCCGGGCCTAGCGCCCTAACACTTGGTATCAGAGCGGGTATTTCCCAACATGTGGTCCAACGGCCAGGGAAACGGATCCGCTGGTCCTCGCAGCTACATTGCTGAAGGGCAGTCAATCACCCATCCCCCTTTCTTCGATGGTAATAACTATTTTTTCTGGAAGAACAGGATGGAAGTCTTCATCAGGGCCCAGAGTCACAAGCTCTGGAGAGTAATTACAGATGGTCCGTACCAACTTCCACCGAATGAAGACATATGGACAGAGGAACAGGTAAAACTCTCCGCACTAAATTGGATGGCTCTTAGCATCATACAGTGCGCCGTCCACCCGGAAGAGTACTTGAGGATTTCAGCGTGCAAGACTGCAAAGAAAATGTGGGATGAATTGCAGTTAATTTATGAGGGCACATCTCAAGTGAAAGCTACCAAGATCAATATGCTTACAACTCAGTATGAGTTGTTTAAGATGAAGCCAGAGGAGTCGATCACAGAAATGTATGCTAGATTATCTGTGATCATCAATAGTCTGAGAGGATTTGGAAAGGAGATTCAGCAAGAAGACATTGTCAGGAAGATCCTTAGGTCCCTAACTCCCATCTGGGATACTAAGGTGACCGTCATAGAGGAATCAAGAGATTTATCCACCATGTCAGTAACCCAGCTGATTGGGTCTCTCATGACCCACGAAATGAACTTCAGACAAGGGAATGATGGACATGACAGAAAGGGAAAGAATGTTGCTCTAAAGGTCTCACGACATACTAAGAAGAGTAGCAGCAGCAGCAACAGTGGTGGTAGCAGCGAAGACTCTGACGGATTCTCAGACCTGGACAAGAGCGAGCAGGCCATGCTCACCAGGCAATTCAGAAAGTTCCTGAGGACTAAAGGGAAATTCTACAGGAGAAAGAGATTCAATGCTGCAAGGAAGTCTCCTGAACGAGAACTTGAGAAGAACCGATTTGTTAAGAAGGTTACATGCTACCATTGTCAGAAACCTGGTCACATGAAAAGTGAATGTCCAGAGCTGCAAGCTAAGGCTCCCGGATACCAGAAGAAGATGGTGCACAAGAAGAAGAAAGACATGCTGTGCACATGGAGTGACGAGGAGGAGGATCCAGAAGCCACCTCGTCCAGTGAAGATGAAGAGAAGACTTGCCTCATGGCCAACCATGAGGAAGAGGTAACGAACTTATTTGAGAATTTTACTTTGGATGATTGGGAGGACGCTTATGGCGACCTGTTAGCTAAATATAATTTTCTAACCAAGGAGCACAGAATGCTTAAACGAAAGTTTCACTCTGTTTCTGAGGAAGACTCTATTGCTGTTACGGACAACATGAAAACCAAGGAGATGGCCATTGAGCTAGATCAGGCTAGAAGTGAGATCGAGAAGTTTAGAATGGAAAGAGAGGAAAATCTAGCTAGGATGAATGAGCTGAAGAGTAAAACTGAAGAGAGTAAAAAGGAGTTTAGACTGATTGCAGAAAAATATGAGGCGGTTAGAAATGTTAATCAGGAACTCCTGGACCAATGTAATGAACTTCAGAAGGAGATTGAGGACAAAGGAAAAATGCTAGAAAAATTTACAGAGGGGAGAAACAATCTGGATGTCCTTCTAGGGTCGAGGGTAAACTTCAACAGGGAGGGATTAGGATATAATCCCACAAGTAAAAAACCCTTTGAATTCAAAACTGTCACGTTCTGCCCCGCCAAGGGCAAAGAAACACTGGAAACCCCATCCAGTTCCAAATCTGTCTCTACATTGAAGGTTTCGACCAGCAAATCTATTCAATCCACTGGTCAGCAGACTAAGTCAGGAAATCCTGAGACTAGAACTGTTCCTGTGCAACAGGTGTGTAACAAGGGTTTTCACACGACCATTCCTATTGATGTCACTAGAAAGGTGAACAGTTTCGCTAAGAAAATTCAGCATGATAGTTATCAAGGAAAGCATGCGAACATGCATCACCTTCAGCACAATTTTTATTTGAATAAAAATGGCTACATGAATTATGCTCAGCACACACGAGTTTCCTCTAAGAGGCCAAACAACAATTTCTCTGCTCGGAAACAGCATAATTTTAATAGGAATAGGCTCATTCAACACCCACTGAGAAATGCCAAGAAGGAAGAATCAATTTACATGAAACCTTTGAAAAGAACAGTAAAACAAATGTGGGTTCCTAAGTGTGATTTGGATAAATTGAAAACTATCTTTGGACCCAATTTGAATTGGGTCCCACATCACTTTGTCTGAACTTTCACAGGTTAGCCTGGCAGCCGAGCATAACAAGTGGTATCTTGACAGCGGCTGTAGCAGACACATGACAGGAGACCGGTCCAAATTTAGCAAACTGAAAATGAAGTTTGGGGGCTTGGTCAAATTCGGTGGAAATAACAAAGGAAGAATAATTGGAATTGGTACAATTGGTAAGTCCTCTACTAACTCCATTGAAGATGTGTATCTTGTAGAAGGACTTCAGCACAACTTGATAAGTATAAGTCAACTCTGCGACAAAGGACACAAGATACTCTTTGACCACAATTCCTGTACTGTTTTTGAGCTGAATTCTGATAACGTCATGTTCAAAGGTCATAGAGTAAACAATGTATACATCGTAGACCTGGATGATAATCCTGAAACTCACTTGTGTATGTCTGCTAATTCTGAACAGGTTGCGTTTGACTGGCATAGGCGTCTAGGCCATGCTAGTTTGTCTACAATGAATAAACTGTCTAAGCATAACCTAGTTAGAGGTTTGCCCCGTCTAAGATTTCAGTTAGGGTCCAAGCTATGTGATGCTTGTGCACTAGGTAAACAGACTCGTGCGGTTTTTAAGTTGAGAACTGAGAGTCTTTCATCTAAACCGCTGCAGCACTTACACATGGATCTCTTTGGTCCTACTCGCATACAAAGTTTGTCAGGTAAGAGATATGGATTAGTCATAGTGGATGACTACACTAGATTTTCTTGGTTGTTTTGTTTAGCAAATAAAAATGATGCTTTTGTTCACTTTGAAGAACTTTTCAATAAAATCAAACTGCAAGGTGAACATAATATCATTACTATTCAGTCTGACCACGGAGGAGAGTTTGAGAACTCTTCATTTTCTGAATTTTGCTCAAAAGAGGAAGTGACTCACAGATTCTCTTCTCCTAGGACACCGGAGCAGAACGGAATTGTTGAGAGAAGAAACAGGTCAATAATTGAAATGGCCAGGACTATGCTGATTGAGAGTGGACTTCCAAGGAGATTTTGGGCTGAAGCTGTGAATACTGCATGCTACATTCTAAACCGAGCCTTGGTAAGACCTACTCATAGGAAAACTCCGTATGAACTTCTCAAGGGTAAGCAGCCAAACATTTCTTACTTTAAAGTTTTTGGTTTCAAATGTTTTATCCACAATAATGGTAAGAATGGTTTGGACAAATTTGAAGCTAGGAGCTCTCCTGGAATTTTTCTCGGATATTCAGAAACTTCAAGGGCTTATAGAGTTTTCAATAAAGCTGACCAAACTGTTGAAGAAACACCGCATGTAGTGTTTGATGAAAATGATTTCTCTAACAAAGTGATGGATGATGACAGGGAGCCATCTAATGAGGGAGATTTCTTGGAGAGAATTGAAGAAGAAGAAATGTAGCCAGCTGCTCAACCAGAAAACTCACAGCAAGAGGGAGCAGCTGAGGTAGGTGAACCCTCAGGTGAGATAATATTTCACAAAGACCACCCTAGTGAAAATGTCATAGGAAATTTGCATGATCCTCCTAGGACTAGGTCTCATTTTAGAATTGTCCAAGAACAGGACTTAGCTGCATTGGTATCTCAGGTGGAACCCAAATCTGTGGAAGAAGCCTTAAAACATGATTCTTGGGTATCCGCCATGTGTGAGGAATTAAATCAATTTGAGAAAAATATTGTATGGGAACTAGTTCCCAGACCTGATAACACTCATGTCATTGGCACTAAATGGATTTTCAAGAATAAAGTTGATGAGAATGGAGCTATCTCTAGAAACAAAGCAAGACTTGTAGCTCAAGGCTACAGTCAGGAATTTGGTGTGGATTTTGATGAATCCTATGCCCCAGTGGCTAGGATGGAAGCTATACGAATTCTGCTTGCATTTGCATGCTCTAGGAACATTCGACTGCAGCAGATGGATGTCAAAAGCGCATTCTTAAATGGGGTATTAAAGGAAGAGGTATATGTTGAACAACCACCAGGTTTTAATTTCTCTGTTCAGCCTAACATGGTTTTTAGGTTGAATAAAGCCCTCTATGGATTGAAGCAGGCTCCCCGAGCCTGGTATGAGAGACTTTCTGAATTCCTCTTGAGCAAGGGCTACACTCGAGGTAAGGTTGACCAAACCCTCTTCACCAAAAATCTCGGAAAGGATTTAATAGTGGTCCAGGTATATGTTGATGATATCATCTTCGGATCTAACAATTCAACATTGTGTAAAGAATTTTCTGAATCTATGTCTCATGAATTTGAAATGAGTTTAGTTGGCGAACTAAAGTATTTTCTTGGGCTGCAGGTCAAACAGATGGAGGATGGTTGTTTCATAAATCAAACCAAGTATACTCTGGAGATGCTGAAAAGGTTTGGAATGACCAACCTCAAGACTATCTCAACACCCATGGGCACCAACTCCTCACTGGATTCAGACGAAAAAGGTAAAGAAGTGGATGCTAAATTATATAGAGGTATGATCGGTTCACTCCTCTACTTAACAGCATCCAGGCCTGACATTCAATTTAGTGTAGGGATGTGTGCCAGATACCAGTCTAGGCCTACTGAATTGTATTTGGCAGCTGTAAAAAGAATCTTTAGATACCTATCTGCTACCCATGATCTAGGTCTTTGGTATCCTGCATCATGTAGTTTAGATCTCATTGCATATACAGATGCAGATTATGCAGGATGTAAATTGGACATGAAAAGTACTAGTGGTCACTGCGAATTTTTAGGAGGATGCCTAGTCTCTTGGGGATCCAAGAAGCAACACTCTGTGGCTCTTTCTACTGCTGAAGCTGAGTATGTGGCAGCAGGGAGCTGTGGCACACAGGTTATATGGATAAAACACCAACTTCTGGATTACTCAGTTGAGCTAGGTTGCACTTTCATCTTTTGTGACAATACTAGTGCAATAAACATTGCAAAGAATCCTGTACTTCATTCTCGAACTAAACACATCGAAATCAGGCATCATTTTATTCGTGATGAAGTAGCTAGAAAGACCTTTGAATTGATCCATGTTGGCACTAACTCACAAATTGCAGATATTTTCACTAAGCCACTGGATACTGAAAAATTTAGCACATTGCGCAGAGAATTAGGTATTTACAGAATTTCATGATTGAATAATTGATCTCTAAATAATCTGTCATGTGCTCTTGTGTTTATCTTTTCTCATTATCTGTTGCTGAAAATAACCTCATTATGGGTGTTTGCTGATTCACTCATACTGATTGATACCACTTTGTTTTCTTTGAGGTGTTTTAAGGTTTGTCTTGGTTAAGTCTGAGTTGGAGTCAAGGTCTCAGGGGGAGCTAGATTAATAATTGGTGTCATGCTCTTTTGGCTAAATCTGAACATACTTTGAACGGACTTTTGCTGACCTTATAAGAGAATCAGTTTGAGTAGGTGGATAAAAGAAATTTTTGAATGTTTTATCTGTTAAGACTGTTCATCTAATTTCTTGTTGGAATTTCGGCTGTTAGTCCCACTGAGATCAAAATCTGGATTCAAGACAATCTTCCTACACTGTAACTGACTTCTGATCTAGCCAGTACAGCATACCTACTTAGTCTAAGTTGAGTCCGAAATGAGGTATATAGTGTTTTTGTCTGAAAAACTTTGGAACTGGTGTATTGTTCTCAAATTGAATCAAGACTAATTTACAAGGCTCAAAGTGCAGTTTAATGAAAAAATTCATGAAAGAAGTTTTACAAATCTTGTTATCTGTTCATTGAGAAACTGGGACTTTCATCAATGAAGTGAAAGAATTCCATGTCATGAGATGGCAGTAAATCAGGCTTAAATAGCTGTCTTGATCATACAGAGCAATGGTACATATCTGGTTAGTAACTGGGGTGTCTGGCCTCTGGTAAAGGTGTCACCGTAATGTCAACACCAGTTAGAATACTATCTCTGTCCTCTTGTCAGAAGGGGTAATGTGGTCTTGCCACCAAGTAACTGGGGATTCCTGCCTCTAAACAAGGTGTCTCCCTAATGTCAAAGGTGTACTTGACAGATTTATCTTTGATCTTGACCATCTTTGAAAAAAATTTCTTCCTCTTGGTATCCAGATTCTGTTCACTTGGCATTTAGGTCTTGGTTTGTTTGTTTTCAATACCACAGGTCTTTGTTTTTCCTGACTTCCTTGCTTTATACTCTCTGAGTACAGACTTACTCTGACCATACTGGTATCTTGTACCTTACTTGCTTAGAATCTGGTTCTGTGTATGGAGCGGATCTTCATTCACCATTTTGCACACAGTCTGACTAACTGATCCTCAAAATCCTCACATAAAATTAATGGCTTTCTTAATTGCTTAAACATCTCAATAACTCTCCTTTATCAGCCATACTCTCTATTGTTTTCTCTCCACTGTCAGCAATTGTCTTTTCGTGATATCTTCAGACCTGCCCCTAGTTTTTGATGATGTCAAAGGGGGAGAGACAGTGTCTTGCTTGTGCTTTGCTGAGGGGGAGCGAAAGATAAGTGTCCTGAGTTATCTAGTCAGAGGTAAGTAGATGTTGTGTTCAGGGGGAGCTCTTGGGAGTCGTCAGAGGAGGCGAGTGTGTTGTGTGTCTGCATTGCTTATTTTCACAGCTTATCTTCATGCACTTCATCTCTGTTATTTAATATAGTGTTGCCATCATCAAAAAGGGGGAGATTGTTGGACTTTTGTGACTTCCCTAATGTTTTGATGATGAGCATCACTATGTTAAATATTGTTATCTTTAATCAGATATCATGAGTAATGTTATGCATTCGAACTTTCCATGATTAACAAGAAAAACTGCTATGAGATAATACCCTGCATGTCCGTACTGTTCCTTTCATACTTCGTGTTGGTTGTGTTCACTTCACTTCGTGTTGTCTTTTTCAACATCGTGTTATTCCAACAATGTTTGTTGGTTGTCTTCGTGTCGTGTTTTGTTCCAGCGCATGTTGAACACTGCAGCACCTCGTGTGTGCCACTTCGTGTCGTTCCATCTGTGTCACCCCTTTGTCTTCGAGTCTCTTGGTTTGGCCAAGTCTATACAGCCTCTTCTTAACCTTCGTCCCAAGCCAAAGTCTACACATTGGCTTAGCGTCATGCATCAGTCTTCAAAGTCCATACAATGCACTGTAGCATGTTCGAAGCTAAGTCCTTACATTGGTTTAAGCTTCCAAGTCTGTACAGACTTTACCTTGTTCAAGTCTATACATCGTCCAGTTCTTTGGCAAGTCTATACCTTGTGAAAGTCCATACATTCGATTGCGTTGCCTTGAAGCCGTTCCAAGTCTATACATCCTTTTGAACACAAAGTCTTCACATCGCCTCATCATATGAAGGCTGTTCGTTGCAAGTGTCCTTCTTATTTTTGTAACCACACCTCGTGTCAGTTTCTGCCTTCGTCTTCAAGTTGGTTTCAGTCCATGTTGTTTTCGTGTCATTTTCGTCTTCGAGTCGTTCGTACGTTCGAACAACTTAGTACTCGAGTTGTTTTCGTGTGTATTCAAGTCTTTTTAGTAAAGTGTCGTTTTCACCTCGTGCCGTTCTCTTTGCTGTTTGTTATGTCGTGTTGTTTTTGTATTCATGTCTTCGTGTTGCTTTTGTATTCATGTCTTTGTGTTGCTTTTGTATTCGTGTCTTCGTGTTATTCTTGTGTTTATGTCCTCGTGTTGTTTATTTCTATCTTCGTCCAGGTTTCTTCTGATCGCGTGTCTGTCTACCTTTTCACTCCGTGAGACTTCCTTCTCACCTCGTGCTGTTCTCTTCTGACTTCGTGTCGTTTTCTTTGTGGTGTTAGCTTTATTATTATGTATCTCGTGTCGTTCTCTTCATAGTGTTTGTTTTGTTACAGTGATACTTCGTGTCGTTCTCTTTTTACCTCGTGCTGTTTTCATCTGACCTCGTGTCATTCTCTCCTTGTCTCGTACTGTAATAATCTTGTGCATCTCGTGTTGTTCTCAGTACAGTGCATCTCGTATTGGTATCACATACCTCATGCAGTTTTAGTTCTTGTGGCCCTCAGTGTTAATAGTTTTTATCTCCTTGCAGGTCCGAGGAAGAACATTCACCGGTGTCTGGGCTGCATGTGATCCAATGCTAAAGGAACCAATGCTATAAAGGCACGTGGCAAGAAGGTTCTGGACGAAGTGTGGGAGGCACACGCATTCTGCACCTCATCCACCTGCTGCTGCTGCTATATAAGGAAGCCTTCGTCCACAGATGAAGGTTGATCGAAAGGCAAAAGCAAAAAAGGAGAAGTGCAGAGAGTTCGATCCAGAAGAAAAGAAAGAGAAGAAGAACAGAAGGAAAAGAAGAGAAAGAGAGAGTTAGAGAGCTCGTGAGGGTTAAGAGAAAAAGAAAGTGAGAGAGAAGAGAAGAGGAAGAGAAGCTCACCTGAAGATCTATCTACTGGACCGTGGATCAGATCCAGGCCAGTCAGCTCCGTTGAGAGCCACATTATGCATTTCATTTTTCAGCGTTCTGTTTGCTAAAGTTATTTTCATTTCGTGTTTCTATTTTTCCCTTTCTTATTTGGTTATCCTTGTTCTTCCGATTCTCAGTAGTGAGGTCGGGTTCCTCCTGTGGATCAGGAGAAGGGAGATCTGATCTCCGGTTGCAAGTAGCTGAGAGCTACTTGTGGGTTCCCTCTGGTCAGAGGAAGGGAGACTTGTCTCCGGTTCTGGGCTTGCGGGTTGCAAGTCCAGGGGTCCCTCCGGTTGGGAGGAAGAGGGGAGGCTGTTCCCCTGGTCAAGCTGTGTGGTAGCAACTGTTTGCAGACTGAGTCTGCTTGTCTAGCATTGGCTAGTGAAGCCTCACTCCGGTTGGGAGTGAGGGGTGGACGTAGGTCTGAAGGACCGAACCACCTAAAAAGTCTATTGAGCAATGGTTTGCTTTGTGAGCTTGCTTCCGCTAGATGTTTGGATATACGCGCTCCTTGTGTTTGCTCATAAGTTTAATTGAATTCGTTTCATTCTGTGTTTACGTCTAGCATTTGAGTTTTTAATTGGCCATTATTCATAGAAGGATACATTCACCCCCCTCTGTATCCGGGCCTAGCACCCTAACACGGTTGTCCTAGGACCGCGACTCCTTGACCGCGGTTCTCTATGGACCGTGACCACCTCTCATATTCAGGGAGTCGACCCCACTACCTAGTGAGTCGACTCTACCCTTGAGTTACCCCTCTTGGTAGCAGTCCTCCCGTGACCGCCACTATCAGATAGCGGTCCTGTGCTGACCTCGATCTATTCCAGATTTTATCGATTTTCATGATTTTGTGTGATATAGTAGCCATATTGAATGTTAGCCCTTCAGGCTACTATCCTATCATGTCCTCGACCACTTTCATAGTTCTTGGCTTCCAAGTGATACTTTTATAACTTATCAATTGGAATTCCTACTATGGAATGATTTTCCTTCTTAGAGCTTTGTTACTTGAGCTTAACCTTGGAACTCTTGGCCGGAATTAAATGAATGTCTAGATCTTACTTGGGATATTTGATCCACCATTCAATGTCAACACATCTTAAAGGGCCCGGTCTGGTCCTAGGAGGAGTACCCGAAAGTACTTGTGCCCATAGGAGTTTGTAATGACAAGGTGTGGCATTGTACTAAGTACTTGCTAGCGTGTTATTTATGACATTCATTCCTACATGAAAATTTGTAACTCTACATGACAGGTTATACTTGCATGCTTGTTACGGCCAAATTCATGAAATCTTGTTATACATTGTTCTATCTTCGACTATTCATTGCTATCATATCTTTCTTTTGTTGGCTTTAGTTAATGGTTCTTAGTTTATTATTTTGCTCATTGTTTTCATGAAAGACTTTATTAACTGGTTAATCACTTTTACATTGCCTGGCATAGAGATATAAATCCTACTGAGCGTTCGCTCACTTAGTCTTTTTTCAACCCTTTTCAAATAGTTCTGATGAGGACGCTCAAACTGATGGAGATGGGCACGAGTGAAAGCTTGGAGCGAGCTAGCCTAGGATTCCTATCATGTCTCTGTTGATGTCATAGTGTGGAGGGTGTCAATTGATTAGAATTGTCAGATGTTGGAGTCATAGCTTGTTAAACTTTTGATTTTGATCAGTTATGTAAGAAGGTGGTTTAAGTGTTGTTGGTGACGTTATTTTATTAAATAGAGTTGGACGTTTTTTTTTAGTATAATTGTTCTTTATCTTTGTGGTGGTTGTTTTTCATTAATCACTCTGATTGACTTGAATGATAATAACTGTTGCGTTCCGATTTTTCGCACCGGGACGTGACTGTTTTGTTGTATCAGAGCCTAGGTTTTCTTAAAGGCCTTAGGTTCTAGAAGTGTCATTAGAACCCATGACATTGGTAAAGTCCAGGATCAAACCAAGTGAGATGGGGTAGAGACTTGGGTTTAGTTAATTAATAAACAAACCCTAAAGGAAATTCCGGTAGGACGTTCTTAATTCTTCTCTCTACGTTGTAGGATTCATTCTCAATGGCGGCAGAAAGCGGTCAGTGGCATGAGATGTAACGTATCGTGCAGGGCCTGACCTAGGCGTTGCAGCAGGTGGCACAGGGAGGCGCGCACCATAGAGTCGGTGATATTCACCGTAACTTTAGAGGCATGAACCCGCCGAGGTTCAGTGGCTCCCCCGACCAAGATGAAGCTGAGCACTGGGTGAAAGAGATGGACCGTATTTTTCACGTTATGCAATGCAACGATCAAGAGCGGGTGTTGTTAGCGACTTTCCAGCTGGAGCGAGATGCTCGCGCGTTGTGGGAGTCAGTGGAGCCCACGCTAGTGAATGGCCCCGTGACTTGGGAAGAGTTCCTTGAACATTTCAACAACAAGTATTTCTCAGACCCAGTCCAAGAGAAGAAGGCGGCGGAGTTTACTTCTCTGAGGCAGAGAAACTTATCAGTGGCCGAATATGAGGCACAGTTCTGCAGGCTGTCCCGTGATGCCCCACACCTGGTATATATAGAGAAGATATCTGGGGTTCAGGGGTTTAAAATTTAAAATACCAATCTGATCGGCGTGCCAATCATTCCAACATGACCTGAGTGGTAAGAGTGACATGTGAGAGTTGACAAAATCCGATTTGGATACCTGGTTTGGGCTCGACGTTAAAAATTACCCAATTCAGAGCTAACTTAGTTTTCAGGACTAACTTAGTTTAAAACAAATCAGACCACTGGGGTTCGAGGGTCTAAAATTTGAAATACCGGCCTGATTGGCATGCCGATCATTCCAACGTGACCTGGGTGGTGAGAGTGACTTGTGAGAGCTGACGGAATCTGATTTGGATACCCTGTTTGAGCTTGGCGTTAAAAATTATTGGTGTGACACAACTCGGGACTAGGGGGAGATGGGATCAGACCGGGGGATGCCCTCAGACCTACACAGCAAGCACACGATGGAACACGAGACTCCGATCAATGAAGGGGTAGACCTGCACAGTGTAACCCTTTCCCGGGGTGACTCAGTGATGATGGAATAGAGCTAGCCCGTGATTGGCCCTCACTGATCCATGCCTTAGCGGAGCTTTCATTGACGTACCCTCGTTCTTGGATGCCCATGTTCAGCCGGGCAGAACTCGTGCCTTCAGGCACAGGGAAACACTCGCTGTCACTTGTAGGAGTGGTGCACTCGACAAGGGTGGATCCTCATGTACGGGCACTCTCTCTCTTTCGATGTGAGCTCAGAAAATACTAAATGAATGGAATTACTAGAGGTGAGGGACTGTGCACTTACCAGGTCATTTTGAAGAAATCGACCTTGACGGGAGACGAGGGCGAGCAGGGAAGCGTGCTTGCTTGACCCGCACGCTGCGTTGGAGATGCTTGTGCTGCGATCTGAATTACACACACAAAATCCTCATGCAGGAGGGTTGTCCTGGGGGGGAGAGTGTTGAGTACAACCAGTGTTACCTCCAAGCAGGGAGGGGCGGTCAGCTGGCCATGCGAGGGGAGGGGGAGTGTCAGTCTGACTGGGTCACTGTTGGACTCGGACCGGGAGTCCGATGGTTTGTGAGGGTGGCGAACAGTAGAGCGGCAATCTGTAATGACGAAGTGAGGGAGGGAATGGCGATCTTCTTTAGAGGGGTGGAGATCTGCGGGACACATCATATTATCTTCAGATGGGTTGGCGAAGGTGTACCACAGTGTAGAGCGGATCTACTGCTATGGTCAGTGCAGGTCGGAGTCGAACTAGGGTACAGCAGCTAGTCGGGGACTGTTTGCAAGGGGAGAAAACTGGTGGGTGACCTCCAAACCACGTTGAGGATGGTGGGCTTCCTGATGGAGTCCAGAGCAGGCCTGGGAACCTTCGACCGTTGGAAGGAGGGGCCAAGAAGTGGGCAGGTAGCGAGGGAGGGTAGACTACCCGGGAAGGACTGCACAGACCTGGAGTGTTGGAGCTCCTTGACGTAGCAATGGAGGGAGCTGGGGAAGGGGAGTGAACCGTAGGAGGACAGAGCGGAGGATGCCAGAGACGTTGTCCCTGAAGGCTGCAGGTGAAGGGGTGCTGGCAGGATCACCCGGGGACGCCCACGGTCGCCACTGTCCTGCTGCTCCAAGTAGTAGCCAAACTGAATCGGTGTGGACCGTCAGTGCAGTAGAGGATGAAGCAGGCGATAGCAGTCTAACAGCAGGCCGAGGATGCAGTGGGGTGGACGGGACGCCATCTAGAAAGGGCCTCCAGGATGGGGGGGCTCGCCGACAAGATATCTGGAGGCGCTGATGAAGGGGTGCTCTGGCAGCTATCCACTTTGGTGCTGTAGGGATCGAGCGGGACTAGAGAGGGAATGAGGGGAGAGTGGTGAGGGGAGGGCAGAGCTGGCTGGGGTGTGAGGAGAGGAAGGAGAAGAGAGGGAGGGTGAGTTCTCTGTAGTAGGAGAGGGGAGGAGGGAGATGAAATTCGCAGGTTAGAGTGAGAGGGGGAAAATCTATGCAGGGACTGCTTAGGTGGCAGAGAGAGTGATGGGCCCTCTTGATGGATGAGCCTTGGGAGGATCACGGGACAACTAGGGGGGTTGAAGGGGTGTCTAGGAGGCTGGGATCTTTAGTAAAAAGGGCTTGGGGGAAGGGAATTCATTATGGTTCTGCATGGGGGAAAGGAGGCTAAGTGAATGCTGCTTTGGGAAGATGGAGGGGCAGGTTGAGGTGGCGGTCAATGGGATGAGGTGGAGTGTGATGTGATGGGCTTGGGATGATGTAGAGGATGATGTGGAGGGGATGGAGAGGGAGGAGGGTGCAAGTATGAGAGAGAGAGGGGGCTGGTAAGAGAGAGAGGGAGGTGTGGTGGGAGATTCTCACTTTCACCTAGTTAGCTTCTCACCAAAGAAAGAACACACAAGAGTGGGATTTCTGAAATTTCAAACTCTTCATTAGCTTCTTTGAGAGCTCTTGGGCCCCTATTTATAGGAGCCAAACTTTTTTACAAGACCATATTACCCTTGACAAACAACTAAATGTCCCTTGTAGTCCAAGAGAGCAAATAAAAGACATAATGACTCTGAAGTTAGGAAAATAACTCTAATAAAAAGAAAAATTACATAGATTAGGACTCAAAAAATGGGAAATGACTTTGTACTAATTGATACTCTTAACTCCATAACAATTTGGCATCGTGTCTAGCCCATCCCGAGTGATGTGCGGGTGATGTCCCCATCATTAATGAAGAATGAAATGAAGATTTGAAATTTAGCCATGGCTATGGTGTTCTTCCCCAATTTTTGGAACCCAGGTGTGAAGTCCTTGTTCGAGCTGTAAAGGTTTTGATCTACCACGGAGGCAGAGCGAGAAGCTTGGTTGCGTCATCCCTACGATGGAGATGGATGTGAAGCCCTAATCGGTCTCCTCGATCCTCCTCTAGTTATCTTCCACCTCCATCCACCCCCACCATCGCCGCTATCCTCTTTCCCCGAATCCCCACCGTTCTCCTCTCTCTGCAGTGCTAATTAGCTATATAAACTAGTAAGAATCCTTCCCCCACACTCCTTCACCCTCTTTCCCCCTTCCCAGTAGCTACAGTAGCCCAAAATGTCGCCCTAGGTCGCCGGCAGCAAGAGCCCGAGAAGTGCATCGTTCTGGAAGGCCAGAACATTTTCAGAATCCGCATCCTGAACGCGGTTGCCCGATAGGGTGCGTTTAGGACAGATCACGGTCATCAAGACTGCCTCGTTTAGGAGGCCTCAATCCGACGTCTGCCCGAGCTCCGACTGAAGATTTTGAAGACCCAGCCCTCTTGTTTCACATCAATTATCCAATTCAGAAGTAAGTTAGTTTTAAAAAAATTAGAGAACTGGGGTTTGAGGGTCCAAAATTTAAAATACTAGCCTGATCGGCATGTCAATCGTTCCAACGCAACTTTGGTGGTGAGAGTGACTTGGAAAAGCTAGAGAAATTCAAATCAGATATTCGGTTTGGGCTCGACGCTCAAAATAGCATTCTCCGAATGCACTTAGTTTAAAATTAAAGAATTTAGATTCGGGGTCTAAAATCTAAAATACATGTTTGATTGACATATTGACCATTCCAACACGACCTGAGTGATGAGAGTGACTTGGAAGAGCTGACGGAATCCAATTTTGATATCTAGTTTGGATTTAACGTTAAAATTACACATTTCAAAAGTAACTTAAAAAATTCATATATATATCATCTTGGTTTAAAGTTATTAAATTAAATGATTTTTTCTTTTAAATTATATTTTTATTTTTCATGGATGTCTAATGTTATTATTTTTTCAATATAAGATCCTCGAACAGGTGGCGATGGAAGGGAAAGGACATAGAGGACGTAGAGGATATTTCTTAATTATTTTATAATATTGTATTAAAATTGATGCTTTTCAAATATTCTATTTAAATTATTTTGTATTATAATTTAATTTTTTATTTTATTTGTTGTTATGATGTGTAGATGTTGTCCTTTGTTTGTGACGTGTAGATATTATGTTATATTTTTTATTTAAACAAGTTTTTTATATGAATTTTATATATTTTTTAAAAAATAATAAAAAGATTTTTGACGGAATTTCTAATGGGATTTTAATGCGTCGATAAAATTTTCTGACGGCCATTCAACATCCATCGAAAATTCGTTGCAAATTTATCGATGGATTTCCGATGGTCACACTTTCTCCGTCAAAAAATTTGTTCGACGGAAAAATAAAATCTATTAGAAATTTTCGACAGATTTTACATATGTCGGAAAGTTTGTTTTCAGACGGAATTTCCATCATATTTATAATCTGTCAGAAGCTGTCAGAAAATTTTAACGGATTTCCAACAAACTATAGATGCAACGGAAACTTTCGACAAGGGGTATTCAGCGGACTTCTGTCCGTCGGAAACCCATCGGAAGTTCCGTCGGAAAGATGTTTTCCGATGAATTTTCGACAGATAGCATCCGTCGGAAACGCCGCCCCCTTTGTTGTAGCGAAGGGACGTGAAACTCGCTCCACCGGTCGGAACACTCCCTGGGAAAATTTTATTCAACCAATAAGTGAGCAAGTACAGTGCAAGGACCAAAGACTACAGCCGAATAGAAGGGCGGCCCGTTTTATCCAAGCGAAGTGTCCCTTTTACAATAATGGGTAGCTGTGTCCAATCAGTCCAAGAAATCAAATTAGAAAGATTACAACCAAAGTTGGCCAGCCCGTCAACCACTTGAATAGCCTCCCTATAAGCATGTTTGATCTGAATAGTCGTGCAAGTGGTAATCTACAAGATACTCTAGAGGATATAAAGTAAGTCTCTCTAAGGAGGATGAAAAACACCATTAAGAATCCCAACAAGGATCGCCGAATCTGATTCAGCCAGCAAGGTGGAATACCCACGGTCCAAGCACAGACGTACCCCATCACGCATGGCTGAAGCCTCTGCTTCAAGACTGGAAGAGATGGAATATGGGCCAGCAAAGGCGAGCAACAGAGTACCCCAGCAATCGCACAGAACACCACCGCCACCAGCAAGCCCTTGAGTTCCACTTTTAAAAGGAACCATCCACATTAAGCTTAACCGTGTTAGAGGGGGGCCGAATCCATTGCACAAGCAGAGGCTGCTGCACAGTGCAGGAGGGAAGCATGATAGACCAAGCACGGAGCTGTGCCAAACTAAGTAGAAGGAAGAGGACTCCCTTTAAATAAGAGAGTAGGTACAAAGCAGACGAGCAAGACTGAGCACACGGTGAATAATGGAAATTGCTGCCATACGTCGCCCTTCAAAGATAAGACTGATTCCAGCTCCACCAAATCTCCCACAGATCTAGTACATAAGAACACAAAGCGAGAGACGAACACCAAGAGCCGATGATAGATATTGTAGGGAATCGAAGAAATCAACAATAACGGCGGCACATGAAGATCCTCTCGTCGGCCAAAATTGCAATAAGTGTAAGAATAATCCGTAAGGGTGATTGAGCCCATCTGAAACAGGAATGCCACGGTCACGCAGCCCAGCCTAAGCAGCATCTGGCAGAAAACACCTTGGAGGCAATGGCCCTGCCCACGCATCAAACCCGAACAAAGCAGAAGACTGTGTCTCGGCAATATATAACAACTCTGTGATTAGCCGTAATAAGCTGGGCCACCTTGAGCCATGTTGCATGTCGATCAGTAGCTCTAAAAAGAGAGAATTTTGCTTCAGAATAATGATTCATGTATGAATGGTTGGCCTTGAAACATGGGGCACAACCCAAGGAGTGCCTGTGGTGAGAGCAGCCCAAAGAAGCTTGGTCTGGAGGGCAATCTGCATATCAGATATACTAATAATACCCAGAGCCACCTGACACCTGTGGCTGACAAAGTCGGTCCCAGGCCAACTAATGCCATTTAGAGCCATATTCAGATGAGCCCCCCAAAAAAATTTGGAAGCATCCTCAAAATAACCTTAACACAAGCGGAGGGCAAAGACAGTAGTAGCACAGGTATAAATAAGGATGGAGCTCAAGACATGCTTTGATTAATACAAGCCTACCACCCAAGGACAGAAATGCCACGCGCGCCTTCCAAGTCTGAAGCCAGGCATGAATTTTTGCAGTGACATGTGAGAAATAACTTCGCTTGGATCTTCCTTCAAAAAGATTAATGCCTAAATAAATCATGGGGAGAGTCATTTTGCTGAATCCAATGATCGTAGAAATAGACCGATGAAGCCGCTCAGGGAAGGTATGATGCAGAATAAAATTACTTTTACGAGCATTAACCAACTGGCCAGATGAAGATTCATACGTCCTAACGAAGGACATTAGATTCCTAATTGAATTTGCCGCCCCATTAGCAAAGATAATAGTACTATCATCAACAAACAACAAATGGGTAATGCGTGGGCAACACTTGGGAACAGCAAAAAACCAACTCTGTCATAGTATAACAATTGGCGCAGACCCCTACGCTAAGGGCCTCTTCATCAAGAATGTATAACTACAATATTAATGCAGGGAATTCGTCAATATTAAAAAAAAATATGACGTATCTTTTGATATGCTATTCTCCATGCGTTGGGTGGTCATATGCTTACCTAGCGTTTCCATTGACGACCCTTTGGCTCATGGACAGGGCCTAGTTCCCTGACCTTGTATCTTCGTTAGCCTCCTTATTTGATTCTTCTTGGTATGTGCAGGAGGCTGACCTCTTATATTCTGATTTCGATTGGTTCTAGGTTCCTTGTGCCCTTGCACCTGTTGAGATAATTCTGTAGAGTACTTACTTTGAGAGTCCACAGCTGAGAAGTGTTTGCCCCTGTCATTGAGAGAGATTCAATTTATCAGCATTCGTACAATCATCTCTAGACCAGATGACTTTACATCATAACAACCATTTATGATCTTTGCTCTCAGATCGTGAAATCTTTAAATATATGAGAGCCTGGGCTCTGATATCACTTGTTGTCCAGTAAATGGATGGATAAACCTAGAGGAGGGTGAATGATTTTTTTAAAAAAAATAATCGCATTATAATTGGCTTGAAGCTTAGCGATGCTTGATCGATGTAAGCTCTCGGATAGAATGTCAGTAATAAAGGTGTGCTACGAGTAACACATGAGAATATTGAAGGATCAGTAGCACTATTATGAGTGGAAGCATGTTATAGTAGTCGGTGTTGTCAAATAGTGTGTGACAGAAATGGGGTGCTAAAATGAATTCAGAGTGAATGAAAAACACATGAAGCACATTGCAATCATACAAAAGTAATCTCACATATGAATACTGAGATTTATACTGGTTCGGCATTGATCTCTATCAGCCCTACATCTAGTACCCAGCAACCACTAAGATTTCAACTATTACCCCATCAGGGAATAGTATAAAGGTTGTTTTTGATCAGGTGTTTAACTCACCACGAGCATCCTCTCACTAGGACCCTAGCTTACTTATGGGTTAGCCAGACCTAAACTCAGCAAATTTTTAGACTTGCCAAACTTACAGGATATCGACGTTATGCGAGTACTCTTGCTCTCAAGCAAGGACTTCTCCTCTCAAGGAGAAGAACACCTTTTAAGGTGAGGTTACACAGATAAAGCCTCTATAATAGGTAGAGTTGTGTACACTAAGCACTGAAATGTTCAAATCAGAATAAGATATAGTGGTCTTGAACATAAAACAAGGATTTAAAGAGGAGTTAAGAAATGATTAGAATGAAGATCCTGTCTAGCTCCTTCTTCTTCACTTCAAGCACTTCAGCAGTGATGATGGTTGAAGCTTGGATTGGCCTTCAGCTTCTTTCAACCTTACACTGTACGCTTGCTAAAGAAGATGTGATCATGAATGCATTTGATCGGCCTTACTTTATTACTTGGCTAAATAAAATATCAATAGTTGCAATAGCAGCAATAGTGGTTGTCTTCAGCAACTTCTTCATTTTTGCTTACAGCATCAATGTATAGCTCTCTTGCATTGTATGTCCATTAGATAGAGCCTGACAAACATTAATCACATCCTTGTCTTTCTTTTGACTCAGACGGATGAACGTTAGACTCATTTGATAGTGAGACCAGCTTGTTATTCTTATGTTTGTAATTGTGCATAATTTTCTTCTTCTTGATTTTATTTTACGAGCACTCTTTTCAGAGAAGTCTAAAAAAGGACAGAGTATAGAACCTCCTTGTTGGTCTTTGAATATGTTTTTAAAGAAAGGATTGTTCTTTTCAGCATATCTTCCTGTAGTGTCCTTTTCGTAGGTTACCTTTTTCATTATGAGATTGTCATTATGCAGAGCTTAGTAATATGCTTCATAAAATATATGCTTGTTTCATACAGGTCTTGAAATGTGTCTCTTGAGTCTGCCATTGAAAGTATAGCCTGAAATAAAATAAATACTATACCTTTTTTTTCATGTTAGTCAAGTATATATTAGGTCAGAAAATCAGAGTACTATCATTTTAGCAGTAATTGAAGTATTTGAACTTTTGAATTTTACTGAAGGCCGCTTAAATAGATTTAGTCCATATATTTAATAGCTAAGACATAATAGGATAGTTGATGTATCTTAGCTCATTTGTTATAGTGACTAATTTAACTTCATGCAATGCACTACAATTACGAAGAAATATTTTGTGTTGCATCTATCACAAGGTAAGAAGGATCATCCGATAGCTTGACAATTCGGTGCATGAATTTGTTTAATCATTGTTTTAGTCGGGAAGGAATTTATTTCAGTTATGCTAACTAATTTGATTTCAGGATAATTCAGCTATCATGACTATAAGGCAATGTGAAACATATAGCTGATATCTGTTGAATGGGGATTTAGAGAAATGCAGCTATCATATGTATTAAGAAATGATGTATGGTCAGATATCTAGTATAATCTTTTGACCAATTTAGAGATGCAGCTATTAGAAAGTGAGAGTTTAAAATAAATAGTTGATTAGATTTAATTCAACGATCATCATATACTTTTGTTTTCTCAATTAATTAGTTTACAGCTTATAGCTATCTAAAGAGTAGAGAATTATAAGACAGATAACTGATATGTGCTTTCTTGAATAAAACTGTTAAGAATGATAGAGAAGATAAAATCATAGTTGAATAAAAATTATTCCAAAAAAAATTTATCGTCTAATTTTTTTTAACTAGTTGTTGAAGACTGAGAAATAAGCTCCTGACAGTAGATGGAGTAGTGCATTTTACTTGTTAATTTGTGGTGCGGACACACGTCGCAATACGAGCCGGTGGACGAGGACACGTCGGGGCCCGGTTAGCTCACGGAGGACGTGGACGCATCGGCCGAGCCATCATCTTTATTTCACATTTTTAGGCCAAGTTGGGCCCTATTGTAGTCCATGTTGGACAATTATGTTATTATATGTCAAATGCGCTAGGATAGCTAATGGGCTAGAGTTAATGGGTTTTGGGCCTTAAATGGGCCAAAGGGGTTCAATGTGAACAAGTTAAGGGGTTTAGTGTGCTAGGTGTGAATGGGATTAAAGGGATGTCACGCCCCGAGCGCAGAAGATACTCGAGGTCGTGGCCAGTTTATATAGAACCATTCAGAGCAATATACATATTTTAAATTTGACAAAAGACAGAGTACGCAAGGTCTAATAATAATAATAATTGAAATCAATTTTTTTTCCAAGATGATACCAATAGTCCAAGATGACAACTATTATAATTAACCAACTGTTGACAATTTCACATTATTTAAATCTACTACCATTCTTCAAGTCTTAACAAGTTTCACTCAACTAGACTGACATAACTGACATAACTAGAAATACAATATAAGAATTTGAGACCCGAAGACACGACTAGCTGACAGTTCAAGCTTGGTGGTTATAGCACTCGTCACTCGGTCTCATTCCCATCCGGGTGAAGGTCGCTATCCAAATTGCCTGAAAATGTTAGAATGCCACTGGGTGAGCGAATCGCTCAGTAGGAATTACATGTCAAGTTCTCACAATCTTTAAGTTAATTACATCTTCAGTGCAGTATAATGATGCATGTAGGATCGAGCGAGAATATCAAGAATAGTATTAAAGAAATATCACAAGAATTTCAATGAGATGTATCAATAAGAAAATTGCAAGTAATTTACGAGTAATTGGACAAACACTTCCCAAGGATACTGTATTCAAGCAAGTATTCAAGAATTTAACATTCGAGTATTCAAGCAAGTATTTCAAGCTCAAGTAATATCAAGTAGTACAATAGAATTGGCTATTTCATTTAATACATTCAAGTAAGTAATTAACATTTTTTTGGGCTAAAAAATTCATGTCAAGCAAGTCACAAGAGAGGAAGTGGGAATGTCTCAAGTCAAGCAAGTACTTCGGTGCAATACCAGACACCGTGGTCCATAAACTCTCATGGGCACAAGTACCTTCGGGTGCTCCTCCCAGGACCAGATCGGACCCTATACGCACAGCATTCATGTAATACTTTTGACATCCACTCTCATTTATATAGCCAATGTAGAATTTCAAGAAGTTTACACTTGTAGGAACATAAGGTAGATTTTCAAGAATAGAGTTCAAGAACATCTCAAGTGTAAATGATAAATTATGACCATCTACTTAAAATGTATGACACATAGGCAATTCGAGGTTAAGGAGATAGTATAAATTCATGTAAAGATGGTCAACACTATTGGTCAAAGTCAATGTTATTGGTCAAAGTCAATGTTGTTGGTCAAAGTCAACACTATTGGTCAAAGGTGTCAACCGGTCAAGGTCAG
The DNA here is from genome assembly GCA_022559845.1 of Amorphophallus konjac. NCBI lineage: Eukaryota > Viridiplantae > Streptophyta > Magnoliopsida > Alismatales > Araceae > Amorphophallus > Amorphophallus konjac. Next base: position 468,393,722 of record CM040121.1, read on the forward strand.
GCAGCGTTTTACTTTTCGTGTAGAAATGTAAAACTCATGTCGATGCATATTACTATTCATGCATATAGAAGGTCTGTGCATATCACTATTCATGCATATAAGGTCGGTGCAGATCCCTATTCATGCATATAAGGTTGGTGCACGTTTAGTTGTAAAAAGGTCAAGGTCGGTGCAATCACTATTCATACATATAAGGTCGGTGCAATTACTATTCATGCACATAAGGTTGGTGCAAGTTTAGTTGTAAAAAGGTCAAGGTCGGTGCAATCACTATTCATCTACATAAGGTCGGTGCAATCACTATTCATGCATATAAGGTTGGTGTAAACTATTCATGCACATAAGGTCAGTGCAATCACTATTCATGCATATAAGGTTGGTGAAAGTTTAGTTGTAAAAAGGTCAAGGTCGGTGCAATCACTATTCATGCACATAAGGTCGGTCATGCATATAAGATTGGTGCAAGTTTAGTTGTAAAAAGGTCAAGGTCGGTGCAATCACTATTCATGCACATAAGGTCGGTGCAATCACTAGTCATGCATATAAGGTTGGTGCAAGTTTAGTTGTAAAAAGGTCAAGGTCGGTGCAATCACTATTCATGCATATAAGATCGGTGCAATCACTATTCAGGTCGGTGCAAATCATTATTCAGGCTACAAGGTCAGTGCAAGTTCTACCTCGGTGTAAGTTTTTCTAAGGCACATGGGTGGTCAGTGCAAGTTCTGCCTCGGTGCAAATTTTTCTAACGCATATGGGAGGTCAGTGCAAGTTCTGCCTCGGTGCAAGTTTTTCTAAAGCATATAGGAGGTCAAACATTTTCTGCCTTGGTGCCAGTTTTGCTAAAGCATATAGGAGGTCAAGCATTTTCTGCCTTGGTGCAAGTTTTGCTAAAGCATATAGGAGGTCAAAACATTTTCTGCCTTGGTGCAAGTTTTGCTAAAGCATATAGGTGGTCAAATCATTTTCTGCCTCGGTGCAAGTTTTGCTAGCATGCATATAAGGTCTGTACAAATAGAGTGCACATTTAAGGTCGGTGCAATATTTGTACCTGACTTATATGGGTCTAGGCAAGTTTTGTTACTACGCACATGCAAGGGTCGGTGCATACTCTTGCAGTGAGCAGTCAATTTTTTGACCGCATAAATAGTAACGGTCAACAGTTGACTTTTACTATTCATCCAATTTTATTTTAAGGCTAAAATTTATTTGACAATTTTTCATGGTAGAATAAATAAAGGTTATTAATGGGTAACAATTAGATTTTCCTAGTCATTTTTATCTTGTGAGATATTGATTTTTAAAGTGAGTTGTGAATAGTATTTTTACTATTCACTCAATTTCATTTTTAAGGCCAAAAATTTATTTGATAATTTTTCCCAGTAGAGTAAATCAAGGTGATTGATGGGTAACAATTAGATTTTTCTAATCATTTTTATCTCGTGAGATATTGATTTTTAAGGTGGGTCATGAATAGTATTTTTTACTATTCACTCAATTTCGTTTTTAAGGCTAAAAATTTATTTGATAATTTTTCCTAGTAGAGTAAAATTAGAGGATTCAAAAATCATGATTATGTTGGAATTTCATGGTTTGGTTAACTATATAGGAATTTCTAAGTATGGTGATCACTAATTACGTAATTTACTGTTCATGATTAAAAAAATATTCACATAATCAGTAAGTAAAGATATGGCTAGACAAATAGCATGATTTGTAAGATCAAGCTCATACAATATTTTTGAGATTTAATTTCATAGATATGAATTTTTTTTTAAACGTGGATCAATATGCAATAATTAGGATATGTTAATGACAATTATACTAAACTGTATGCTATACAAGGGAGTACTTGGCGGAGGATCTCCTCAACACAATGGTTAGTGTTCCAGATAGGCGTAGCCTAACTTTCCTATTAAATCTTTTGATATACTCCTCACAGAATGTAGCTAAGCTACGACAAGTTTAACTAGCATGCATGATAACCTACGTTAACTACTAGTTTAGTCAGATCTTGAGAACACCTACCTCTTGGGTGCGGTTTCCTAGGTATGCCACGCCACGCCCTTCACGCTCAGCAAAGCTTCTACAATAGGATATGTTTCCTGCACATGAAGAGAAACATTAGATCTCTCTTCTGCAGGTGGGCAGGTGGAGATAGGGAAGCAGTAGGATAACCTTCTCTTCTATTGCCGAAAGACAGTAGGGGTCACCTACAGTTGATGGAGGGATGCGTTTATAGGAGAAGGAATAAACATAAGGGTCCATAAGGGTCCATTGCCATGGAAAAAGAAGTAATTAATGCTTCAATCCATTGAATCCCTTGTCGGGTGAAAGGGGTCAGTTGCCAGCAAACAATGGCTGGCTTGTCAGGTGTGGGGTCTAAGGGAGAAATATATATTAGTATATCTATAGGTTTATAGTGGGGTGGTGGCCCTCCTGGGGATGAATGGCACCTTGGCCATCCCCCTTTTGATGCTTCTTCACGTGGTGGTGTCTAGGCATATGATAATGGTTGGTGGTATATCTATATATATATTTATAGTTATTTGGATGGCGTCAAACCTTTAGGCCCTACATATATTTATTTGGCACAAAAAAGCAATGGTGGATGCAAAGAATCAAACCCTGGTCATTCATTTAAGTAACACATCACTTAACCAACTACACTATGAAGTCACCTTATTAGGTGAATAATCTTTACATATGATGACTTTGTGTTCCAACTTCTTACTTAACCTTCCTATAGAGTTATCTAAAGTTTTTGTTTATTTGGAGAAATATTATTAAAAAAAAATTCCAACATTTTTTTATACGGGGTGCTACAAGGGAGGTGGGCTTGGTGGCTAGTGGAAAGGGGCGCCCCCCCCCCCCCCTTCTTGGTGCAAGAGGTAGGCAGCCACCTACCAAACTTGAACTCCCCTTCCCTTATTTTCAAAGTTAGGTGGCATCCTTGTCCCCCCTTGGTCTTCCCCTCTCCCCTTGGTCAAGGGGGCGTACCCCCTCTCCCTCCCCTCTCTCCCACATAATTTCCAGCCCCCCTACCCCTTGCCATCCTCTATATAATGAGGTGTAGTGTCATTTGATGAGTTAATGAAGTTTTTATGAGAGGAGATTATGTTAAGAGAGTGATTATCTTCCTCCTCTTAGGTGTGATGCCCTTGATCAAATCCTGTGATGGGATTCTTTTGGGCATATGACTCGCCCCTCTATCCTCCCTATCCTCTTCATATCTGGCTCTGCGAAAATTATCAGTGAAGCTTCTGCAAGTCCGAAAGAATTTGGCGGTGGTTTTGCGTCGATCGGAGCTCTGGATCGTCGAAAACAATTCTCCTCGTGAAGTCGCGCAAATCTGCCGGAGCATGCAGTCCAGATCCTTAGTTTCCTGATCCCTAATTTCTCCAGATCTACTCCCAAGTTCTATGGATCTGAGATCCTGATGGGCTGTAGGATTTTCTGTCCTATTCGCGTTGCCACTGAGCTCGTGTCGTTCTGAGATTGGTGCTGGCCGTGGCGGAGATTCTCGTGGGACTGCACCGACCACCCTGTGCAGATCCGACCCAGAAGAAGACGCGACTTCCAGAAGCTGCCCCGCCCTCCTCTTTGCCGATCTAACCAAACCCCTTGGTCAGATCCTTCCTCTAGATGTCGCCGACGATCTGCAATAAACGGCGCCTCGTTCTGACATCGGGAACCATTTTTCTAGTAATTATTTGGCTTCCTGTGCAGTTCTATGTGCACCAAACCTGAGGCTGAGAACAGTCGCGCCTTCACCCAATCTGGTAAGATCTGATCGCCCCCTTCGGAGCAGAGAATCTTCATCATGTCGCCGACGTTCTCCAACAAACGGAACCCCGATCGGACGTTGAATCTTGGCGTACCGGCCTCCACAAGTTTGCTGCGCAGGGTGACCAGCTCGGGCAGAACCGGTCGGTGGCCGATCTTCACCTTCCGGTCGGCTTCGGCTCGTCTCCTCGCCTCCCTCGAGTGCTGCCCGTCAACCCGAGTCCCAGCAACCTTGAATTTGTGATTGTAGCCTATTATCTCCCCGCGAGGAGTGGGCGAATATTTATGGACTGTAACTATTCCTTTATTAGTGTGTATCGGGGTTGTCGGAATCGGCCGGAGTTTCTTCCCCATGCACTAGTCGTGGAGGTACGCGCGACGTTCCTTCCCTCCGGCATTTGCTTTATTTAGTATGATGTGCATGTGCGATTAGGGCCCTAGCCAGTCACGAGTCACCGTGTTTGTGAGAGTGAGAATCGTTCCTAAGCTTCAGTCGGGCACCGAGCTCGAATTGTATACCCTAGGTGACAGTGGTTCCTTAACCGCTACGATCCCACGTTTCCCTGGCAAGGGACGATCGTCGGGCTAGAGTGAGTTGCTGTTGAGAGACGTCTCCACCCGGAGAATGCCACGGTGGTCAGCCGCTCGGCTTACCTTAGTGTGCTAGTGCTAGCCGCACTTTTAGTCGGTCGTATGTCTTAGCCCAGTCGTGTCTTCCGTCCCGCATCAAATTGGTATAAGAGAGAAGTTTAAGACTAGGGTCGTCTAAGTCCAAAGTTGCATTTGCATTCCTTTATTCGGTATATCAAAAGGTGTTGCCGGAATGATATGTTACGTCTATTGGGAAGGTAGCACACTTGCGTGAGTGCGATCTTAGGATCAAACCTCCGCCACGTACCGTATATTGGTTAAGTCTAGGTTCCTCAGTTGCATTAGTTAGTGCATTCCAACATTTGTATCGTTGCATGCCCACCCGGCGAGGTATCCAATACCATCGCCCCGCGTCTATGGCAAATCCACGGGATGCCGCCTCGGGAGACTTTCACTCCTTGCATGAGGTGATGATGGCCATCATGGCCCGATTGGACCAGTCCAAGGCTACCTTTCAGAGCTTCTCTGACAATATGGATGGTCGCCTTAGGGCCATGGAGGAACGCATGGAGTCATCCGACAAATCTGTCCAAGGTCTGGTTGGACGGCTAGATAGATTGTCACACGGGGACCCTCCAGGAGCGGCCCAGGGCCCACCTGTACCTGCTCCAGCGGTGGCCCAAGTCCAAATCGCTCCCAAGGCTCAGGTCCAACCCGCTCCCACGGTACAAGAGCAGCCCGCACATGCTCCTCAGCCCACCCCTCACCGAGCCATCGAACCACAGCATCGTGACTTTGGTCTCGAAGACTATGGGTCCAATAATGCTTACGGTATGGTCGACGCCGTCGTGGCTTTCAACAGTCAAGGGATGAAGAGGATGATAGAGTCCTCAGAACCGTACGAGCCGACCCTCCCACTTTTGACGGGTCCTTGGACCCAAAAATCTATCTTGATTGGGAGACTTGTATGGATCGGTACTTCGAGTGATTCGAGATGACGGACCATCGGAGAATCAAGTTCGCTAAAATGAAGCTGTTAGGGCAAGCACAAACTTATTGGTGCAATATGGAGAGCTTGCTATATCAGCGTCGAGAGCCCCAGGTTGAGTCTTGGGATGAGATGAAGGAGAGACTTAGAATCAAGTATCTTCCTGCCACATACCGTTAGAGGCTCATTGATAGGTGGCAGAATCTCAACCAAAGGTATCGGTCCATGTCCGAGTACATCGTAGAGTTTGATGAATATTTTTTATGATGTGACGTCTCAAAGGAGAGCACGATGCCTGTTTTCCGCTTCCGTCGTGGTCTGCGGCCCCACTTTCAGTATGAACTCTTTCGCCGTAATGTGCCCACCCTGGAGGCCGCATATCAGGTTGCTCTCGTGTTAGAGCAGTTTGAGTCAGATTTCACTCCCGTCCAGCGACCGGGGATCATCCATCAGCGTGGGTCCGACTCTCATACCACGCCCAGTTCCTATAGTCGATTTTCGGTGGTTCGACCTACGGAACCCCCTCGCTAGGATCCCTTTGCTCTCAGGCCTCGCCCTCTCCCTCCAAGGGACCCTCCCCCTCGCCCACGGGCACCATTGCCCACCCCACATCCCTAGCAGCCCGCATTGCCTGCCCGACCCCAGCTCCCACCACCCCCGGCCCATCGAGAAGACAAGTGAAAGGGGCCGATGACTTTTGGAGCATCTTCTAGCACAGGGCCGCGTGACCAGTGCTATAGGTGTGGTGGAGTTGGCCATTATGCGGCTAAGTGTCCGACCTGGGAATCACTGACTCTTTCAGACACTCCAGCCCGTGACCCCACACCGGAGCTAGTGCCGGTCAGCTATGAGCCGGATCCAGAATTCGCGGAGGAGTTCTTTGATGAGCTTTTAGAAGAGCACGCTGCTGTCCCGGGTACTCAACCCCAAGATAGTGTGCAATTGGGTGTGATCCTCCCAACCCTCTGAACTCCCATTTAGAAGTCAGTAGGTTCATGTTAGTATGTCTAGGAGTCCACAACTTTGGGTTGCATTATTTGTCTGCGAGTATTTCTTTGGGTGTCTAGGTTTGTCTAGGGTCATGTATGAGTCTGTTTGTTTCTACAGTTTGTTTTGTTTATACATTTGGAGTTTGCATTAAGTCGTCCCAACAAAAGGCCAATCAGGCACACATAAGGAGTTAGCTGATGCATGCTACATGTCCGTGAGTTCAAAAGGGAGAGTACATCATGATCAGGGTTATACTTGAACGGTTTCCTCTCGGAGACCATAAAGAAACTCCAGGCCCGCGATACCCGCCCTTTCCGAGTCATGAAACAAGTGGGTTCGCATGCATATGTTATTGAACTACCAGTTGACTATGGTGTCGGTTCAACATTCAATGTTTCAGATCTGGTAGCATATCGGAACCCCGCGGTGATCCCTAGTGAGTTTTAGGCTTTCTCCTCCTATTGTGAGTGACACACCACCCGAGATTCCATCTCTTCCAGACTCAACGCAAGCATATAGATTGTATACTAGATGAGCAGATGATCACCACCAGTGTAGCAACCCTAGTAAAATAAAAGGAAGATTTCAAGAAAAATTAAGTAAGTAAATGATAAGAACCAAAATGAATAAATAATAAGTCAAATGTAAATAACGCCTCTCAACAAGGCACGATTTAAATAAGAAACGCCTTCATCTGAGGTGTTAATTCAAAAAGTGACGCCTATACCAAAGGTCGTCAAATTTCAAAACGGCCAAAACGAATAAAAGGAAAGAGAAAGAAACGCCCTCTTCTTGGGCGCGAATTACAAAAGAAACTGTACAGGTCAAGACATCAATTAAAATGCATGCCCTAACCTAAGGCGTTAATTACAATTGTGTTCCATTCGAACTAGGAGACTATCTAGGGTAAGTTTTAGGAATTGCTACGTGTTCGATTGACTATGGTAAGGACTCTATCAAGGAAACTAGAGTTCTAATCAAATTCTAAGCCTAAGGGATACCTGAAACCCTATAAATACCCCTGTCAGTCGAACCTATTAGCTATTTTGGTCAAAGGCGTTCTGTTGCTGTCTCGTACGTGAAGAACATGTGGTTCTTCTTCCTCTGCCTTTCGTCATGGATTATGAAGAATATTAATGTCCTTCATCTTCCTTGTGCAGGTTGTCTGCAACATCTTCTTCTTCTTCTGTAGGTTGCCTGCAGCAAGTAGTAACTCTCTTGTTTAGCCGAAGAACGTGGGTTCTTCATCAACATCGTTTTCCCAGAATACGCTGTTTAGAACAGAGTATCGTTTTCTCTTCACATCCTTCACGTATTTTCATCCAGATCATCATCAGGTAGGTTTTCTCAAGAATTGTAGCTCAAACTTTTATATAATCATGCTGTTAACATATATTGATTCATGCATATGATTTCACTGAGTTTTCGAGGTTTTCTGTGAAATTTTGGAGAGAGGCGACCCTCTCTAGGGCGCTAATTCAAGTTCTGACGACTGACAGAAGAGTCGTCAATTCCACATAATTAATAAATACCCATGTTTAAAATTTAAGATCTATGAAACCCTGAATCCAATTTAATGCATGATCATAAGTATTGAATCCTGATAATTTTCTTGCCTTGACCATGTACCTTGTTTCCTGAAAATTTATTATCCTGAAAGTTACACTGTTCATGTTAAATTTTGGAAAATAATGAATTAACGACCCTTAGTAGGTCGTCTTTTATGAAAGTGACGCCCCACCCCAGGGCGCTAATTTAAATTAAAGACTTAGAATAAGTCGTTATTTCCCTGAAATATCTAGGAGTTATTAAAATTCTGAACAAGGTAATTAACGGCACAGTGCATATCGTTTCTTTATGAAATAACGCCCCTGACTAAGGCGCGTTTTATTGAAAATATAGAATTAAGGAAAAATCTCAGCATAACAGAAGTATATGATGGACGACTGTTTCAGAAGTCGTCAAAATTGAAAAGACACGACCCAGTGAGGGGCGTTAATTTATTAAATAGTGACTTAGGTTAAGTCGCTGATTTCTTGTGTGATTATTTTATACTGCTTTCTATGAACCGAGAGTTTCGTATATATATATATATCGGCACTATATTCCATTCCGTGAGTATAGTCCCATGTTTCACGGTGATTTATCACATTACCCACTAACTCTCGGTGACATACGAGCTCTCCATTAGACATTCCGTTCCTTTGGACTGGCAAGTTAGTCATTGGGACCTCCGTAAGTCTCCTCGTAGCCTTGGATTCCCTCAAGGCCGATTGAGCTGGTTGTACCATAAAAACCTATTACATTTTTTTGCCATGTCACTCTATAGAAACATGGTATATCGGCCCTCATGTTATGCTAAGTGGATATCATGAGAATATTCTTAATGGGATAAGGACATCATGCTATTAATATGTTGTTCATGTGGACCTCAATTCTATATAAAAAGAGTGACCATCTACATATGAACACTTATTTGTTGTGGTATCCGGTTAGGGAACCAATTCCACCCAGTTTATCGACATGTCATGGTTTATATGCTTTGTGTGAATTTTATCGCCAGTATGTCCTTACTCAAGGGCCTTGCCCTTGAATTCCATAAAAAAAAAATCTTATCTTATCATCCTGTTAAAGCTTGTTCTTGAAACTCCTTATTGGCTATAAACTATCGTGGATGTCTAGATCTATCTTTAATGCTGTGCATATAAGGGCCCGATCTGGTCTTGGGAGGAGCACCCAAAAGTACTAGTGCTCATGAGAGTTGTAATGATCATAATGTCTAGCATTGCACCGAAGTACTTTTTCTCTTGATCTTTGGCATTCCACACTCTCTCTTTCTTGCGTGCGAGACTCGACTTGCGTGACTTTACTAGCATGGCCTAACACGGGCAAAGTACTTGCGTGAAATAGCCAATAATCTATAAAGTCTCTCATGAATATCTCTTGGTTAAGACTCGCTTGGAAGTTTTACACGACGTGTTATTCTATTGATTAGTTATTTCTACATGCATAGCCATATTACATTTACATGTGATAAATTGTAATCACTTAAACCCATTGCTAGTTCTTGAGATATAATTTCCTACTGAGCGTTCGCTCACTCAGTGTTTCCCTATTTTTCAGGTAAGTCCGACGACGAGACTCAATCGGACTGGGAAGGTCAAGAGTGAAAGAGATTAGAGCTTCTCAAAGCGTCAACTAGTCTTGTCTTTTCTATATTTTCTTGAGTCAATTTTGTACTTTTCTTATTATTAAGTTTAGCATTTTCAAGGGATTGTAATAGAAATACTTTTGTGAAGGAATAAAAGGATTGGGTTATCTTTACTTTTGCGCATCTCTGATTTGGTGTCGAATACACTAATACTCTGATTGACATGATCGATATAAACTCGTCACGCGTCTCCAGGTATCTTCCGAGCTCGGGGCGTGACAGTTTTTGTGGTATCAGAGCCTAGGGTATTCAATTCCTAGGAAACCCAAGTCCAAGGATAAGTCTGAACCTCTAACCAGTGAGATTGGGTAGAACCAAGGGTTAAAGTCAAAATAGAATTAAAAGCCTTTAAACGCAATCACATACTAATAGCTATTGTAATTGTAGGACAATGGCTGCCGAACGTACTCAATGGCGCAACATGCAACGCACTCTTCAAGGCATGACCCAGGCACTTCAACAAGTGGCACAAGGAGGTGCACTACGTGGAGCCGGAAATCTCCACCAAGGCTTTAAGAACATGAATCCTCCAAGGTTCGTAGGATCTACTGATCCGGACAATGCCGAACACTGGATCCGGGAAACTGAACGGATCTTTCGGGTTATGCAATGCACGGATCAAGAGAAGGTCCTACTAGCAACTTTTCAATTAGAAAGGGACGCCCGCTGTTGGTGGGAGTCGGTAGAAGCTACGTTAAATCAAGGACAAGTCACTTGGGATGAGTTTGTTGAACATTTCAACAATAAATATTTCTCCGATCGAGTTCAAGAGAAGAAAGCCGCTGAATTCGCCGCACTTAAGCAACGATCTTTGTCGGTGGCTGAATATGAAGAGCAGTTCTCAAGGCTATCTCGGTACGCTAAACACTTGGTTAGTACAGAGAAGATGAAGGCTCGAAGATTCCTTAATGGGCTCAGGCCCCAATATATCACACAACTGGCACCGATGGACATACAAGTCTATTCGGAGATGGTTCGACGAGCCCAATTACTAGAAGATGCCACGGAACTATCTGATAGGATCCGTGGGAAAGACAAGAAGGAGAATGTTACTAGCTCCGGCACCTTCAAACCCAATTTCAAGAAGAGACCAAGTAATGGAGGTACTCCCTCCCAGGAGCAAAAGTTCAAAAAGACCAAACCTTTCTCCATCACCACTACACCTTCTAAGGTGGTATGTAAGCACTGTGATAAGGCCGGGCACAAGGCCGAAGAATGTTGGAGGAAACTTGGAGCGTGTCTCTATTGTGGGAGCCGTGATCATCGGATTCCCGACTGTCCCCTACTCAATGATCAAGCCGGTGACGGGAAGCGCCCGGTAACAAAGAATGCTCGTCTCCAAGCTATTAAGGATGTGGAACAAGACGAAGGCGGACTCGTAGAAGGTACACTGAAAGTTTGTTCCAAGTCTGCACATGTCTTATTTGATACGGGTGCATCACATTCTTTTATTTCTAAGAAGTTTGCTGACCCACTACCTATGGAACCGGAATGGATGAAAATATTTTTATCTACTCCTCTCGGAAACGAAACCGATATTACTCACCATTATCAAAACTGTGAAGTCTTGGTAAAAGGAAGAAATCTTCCTATCAACCTCATATGTTTAGACCTAAAGGAATATGATGTCATATTGGGAGCAGACTGGTTATCTAGGTATCAGGCAACTGTGGATTGCCGTAACAGCAAAGTTACTTTCAAGGACTTTCTAGAACTAGTCTATTCTAGCCCTAAGAGTCGGAGCAAGTCACCTTTCATTTCGGCTCTCCGAGCTAGCAAGCTAATAAGGAAAGGATGTGTATCTTTCCTTGCATTTGTCACCATTAAGGAGACTAAGGAGACTAAGCTAGAAGACATCCCAGTTGTGCAAGAATTTTTGGACGTGTTTCCGGAGGAATTGCCTGGATTACCCCCACAAAGAGAAGTGGCCTTCACCATCGACTTGGTCCCTGGTGCTGGACCAATTTCTAAGGCACCATAAAGGATGTCCCCTGCCGAACTCAAGGAGCTGATGGAGCAATTGATGGAACTTCTCAAGAAGGGATTTATTAGACCAAGCACTTCCCCGTGGGGAGCACCTGTGCTATTTGTAAAGAAGAAAGATGGATCCATGAGGTTATGCATCGACTATCAACAGTTGAATCATCTCACTATCAAGAACAAGTATCCATTGCCGAGAATCGATGAGTTATTTGATCAAATATCTGGATCCATGTATTTTTCAAAGATTGATCTCAGGTCGGGATATCACCAACTAAGGATCAAAGATGATGACATTTATAAGACCGCGTTCAGAAGCAGGTATTGTGAGCGACGTCACGTGGTTCGGGGTGTGAAGAGGACGCGGAGCGCGCGGGCTCCTTCTTTTTGTTTGCTGCAACACAGAAATAAGAGAAAAGAGAAGGAGCCACCACGGGAGATTGCTCCGGCGGGGCGAGCGTGACAAATGTGATATAGCAAGATATGGGGTTAAACGGCCATAGCGGGAAGTGACTCGCCGCGACCTCGGGGGACGGGAATGGTGCAGAAATTAAATAGCAGGAATTGAAACGGCCATTGGAGAAGTGACTCGCCGTGGCCTCGAGAATATGAGCAGATAAGAAGATAGCAGAATATAAAGAGAATATAAAGAGCGGGAATTTAAACGGCCATTGGGGAAGTGACTCGCTGCGGCCTCGAGAATATGAATAGATAAGAATATGACAGGATATAAAGAGAATTTAAACGGCCATTGGGGAAGTGACTCGCCGCGGCCTCGAAAACATGAATAGATAAGAATATAACATATAAGAACGGGAATTTAAACGGCCATTGGGGAAGTGACTCTCCGCGGCCTCGAGCATATGAGCAGAATATAACAGAATATAAAGAGAATATAAGAACGGAAATTTAAACGGCCATTGGGGAAGTGACTCGCCGCGGCCTCGAGAACAAGATGTGATCGCTAGGGGCCGAAAGACCCCAAAATGAAGAAAGTGATCGCGCCTACCTCAAGAGCGGGAGATGGCGGGTTGCTTCTTCCTCCCCCTTCGGCCGGCCGACGGAGAGGGCTTTCCTTGGGTACCCTTGCAAAACAACGACAAACAAGTAACGAGTGGAGTAGAAAGATGAAGGTGTAGTATTCAAATCCTTGCGATAAAAAAAAATAACGAAATGATGGTAAGACACACACCTGGTTGGTGTTGTCTTTTAAACCCCTCTCGGACTCGAGTAGGAGGAAAATGAGATGATTGATGCAAGAAGTATATAAGAAGAGGCGCCCTTATGAAGGGGGATAGATGATGCGAGATGATGAATGCAAAAGAACTAGGAAGAAAAGGAAAGGATTGACTTATTGGATGTGCCGATGGTGAAATCCGGCGGAGCTCCAGCAGCGTAGGGATGGCGTGGAAGCGCGGTGGATGAAGACGACCCTCCTCTCGCGAGCGTGGGCACCCGAGAAGCCGGCAGAACCTCCACCTACAAAAGACCCCACGGGTTAGAAAATGACTCCGGTAGCCTCTGGGCTCCGGCAGCCTATCGGATCTCTTCGAAGCTCCCCCAGAACTGAGGGGGTGGGCCTCTATTTATAGGGCTCCGGAGGGTGGAGGCGTCCAGGACCCAGGACACCTCCATCAGGGCCGAACTAATATTTTATTCTATTTTTATTAATTTTTTCGGAATATTTTTGTGGAGGCGTCCAAGGCCCCGGACGCCCCTAACAGGTCCATCGAACACCACCGACGGCCGCACGCGGTTTGACACAACGCGTGGTTTTGTTAGCGGCGCCTCGTGATTTTGAAATGGGCGCGTCCAGAGGGCTGGACGTCTCCATAATTTGGATTTTTTCACACACGACAAACCGTCGTTCGGTGGGCGGCGCCCGTGAGGAAGTTGATGGAGGCGTCCAGGGGCCTGGACACCTCCATTAATATATTATTTTTATTTTTGTTTTGTCTTTTTATGCCAAAGCTGGCATAATATTATTTTTTTATTTTTGTTATTATGGAGGCGTCCAGGGGCCTGGACGCCTCCATTAATATATTAATTTTTTTATTTCGTTTTATCTTTTTATGCCAACTGGCATATATATATATATTTATATTTGTTTTTATGGAGGCGTCCAGGGGCCTGGACGCCTCCATTAATATATTTTATTTATGTTTTGGGTTTTGAAAAATAAAAATAAAATAAATTAAGATAATGGGGGCGTCCAGGGGCCTGGACGCCCCCATCAAGACCCACCCGGGTCCTCGGACAAGCGTTGGCGGCCGCCCGGCAGACACCCTTCTTGGTTCTGGAACCTCCTGATGCGTCTGACTGGTGTTGATGCCGTCCGAATGCCGTGACGAGACGATTCCGGATGCCGAAAAGGGCGGAAGAAGACTCAAGAAAAAGGAAGCACTCGAGCGATTCAAAATGCGTAAGCCGTTGCGGGGCGTTGTATAGTAATATGAGACTTTCTCGGGAGACGTCAGGAATGGCGTGTCTACAGCTGCCCCGCCTTGGCGTCCGCTTTGCAAGGGAGCGACACGTAGTGGAATGGTATCGAAGTGGAGTGAAGTGAAGTGGGAGCGGAGTGATAAGTTGATGCCAAGGTGTGATGAGACACGCTTCTGACGTACTGTTTGGAATTTTCCCTGAAGTTTCAATGAGACGACCTTGAAGGAGGTCTTTCAAGTCTTGACGGTTGCTTGGACGGAGATCAAATAAAGGAGGGTGAAATGTGCACTCAGGCACGAAAAATAAAGGAGACCAACTTCTCGGTGTGGAAGTACCTGGGTCATAAACCTGCAGGTTTCACCTTTGGGAGCGGTTACCAGCCAATGTGGAAGTGCTGCAGCCAAGGTGGGTCAAACTGTTAGGTTAGGTGCAGTATTCAGAGGGGGGGTGAATGAATATAACCCTTTAAAAACCTTTACCCAATTAAAAGGTTATGATGCTCACTAACTATCTAGAGTGCTAACTAGACAGATGTATCAAATCTGAAAGACTAATGCAGTAGCACCATTCTTCCACTCAAATAAACTTTCGCTCACTCAACGGATTAAACACTCAGAACAAGATCTGATCAACCACTTGGAGCGCCCCTATGCAAACATCTAGCGGAAGCAAAACATAAAGAGAAATCAGACCACTGCACAGAGGATTTTTAGGTGGTTCGGTCCTCCAGACCTACATCCACCCCACACTCAAACCGAGTGTGGCTTCCACTAGCTCACGCTAGAAACAGCAGACTCAGTCTGCAACAAATGCTGCCAAACAGCTTGACCAGGGGAACAGCCTCCCCTCTTCCTCCCAACCGGAGGGAACCACTAGTGACACCAGTCACTAGCAAACCAGAGACACACGGTCTCTCTTCCTCCAGACCTGGAGGGAACCCCTGGACTTGAATCCACAAGCCCAGAACCGGAGACAAGTCTCCCTTCCTCCAACCCGGAGGGAACCTAGAGACCCAAGTCTCTCTTCCTCTGAACCCCGGAGGGAAGCACAACCGGAGATAAATCTCCCTTCCTCCAACCCGGAGGGAACCCACAAGCAGCCCACCTGCTGCTTGCAACCGGAGGTATCAATCTCCCTTCTCCTGTACTAACAGGAGGAACCCCGACCTCTCTACAGAGTATCGGAAACACAGCAAACCAGAAAACAAAGGAAAAACAATAAACGAAAATGACTTCAGCAAAACAGAAAGCTGAAAGATGAAGTGCACAATGTGGCTCTCAACGGAGCTGACTGGCCTGGATTTGATCCACGGTCCAGTAGACGGATCTTCAGGTAAGATCTTCCTTCTTCTCCACGAGCTCTCTCGCTCACTCTCTATCTTTCTTTCTCTTTCTTCTGCTCTTCTCTCACTCTCTGCTTCTTCTTCTCTTCACACTCTTCTCGAGCTCTCTACCTCTCTTCTTCTCCTTCTGCTCTTCTTCTTTCTCTTTTTTTTTTCTATCTGGATCGTGGCTCTCTGTATGAGCTTTTCTTCACGCCAACTCGATCACCTTCATCTGTGGACGAAGGTCTTATATATATAGCAGCAGCAGCATCATCAGCCACGACGTGTGACCTCCACATTTCCAGCCCTAAGAATTCGGTCCACGTGGCAGTCTCTCAGCAGGTTTCATTCCAGCCTCGGATCACGTGCTGCCCAGGTGTGTGGAATGTTCTTCCTCGGATCTGCAAGGAGATGAAAATCATTAAAGCTGAGGGCCATAGGAACTAAAGCTGCACGAAGTATGTAATAGAAATACTAGATGCACTGAGAACAACATGAAGTGAGGTTATAAAACAACACGAGGTAACCAGAAGAACGACACGAAGAACACCATGGTGACTGTAGCACGAAGTAAAACGACATGATATAATAACCAGTAATGAGAACGGCACGAGGACAACATGGAGGTAAACAGAAACCAACAGTAAGTGTGGTTTCAACACACGAAAGACATGATGTCTAGGAAGAACAACACGAAGAGATAATTCGGAAACGACACTAAGTGGAAAAACAATACTAGATGAAACAGTAATCGACACGCGGTGAAAACAGCACGAAGACAGTGAGAATAGCACGCGGTGAAAACAACACTAAGACAATGAAGATGACACGAAGTCATGAAAACAGAAACGACACGAAGACGGAAATAACAAAGAAAACGACTCAAAGTAAGAACGACACGAAGAACACAAAACGGAAAACGACACGAAGTGAAACAGGAAGCAACACGAGGTGCTGCGATGTTCTGCACGCAGTGGAACAAAAACGACACGGAGTGAGTACGACATGGAGACAGATGACAGAGACCGTCACGAGTTGAAAACAACACGAAGACGAAAACTGAAATAGACACGGAGTGAAAAATGACACGAGGTCTGGGAGACATGACACAAAGTCATAAGAGCGACAGTAACCAACACGAAGTGTGGTTACGAAACATGAACGACACGAAGTGTGGAAACATGACACGAAAACGACACGAGGTCTGGAAACATGACACGAAGTCACAGAAACAACAGTAACCAACACGGGTTGAAAACAACACGAAGTCGAACAGTAATTGACACGGGGTAACACGACACGAGGTAAAAACGACACGAAGACGAAATTGACACATACTGAAAACAACACGAAGATGAAGGGAACAGTGCAATGTCTAGACTTGAAGTACAGTTAAGTGTACAGACTTCACCAATGAATCACTCACTGTACAGACTTGCTATAGCAGTATGATGTACAGACTTTGATGAACAGTCTAAAGTATGGACTTTCACTGCAAACAACAATGTGTAGACTTCATGTAAAAGCCCAATGTATGGACATTGAAATCGAAGACCGATGTGCAGACTTGACATTGAAGACTAGAGTGCAGACTTTAAGTCTAACTGTGGATGTACAGACTTGAAGAATAAACCAGTGTATAGACTTGAAGATTGAAGGTGATGTATAAATCATGCACATACCAGAAGTCTAACACACACAATATATCAGTCATACACGTGCATTCTCCAGATGATATACAAATCACAATCATGAAGCTATCATCAAAGCATAATGTCAGCAGATAAACTGACTGAGCATATGAAGTCCTGAATGAACATTTCAGCAGGATGACTCACAATGATTAACATCAAACACCAATCATCAAAACCAAATCAATCATTAAAACCACAGCAATGAATGCTTTATGCATCAGTTTAACATGTAGCATGACTTCACATCAAATATGTTAATCTAAACTGAGCAGCAGGATGACTGATCATTTGATTAACTTACATCAACAATCAATCATCAAAACCATCATCAAAACCACAGGGGCACAACAATCTCCCCCTTTTTGATGATGGCAACACTTTCAATACATTGAGTCATTCTGATGATGTGAGGCATTCTGAGGCATTCTGAAGACTGACTCAAATTATTCTCCCCCTTTGACTTCATCAAAAAGAAAAATAATTTGAGAAATTATAGCATGTATAAGAGTTCAGTCAATTTCTCCTCCTTTCAAGAACATGATTCTCCCTTTTTGGCAAACAATATCTCCCCCTTTGATACAAACAAAATAAACCATGGGAAGGGTTAAATGCAAAAATGCAGATGCAACAAGTAATGCAATACTCCCCCTAAGTATGTGAATGCAAGGTCACAAATGATATGAACATGATTCAGTGTGACAAGGAATGCTCCCCCTGAATAGATGCCAATTGATATGAAATTGATGCAAGACTTGGAATCTCCCCTTCAATAAGTGGAATCTTATGAGATGAAAGAGAAGGAGACCACAGGGGCAAACAAGGAGAGGTTCAGGTCAATGAGTCAATACCATGAGCAGAAGAGTTTCAATTAACAGATTTTTCAAGGATGTTCCAAACATAAGAAATTCTGCCAGATCTTCAAGGAGATATCAATCTCATAAATCTAAAGCATAAGTTTTCAAAGTCTTCTATCATAAGGGCTTATGAATGACATTTATTGAACATCATGGTTTAAACGTGATGTATGCAGAGTTTATCAATAAAATTCTGTAATGATATCTAAAACCATGGTTTAATAAAAATGAACCAAGCCCTCATATTTATCTTGATTATCCTCCCTTTGTCTTACACAATCAAATCTATTGACTTCTTTCAGAATTACATGTACTAGTATTGAAATCAAGCAATTATGAAGTCATATGATTTTTGTCTAGGGTGGTAGCAAAATAATTTTAGCATTAATATTCAGATATTTCAATTTGTTCAACAGTTTTCCATGCTACAAATTTTACGAGCACTCTAGTTCAGTTCACACCTTGTAACTAGAGGATATACCTTGATCAGAGGCCAATATCCCAAAGCACTTAGTGTGACTGACTGTCATGCTATATATATATGGACAGAGATAGCATTTACACCTCATGACACACTTGAAATCATTTCTGGATGAGTGAGTTGTATTTCTCAGTGTGCATGCCATTGCTCTGCCTGATTTTCAATGAATTCTTACAGAGTTAACTAAGGCACCTCATGACACAGTCCTTAGGACTTGTGTTTCTCAGTGACCAATGTCATTGCTCTGACAAAATAACCCTTTAGACATTTCAGAAAAATTCATTCGCTTCAAATCAATAATAGTTTCATGTACTCAACCAGTTGAAGTCATGTATTCAAAAATGCAGATTTCAGAAGTTTTCAAGATACAGCATGAAACAGATGGTTAAGGTTTATTAAACATGATTCAGATATGTTGAGAGATTTTGAAGTTAGACTCCATGAATACATTAAGCTTAAACCACATGAGTTATTTCAGTCATTCATAAGAATGTATAATAGAAGATTCCTAGTTCAAGAGTTTTCAGATTTATGATCGAGATAGCCCATTGAAATCTTCATGAAAGACTGATAGAATTCTGAAGCCAAATGATACCAATTGTTAGGAGAGATTTTGAAGCTTAGTGTTTTCCGAATATGATCAAGGTTTGTCAACAAAAGTGATAAGAAGGGATATGCAATGAATTCTGACAAATGTATGCATTTGACAATCTATATGCAATGCATTGACTCCCCCTTACAATATGCATCCAAACTCTCTTTTTGGCATTTTCAATATAAGGAGATGCAATGTACTATATGTATGCAGGGACATGCAAAGACTCAATCATTGAATGCTATGCAAGAATATGCAACTTACTCCCCCTGAAAACATGCAATGCTTGCACTGAAAACTGAACATATGATACCAAATGATATCGTGACTTGTGTACAATCAGACTGTCCTATCAGCAAAGTGACCCATGGTACTAGGCGGAGCACTTGGTCTAAAAGACCACCTCACACATAGTAAGAACCTCCAGACAAACTTCCCTGCCTTTTGGTACCTTACCATTTATATACCATTGAGGTCATGCATGATAATTCAACATGCAGTCCTATATGTAATTCAGAATGCTCAGTGAGCTATTGCAACACACAAGTTTCAAGTCACATACATAAGCAGTTCAGATTGTTCAGAATGCAATTTGTTTTCAGAGTTTATGCATTTCAACAGTTATCAAACAATTGCAATGAGCCTATGTATGCATCAGGTACAGACAACCCCTTTAAACTCAAATTTGCACAGAACACTCAGCAGGTGCATGATCAGAAAATAATGCAACTGGAAGATGATGAATGAATATACAAGAACAGATTTAGCATGCATGCACTAGATGAAAGTAAGAGCAGGATATGCAAGAATACATCAAACCAGATATGCAATAAGTTTCAAAATGGGACATGCAGAGAGATTACCTGAACAGTGTGAGAGTCGGGTTTTCATTCTTGAGTGCCTTGGATCATTACCCCTTTTATTCCAGTCCCAAGGCACACCTGCAAAACAAAGTTTATTTTGCACAAATAGGTACCCAAGAAGTCTTGGGTCCTGACATGACATTATTATTTCTAGCAGGTTTTCTCAGCACATTTCCAGGAGTAGTTTTCAGATCTGATTTATGCACATTCTTATTAGCATGAATTCTATGTGCATAAGCATGGAAATTTCTGTTATTCGCATGACCAAACTGTTTTCCATAAACAACACATTCAAAGTTTTTCTTTTTGAAAACAACTTTGTTCTTTCTGAGAGCATTAGTACTTGAAGGGAATTTAAAATTTCCAGAAATGAAATTTTTCCCTTGAGCATGCCAACAGTCTTTGACTGTGTGGCCATACTTCCCACAATTGAAGCACTCATTGTGCTTGCCTCTAAAAATATTTCTTCCAAAAACATTTCCATTTGTAGGGAATTTAACAGTTTTAGAATTGAATTGTCTATCCTGAGCATACCAACAATTAATGGCTCTGTGGCCATGCTTTCCACATTCAAAGCATGAAATAGAATTTCTTTTAAAAGAGCCTGACCAGCATTCAGAGGCCTTCTGACCAATTTTGTTGCAGTTAAAACAGATGATATGCTGGTTCATTGACACAGATTTATTTTTATTAAAAACATGTTGGTTTGTAGGGAATTTAGCATGATATGAATAAGAGGTTTTCTTACCACTAGCAAACCAGCAATGAGTAATAGAGTGTCCTAACTTTCCACAATTAGAGCATGTGACACTCCTTTTCTGAGGTGAAGGATTTTTATCATGGGATCTCCTAGCATTCTTATCATCCTTCTCCATCAACTTACACTCATGCATCAGATGTCCAACTTTATGACAGTAATGACAGATGATCTTCTTTTTAGATGCATGAAAGTGTGTGTGAGAACTGTGATCAGCATGCACTGATGAAGCCTTTTCATTTGTTTCCTGATTTACAGTCCTTTTCTTATTTTTATCCTGTTTTCCTGATTTCTTAGCCTTGTACTGAATTGGAGATGAAGTAGAAGGCTTTTCCTGTTCAGAGGATTTTATGAAAACAGTTTTCAGTTTGCCTCCATCAACCTTCCTCATGACTGGACTGTAACCCAGTCCTTCCTTTTTAAAGTTATCCTTTGCTCCCAATATTTTCTGAGCAATGGGCTGTTTGTCTTTGGAGGTGGTGGCTACATCTGAACTACTTACAAAAGATGTCATAACTTTGTTCTGAAGTTCCTTCTTGTTTATCTTATTGTAGCCCAGCCCTTCCTTCCTAGAGTTGATTTTTATACCTAGTAGCTGGTCTAGGTTTTTCTGCCCATCAACAAATTTAGACAAAGAAACTTTCAAATCCTGAATTTCATCTTCCAAAGAGGAAATATGTAGCTCATAACTGGCAATCTCTTGTTCACTGCAATTCACACATTCAGTTAACACATTGTTAGCAGTTTTGTATTTTTCAATTTCCTGTTCCAGATTGCTCAGTTTATTAGAATCTTCGTTGCAAATAGTTTTCCCTCTTTCCAAAGTAAGAAGTCTTTCAGACATAGTGGAATTCAGCATTTTTAATTTTTCATTTTCTTCCTTAAGCTTGTCATTCTGAATTAACTCATTTATCAAGGTCTGATCTTCTGAGCTAATTTCAAGTTTTCTTCCAACCTTGAAATCCTTCAAATCTTTTTCCTTCTCTTCAATGTTTTTCTGTAATTCCACATTCACAGATTTGATGGCTTCAAGTTTTTCAGCAAGCAAGTTTTTCTCCTGCTCAAGTTTCTCAAACTTGTTATCATTTTTATTAGCAGATGTTCTCAGGGAGTCATTTTCAGATCTCAGCTTGTTTAAATCTGCGTTTATACTTTCAAAGTTTTTCAGCAGTTTTTCATACTGGTCATGATAGTTACCAAAAGTCTGATTATCGTTATCTGAGTTGAATTTTTCTTTTAGTTCAGATATGACATTTATATGATCTTGATTTTCAATTTTCAATAACGAAACTTGTTTCTTCACTATTTGAAAATCAGACATACATGCATCATGAATATTTTTCAATTCAACACAATTTCTACAAGGAGAGCTTGAACTATCTAAACCAGTACCCTTCTTCAATTTTTTATACTGTTTTCTTAACAGTTCATGAGATTCAAATAATTCAGCATATGCATTCCTCCAATCTTCTAGAGAGAAATTCTCGAAGAGATTTACCTCATCATCATCATATCCTTCAGTTTGATTGCTGCCTTGATCGCTGGCACTTTGATTTCTTCTGTTGGCCATCATGCAGCTGTCCACATTTATCTCCTGAGTTCGCTTCAGTGTATCCAAAATATCTTTAGCAGAACTGCAGTCAAAGAAACATGAATGAAAAGCTCTATCAGTAGCTGCCTTCATTAGATTTATTGCTATCTGATTTTCTTCGTGCATGGATTTGTGACTGTCAGTCCATTTGGACTTTTTCCTTGGTAGTTCATGAGGACCATGTGAAATTACTTTCCAGAGGTCTGGATTCACAGATTTAACACAATTCTTCAAACTAGCGAACCATGCATCAAAATGCGTACCACTGAAGATTGGTGGATGGGCCATGAGAACACACAGATTAACGCAACAAGAATATTGATGCACTAAAAACAAATAAGCACCTAAGATTGCAAGATCGATCTGCAGGTCGCTGGACCTTGAAGCAGATACCCGCTCTGATACCAATTGTTAGGTTAGGTGCAGTATTCAGAGGGGGGGTGAATGAATATAACCCTTTAAAAACCTTTACCCAATTAAAAGGTTATGATGCTCACTAACTATCTAGAGTGCTAACTAGACAGATGTATCAAATCTGAAAGACTAATGCAGTAGCACCATTCTTCCACTCAAATAAACTTTCGCTCACTCAACGGATTAAACACTCAGAACAAGATCTGATCAACCACTTGGAGCGCCCCTATGCAAACATCTAGCGGAAGCAAAACATATAGAGAAATCAGACCACTGCACAGAGGATTTTTAGGTGGTTCGGTCCTCCAGACCTACATCCACCCCACACTCAAACCGAGTGTGGCTTCCACTAGCTCACGCTAGAAACAGCAGACTCAGTCTGCAACAAATGCTGCCAAACAGCTTGACCAGGGGAACAGCCTCCCCTCTTCCTCCCAACCGGAGGGAACCACTAGTGACACCAGTCACTAGCAAACCAGAGACACACGGTCTCTCTTCCTCCAGACCTGGAGGGAACCCCTGGACTTGAATCCACAAGCCCAGAACCGGAGACAAGTCTCCCTTCCTCCAACCCGGAGGGAAACCTAGAGACCCAAGTCTCTCTTCCTCTGAACCCCAGAGGGAAGCACAACCGGAGATAAATCTCCCTTCCTCCAACCCGGAGGGAACCCACAAGCAGCCCACCTGCTGCTTGCAACCGGAGGTATCAATCTCCCTTCTCCTGTACTAACAGGAGGAACCCCGACCTCTCTACAGAGTATCGGAAACACAGCAAACCAGAAAACAAAGGAAAAATAATAAACGAAAATGACTTCAGCAAAACAGAAAGCTGAAAGATGAAGTGCACAATGTGGCTCTCAACGGAGCTGACTGGCCTGGATTTGATCCACGGTCCAGTAGACGGATCTTCAGGTAAGATCTTCCTTCTTCTCCACGAGCTCTCTCGCTCACTCTCTATCTTTCTTTCTCTTTCTTCTGCTCTTCTCTCACTCTCTGCTTCTTCTTCTCTTCACACTCTTCTCGAGCTCTCTACCTCTCTTCTTCTCCTTCTGCTCTTCTTCTTTCTCTTTTCTTTTTCTATCTGGATCGTGGCTCTCTGTATGAGCTTTTCTTCACGCCAACTCGATCACCTTCATCTGTGGACGAAGGTCTCATATATATAGCAGCAGCAGCATCATCAGCCACGACGTGTGACCTCCACATTTCCAGCCCTAAGAATTCGGTCCACGTGGCAGTCTCTCAGCAGGTTTCATTCCAGCCTCGGATCACGTGCTGCCCAGGTGTGTGGAATGTTCTTCCTCGGATCTGCAAGGAGATGAAAATCATTAAAGCTGAGGGCCATAGGAACTAAAGCTGCACGAAGTATGTAATAGAAATACTAGATGCACTGAGAACAACACGAAGTGAGGTTATAAAACAACACGAGGTAACCAGAAGAACGACACGAAGAACACCATGGTGACTGTAGCACGAAGTAAAACGACATGATATAATAACCAGTAATGAGAACGGCACGAGGACAACATGGAGGTAAACAGAAACCAACAGTAAGTGTGGTTTCAACACACGAAAGACATGATGTCTAGGAAGAACAACACGAAGAGATAATTCGGAAACGACACTAAGTGGAAAAATAATACTAGATGAAACAGTAATCGACACGCGGTGAAAACAGCACGAAGACAGTGAGAATAGCACGCGGTGAAAACAACACTAAGACAATGAAGATGACACGAAGTCATGAAAACAGAAACGACACGAAGACGGAAATAACAAAGAAAACGACTCAAAGTAAGAACGACACGAAGAACACAAAACGGAAAACGACACGAAGTGAAACAGGAAGCAACACGAGGTGCTGCGATGTTCTGCACGCAGTGGAACAAAAACGACACGGAGTGAGTACGACATGGAGACAGATGACAGAGACCGTCACGAGTTGAAAACAACACGAAGACGAAAACTGAAATAGACACGGAGTGAAAAATGACACGAGGTCTGGGAGACATGACACAAAGTCATAAGAGCGACAGTAACCAACACGAAGTGTGGTTACGAAACATGAACGACACGAAGTGTGGAAACATGACACGAAAACGACACGAGGTCTGGAAACATGACACGAAGTCACAGAAACAACAGTAACCAACACGGGTTGAAAACAACACGAAGTCGAACAGTAATTGACACGGGGTAACACGACACGAGGTAAAAACGACACGAAGACGAAATTGACACATACTGAAAACAACACGAAGATGAAGGGAACAGTGCAATGTCTAGACTTGAAGTACAGTTAAGTGTACAGACTTCACCAATGAATCACTCACTGTACAGACTTGCTATAGCAGTATGATGTACAGACTTTGATGAACAGTCTAAAGTATGGACTTTCACTGCAAACAACAATGTGTAGACTTCATGTAAAAGCCCAATGTATGGACATTGAAATCGAAGACCGATGTGCAGACTTGACATTGAAGACTAGAGTGCAGACTTTAAGTCTAACTGTGGATGTACAGACTTGAAGAATAAACCAGTGTATAGACTTGAAGATTGAAGGTGATGTATAAATCATGCACATACCAGAAGTCTAACACACACAATATATCAGTCATACACGTGCATTCTCCAGATGATATACAAATCACAATCATGAAGCTATCATCAAAGCACAATGTCAGCAGATAAACTGACTGAGCATATGAAGTCCTGAATGAACATTTCAGCAGGATGACTCACAATGATTAACATCAAACACCAATCATCAAAACCAAATCAATCATTAAAACCACAGCAATGAATGCTTTATGCATCAGTTTAACATGTAGCATGACTTCACATCAAATATGTTAATCTAAACTGAGCAGCAGGATGACTGATCATTTGATTAACTTACATCAACAATCAATCATCAAAACCATCATCAAAACCACATGGGCACAACACAAACAAGGTAAAAGGAATATCTGAGGGTCTGTCCAAACAAGGGTCTCCTTTTGGAAGTGCAACGTAGGGCCGTTTCAAGGAAACTCAGTAATTCATTAGGAGTGGAATATCTCATATTTGTAGGAATTGAAGCACAACGGCCTTCGCAATCGAATCACTTGAATGATCTTCCGCAATAAATCAAAATCCTATATGAATGCATGCTGGGTTAAAATAAAAATTTAAAACAAACTAAAATAGAAAATAGCCAAGGATAATATTGTCAACTTGTTAAGAACGGGTCAGGATACCGATCCGGTGAGTCGACACTGGGTTGGGGCCCGTTTATCCGTGCACCAACTCACTGAATGGAACCGTCGTCCCCATGCTACCACAAGTTAACGGCCTATCCGTACAACCTAAATTCTTCCGGGATCATCACTGTTTTTGTTGAGGGGAACTCAAATCCCAGATTTGTTCGGGTTGCAAGGTCCTTGACATGTTCTAGTAGCGTAGGTATCGTATACTATGATGCATGACATGGTGGGACCAACCATTGAAAGGTGGGATAGGAGACAGGACAAAGACGTTCGTTAGTAAAACCTGCACAGACTAGCCAAGGTTATCAGAAAGTAGCAGAATCACAGCAGAATCGCACCACAGTACAAAGGAGATCCAGACAAAATCTTGACAATGACCACTGATGTGACATGTTCCGTCCTGTAGCGATCTTTCCTTCCTATAAGAACTCCCCTTATGCTAGTTCATTCAAATGCACCAAGGTGGGTTTTGGAAGCTCAGGAGAGGAAAGAGAGGAGAATCTAGAGATTTTCAGGATGGAAGGAGAGTCTTCCCGCGTTATGAAGAGGAGCAGGCCTAGCAGCGAGATCAGGCGACTCTCCGACCTCGAGGGTCATTTGAGTGGGACGATCATGTCGCATATGGTAAGCTGATTCATTTCAAATTTTCGCACGTGAACCTTCTTCTTACTACCTTCCTTTCTTCTTCTTTCTTTTCTCTTCCAGCCATATCCACTCTTCCCAGGCCGGAGGAAGTTTTCCAAACTACCATGGCTTTCAAAGCTAACTTCCAACATCTCCATCGACATGAGGGCCATACTCTCGAAATGGCATCTGCAGGGGCTACTTATTCACGCCAAACACTATGAGAAGATTCGTATGGACTGGGCGGCTATGGGCGCACTAGTGGAGATTTGGCATCCCCAGACCCACACTTTTATCTTCTCGACCTTCGAGGTGACCATCCTCCTCGAGGAGGTGGAACTTCTGCTCGGATTGAAGAAATTCAAGAGTGACGGGAAGGTGAAGGCTATGCGGATGCTGACACGGGGGACTTCCGAAAGCGTCCTTGGAAGCTTCATGCCGCCCGACGCAGCCAGAAAGGTCCGTACTCAAAAGGGGATCGATCTCCAAAAGCTTGCGGAGTGGGTCATGGACGCCCTGAGAGGGTCACCAGACGATGACTAATTGGAGTGAATCATGAAGGGGTTCACCATTTGTCTGGCGGGTGCTCTCTTGTTTCCTTATACCGACAACATGGTGGAGGAAGACCAACTGAGTGCTATCTGCGGGATCTGGCGTGGAAAGAGGGTGGGACCCGCTGTCCTCGCCTACCTGTATAGTGGCCTTACTGCCTCGAGTATGGGTAAGCCTCCTTTTGGTTGCGCACTTGTCCTGAGTTGCTGGCTGGATTTGCATTTCAAGTTTGATCACCGTGAGGGAATGCCAATCGCTTCGAAGCTCTTCCAACAAAGCCCTCTTCATCACATAGCCGACGTCTTAGGGTTCGGTGGTAATGTAGTGAACCGCGTTCCGTGGCTGAAGAAACGTGAAGACTGGCGGTCTCACTTCCGCACCGTGACACAAGGCTTCTTTACTTGCGCACCGGCATGTTTGCTTTTGCTTGATCTCCTCATGAGGCCTTCCCCTGAAGTTGATCTTCAATTGATCGGCGCGACCGAGTTTGTCCTTTATAACGCGCATCGATGCTGCCTCCAGGTCGGCATT
Organism: Amorphophallus konjac; assembly: GCA_022559845.1. Lineage (NCBI taxonomy): Eukaryota > Viridiplantae > Streptophyta > Magnoliopsida > Alismatales > Araceae > Amorphophallus > Amorphophallus konjac. Next base: position 468,421,235 of record CM040121.1, read on the forward strand.
CCACGCCATTCGTTCCCACTATCGACTGGCATCGTTCCTTTGAAGAAGAGAGAGTTGGGTACTGAAGCGGATGCGAAGGAAGCGAAGGCCGTCAAAGCACCCTGGAAGACAAGTGTCGCGGGAAAGGCCTTAGCGCACGTGGGGGAAGAATGTGAGCTGTGGAGGGCTTATGTAACCGAACTGGGAAAGTTAAGGCCTAAGGCGCCTAAGCCCCTGATGTAGTTCACTCTACTTTTCTGATGGAATAAAATCTGGAATGGATGTTTTGGACCAGTTCCCTTAATTATTATTATCTTTTTTGTGGTTTTTCTTTTTCTTTGTGTTTTTTTGTTTTGTTTGGATTATATACATACTCTTATCTTTTTTACTTTTATTATATATATTTTTTTTAAAATTTTTATTATGGGGCGTCCAGGGGCCTGGACGCCCCTAATTTTTTATTTTTTATTTTTTTAAAATTTTTTATTTTGGGGGCGTCCAGGGTCCTGGACGCCCCTAATTTTTATTTTCTATTTTTTTTTGATTTTTTGTTTTGGGGGCGTCCAGGCCCCTGGACGCCCCTAAATTTTTGAATTTTGAAAAAAAATAAAAAAGGTGGGGGCGTCCAAGCGCCTGGACGCCCCAATTAAAGTGGATTCTATAAATATGGGGGGGGCCTCACCCCCTGCTCATTTGTACTGTTCATTCTGACGACCCATTCTTAGTCCCAATGGAGCGAGGAGGATCGAGCCAGGGTCCAGAGAAGCGGAAACGACGGGCTCGTCGTCCGAGGAGGCTGAGGGATGATGTCGAGGAGGCCGCAGCAGAGGAGATTGCTGCGGAGGAGGGGATGGAGGTGCCTCTTCTGGCCGCGGAGGCCGCTGCGGGCGCTGGCGACGTGGGAGAGGACGATCACGACCCGGTAAGCCCTTCGAAACTCTCACTCTGTGGTTCAATAGGCTAAACGGACGGGCGAGAGGCTGTGAGAGAAGGTCGGGGAGTGAGGGAAAGGAGGCGTCCAGGGCCCTGGACGCCTCCACATTTTCTTTTTCTTTTTGTTTATTGTTTATTTACGGAAATAATAAAATAGGATTTAAAAAAATGAAGCGTCCAGGACCTGGGACGCCTTCATAAATATATATATTATTAATATATTTTTTTTGTTTTGGCTTTTTCTATAAAGAGAATAAGGAAAATAGAGAGGAGGCGTCCAATGTACTGGACGCCTCCATAAAAATCCTAAAATTTTTTAAAGATAAGATAACATAAAATAAATAAGTAGAATATAGTGTTATTGCTTAATATTATTCATGATGATGATGTGTTTTTTATTGGTTTTGTGGTGTGCAGGGTGTGATGAAAGGACGGATCAGCTGGTCCCTAGTGGTGGCAGCATACCGTGGGCTGCCGGACTTCCAGAGGGCGCGTGTGGACGCCATGGGCTTTGGAGCTTTCCTTAGGATCGAGCCCTTCCGGCTCGACCTTCCTCTTATCCAGGCATTGAGGGAGCGGTGGCACGTGCCGAGCCGGGCGTTTCTGATGCCCTGGGGGCACATGGTGCCGACACTCGAGGACGTGGCTCGGATCACCGGGCTACGGGTTGACGGAGAGGCGGTGAGCGGGGTCACCTACCCCGACTACCGAGAGAGTGCCCTGGACCTGCTGTGGTTAGAGACGAGCGTGACTGATAGAGACAGCAGGGTAGTCGGCCGAGTGGAGATTATGGAGGCGCTCGGATTCGTCGACCCGCGCCAGCGGGTTAGCGAGACTGGAGCGGAGTTTCTGGCACGACTGGAGGGAGATGCCTGTGCAGCTTTCACCCAGGACCCGAGCGAGCGGGAGTTGGTGGACCTAGACCTCCGGAGGTTTCTTTTCTTCTTCCTGGGCCGCCTTCTGCTGGGGACGAAGGGGGATGGCATCCACTGCCGCTTCCTCGGGATTCTGGCGGACCTTGACAGAGTGGGGCACTACGCGTGGGGGGCGGCTCTGCTTGCCCATTTGATTGCTGATCTCTCCCAGACTTCGGAGAAGGAGACGACAGTCAGTGGCTTCACACCTTTTCTCCAGGTAAACATTTTATTTATGCATTCCCACAGTGAAATATGTAATTATTGTACTAATGATGTATGATGGAGGCAGGTGTGGAGCTATTACTATTTCCCGATGGGGAGGGCTTGGCATGGGAACAGGAGGGCCGTGCCTCTGGCGCAGCGGTGGAGGCCGATCGTGGTTGCAGCACCCCACGGCTACCAGCTGGCGTCACTTCGTCGGGAGCTGAGCGAGTATCCCGAGGCCATGGTATGATGCGTATGGTTTTTTGTGTTTTCTTATGTGACTGAATGGCAATTAATATGATGTATGTATGATGATGTAGGTGGTGTGGAGACCCTACCTGGGCATGGGTGACGCTGGCCAGCCTTGGGTTGTAGCGGGTCTTCCTCGTTTTAGGCGGGATGTGTGGGTCCATTGCCTGAACGAGATCGAGCCGCTTCGGCTGAGGCTGGTTATGAGGACGTTGGGGCTAGCCCAGGAGTGGGTTGATGTAGAAGAGCCGGCCCGCATCGGGCGGAAGACCAAGGGGAAGGCGAAGATTGTGGACTGGCGTATGCGCTTCCCAGCACAGTACCAGGACTGGCAGCAGGGCGGGGTCCCAGTGGTATCCCATGTACAGGACAGCACAGATTACATGAGACGATATCGAGCTACGTACGGGGACCGCCTCTCCTTGGGTGGTATGGCAGGGGTAAGTGAAATGAAACTGCTTCACCCTTCTATATGTATATGCATGTGGCAGTAACTTATGTGCAATGTAGGATGCTCGTGACAACATGATTGCCGACCTGCGGGTCCAGCTGGCAGACGCCAGGCGGCAGTTAGTGGCCATCCGACAGGAGTTGGAGATCCTGGTGAGTCTATGCAATGCATTTTTTTTGTGACCTAGATTTTTGATGCTTAGCCTTTGACTGACGTTTGCCCCGTGTTTCAGCGGGCCCACCAGACAGCGGCAGCCGGGACGGCTGGTGGAGCGGGTTCCAGTTCGCGGGGCCCTCCTCCGGAGGTTTCTGCCCTCTAGGAGCAGCTGGCGTATGCGGTGGCTCGTGTTGAGGAGGCCGAGCATGACCGCGAGGCTCGAGTGAGTGCTTGCTTGGCCCTGACCCTCTTCTAGCTGCTTTCCTTCTATCACTGCTCTCTTACGGTTCATGCGTGCTTTGACAGGTGGCCGAGATTCGGGAGGCCCTGGCCCGTGCTGTTCATGCTGAGCAGGAGCGTGATGCCTGGGTGGCAGAGCGTGACGCCCGGGTTGCGGAGCTAGAGGAGGAGTGGCGACGGGAGGCTGAGGAGCTTCCTCGCGACGTAGTGGATCTGCGGATCACCCTCGAGCTGTCGAGGAGAGAGGCGATGAGGGAGAGAGAGGAGAGGGAGAGGGATAGGGAGACCGTGGAGAGAGAGAGGGAGAGGGATAGGGAGACCCTAGAGAGAGAGAGAGAGAGGGATAGGGAGATCATAGAGAAAGAAAGGGAGTACAGGATGGTAGAGCGATATCGAGATTGGGACGAGAGGAGAGCTCTGGTGGCCCAGGTGTCGGAGCTCCGGCTGAGTCTTGGCACGGCGGAGGGGAGACTCCGGGAGAGTGAGGAGCGGTATCAGAGGGCGAAGGAGCGCAGGGCGCGACTTCGTCAGTCCGGTTCCTTTTCTGTGGGCAGCTTTCTAGTTTCTTCGGCCGAGCAGCGTCGCCGCACCTTGGAGGCTGGCATGGTGCCACCTGGAGAGGCGAGGACGGCTTCTTAGGGTTCGCAGAGGTCGCAGAGGCCCCCTAGGGATCCCCGTCAGAGGAGGGAGGAGAGAGTTGACCAGGAGGGTGGTGGTGAGAGTTAGAGAGTTGTTTGTACACCCCACCGTCCTCACTGTATGATGTACTTTTGACTGTTTGTATGAAATGGATTTCGTGTGGTTCCTTTTGTCGTGTGCCCTTTTCCTTCCTGCACTTTCTTTTACACCACGTTGTTCACGCTTCACGGGACTTTGCCCTGGACAGGAGGGAACTACTTTGCATGGAGATTTTTTTTTTGGTTCCCTTTTTTTCACTTTCTTTTGGGCGCGTCCAAGCGTGAGGACGCGTCTTAATCCTCAAATTCAAATTTAAAGCGACGGGTGGCCTTCCTTCTCCGTGCCTTTCCCGCAAACGAGCCCGCCTTCCGCCGAAACTTGCTCGCCCATCTTTGTCTTCTTCCCCTCGATCGATGGAGTTCGGCGGTCTGGACCACGGCGAAGGTGGAGAGGGACGCGGGACCCCTCGCCCAAGGAGGGACGCGCCAGAGCACGGAACGGCGTCTATGGAGGAGGAAGGGACGCTTCGGGCCCCCGAGGGACCCGAGGGGCCCGATGTCGCGGAGGGAGGTGAACACGGTCTGGTAGGTGCTTGGTTTTCCCCCTCTTTGATCCATTTTGAGTTTTGAAGCAAGTCGTGTGAGGGGGGAAAGGGTTCGGCGAGTGTTGCACTTAAATGATGGATGCATCCTAGACAGGGGACGCGTTCTTTTTGACTGATGTGGGACCCTTTTCTTGGTGCAGGACATGGCGAGGACCCTGGGCCTGGCCGATGAGTGGGCGAGTGCGGATGAGCCGAGCCGCGTCAGGAGGGAGAGTCGCGGCAAGGTGAGGCTCGAGGACTGGCACGTACGTCTCCCTGGACAGCAAGGGAGTGTATTGGTGCAGGACAGCGCCGACTTCCTGTGATGGCAGAGAGAGAGTTATGCGGGGCTTCCCCAAGCTGGGGACACGCGTGGGGTCGGCGGCTCGCGCGCCCAACTGTCAGAGGCTAGGCAGCAGCTGGCCGTCGCTCAACATGAGTTGTCGCTCCTGGTAAGTTACGTGCCGCACTTTTATCTTCAGATTTGGAGTTTCACTGACGGCCGTTGTTTATTTTGTTCCAGCGTGCCCAGCAGACAGCGACGGCGGAGACGATTGGTGGCGCATCTTCTAGTTCCTCGGCCCCTTTTCTCGAGATTGCCTCCCTCCGGGAGCAACTTGCCGGTGCGGTGGCTCGGGTGACCCGGGCGGAAGAGGAGAGTGAAGCCTGGGTGGCGACTGTAACAGAGTTGCGGCATCGTGGTGAGGAGAGGCCTTCTCCAGACATCCTGGAGTTAAGGGTTCTTCTGCAGATGATGAGGAGGGAGGCAGAGAGAGAGAAAGCTGAGAGAAGGTCCGAGCGACAGCGGGATCAGACCGAGAGGAGGGCCTTGGAGGCCCAAGTGAGGGAGCTCCAGCTGGGCCTTCAGGCCGTCGTGCAGAGGCTAGGAGGGATGGAGACGCGCTACGAGAGAGCGCGAGAGTTCGGGGAGCGACTGCGCCAGTCTGATCGCTTTGCCACTAGTGGCTTCTTTGCCACGCCAGGGGAGGAGCAGCGAGTCACTGCTGCGGAGCAGGCGCCAAGAGGCGAGGCAGGTGCTGCTGCACGAGGATCCCAGAGGCTTCTGAGGGACCCGCACCTCAGGGGAGAGGAGGGGAGCGCCCAGAGAGATGAGTGATGGTGAGGATCGGCGAGCTGGTGGACTCGCCTCCTCTCAATGATTGTAGTGTTTATGACAGCTTATGTAGAATTATGAATGGAGTGATTTGATTTTCTGCTGCTCGTTTGTTCTCTTGTGCATTCCTTCTTCCCTACACTTCCTCTCCTTTGCACTGTTCCCATGTGATGGGTCTGCCGAGACTCAACGTCGAGCGGAGAATCGCGTCTTGTTGTGACCATTTTCCACGCGAATCTGTCGTCGAAGTCAATAATGACGACCCTAGCCCCTTTTCCCGGATGTTGTGTCAAATTTTGCGGACGTCCTCCAAAACATGATAGGGTTTCCCTAGACAACATAGGGGACTAGTCGTCATATTTTTCGTCCAATCAATCACCATGTGCGAGCGGTGAAGTGACACACGGGACCGCATGGCAGGTTCCTTATTGCGAGGGCTATCATTAACAGGTGATGGAGGCAATCTTGGCCCGCACTCCTTCCATTTCTATAAATTCTTGTCCCTTTTATCTTCCCAGGTATATCGAGAGCTAACTCGAGGAGCACAAGTTTTCACGGGAGAGGAGGAGTTCAAAATTCCGAGGGTTAGATGGAGGGCGAATCTTCCCACTCCTCGAAGAGAAGCAGGTCTAGTGGTAGTAGTTCCAAGAGGCTTTCGGACCTCGAAGGACACTTTAGCGAAAGGGCACAATCACAACTCGTAAGCCAAGTTTTCTTGCCCTTTTTTCCATTCTTTTTTCTTCCTTTCTTTCTGACCAAACCTCCTCTCCATTCCCTGCATGCGTAGAGTGTGATGAAATCACAGATCTCATGGGAGTTGGTAGTGGCAGCATACCGAGGTCTCCCAGATTTTCAGAAGGCCAGGCTAGACGTGATGGGTTTTGGCACCTTCCTTCGGATCGAGCCGATCCAGCTCGACCTGGTCCTGATCCAAGCCTTGTGTGAGAGATGGGACCCAGTGAGTCGGGCATTCCTGATGCCCTGGGGGCACATGGTGCCCAGCTTGAAGGATGTGGTCCGAATTACGAGTCTCAAGGTGGATGGCGAGGCAGTGACCGGAGTCACTTACGCGGACTACCGAGAAGGTGCCCAGAAGTTACTGGGTTTAGATCTAGATGGTCGGAAAAACAGGTCGGTAGCTAGGGCGTCCCTCATGGATGCATTAGGGCTCACCGACACTCGTCGACGGGACGACGAATCCTCAGAAGAGTTCATGGTGCGATTCTCGGTATTGGCGACCTGCGATGGTTCTGATGACCTGCGCCGAGCAGCTGTGGAGCTATTATTACCTCCCTATGGGGAGAGCTCGGCATTGGCGACCTGCGATGGTGCCGCTAGCCAGGCGGTGGGAACCCATCATGAGTGCGGCACCCCTAACCTACCAACTGATGGTGCTAAGGCGGGAGCTACAGGAGTTCCCTACAGCGATGGTAAACTGGAGACCCTACTCAGACATGGTCGATGCCGACCAGCTGTGGGTTCTAGCAAGTCGTGCCCGGTTCGGACGGGAACTGTGGATGCACTGCCTGAATGAAATCGAGCCGCTTCGGTTACGATTAGTTATGAGGACTTGAGGACTGGCTCAAGAATGGGTGGATTCAGCTGTGCCACCTCGTGTCGGGAGAAAGACGTGGGGACCGGCGACCTGCATTGACTGGCACGTGCGATTCCCCGAACAGTATGAGGACTGGCAACGGGGTGGCATGATTGTAGAATCACATGCGCGGGATAGCGAGGACTACTTGCGTCTATATAGGACAAAGTACGCGGAGTGGTTCCAAACCCGGGGACTTGTGGAGGTAGGTTTCCTCTTTTTCTCTTTTCTTCTTTCTCCTTTTCCTGGTTTTGGTGAAAATGCTGACTCGTAAGGCTGTAGGATGTCTGGGATGCCATGATAACGAATTTACGAACTCGCTTGGCAGAGATGGAACAATTGGGTAATACCCGCGGAGCTACGAGCGCCTTGGTAGGTGTACAGTACGTTCCTGATTAAAACCCCAGATTCCAGATGTTGGCTGCTAATTCACGCGGTCGTAGCATGCCCAGATTGGCGCGGCTTCCCCAGCGACGGGAGTAGGTGGTGCCTCTTCCAGCTTGTGGATTCCCACCTCAGAACTTGACTTGCTTCATGAGCAACTTGCTCATGCCACGCAGCGTGCTGCGGAGGCAGAAGGGATGCTCCGTATACAGGTAAAAGTTTCAGTGTTGAGTTCTCTTTGTTTACGCCTTATCGTGTATCTGAGATGGTACACTCGGCAGGAAAAGGAGACGGAAGAAGCGCTCGGCCAAGCTGCGCAGAAGGAGGCTAGGATAGCAGAACTGGAGAGGGAACTGCGGCGTCATCCTGATGACGACTCCTCTAGGGATGCTGTGGAACTGAGGATCACTCTCCAGTTGGAGAGGGAAGACCGCGAGAGAGAACGTGCAGAGAAAGAAAGAGACGCAGAGAGAGAAAGAGCCAACAGATTGACTGAAAGGGAGGAACGAAGGGCCATGGAGGCCCAACTATTCGAACTCCGAATCAGCCTTGGTCTTGCTGAACAGTGGCTGAGAGATGGTGAGGAGCGCTACCGAAGAGCACGAGAGCGTGGCTTTCGTGTTGGTAGCTTCTCTGCTGCTTCCGTAGATCAACGCCGGGATGTGGGAATAGGAAGAGGAGTACAGAGCGGTAGGAGTACCGCTTTTCGTAGTTGGGTAGCACCTTTGAGAGCGTTTTGCCCGGAGAGTAGTGGGACGAGTAATGCGGAGAGAGAGGGCGGAACTTGATGTAATATTTTTTGGTTTTTTGGAATAAAATACAAGGTTTGGTTTGTTTGGTTTTCACCTTTGCTTCTGTTGCCTGGATCCCTGCACACATCACTGAAACAAACAAATCAGAATTTCTGTTCTGACTTGGCCCCTTGCTCAATAAGCAAATGGTCACTGTGACTGTCCTTGATAACTGGTCAAGGGGCCAAGCCTTTATTAACGAAGGCAATGGAAAATGTGGTGACGATAAATGCGACAGGCAAGCACACGAATGCAAGCGGTATTAAAGTGAGATGCTGTACGCAAATGCGATCATGCAAAATTGATTTGTTTTCTTTTTATATTTGGCATTTTTTTGTTTTATCATAAAAAAGATTTTTTTGTTTGCAAATATGTACATTTTCTCTTTTCCATTTTTTTGTTGCTTTTATCATTTCGATTTTTTTGTTGCTAACGCCGGCAAGCACCCAAATGGCACCTAACCTACGTGAGACAGGGGTTTCTTACTAACCTCCCAGGTATCCTAAGTGCACATCTAGGTTGATTTGGGCCTCTAGACCCCTCGAATGATGATCCCGCCGGCTAAGACTTACCCTGATGACAATACCGTCATGCCATGCTTAGGCTCCCAGTCGCTTCCGACCACAGGGATTCACCCAAAAGGTGTTCGAGGTAAATGATTTGCCCGACCCGGGTCTGTTTCCTCACAACTCTAGATGGTATATGATGGAACACCCTGGAACCCTAACGACCAACCGCGCGACGCTGACCCGGAATCAGACGCCGTCGCACCCATAGGTGACGCGCTTGCATTGGCCTAAGCCCGAGGTTAAACAAGAAGACATCAAGGTGGTAAACAGGGGTCTTGACCAGCCAGAAACACGGAGACTCCTTCGCAGCGATAGCTTTTGCTTTTCAAAGTAGGCAACCAAATGTGTATATTAAAATAAGGTCGCAGACCCTGGGCAGTTTTCACCTTTCAGAAACTCCATCGAACCTTCATCTTTAGAGGAAGAAGGAAGAGCGTGGGGGATAAACCTCCTGAGAGGATCAGCAAAACCGTTAACCCGGCGAGCGAATAAGGGCCCATTAACTCTTTCCTTTCGGACAACTTCGGACCAAATCTCGAGCATTTACATTCCACGGCCCCTTTTGTGGATTCAGACTTTTGCTTTGAGGGGTTCCGTTTATCGCAACAGGCACGGTCACGACCAGGCTTTTCTCTTGATTTTGATTTTGTATTTCTTTTTGTGAGGGAGATATAGTCGTTTGACGTTTGTGGGCTCCCTTTTGTATGCCTGCGGGGACACTGCCCTCTTCTCGTGCTCTGATCGATGCTCGAGGAAATGGATCCTACTCTTGCCTTTGGGGTTTGAGTTTCGGTTTCTCATGCTCAGCGTTTTAAGGGCGCCGACTGTCTCATTTGGTCGAAGAGAAAAGAATAAAGATTACAGCTTCCGGAGATCTTCTGGGTGACGCTCCACCGTAGGTGATGCTACCGACTTTTTTTGAATAAAATACATAAGTGAGCACATGTTAGCTTCCTTCGAGCGAGCATAGGCCGACGTGGCCGGACAGGGATCTCCACGGTTCTGGCAAACCAAGACCCGGTGCCTACCAAGCCTTAATGGGCCCTATCCTAACATGAAGGTTAGATGCAGGGACTTAACTACATGGTGACTGCCAGGCATCGGCATTTTGAATTTTCCATATTTTTAGTGGTTTTCGGTATTTCTTTATTTTTGATGTTTTTATCTTTTCATCATTTTTTTTGTTTTGTGCTAAGGGTAGTATTTCTTAAGATAAAGCCCATTCCAAGGGTGGGATAACTCGGTCCCTTCGGCGTTGACTAGCTTGTAGGCGTTGCCAGGGTACACGGCTTGAATTACAAATGGTCCTTCCCAATTGGGTTGGAGCTTAGAACGCGGACCTCCAGGTTTGACAAAAATTCTTTTTACGACCATCTCACCGACTTTGAATTTTCTCTCAACGACTTTCTTTTGGTAAAAGCGAGCGAGTCTATTTTGATACACACGCGCGTGTTCGGCAGCGGCCAGCCGTTTCTCATCCAAGAGTTCCAACTGGGCGAGGAGTGAATTACGACGATCGTCGAGGGAAATTCCTCGTCCAATTGTACCCTGAGAGAAGGGATCAGAGTCTCGTACGGGACTACCGCTTCCATACCATAAGTAAGGGCAAATGGAGTCTGCCCGGTGGGGGTACGGATTGAAGTGCGATAGGCCCATAGAGCTTCGATAAGCTTTTCTGGCCAGTCTGAAAACTTACTAGACTCGCAGGTTTTTTTGATGATTTTGAGCAATGTTTTATTGGTGGCCTCCGCTTGGCCGTTACCTTGTGGGTAATAAGGCGATGAATGATGCAATGCAATTGCGTACCTTTTGCAGAGGTCCTGTAGGTCCTGAGAAATGAACTGTGGCCCATTGTCGGTGACGATTGTGCTTGGGACGCCGAATCTGGCGAGGATGTTTTTCATGATGAACTTGCAGACTGTTGACGCCTTGATTTCGCGTAAGCTTCGGCTTCGGCCCATTTGGTGAAGTATTCCGTCGCAGTAAGGATGAAAGATTTCTGCTTGGTGAGGGAATTGGGATCACCTAGGGGACCAATGATGTCGAATGCCCACATGGAGAAAGGCCACGGGGAAGATATTGGATGAAGTGAGGAAGATGGTGAATGGATTTTATCGGCGTGAAGTTGACACTTGACACACCTACGGACATAGACAGCACAATCTTCTTCCATAGTGGGCCAATAAAAGCCTTGGCGAATGATCTTCTTGGCGAGCATCTGACTATTCACGTGGCCACCGCACACGCCCGAGTGCGTCTCCTCTACACATTTCCAAACCTCATCGTCACCAAGACATCTTAACAGAATACCAGTAAGGCTCCTCCTATAGAGTAGACCTCCAACCAAAGTATATTTCTGAGCCACCCTTCTTATGGCTTTCTTGTCCTCTGTGGTGGCCCCTTCAGGATAAGACTGATCTTGGCAGTATTTGACAATTTCATAGAACCATGGTTTCTCTTCATCAGCCAGTTCTTCTTCAACCTCTGCCAACATGATCTCCCTCTTCTCAAGGATATCTTCCTGCAGGATCTTTCTTGCTATCCTGTCTTTGATATTTACGTAGGAAGCATCATCGATTGCAGGGGCGTGAAGTTTGTAGATGGAAATGGACTTAAACCATCTTCCTAGAGGGAACCTTATGGATGATGCCAACGAGGCGAGGGCATCGGCGAGAATATTCTGATGACGAGGGACATGAACAAAGATCAGTTTGGCGAACAGTTTGGCAAAGGCAGCAGTGAGTTCTTGGTATGGCTTGAGTTTGGGATCGCGAGTGCGATATTTAGTGAGCACCTGGCGAAGGATGAGTTGACTATCACCTACGACTCGCAACTCAGTGATACGAAAAGAATGAGCGAGTTCTAGGCCAGCTAGAAGAGCTTCATATTCGGCTATATTGTTGGTGACTGGAAATTTGAGTTGGTATGCCAATGGGAATGTGAGGCCTTCAGGCGACAGGAGGGCGATGCCGATTCCTCTCCCTTGAGAATTCAGAGCTCCATCAAAATATAGCGTCCACATTGGCTCATCTGATTGGTTGACGGACATTAGTTCCTCATCTGGAAACTCTGATTGACTGGGATCGAACTTGGGAAGAGGATGGTGAGCGAGATGCTCGGCTATGGCATAGCCTTTAATTGCCTTCTGCTGGATATAGGTGATGTCGAACTGAGAGAGAAAACTTTGCCAGCGTGCTAGCCTATCCGTAAGGACGGCTTTCTCCAGAAGGAATTTGATAGGATTCATTCGAGCAATCAAGTGGACCTCATGAGCCAAGAAGTAGTGCTTCAATTTCTGCACTACCCAAACGAGGGCAGCACAGGTTTTCTCCATGACGGTGTACTTCTGCTCACAGGGATTGAGAAGTTTGGACAAGTAATAGGTTGCCCGTTCCTTGCCTTCTTCATCAGCTTGTGCGAGGACGGCTCCCACGGAGTCATCCAAGACTGAGACGTAAAGGATCAGAGGTTTTTCTGGTTTGGGTGGAATGAGAACGGGTGGACTAGCCAGATATTCCTTCAACCCTTCAAAAGCTTTCTGACATTTAGAATTCCAGTGGAATTCTACTCCTGGCTTGGTCAACTCGTAGAGAGGTCTACACCTTTGTGAATGTTGAGACACAAACCGACGAATAAACTGCAACCTCCCGATTAAACCTCGGACTTCCCTCAAATTCTTGGGAGGCGGCATATCCCTGATAGCCTTAGCTTTGTCGGGATCTATCTCGATCCCTCTTTTGCTCACAATGAACCCCAGCAATTTACCTGACGACACACCAAACACACACTTCTTCGGGTTCATTTTCAGTTGGAACTCCCTTGACCTCTGCAAGACCTTAGCCAAAACTTCTGGATGTTCCATCCTGGTCCTTGATTTTACCAATAAGTCATCCACATACACTTCCAGATATATGTGCATCATGTCATGAAATATGGCCATCATCGCTCTTTGGTAAGTAGCTCCAGCATTCTTTAATCCGAACGGCATGACCATGTAACAATATGTTTGCCAAGGGGTAGTGAATGACGTCTTTTCCTGATCCTCTTCTGCCAAACGAATTTGATTGTATCCTGAAAATCCATCCATGAATGAGAGGGTTTCGTAGCCTGCCGTGTTATCAATCAACACATCAATGTGAGGTAAGGGAAAATCATCTTTCGGACACGCGCGGTTAAGGTCCCGAAAGTCGATACAAATCCTGACTTTCCCATCTTTCTTCATGACCGGGACAATGTTCGCCACCCATTGAGGATAAAGAACGACTCTAATGAACCTGACTTTGTGGAGCTTATCGACCTCTTCTTTCATTTTCAAATCCATTTGAGGGTGGAAACGCCTTAACCTTTGTTTTACCGAGACGGACCCTGGTTTTAGGGTTAAACGGTGTTCGACCAAGGTTGAATCCAGACCCGGCATATCCTCGTAGCTCCATGCGAACGTGTCCTTATATTCCTTGAGAACCTCAATTAATGCCTCTTCTTCAGAGGGTGGTAGGTTGTCACTTATGAGGATGTTCCTAGGGTCTTCCTCAGTTCCCAAGTTGACTTCTTTGGTGGATTCTTCTACGGCGGTTGACGGCTCGTCGAATCTCCTTATTCCACTAGCGTATGCGCCCGCCGCATCCTCATATTCTTCACCCTCATCTTCAGTGGGGCATTCTTCATCCGTGATCTCGTAGACTCCATACCCTTCATCAAATGCACAGTCGCCCTCACATTTTATTTCCGATAGTTCGGATGGGATTCTCTAGCAACTGGGGGATGGCAAGGAGGGCTTGACACCTGGCGGCTAAATCCAGAAGGAATCGACGAGGGATCTGCCTCCCCTTGGACTTCTTCCTAGGTACTACCCTTGGCCTATCATTCCTAGATTGACTGACAATATTTACAGAAGAAGAGGAAGACGAAGAGGATGGTGTAGAATGTACAGGAGAAGACCCCTCAGAGGAGGGGTAGAATCGCTCATCAGACCTTGGACGGGTGGTCCGGAAGGCGGTACGCACCCGTGGGAGAGGTAGGAGGTTTCCTCAACGAAGATGTGTTGTTGGGGAGTTTGAAAATTGACGTTTTTTTTTTCGTTTTCATTTTTAATGACAAAGCAGTGAAAAGAGATTGGAGGAGAGAGAAAAGTGGTAATGGCTAGAGGATTGTGAGGCTCATAGAGCAGATCATGGTTGAAGACCTGGCGCGGGTTGAAAAGCCTGCGTAGGTATGTAAATAGAGAAGGGGATCTGAGAAGATCATCAGACAATTGTCTGGCCCAGGAAGAAGATATCAGCAAAGGCTGAGACGAGTGGATGGAGAGGATGGCGGCTAATGAGCCGTCGATGGCAATGTTGAGGACGGATGAAGATCCGTCGATGACAGAGTCCTTCTGGCGAGGACGAGGATAGTTTGGAACCTTGGCAAGAGTGGTAATATTCTCTGGTATTCCGGAGATCAATGGCGGTCCTTCAAGTTACGGAGAGGAGAACATCCTTTCCAGTGCAACAGAAATGTCCCGTATGTCGAACCATTTGTTCCACTCGCATTCCGGATCTTTGATCTTGCCTCTTTTGAAGATCCTCGGACATTTTTCAGCCAAATATACAGCATGTGATCCCCCATATGCTTCTCGTGGGTAATCTCCCATCTGAACAACGGGCCCTCTGTTGAAGTGGTTTGATAGAGTCCATGTGAGGGGCTTCCAATCCACCCTGAACGGTCCTTTGAAGCCTAGGCCAAATCTACGGTTCGGCCTAATTTCCTTTGGCGGTTTGAGCATCCCTTGTAATTGTGCGCCCAGACCTTTACCCTGTTGATAGCCGATGTTCCTCATAATCTCCCAACCTTTGGAGTGAAAAGGGAGACATGATGTTGCGGTTGTCCTGACCGGCTCCTTTGGTGCTAGTAGAACATGAGATGAATCACGTACATCCAGTAGTGACAATATGGGCCGATGAGACGGCCAAACAGAGGGCAGAGAGGTGTTGATAGCATCCACTGTGTGAAGGACAGGTGTACTGACCACTTTAATAATTCTCCCATTGTAAGGAAACTTCATGCACTGATGGTTGGTGGAAGGCACAGCGTCCATGGCTTCGATGTAAGGGCGACCCAGTATAGCCTTGAATGTGGGGTCCATGTCGAGGACATGGAATTCCGTGGGAATTGACATGGGGCCTAGTTCTGCCTTCAGAATAATCATCCCTGCGGCGGCCTTTTGCTATTGTCATAGGCCGTGACCGTGATCGAGGAAGGTCTTATTTGTTCCTCGTCGATCCCACACAACTGAAGAGTGCTCATGGAGATCACATTTATGGACGCACCCGTGTCCACAAGACACGGGTTTATGGATACCCCATTGATTTTTATTGAAATGCACAGTGCATATTTCTGAGCTTCCTTGGGAGCGAGCTCGTAGTTGTGGAACATGATGGCCGGTTGTGTGTCTGTTGGGGTCAGGACGGTCGAAATCTTCTCCACGGGGAGGTCTTCATTAACCATGACTCTTTGAAGGTACTCCATTAAGGCTGCCTGGTGGGATGTGGATCTTTGAAGAAGCTCCAGGATGGAGATTCGAGCAGGCGTCTTGTCCAAATGTTTTAATAGATCATACTGTGTTCCAGGGATAGCTCTTTCTGGTTGTTCTCCATCATCCTTCTCTGGCTGAGATTGCTCAAGATTCTGACTGTTGTGGGGGAAAACCCTGTGGAAAATCCTTCTACTCCGGAGCACCATTGCCTGCGACTTTTGTACCTCTGTGGGGGTAGCAGTGGGTTTTAACAGAGGTTTGAGGGGTAGTGGTGGAGGAATGGTCGATGAAGCAGGGGTGATGACGGGAGCAGGGATTCTGATGAGGGGTTTGTTAGGTGGAGGCATGGTGAGGTAGAGGGGATATCGCGCGGATTATGAAGGATAAGGGGTCTGGAAGGTGGAGGTGGAGACGAAGTAGAAGTGGGTAGGGCTTGAAGTGGGCAATGATTTTGAGGTGGGCGATGAGTAATGAGTGGTTTTGAAGGCATTAGTGGTGATACGGTGGAGAAAGACGGGGTTATGTATGGTTGACGGATGATAAGGGGTTTAGAAGGCGTAGGGGTAAATGTGGTAGAGGTGGATGGTAAAGTGGGGGAGTGAGAGAAGATGAGAGGGTGTGAAGGCGTAGTGGAGAGTGTCGGTTGATAGGAGATCGGGGTACGGATGAGGGGGCGTAATGGTAGTGGAAATGGTGAAGGCGATACTGACGCGGGTTGATGAGAGAGAGGTGCTACCCGGGCAAGGCAAGGGTGTTGCGTGATGATAGGATTGGCGGTAGAAAGAATGGAGGTACTTTCCTGGTGCCACACCTGCTCTCTCCCGACTTCCGGGAAGGAGGAGATGGGGTTAACCTAATGATTGGACTGTTGGTGCTCCGGTAATGGATTCTGGATTATGCCCATGTCGGGCTGTTGTTGTGGGGCCTGTTGAGGCTGTTGTTGTTGTTGTGGTTGCTGCTGCTGCTGCTTTTGTAACTGCTGCTGTGGCCTATGAGGAGGTCTCCTAGCCTTAAGAGCGGCGACGTATCGTCTCATTTCATCCCAATCTATTTGATGTTCATCATTCATATCGTGGATGTAATCTTTGAAATGGAAGCAGTAATCTACTGTGTGTCCTGGCTGCCTGTGGTAGACGTAGTATTTGGAGGTATCAACATTTGGGGGCCACACGGGCCTTTCTCTGGGTAGGGCGAGTTGGTTTGATGCCATGAGGGCATTAAAAATGTCTGCTAAGGTTTCTGGCAATGGTGGATAGTAGGCTCTCTTGGGACCGAGCGGCCTCCTTTGTTGCTGTTGGGGACCATAGTTCCCCGGGGGTGGAACTTGGTTGTACTGAAGCGGTGGTTGTTGTTGCTGAGGTTGTGGTTGTTGTTGCTGGGGTTGACGTAATGGAGGCATATTATCCTGGGGTGGATTATTTTGGGGTGGAGGACGGAGAGGGAAAGGACCTGGTTGGAGGGGAAGTCGGGGCATTTGTGGAGGCCTTGGGTTGACCGCATAGTTGGCATTGTTGACCGCACCCACTTGCTCATTTGTCACGACCCCTTCTGTGGCTCCGCCCGGGACACCAGCGCCTGTCTTTCTGACCACTTTGGGCTTCGACGACTCAAACATGTTCATAATGGGGGAGTCTTTTAACTGGGTTTGGATGTATCGGGCCCTTTCATAGAGTTCCTCCATTGTAGTAAGTTTATTCATGGCCAGGACATGTCTGAACTGTGGGGTTGCATTAGACACAATCATCTTCACTTGTTCGGGCTCAGAGAGGGTATCCCTTATTCTTTCCGCCAGAGACCTCCATCTATCAGCATAGCGGACAAAATCCTCATCGGGCTTCATCTTTTCGGCCACTAGGTCGGTAATGGAGAGTGAGGGACCGACCCTATCCCTATATTTCTGCAAGAACCTTCTCTGGACTATTTCAAAATTCTCAGCCTCGCGGGGCTCCAAGGAATAGAACCACTCAAGCGCGGGACCATCCAATGATCTCCGAAAGAGGTATGCCAGGGACCTCTGATCGTTTTGCCAATAGGAGGATTCATACATGAAATCCTTGAGGTGAATGAAGGGGTTGCCGGTACCATTGTATCTGCGGTACGTGGGCATTTCGGAGGGAGGAAGATGAATGACGGGAAGGATTGGCAAAGCAACCTCCGGGGTGGCTTTCACGTCCACCATCCTTCTCAGATTTTGAAACTGCTCGTCCATGCGATTGAACCTATTGAGGAGCGATTGGGCGAGCTCCTCTGAAGGTGAAGGTGGCACTTGCCACTGGGGGAGAAACTGTCTCCCGGAGACTTGAGGGGGGAACCCGGAATGAGAGGGAGCTGTCGGACCGCCGACAGTTGGCCCTGGCTGAAGCGGTGTGTGGGGAACAACGGGAGTTTGAGATTGTGACGGGAACTGGAATGAGGGTGGTTGTTGGCTCGCTTGTCCTTGAAGCGAGGGAGACTGGATGGCTTGCGCCAATGAAGGAGATGGAATGGCCTGCACGGACTCTTGGAGAGGTGCGATGGCCGGAGTTGATTCCTGGGGAGTGGGGGAAACAGATTTCCCCTTCAGAATGGCCTGGAAGGCCCGGAGCTATTCAGAGGTAAGCTCCGTGTTGGCGAGGACGCCCAGTAAGGAAGAGATATCCTGCGGTGGGGATGTGTCCCCGGTAATAACTTGCACCTCATGCGAGTGCTCATGAGAAGGACCCGAGTCCATAGCATAGACTCGCGGGTCGGCTGACAAACCACGACTAGGGTGGTTCTCCTCAAAAGACTCGTGAGCCATGCTCACAGTTTTCCCAGAACGCAAAAACATACACTAGCAAGCAGTTAGCAGAGATTATCAAACAAGTTGATGCCTTTACGCCTTTTTTTGTGTTTTGATTTTGATGATTTTTTTGTGTTTTTAGCGAGATCCGAAGTTCACACAAAATGGGGACCCTAGTTTATTTTTGTTTCACCGCCGTGTCAGCTAGGGTCTCTCGTCTCACCACGAATGAAATGACTAACTTCGGGGAACTTCAATGGTACAACCAGCCCAGTGAACGAAGAGGAGATTCTTCGATGTCGGGGACTTACGGAGGTCCCAGTGGAGGAGATTCTAGTCCGTTGAGAGGAATTCTCAAACGGAGAGTCCTTCCTTCACCGGGAAAGGGTGATCCTAAAAAAAACAAAAAAAGGATAGAAAAGAGGGATGGATGCATGCAATGAAATGCTGACAGAGATATGGAGTGGGAAAACAACAGAAATAACAGACATATAATAAACAAACAACCAATCAAAACTGACGGTGCTGCCGTGAGCACAACGGGGGCGCGCGCGGCCGCCAAGGTGGAGAGGCACGGATGGTGCCGAACTTGCAAGGGTAGCCGAAAGGAAGCAGTAGATGTCCCACCGTGATCGCCAATCTGTGAGCGACGTCACGCGGTTCGGGGTGTGAAGAGGACGCGGAGCGCGCGGGCTCCTTCTTTTTGTTTGCTGCAACACAGAAATAAGAGAAAAGAGAAGGGGCCACCACGGGAGATTGCTCCGGCGGGGCGAGCGTGACAAATGTGATATAGCAAGATATGGGGTTAAACGGCCATAGCGGGAAGTGACTCGCCGCGACCTCGGGGGACGGGAATGGTGCAAAAATTAAATAGCAGGAATTGAAACGGCCATTGGGGAAGTGACTCGCCGCGGCCTCGAGAATATGAGCAGATAAGAAGATAGCAGAATATAAAGAGAATATAAAGAGCGGGAATTTAAACGGCCATTGGGGAAGTGACTCGCCGCGGCCTCGAGAATATGAATAGATAAGAATATGACAGAATATAAAGAGAATTTAAATGGTCATTGGGGAAGTGACTCGCCGCGGCCTCGAGAACATGAATAGATAAGAATATAACATATAAGAACAGGAATTTAAACGGCCATTGGGGAAGTGACTCGTCGCGGCCTCGAGCATATGAGCAGAATATAACAGAATATAAAGAGAATATAAGAACGGAAATTTAAACGGCCATTGGGGAAGTGACTCACCGCGGCCTCGAGAACAAGATGCGATCGCCAGGGGCCGAAAGACCCCAAAATGAAGAAAGTGATCGCGCCTACCTCAAGAGCGGGAGATGGCGGGTTGCTTCTTCCTCCCCCTTCGGCCGACCGACGGAGAGGGCTTTCCTTGGGTACCCTTGCAAAACAACGACAAACAAGTAACGAGTGGAGTAGAAAGATGAAGGTGTAGTATTCAAATCCTTGCGATAAAAAAAAATAACGAAATGATGGTAAGACACACACCTGGTTGGTGTTGTCTTTTAAACCCCTCTCGGACTCGAGTAGGAGGAAAATGAGATGATGGATGCAAGAAGTATATAAGAAGAGGCGCCCTTATGAAGGGGGATAGATGATGCGAGATGATGAATGCAAAAGAACTAGGAAGAAAAGGAAAGGATTGGCTTATTGGATGTGCCGATGGTGAAATCCGGCGGAGCTCCAACAGCGTAGGGATGGCGTGGAAGCGCGGTGGATGAAGACGACCCTCCTCTCGCGAGCGTGGGCACCCGAGAAGCCGGCAGAACCTCCACCTACAAAAGACCCCACAGGTTAGAAAATGACTCCGGTAGCCTCTGGGCTCCGGCAGCCTATCGGATCTCTTCGAAGCTCCCCCAGAACTGAGGGGGTGGGCCTCTATTTATAGGGCTCCGGAGGGTGGAGGCGTCCAGGACCCTGGACACCTCCATCAGGGCCGAACTAATATTTTATTCTATTTTTATTAATTTTTTCGGAATATTTTTGTGGAGGCGTCCAGGGCCCCGGACGCCCCTAACAGGTCCACCGAACACCACCGACGGCCGCACGCGGTTTGACACAACGCGTGGTTTTGTTAGCGGCGCCTCGTGATTTTGAAATGGGCGCGTCCAGAGGGCTGGACGTCTCTATAATTTAGATTTTTTCACACACGGGCGGCGCCCGTGAGGAAGTTGATGGAGGCGTCCAGGGGCCTGGACGCCTCCATTAATATATTATTTTTATTTTTGTTTTATCTTTTTATGCCAAAGCTGGCATTATATTATTTTTTTATTTTTGTTGTTATGGAGGCGTCCAGGGGCCTGGACGCCTCCATTAATATATTAATTTTTTTATTTTATTTTGTCTTTTTATGCCAACTGGCATATATATATATATATATATATATATATATTTGTTTTTATGGAGGCGTCCAGGGGCCTGGACGCCTCCATTAATATATTTTATTTGTGTTTTGGGTTTTGAAAAATAAAAATAAAATAAATTAAGAGAATGGGGGCGTCCAGGGGCCTGGACGCCCCCATCAAGACCCACCCGGGTCCTCGGACAAGCGTTGGTGGCCGCCCGGCAGACACCCTTCTTGGTTCCGGAACCTCCTGATGCGTCTGACTGGTGTTGATGCCGTCCGAATGCCGTGACGAGACGATTCCGGATGCCGAAAAGGGCGGAAGAAGACTCAAGAAAAAGGAAGCACTCGAGCGATTCAAAATGCGTAAGCCGTTGCGGGGTGTTGTATAGTAATATGAGACTTTCTCGGGAGACGTCAGGAATGGCGTGTCTACAGGTATGGGCACTATGAATTTGTTGTTATGCCTTTTGGACTAACAAATGCCCCTGCTGCCTTTATGCAGTTGATGAATAGTATATTCAGGCCTCATCTAGATCAATTCATAGTGGTTTTTATTGATGATATACTGATCTATTCAAAGACCAAGGAAGAGCATGAGGAGCATTTGAGAATAGCATTACAAATATTGAGGATAAATCAGTTATATGCAAAGCTCAGCAAATGTGAATTTTGGTTAGGATAAGTAGCTTTCTTGGGGCATGTTATATCAAAAGACGGTTTATCCGTAGATCCATCAAAGGTTGAAGCTGTAAGGAATTGGGAAAGACCAACCAATGCTAGCGAGATCCGTAGTTTCTTGGGTCTTGCGGGCTACTATCGGCGATTCATCAAGGATTTCTCCAAGATAGTCGTACCACTCACTAGGCTAACTCGCAAGGAGATACGTTATGAATGGAGTGGAGAATGTGAAAGAAGCTTCCAAGCTCTCAAAGATCATCTAACTACTGTCCCGGTTTTAGCTTTACCAATTGAAGGCGAGAGATTCGAAATATACACCGATGCATCTGGCATTGGCCTCAGATGTGTTTTAATGCAACAAGGGAAGGTTATAGCCTACTCTTCTCGCCAATTAAAGAAGCACGAGGAGAACTACCCAGTTCATGATTTAGAATTGGTTGTGGTAGTATTTGCACTGAAAATATGGAGACATTATCTGTACGGAGTGCAGTTTATTGTATACTATGACCATAAAAGTCTTAAGTATCTCTTCTCTCAGAAGGAAATGAATATGAGGCAAAGACGTTGGCTAGAATATCTTAAGGACTTCGACTTCACTATACAATATCATCCTGGAAAGGGTAATCCTGTAGCCGATGCCCTCAGTCGAAAGCTGAGAGCACTACTAGCCGATTGTATGATTCAGGAGTGGAAGTTGCTAGAACAATTCTCTAGACTTAATATAAGCATGGACAAGGACAGTAGGTGTGTCACCTTATCCCATATGAGCATACAGCCAGACTTGCTATCCGAAATACAAGGACTTCAAGGTAGTGACCCCGTACTAGTGGAAATCAAGGGCAAAATGAAAGAACAACCTGATTTCAAAATAGCACCAGATGGAAGATTGATGTTCAGAAATAAAACATGTATACCGAATTGCCCAGAGCTAAAGAAGAAAATCTTAGATGAAGCTCACAGATCAAGGTACACGATTCATCCTGGATCAACTAAGATGTATCAAGATTTGAAAAGGACCTTTTGGTGGCCCAATATAAAAAGAGAAATAGCGGATTTTGTGTCTCGCTGTCTCACATGTCAACAAGTCAAAGTAGAACATCAAAAACTTGCCGGTAAGCTACATGCTCTAGATATTCCCAAGTGGAAGTGGGAGGATATCGGTATGGACTTCATTATGGGTCTGTCCAAATCAAAGGGAGGATATGACGGAATATGGGTTATCATCGACCGATTGACCAAATCGGCACACTTCTTGCCAATCAAGAGTCGATGGTCAGTTGATGTTCTTGCTGCATTATACCTTAAAGAGATAGTCAGGTTACATGGAGTACCTGTCTCAATCGTGTCTGACAGAGACCCCCGTTTTACTTCTCAATTTTGGAAGGGTTTACAACATTCACTGGGGACGAGACTTAACTTTAGTAAAGTTTTTCATCCTCAAACGGATGGTCAGACCGAGAGAACTAATCAGGTGGTTGAAGATATGCTCAGAGCTTGCATCATTGATTTTGGTGGAAGCTGGCATGATCACTTGCCTTTGGTTGAATTTGCATACAATAACAGCTATCAGGCAAGTATACAAATGGCACCTTTCGAAGCTTTATACGGAAGGAGTTGCCGATCGCCTTTGTGCTGGGAAGAGGTTGGCGAAAAATAACTATTAGGTCCAGACATGGTAAGGGATACCACTGAAAAGATTCAGTTGATTAGAGAAAGACTTCACGTTGCTCAGTCTAGGCAGAAGGCTTATGCCGATACACGAAGAAGAGATCTCGAATTC
This sequence comes from Amorphophallus konjac, assembly GCA_022559845.1. Taxonomy (NCBI): domain Eukaryota; kingdom Viridiplantae; phylum Streptophyta; class Magnoliopsida; order Alismatales; family Araceae; genus Amorphophallus; species Amorphophallus konjac. The sequence continues at coordinate 468,444,177 of CM040121.1, forward strand.
CAAGTGGGAGATCACGTATTTCTCAAGATATCACCTGGACGTGGAATAAGGAGATTTGGTGTTAAGGGCAAGCTTACATCAAGGTTTATCGGACCTTTTGAGATACTAGAAAGAGTTGGCGAGGTTTCTTACCGCGTCGCTTTACCTCCTCAATTGTCCGAAGTTCATAATGTATTCCACATATCAATGTTGAAGAAATATGTGCATGATCCTGTAGACACGCCAAAATTGACATTACTTTGAGTATTTCTCATATTGCCTTGTAATGCCCCATTTGACCCTCAAATTAGCTTATTTGAGTGTTTTTTCCATTTTTTCATGGATTTTCTCCCCTTTCCCTTTTTTTAAAATTAACGCCCTAGAGAGGGGCGTGTTTTTAAAACGCGGCCTGATCCAGGGCGTGTCTCCCGATTTTATCTATTTCTCCCCATTTTACCTATTTTATAAATTCGTGACCTGGTGAATGGCGTGTTTTAAAACACGACCTGACCTGGGGCGTTTCTTGATGAAAGGACGTCCTGAGGTGAGGGCGTCAATTCCCGGCATTATCCAATTTTGAAAAAAGAATAAATGTTTGAAAAATGTTAATCAACGCCCTTCTTGGGGGCGTGTTTTAATTAACGCCTCTCCCGGAGGCGTGTTTCAGAATTTCCAAATAAAAGAAATATTTATTTCCAAAATTGATCTGGGAGTTGACGCCCTTGGCCATGTCGTGTTTTGAATTAACGCCCTATGGTAGGTCGTCAATTCTTGAATTGACGCCCTGACCAAGGGCGTGTTTTATCTTCTGTCTTCGCAGCCCTTTCCCCAGAGAGTCTTTGCTTCGTTAGACACCTTCCTTGATTGGGGACTGGAGTCTTGCCTCCGTAGGGCTCTTGCCATTCTTATCTTCTCCTATATTTGATCTATTCTATTTAATAGAGCCGGTGGCTCTAGTAATCGGATTGGATCCCCTTCTTTCCGGCCCTCTGCTGCTTTTCCTTCTTCATCTGTTTTTTTTTCTTTTTACAGGGAACGGCTGTTGCTGTTGGTGGCTAAAGGAGAAGCTCCTCTTACGATCACCTCTTCATCCAACCGAGACTCCTCCCCATCGAGCATTCAAGCCAAAGCACAGGCTCCCTTTGTTTTATTTATATTATTCCTCTTTTGTTTTAATATCATCGGTTCACATATTCGTACATGCATCATTCATCTCCTATTGACTTTTTCTTCTCAACTACGTTGAGTACTCCCCACAGTGCACTCTTGCACATCCTTTTCTTTTTCATATCATCATCATATATTCCCACCCTTTTTGCATAGGGGTTTAAGGGTCACCACCCTTAAGGTGTGTTTTTCACCATATTTTCATGCTCATATCTTTACATATAGAATTTGATGCTACACACCATGTTCTAATTCAATTCTTTTGTGATGTTTGTTTTTTTTACAAGGGTAATAAATTGGAGAACTCTCTTCATCGGCCGGCCGATTTGAAGAGAAAGGAAGCACTCACATCCCCGCATCTTTTGAGGTACTTTTCGCGATCATTCCTCCCATGTTCTTATTTATTATATTTTTGAGACCCAGCGTCTCTGGCGATCACACGCTCCCCTTGTGCACCTCGTGCATATATCTTCCTCCATATTGATGATTATTGCATGTCTTTTCTTTGATATTTTTCTTAAGTGGATTATTCCAAATTAGAGATCTACAAATTGGCGATCACGGTGGGACACTTTGTGTTCTTTGTTTATTACCCTTTCCCCTTAGGCACCCGCGTGTGCCGTCTCCCCTATTGCACCCTCGGTGCGTCTCCTTTTGTGCCCCTCGGGCACCCTCCATTGGCTTTGCACTCTTCCCTAAGTGATTTGCCAGTTTGTTATTTTTTTTTCTTTAGAATTTCTACTTATTCCAAATCTTTGATGAGCATGCTGTTATCTTAATATCCATATTGTTGATTGTCTGCTGTGACTGTGAGTGCTTGATACTGTCGGCCGTGAAGGTTTTCTGGAAGAAAGGTAATTAGCGCCTCTGACAGAGGCGTGTTTTAAGTTAACGCCCTAACTCGGGGCGTCTTATTCCAGTGTAACGACCTCTGGCAGGGCGTCTTCGAGCATATCTCCTGATTTCTTCCGTTATTTTACGCTGTCTGTGAATTCACGCCCTGATCCAGGGCGTCCTTTACTTGATTAGCGCCCCAAATCAGGGCGTGTCTTGTGAATTTGACGCCCGCTAGAAAGGGCGTCCTTTTATTGATAGCGCCTCACCCTAAGGCACTTTTTACCCTGCCCCTGGGCCCCTCACGTTGATTCACGACAGTTACACTGTCGTGTCTTTGGTTAGTAGCGCCCCCTTCCAGGGCGTGTTTTTTTTACTGTGGGTTTCCAGAACCCTCCCGGCTGTGGTTTTTCATGATATTTCATACTTATCTTTGTTGATTGATCATATTATTGTGGTTGGCCTGTTTACCCTGCTGCATTCACATTTACATTTGGTTTGGGAGACCTCCTCTCTCCTCACTAGGATTCCACATACCCTCTTGGAATCGGGACGACCCTCCATTGAGCATTCCGTCTCTTTGGACCGGAAATCCCTTTTCCAAGCCTCCGTAAGTCCCCGCACCCGTGGATTCCCTCACGGACGCCGGGCAGGTTGTACCCTTTGAAGTCCCGAATTAGTTGGCCTAAATGTGGTGAGAGAGGGTTCCTAGTTGGCATTGGAGTTCAAACCATATTGAAACTAGGTTTCCCCCCCTTTTGTGTGAATCATTCAAAACTTTGATAAAATCATTAATTCACCAAGGTTAAAACAAATCAAATCAAGGTAACCATCTCTTTTGTGTGCTTCTTTGCATATTATTTTGAACTTTGATTGCATGATGGCTTACTATAAACAAGATAACATGTTTAATTCAATTCATGAGGATGCACAACCTAGCACTTCTTATAATCCTCACTTTCAACATGTTCAAAATTCTCACCATACTTTCAAAGGACCACGTCCTCACTCTTATGGTGTTGCCCGACCCTTGGGCAATGTCCAATCCAATGGTCCTTCAACTCAATTTCGAGCCACTATTCCCATTAAGCCCTCTCGTCCCAATGATGAGAAGGTCTCCCAGATTTTGCATGCATTAGATCATCTTACCCCTCAACAGATCCAAGCCCTTAAGGCCGCCGTTGAGGGTACATCTCATGCATCTCCCTCCAATCCTACACGGGTGGCCCATCACCCACCTCCCTCTTCTATTCATATTCCTAATCGGGTAGCCCATTACCCATCTCCTTCTATTCACACTCCTCCTCGGGTGGTCCGACACCCGCCTCCTTCTATTCCTCCTTCATCACGGCCCCGAGGCCCATTTACTCCCTGCAATCCGGCCCGTCCGGGTTCTTTTACGGGTCATCCCGTCAACTCCCCTCCACGGCATTTTTATGCTACCCCTCCTCCTTCAAGGCCCTGCCAACCCTCGGTTGTTCAAGTCACACCCCTCAAACAATCTCTGCTTGATAAGATTACTTTGATGGAGGAACAAATAAAGAGGGTCACGGCTCCTCCTACTCCAGTCAATCCTCTCCATGCCGCTTTGGACGAGATTACAAAGATGGAGAGAGAATGGAAAGACAGGAGGGATGATTACGGCGTCGACAGCTCAAGCAAGCAGGAGCCGGCATTTGAAGAATCCAAGGCAGTGTACGATGATGATGAAGCTCCGTAGGCACCCCTTCCGAGTTTCCTTAACTTTCCGCTTTCCCCATTTTCATTCGATGAACCCCCTGCTCAGGATGAAACCATCCCTGATCCAACCCCTATTTATGAGACTAATTGGTGTTACGATGATGGGTCGATACTTCAATCACCCACACCGGCACATTGTAAGTCTCCTCCTATCCTTGACACCGCACACATTACACTTCCTCCAGTTACACCATTAACCTCCGCAACACTGGCCTCCCCCAAGCCTTCCACTATTAAACCTCCACCCGTTAAGCCATCTACCTCCACACCATTAGCCTCCATCGAACCCATCATTGAACCTTCCCCAATTAACCTCCCATTACCGCCACCTCGGCCTTCCATTATCCCTTTAAAACCCACTTTGCCTATTCCACCATTTAACCCTTTACCCTTACCCATGGCTAATCCTGAGCAGGATCCACCCCTTTTTGCACCCGAGCCAATCCCAACTGCTTCCGAGCAAAGGGAGAAACTCGACGTGTTTGAACCCCCGCTTACGCTCACCCATTTGCCAACGCTTTCCATCATGCCTCCACCATTCATGGAGCCTTCCGCCTCCGCTTCACCTCCCCTTACTACTCGGAATGGGGGGCCTTCTACAAGCACAGGTGCCGAGGACGATCAAGAGCCGGGCAGCAAGGATTTGGCCGCGCCATTCAAGATTCAAGAATTCATTTGCCGGATGCCAATCCGGGTTATTGTGCCAAGCACGGTCGAAGAAGCCAAGTCGCCGCCATGCCAAGCATTGATGCTGTGTAAGGGCCGGGCAGGGCACCCTTTGTTCCAATTTCCAAATTTTGAATCTTTGGGCAACATAATGCTTCCGAGCCCAACTTTCCAACTCCCTCACACCATTACTTTGCACTCTCCAAGGGAGTTGACATTCACCATTGAAGCTTCGGCAGGGGCTATTTTTCATACACTTTCACTGCCGTGGAGGGGCAGTTATCTTAATGCTAAGGGGCCATCCCTTATTTGTTCCACTTTCTATTCATCCATCTCTATCACTTTTTCTTCATGGGCCATTCCCAGGGTTAGGAGGAGGATCTCATCCTCTCGCCCTTCACATTCTTCATATTCTTTGCATTTCATGCATTCATCGCATCCATCCCATTGCATGCATTTGCACCTCCTGCTTCCCGGGTTTCCAAACCCGTATCTTCCCCGCCTTCCGGCACCTCCGGATATTCCGCACTTCCCATCTTATTCATCTTCATCTTTTTATCCACTATCCCTGGGGCATCGCGTCCCTTTTCCTGCTATCTCCCTGGAACCTCCAGGAATTTTATCCCTCCTCTTTGGGCATCTCGCCCTTTCTGATTCTATCCCTCCGGAACCTCCGGACTTTCCCTTTGGGCACGACGCCCCTTTCCACCTTTTTCATTTTCCTCCTCCGGAACCTCCGGACCTTTCTCTCGGGCATCGCGCCCCTTTCCACCTTCCTCCTCCGGAACCTCCGGATTTTCCCCTTGGGCATCGCGCCCCTTCTCATTTGCTACCTCCGGAACCTCCGATTTTCCTCCTGATCCTCCTTCATTCCTCTCTCTTGGGTATCGCGCCCCTTTCTATATTCTTCCTCCGGAACCTCCGGATTCTCCACCTGATTGTCTCCATCTTTTCCCCGGGTATCGCGTCCCTCGGCATTTGCTTCCTCCGGAACCTCCGGACCCTCCATCTTTCTTCCGATTCATCTTTCTAATCTTCCTGAACATCACATCCTTCATTTTTTTCTTCCTTTTCCATCATCTTTTTCCCTATTTCGTCTCAGGGCATCGCGTCCCTTCTTTTGTCATCCCTCCGGAACCTCCGGATGATTTCTCCTCTCATGATTCTCCTCTGCCTCCGGACCCTCCGGATCCGCCTCTTTCTATCTACCAATTTCTTCTTCTAATTCCTCCTGATTCTGGGTCCGACCCAACTTCTTCCACATCCACTGCCTTGGGCAGCTGCCCTTTCTCCCATTGCTTCCGAGGCTTTAGTCCTCACCCCTCTTCTTGATTTTCCGCTTCTTCTGTAGACTGTTCCATGTGATCAGGGTCTCCGCGCCTTAGTGAGGGAGTTCTAGCCCTCGCCTCTTTTCCTTTTCTCCTTATTCGTCTGAGTCTGGTCTTGGCACCACTCCTTCTTGTTAAGCCACTTTCAATCCTTTGCTTCCAATCCTTTACCTGCCTAAGAGGACTATCCCACGATGATCAACCTCTCGCGGCAGCTGCTTTAACAAAGGTTGCAAGGTAACATATTGGCGTAAGTATGCATTCATATGATATCATTTCCTCATTACTTCACGCATGATTTTCAAAATCAAGTGCTTCTTAACAAGATTAAGAGTGGTGTTTTAGACTTTTATCTTAGGCTTTTGTTTAATTAAATCATTCTCAAAAGAGTCTTTTAGGCTTGTTTTTGCAGCACCTGTGGTTATAAAAATCCCGCGCTGGGAATTCAACGTTCTCTCCCTGCTTGTTAAGAGCAAACCTTAGCTGGGCACCTCACACACTTCACGGCGTCCTTAGCCGGCTCCTTTGGTTAAACACCGTTGCTACCTTGGCCATGCCATGAGTATATCTGGAAGTCTTTTCTCTTCTTTACTCGGCCACGTCAGGGGCAAGAGGTTGACGAATGAGATGACCAACCTCGGTACTCCTCAATACGAGAGGAGTCTCAAATAGGGGCAGTCTTGACCCAGACTAAATATGAATTTCATTATATACATCTCGCCAAAAGGGGCTTTGATGAAAATCAAGTCAGAATTTTGATAAATATGAATTATGGCATGACAAGAGTGGCAAAGTCCCCGCAGGGAAAATCCTGGTCGTATGCATGTCAAGGGTCTAAAAATCAAAGGCACAAAGCCCCGGCACAACAGACTACCTCTTTGAAGGGAACACCTTGGAAGGAATTCAAGTCCCGATATCTCCCATCCTGCACAAAGCTTGTCACAATTGTTCTTCTCTTTTCCCTTTAAGACCGAATGTTTCTCGGGTATGGCCTTGGTAGGGGCACCGTTGATCAAAGACGGTCGGTTATAGGATGCCACTTTCAATGCACGTCCAGCTTTGGGCAGTTTTAGCGAAAAGGAAGAACAAGGACCCCTAGCCAGTGGTTCAAAATAACCCTTTGATGCTGCATTAACAATGTCTAAGCCAAAATCCAAAAAAAATTGAATATTTCCCGATCAAAATCCCAACAAAAATTCAAAATATTTTCCAAAAATGTCCATAAAAATTCAAATATTTTCAAAACTCATAAAAATTTGCATATTCCAAAACTCATAAAAATTTGCATATTTCCAAAATCCAAAAATTTGCATTGTATTTTCTGATGGTGTTTTGCAGGAACAACTTTACAAAAACCAAAAGCACGGGATGGGTCCTCTCTCCACCTATTGCTATCAATCTATTGATTCTTCCCAATATTCTCATGACATGCCACCCAGGGGCATCATCTCCCTATATCATTCTGATTATCATATCTCATGATTATTCATCTCCAAATCTTTCAATCAACTTCTGCTCGTTTCATCTGATTACTTCGCCGATGGGCATTATCAGATCCTGATTATTTAACTCCAAAACTTGATTAGCCAGATTGTCATCCTCATGACAAACAACAAATAATAATGCTTTGCTATGCCATGATTTGACTTATGCTGTTCATGATATATGCGATGATTGGTTGCTTTGATTCATGCTATGCATGCTATGATTAAATGCCTTATTCATTGCTTGTTATATCTTGGCTAATGAATTTTTGAGCGCAGGAAGAGGCTCTTGGTCCCGCCGACAGGGCATCATCACTCAAAGGCCCACGGTGCTTGCAGCTCATTTCTCAGTTCCCATGCTCATTGCCCCACCATCTCCTGTATGCATTTTACTATAGGTTACATATGCTACTAGATTATATCAAGGACCTTGTGGCTTTGGTAAATTTGGAATTTGAGTTCCCCTTCATCAAAAACGATGACAATTCCAGAGAAGTCTTAGTCACACGGATAGGCCGTTGAGCCGTCCAAGACTGGGGACGATGGTTCCCTTTTTACGAGTTGGTGCGTGGATAAACGGGCTTCGGCTTAGTATCAGTTCGCAGAATTGGTTTCTTAACCCAGTCTGGGCAGTTTAACAATATTATCTTGATTATATTATATTTTCATTTGTTATTTTCCCTTTAGCCCAGCATGCATTCATATAGGACTTTGAATTAACATTAGAAAATCATTCTGATAAGCTGATGTTGAGAGTTGAATTGATCTTAATCTTTCTCGATATGAGATTTTCATTGTCGAATTGGATCCTCAGTTCGTTTTATCGCTGTTTTGGGTCTTTTCTCGAGAGCTCCTTGTTTGGATTTTCATCATCTTATTTTATATTCTTTCCTTTGATCCACCTTGGCTGCAGCACGTCCACATTGGCTGGTAACCGCTCCCCAATGGTGAAATCTACAGGTTTGTGACCTGGGGTACTTCCACCGCGCTGGAAGTTGATCATTTTATTTTATCTCCTTCGTGCACCGCGTGCACATCTCCCCTTTTATCCAAACATTGTTGATTTCGTTGGATTTCCCGAGATTTGCTTCATCTCGAGCTTTTGATTTCATTTCTTATCAAGTGATGTTGATTGCGTGTCTCATCACACCTTGGCATCTACTTTTCAGTTTGCTACGCTCCCTTGTAAAGCAGACGCCAAGGCGGGACAGCTGTAGACACGCCAAAATTGACATTACTTTGAGTATTTCTCATATTGCCTTGTAATGCCCCATTTGACCCTCAAATTAGCTTATTTGAGTGTTTTTTCCATTTTTTCATGGATTTTCTCCCCTTTCCCTTTTTTTAAAATTAACGCCCTGGAGAGGGGCGTGTTTTTAAAACGCGGCCTGATCCAGGCGTGTCTCCCGATTTTATCTATTTCTCCCCATTTTACCTATTTTATAAATTCGTGACCTGGTGAAGGGCGTGTTTTAAAACACGACCTGACCTGGGGCGTTTCTTGATGAAAGGACGCCCTGAGGTGAGGGCGTCAATTCCCGGCATTATCCAATTTTTGAAAAAGAATAAATGTTTGAAAAATGTTAATCAACGCCCTTCTTGGGGGCGTGTTTTAATTAACGCCTCTCCCAGAGGCGTGTTTCAGAATTTCCAAATAAAAGAAATATTTATTTCCAAAATTGATCTGGGAGTTGACGCCCTTGGCCATGTCGTGTTTTGAATTAACGCCCTATGGTAGGTCGTCAATTCTTGAATTGACGCCCTGACCAAGGGCGTGTTTCATCTTCTGTCTTCGCAGCCCTTTCCCCAGAGAGTCCTTGCTTCGTTAGACACCTTCCTTGATTGGGGACTGGAGTCTTGCCTCCGTAGGGCTCTTGCCATTCTTATCTTCTCCTATATTTGATCTATTCTATTTAATAGAGCCGGTGGCTCTGTTAATCGGATTGGATCCCCTTCTTTCCGGCCCTCTGCTGCTTTTCCTTCTTCATCTGTTTTTTTTTTCTTTTTACAGGGAACGGCTGTTGCTGTTGGTGGCTAAAGGAGAAGCTCCTCTTACGATCACCTCTTCATCCAACCGAGACTCCTCCCCATCGAGCATTCAAGCCAAAGCACAGGCTCCCTTTGTTTTATTTATATTATTCCTCTTTTGTTTTAATATCATCGGTTCACATATTCGTACATGCATCATTCATCTCCTATTGACTTTTTCTTCTCAACTACGTTGAGTACTCCCCACAGTGCACTCTTGCACATCCTTTTCTTTTTCATATCATCATCATATATTCCCACCCTTTTTGCATAGGGGTTTAAGGGTCACCACCCTTAAGGTGTGTTTTTCACCATATTTTAATGCTCATATCTTTACATATAGAATTTGATGCTACACACCATGTTCTAATTCAATTCTTTTGTGATGTTTGTTTTTTTTACAAGGGTAATAAATTGGAGAACTCTCTTCATCGGCCGGCCGATTTGAAGAGAAAGGAAGCACTCACATCCCCGCATCTTTTGAGGTACTTTTCGCGATCATTCCTCCCATGTTCTTATTGATTATATTTTTGAGACCCAGCATCTCTGGCGATCACACGCTCCCCTTGTGCACCTCGTGCATATATCTTCCTCCATATTGATGATTATTGCATGTCTTTTCTTTGATATTTTTCTTAAGTGGATTATTCCAAATTAGAGATCTACAGATCCGTCACATATCATTGATCATGGAGACCTGGTGATTCAAAGGGATCTCACTTATGAGCAAAGGCCTATGAAGATCCTCGATCGTGAGGTACGAACCCTAAGGAATAAGGTTATTCCAATGGTTAAGGTGCAATGGAGTAAATGTTCAGAACACGAAGCCACATGGGAGACCGAGGGATCTATGAGGAAACGATTCCCAGACTTATTCTAAAAAGGTATATATTCTACACTCTCCACGTTTATATGTGATGGAATTTGGGGACCAAATTCTTTTAAGTGGGGGAGGGTGTAGCAACCCTGGTAAAATAAAAGGAAGATTTTAAGAAAAATTAAGTAAGTAAATGATAAGAACCAAAATGAATAAATAATAAGTCAAATGTAAATAACGCCTCTCAACAAGGCACGATTTAAATAAGAAATGCCTTCATCTGAGGTGTTAATTCAAAAAGTGACGCCTATACCAAAGGTCGTCAAATTTCAAAACGGCCAAAACGAATAAAAGGAAAGAGAAAGAAACGCCCTCTTCTTGGGCGCGAATTACAAAAGAAACAGTACAGGTCAAGACGTCAATTAAAATGCACGCCCTAACCTAAGGCGTTAATTGCAATTGTGTTCCATTCGAACCAGGAGACTATCTAGGGTAAGTTTTAGGATTTGCTACGTGTTCGATTGACTATGGTAAGGACTCTATCAAGGAAACTAGAGTTCTAATCAAATTCTAACCCTAAGGGATTCCTGAAACCCTATAAATACCCCTGTCAGTCGAACCTATTAGCTATTTTGGTCAAAGGCGTTCTGTTGCTGTCTCGTACGTGAAGAACAGGTGGTTCTTCTTCCTCTACCTTTCATCATGGATTATGAAGAATATTAATGTCCTTCATCTTCCTTGTGCAGGTTGTCTGCAACATCATCTTCTTCTTCTGTAGGTTGCCTGCAGCAAGTAGTAACTCTCTTGTTTAGCCGAAGAACGTGGGTTCTTCATCAACATCGTTTTCCCAGAAGACTCTGTTTAGAACAGAGTATCGTTTTCTCTTCACATCCTTCACGTATTTTCATCCAGATCATCATCAGGTAGATTTTCTCAAGAATTGTAGCTCAAACTTTTATATAATCATGTTGTTAACATATATTGATTCATGCATATGATTTCACTGAGTTTTCGAGATTTTCTGTGAAATTTTGGAAAGAGGCGACCCTCTCTAGGGCGCTAATTCAAGTTCTGACGACTGACAGAAGAGTCGTCAATTCCACATAATTAATAAATACCCATGTTTAAAATTTAAGATCTATGAAACCCTGAATCCAATTTAATGCATGATCATAAGTATTGAATCCTGATAATTTTCTTGCCTTGACCATGTACCTTGTTTCCTGAAAATTTATTATCCTGAAAGTTACACTGTTCATGTTAAATTCTGGAAAATAATGAATTAACGACCCTTAGTAGGTCGTCTTTTATGAAAGTGACGCCCCACCCCAGGGCACTAATTTAAATTAAAGACTTAGAATAAGTCGTTATTTCCCTGAAATATCTAGGAGTTATTAAAATTCTGAACAAGGTAATTAACGGCACAATGCATATCGTTTCTTTATGAAATAACGCCCCTGACTAAGGCGCGTTTTATTGAAAATACAGAATTAAGGAAAAATCTCAGCATAACAGAAGTATATGATGGACGACTGTTTCAGAAGTCGTCAAAATTGAAAAGACACGACCCAGTGAGGGGCGTTAATTTATTAAATAGTGACTTAGGTTAAGTCGTTGATTTCCTGTGTGATTATTTTATACTGCTTTCTGTGAACCGAGGGTTTCGTATATATATATATATCGGCACTATATTCCATTCCGTGAGTATAGTCCCATATTTCACGGTGATTTATCGCATTACCCACTAACTCTCGGTGACATACGAGCTCTCCATTGGACATTCCGTTCCTTTGGACTGGCAAGTTAGTCATTGGGACCTCCGTAAGTCTCCTCGTAGCCTTGGATTCCCTCAAGGCCGATTGAGCTGGTTGTACCATAAAAATCTATTACATTATTTTGCCATGTCACTCTATAGAAACATGATATACCGGCCCTCATGTTATGCTAAGTGGATATCATGAGAATATTCTTAATGGGATGAGGACATCATGCCATTAATATGCTGTTCATGTGGACCTCAATTCTATATAAAAAGAGTGACCATCTACATATGGGCACTTATTTGTTGTGGTACCCGGTTAGGGAACCAATTCCACCCAGTTTATCGACATGTCATGGTTTATATGCTTTGTGTGAATTTTATCGCCAATATGTCTTTACTCAAGGGCCTTGCCCTTGAATTCCATAAAAAAAAATCTTATCTTATCATCCTGTTAAAGCTTGTTCTTGAAACTCCTTATTGGCTATAAACTATCGTGGATGTCTAGATCTATCTTTAATGCTGTGCATATAAGGGCCCGATCTGGTCCTGGGAGGAGCACCCAAAAGTACTAGTGCCCATGGGAGTTGTAATGATCACGGTGTCTAGCATTGCACCGAAGTACTTTTTCTCTTGATCTTTGACATTCCACACTCTCTCTTTCTTGCGTGCGAGACTCGACTTGCGTGACTTTACTAGCATGGCCTAACACGGGCAAAGTACTTGCGTGAAATAGCCAATAATCTATAAAGTCTCTCATGAATATCTCTTGGTTAAGACTCGCTTGGAAGTTTTACACGACGTGTTATTCTATTGATTAGTTATTTCTACATGCATAGCCATATTACATTTACATGTGATAAATTGTAATCACTTAAACCCATTGCTAGTTCTTGAGATATAATTTCCTACTGAGCGTTTGCTCACTCAGTGTTTCCCTATTTTTCAGGTAAGTCCGACGACGAGACTCAATCGGACTGGGAAGGTCAAGAGTGAAAGAGATTAGAGCTTCTCAAAGCGTCAACTAGTCTTGTCTTTTCTATATTTTCTTGAGTCAATTTTGTACTTTTCTTGTTATTAAGTTTAGCATTTTCAAGGGATTGTAATAGAAATACTTTTGTGAAGGAATAAAAGGATTGGGTTATCTTTACTTTTGCGCATCTCTGATTTGGTGTCGAATACACTAATACTCTGATTGACATGATCGATATAAACTCGTCACGCGTCTCCGGGTATCTTCCGCGCTCGGGGCGTGACAACTAGGAACAGAGCCTACCAATACTTCTTTGTGCATTGGAGAGGACGTCCCGTGCCAGACGATGCCTTGATCACACGCGGAGAGCTCAAGCTTCGGGACCCTTACTCGACGGGGTCGAGTTCCTCCCACTCGGGGAGAATTGGTGCGGACACACGCCGCAATACGTGCCGGTGGACGAGGACACGCCGGGGCCCGGTTAACTCGCGGAGGGCGTGGATGCATCGGCCGAGCCATCATCTTTATTTCACATTTTTAGGCCATGTTGGGCCCTATTGTAGTCCATGTTGGACAATTGTGTTATTATATGTCAAATGGGCTAGGATAGCTAATGGGCTAGAGTAAATGGGTTTTATGCCTTAAATGGGCCAAAGGGGTTCAATGTGAACAAGTTAAGGGGTTTAGTGTGCTAGTGTGAATGGGAATAAAGGGAGGTGGGCTTGGTGGCTAGTGGAAAGGGGCGCCCCCCTTCTTGGTGCAAGAGGTAGGCAGCCACCTACCAAACTTGGACTCCCTTTCCCTTATTTTCAAAGTTAGGTGGCATCCTTGTCCCCCCTTGGTCTCCCCCTCTCCCCTTGGTCAAGGGGGCGCACCCCCTCTCCCTCCCCTCTCTTCCACGTAATTTCCAGCCCCCCTACCCCTTGCCATCCTCTATATAATGAGGTGTATAGTGTCATTTGTTGAGTTAATGAAGTTTTTATGAGAGAAGATTATGTTAAGAGAGTGATTCTCTTCCTCCTCTTGGGTGTAATGCCCTTGATCAAATCCTGTGATGGGATTCTTTTGGGCGTGTGACTCTCCCCTCTATCCTCCCTATCTTCTTCATATCTGGTTCTGGGAAAATTCTCAGTGAAGCTTCTACAAGTCAAAAAGATTTTGGCGGTGGTTTCGCGTCGATCGGAGCTCTGGATCGCTGGCAACAATTCTCCTCGTGAAGTCGGGCAAATCTGCCCGAGCCTGCAGTCCAGATCCTTAGTTTCCTGATCCTGAATTTCTCCAGATCTACTCCCAAGTTCTATGGATCTGATATCCTAATGGGTTTTAGGATTTTTTGTCCTATTCGCGTTGCCGCTAAGCTCGTGTCGTTCTGAGATCGGTGCTGTCCGTGGCGGAGATTCTCGTGAGACTGCGCTGACCACCCTGTACAGATCCGACCTAGAAGAAGAGACGACTTCCAAAAGCTACCCCGCCCTCCTCTTTGCCGATCTGACCAAACCCCTTGGTTAGATCCTTCCTCTAGACATCGCCAACGATATGCAATAAATGGCGCCTCATTCTGACGCCGGAAACCATTTTTTCAATAATTATTTATCTTCCTATGCAGTTCTGTGTGTGCCAAACCTGAGGCTGAGAACAGTCACTGCTACGTCAGATCTGGTAAGATCTGATCACCCCTGTCGGAGCAGAGAATCTTCATCCTGTCGCCGACGTTCTCCAACAAACGGAACCCCGATCGGACGTTGAATCTTGGCGTACCGGCCTCCACAAGTTTGCTATGCAGGGTGACCAGCGCGGGCAGAACCGGTCGGTGGCCGATCTTCGCCTTCCGGTCGACTTCGGCTCGTCTCCTCGCCTCCCTCGAGTGCTGCCCGTCAACCCGAGTCCCAGTAACCCTGAATTTGTGATTGTAACCTATTATCTCCCCGCGAGGAGTGGGCGAATATTTGTGGATTGTAACTATTCTTTTATTAGTGTGTATCGGGGTTGTCGGAATCGGCCGGAGTTTCTTCCCCATGCACTAGTCGTGGAGGTACGCGCGACGTTCCTTCCCTCCGACATTTGCTTTATTTAGTATGTTGTGCATGTACGATTAGGGCCCTAGCCAGTCACGAGTCACCGTATTTGTGAGAGTAAGAACCGTTCCTAAGCTTCAGTCGGGCACCGAGCTGGAATTGTATACCCTAGGCGATAGTGGTTCCTTAATCGTTGCGATCCCACGTTTCCCTCGCAAGGGACGATCGTCGGGCTAGAGTGAGTTGCTGTTGAGAGACGTCTCCACTCGGAGAACGCCACGGTGGTCAGCCGCTCGGCTTACCTTAGTGTGCTAGTGCTGGTCGCACTTTTAGTCGGTCGTACGTCTTAGTCCGGTCATGTCTTCCGTCCCGCATCAATTTGGATAGGCATTGTAAGTATGATATGTGATGTTTGTTTATTTGAGATAGGTGAAATTCATGCACCTATATATGCTTGATATCACCTAAGTTGAATAGTAACGCCTAAGTGAACAAGATAGGAGAAGTGTTTACACCTAAAAGATTTTTATCTTTATTAATAGGCGAAGTTGTTAGGATAGGTGAAACTTTCTTCAGCTATGGAGCCATGCATAGTTTTCAGGATAGACAAAGTGATTCTTCGTCTAAATGAATGAGATAGGTGAAATTTTTAGCGCCTATGAGATTATCGATATAGCGCCTATGTTTTAGCTCTTAATAATGAATTAGCGATCTTACGCCTAAGTTGGATATCTCCTAAGTGATAGGCGAAAGCTTTATGATAGGCGAAGAGGATAAGCAAATAGACACTTAAATGAGTTACAACACCTATGTGAATTTCGAATTGCCTAAGTTATAAAATAGACAGATGGATAGACGAAGTAGCACCTATGTTTTATTTGTCTTTTTCTTTTAGCGCCTATGTTGATCTCTAGCGCCTAAGTGAAATTTTGTTTTAACTATGTTACTAGATAGGCGGATTATTCGGTGCCTATAAAGTTTGAATTCCTTTTGCACCTTTGTTCTTTCCTACTCCTTCTAGATAAGGCCGATCATTTTAGAGTATTTTCTGCTATATTTGCTTTTCTTTTCTCATTTTCAAGTATTCCATTTATCAGTCATTTTTGATCTTTGTGTCATTACTGAGTAATTATGTTCCTTAGATATATCATTAGTGTTGTTATCATCAAAAGTATGAGAAATAATCTTTGGATCAACAATATGGGCATGCTTAGAAACATCAAACAAAATGTGGACGAGACAGGAAATGCGATCATGAGAAATTGGGTTGAATGTGGTCAGGGTTATGGTCGTAATCCAACAAGTCAGATAGAACGTAGTCTGGCTGGTGGATGTGCTCCAATCAGGATTGCTTGAACATGGTCTATCACTGGGCCGCCTTCAGGGTTAGAGAATGAACGTAGTCTCTGAGTCCATCTATCGTGTTTAGAATGTATAGAATAGATCCAAATAGAACCTTGTTCCATGGATCTAAAGGCCTGTCGAACCACATCTTACATCAATAGGACAAGATTCTAAAGGGTTTTCTTGATTTTTTTTTGGTTCAACTAGATAAGCGTCTATGTGGAAATTCATGGCTCGTAAAGACTTACAGAGGTTTTAGCGAAAAAATTTCGACAAGAGGAATACTCATTGGAGGGTCCTACCGTACGTTCACCAAGAAGGGATGTGCGAGAGAATCAGAAATCAAAATAGATGGTAGACACATGCAACCGGAGTGACATGATCTTTAACATGGCAATAATCACGTCAAATAATATAAAAAAACACCGATCATACAACAATTAAACAATTAAAGATCAAAGGCTATCATGGAATAGGTTACTCACATGTTACATCTTAGTCTTTTAAATAATGAAGGAATCTAAGTTTCAAGAAGATCAGAACATGCAGATGATATATGGCATAAAGGTGACATTAATGATAAGAGGGGTTCATAAAATCAAAGGAAAGAACTTTAAGAGATTTAATCATGGTTCAATATAAATTATCTAATCAATTAATTGTTCAAATGATATGCTTAATGAAGAACATGATTTTTGACACCAAAAATTTCAAATATATCATATTGAAAAAAAACTAGGGTTCAAGATAAACTTGTGTCAGAACACGATCGTGTCAGGTGATGTGTTTCTATTAGAACACAGTCATCGGATGCACCGTAATCATAAGGACGCGGTCTATCATGTGGTTGCATTCAGAACACGCTCCCTACGACGGATGTGATCTCAAATAGAAAGCCCGTTCTGACGAAAAAATATAAAAATGACAATACCTCATCGATAAATCTCAAAATCCATGCATAATAGTCAATAGAAATTGTGGAAACAAACATTAAAATGAACTAGACATGCAACTAAACTTATTTTGCTTGATCAATATAAGTTTAGTCAGAGAGAACACCTATCTTAAATCGGGCCAAGGAAGAAGGGGAAGAAGACGCAAAGAATGCAAGGAATGCCCAAATTACTCGATCCACTCCTCGAAGCACACCCCTCTCTCTCATCAATATCCTTCACTCACGATTAAGGCCGGCTAGAGGGGGTTTAGGGTTGTATATATATATATTTTAAGTCTGCTAGAGTCCTAATTTGGCCTATTGCTCTAGAGATAACATTCAACAGCTAATTTTTTATCTTTATCTAAAATTGCGGTGCCTGCTACAATCTAAATCTTAATTAGTCTAGGGTTTCAAAGAGAAGCTATCATCCTTTAATTGATAGGGTTTAATTCCATTTTAGGCCCATTCAACTCAATTTTAGTCCATACGCACCTAGAATTAGGGATTTGGGGCAACCTGATTTTTGGTGTTCATTTTACTATTTTTACTCCAATTAGGACTTTACACAAGCCCAATTTGCAATTGAATTATTATAAATTTTATTTTAGCTATCTAATTATTTATTTGATGACTTATAGAATTTTTCTTGCATTATTTGGAGATATATATATATTGATTGAGTTGCACATCTGCCCCCTTTAAAAAGAATTTGGTCTCAAAATTTACATGATATCCAAAAGATGAGAGGTTCCAAATTCACCTGAGAATAATTCTAGATATTGTTTTTTATCACCTCTTCTAATTCCCATGTAACCTCTTCTTATCTATACCTGCTCCATTGTAACCTTTTTCATGCCATTAGAACAATCTGTTCACACTACTTTGAGATGGTACCTCAATCACATCTATATCGAACAAATGCTACAGATCTTTTCGTTCCAAATCTCTTCCTATTTATATTTCATATCAATTGCCAAAACAATGCAAACTGGATGTGGATAATTATCCAAATCTCTTCGTATAAAGACCTCGTAACATTAATAATGAATGAATGCTATGGATATGAATATTACTTTTGTAGTATGAAGTTTCCCCAAGTAATGTTGAACTAATTTGGTTGCTATTGATGACATTATTTCACTATAAGTTACATGAAAATTTGGATGGCCGAGATTTAGAAAGTGAATCCAAAGGTCTATATTATTTAAATAAAAAATATAAGGCAGTGGGAATATTCTCTCCATTCCAATGTTATATATAATTAGATAGATATGTGCGTGCCAGTCCCCCCGCCAGTGGCGGGGTGGACATCCCCCCTCCCCCCTCATGCGCAGGTGGCAGGAGGGCACGGCTTCGAGCCGCTTTCCCCTCCCTCAAAAAATATAAAAAAAAAGATATGTGCGTGCCAAGGTGAAAGTACTCTAAGAAGTGATGACAACTGTACAAGACTTGGTGTGTGCGATCGAGGGGATTTAATCCATGAGAAGCCAGCTTCCAACCAACAGCTTTGTTTGTTTGTTGGCTTAATTAGCCATATCAATGTGTAACCCGATAAGAAGACTTAACGTCAAAATAAATGCTGATTTACTATTGACGACATTACTTTGTAATAAGGTACATGAAAACTTTGATGGCTGATGTTAAAAAAAAATCATCCGAAGGTTTACAATTTTTATAAGGAGATAGCACATGTCAGAAAAGTTATATTATTTTATTTAAAAATCATATATTAAACTCAGAGAGTGTGTCGAAGCAAGCATCTCTTCTTCTTCTTCTTCTTCTTCTTCTTCTTGAGACGTCTATTCATGAGAGTATTCCTATGGTCACCATAATTCTAAAACCATTTCATATAAAGATATTCTACTAATACATTTTGATGCATCCATAGTAGTTGTCTATTTAGAGACATGCTTGTGGTCAGTCATGCTTGTGGTCAGTCTTGGGAGTCAGTTTAGAAATCAACAAAATTGACCAAAAAAAAAGTCACAGTTGGATAAAGAGGGAAAAAAAGACCAAATTAGCTTCTTTTCATCGTCAACGTCGTCTTCTTTTTTTTTTCCCTGTCATGTCTCAAATCTGGTTTGGTCACACTGATTTTATCGAGTTAGGTCGAGTTAATCTAATTGGGCCGGGTTAACACAGTTTGACCCAATTTTAGGTCTTGGGTGATCTAGATATTATTTTAACCCGATTTTGAGACTGGATGACTAGTTGACAGGCCTAATCGGCCGGGCGAGGCTGGATTTTAAAACATAGCTATGAACAAACACCCCTTCTTCTTTTTTTGTCTCCCTTATTTATCAAGATGTTTGTCCATAGGAGTACTATGCGTTGTGTCATCGGTGGTACAGTAGCATTTAAGCCTATCTTATCTGTTCCTATTGAACCCCAGAGTGCTTTGCCTTTTTGAATCCCTAAACATACATCCAGCTTGACCCATAACGCATAACGGGCCTGATCAGCACTGAATCCCCTTCATGCCGTTAGAACGTTATGTTCACACCCACTGCTTTGAGATGGTACCTCGATCACATCCATATAAAATAAATGCTACAGCTCTTTCCAATCCAAACCTCTTCCTATTTATATTTCATATCATTGGCCAAGAAAATGCAATCTGGATGTGGATATCTATCCAAATCTTTTCCTATAAAAGACCTCGTAACATCAACGGTGAATAAATGCCATGGATATGAATATCATTTCTGTAGTATGAAGTTGCCCCCACATACTACATATAGGGAGGGCATGCACGGTGCAATGAGTTTGATTTGCTTGTTATCGATGGCTTTATTTCTCGTAATAAGTTACATGAAAATTTGGATGGCTAAGATTTGGAAAGTGAATCCAAGGGCCCACATTAATATTTAAATGAAACTAGAAGGCAATTGGAATATTCTCTCCATTCCATTGTTATATAATGAGATAGATGTGTATGTACCAAGTTGAATGTCCTCTAATAAGAAGTGATGACGACGGTGCAAGGCTTGCTGTGTGCGATCTTTGTCATGCTGTCTCAAATTGCTTGCGCTCAGGCTAGTGAGTATAAGCAAACATTTTTTTATTTTTTGGGTTCATATATATACTACCTATCTTATTTATCAAGATCATGCTATAGTTTGCTTGAGAATTCGTATGGCCATTTTTTCTGAAAGTAATATTCCATTTAGATGGATGGATCCAACATATATATATATATATATATATATATATATAAACGGTTGGGTTTAGACTCCTGATCAGAAGTTCTGTTGTGGTTTTTATAGATGGTAATGGATCAGAATCACCGGGGAGCGAGATGGATGTTCCGATTAGCTTGCAGGCACGTAAGATCATGTCGGGGACTACTGGGGATGCAAGCAAAATCAATATTACCTTCTGCGTTCCAAGGCGGTGCAGAGGAGGGACGTTAGATTGCTATTGCTGCTTGCATAAGAAAGGGCCCAATTGCCAGCTCACAAAGGAGGAGTGTGAGAAGGACTGCCTCCACAACGGCAGCGTTAACGTTGTTGTCAGGCGATCTCATGTATCGAAGGGAATGAATCCATGATCGATCGAGAAAGCTTGCTTCCAACCCACAGCTTTGTTTGTTTATTTGTTTGCTTGCTTGTTTAGCCATATCAACGTGAAACCCAATAAGAGGAGTTAAACATCGGAATAATTAAATGCCGATATCGAGTTTATGCTCTCTAAGTGTGCGTGTTATGTGTACGTAGTTGTTCAATGAGACAAGGAAGGGCATGTTGGATGATATAATTGTTGAATGGGGGTTGCAAAGGGAATGTAGAGCCGGAAAAGGAGTTTCTAATTATTATTTTTTTCTAAATATTTGTCATACTATTTGGTTGATTTTATTATTCTTAGGATATTCAAAAGTAAAATCTTTGTCCGATTTGTATCATGTATATATATTTTTTATAGATAGATGTATATCGATTGACAGTGTGTTCAAAGGATTGGTCATTGGGGATGGTAATACATCTAACATATTCTAGTCATTCATGACAACGATTTCTCGATCGAGACTTTTGTATCACCAAAAGGATTAAACCTTATACTGGGCTGACTACATAAAACATAAGCAAGTTTAAAGTGAATCTTTTGATCCCATGATTTCATGACGGACATCTCCCGTATTGGAAACCTCGACTTGAATGGGATTCAGCGCTAGTGAGGCCCATTATGTGTCATCGATCAAGTTGGACGTCTCATTAGACTTTTGATAAACTCGTAGCGCTACGTGGCACAATAAGAATATATAGTTTAACAAAGAAAAATGCTGCGTTACCACTGACAATATTAATTGTTAAGAAGTTACTAAAAAATCTTGATAGTTGATATTTAAATGGTGAATCCAAATTAAGGCGAATTCACCCATCATGTAGGGAAATGCTGCTTTGATCTGTAATAATATAGAAAAATATCATGCAGCCTCATATTAGGTCTCTAGGCGAATTCACCCATCATGTAAGGAAATGCTGCTTTGATCTGTAATAATATAGAAAAATATCATGCAGCCTTATATTAGGTCTCTCTCTCTCTCTCTCTCTCTCTCTCTCTCTCTCTCTCTCTCTCTCTCTCTCTCTCTCTCTCTCTCTCTCTCTCTCTCTCTCTCTCTCTCTCTCTCTGTGTGTGTGTGTGTGTGTGTGTGTGTGTGTGTATGTAACACCGCTTAACTACAGATGTGCAGATTCGAGAAACAACATCCATCAAGCCCTTGGTTAATTTCTATGCTATACTATATTATACTATACATATAAGAGAAAAGGATGATTTTTTCCGTCGGTTCAATCGAGAGGATTACACTGATTTGCTTCCGCCGGTTCAAAGAAAGGTGAAAGGGTTTTGCCGTACTCGATCCCGTTCGTCCGGATCTGTCAAACAGTTCTCGAGAATTGTTAGGCCGATTTGGGCGGGAACCTACTTGAATGGGCGCGAAACGGCGAAATTTGGACCGGCCGACCAAGGGCCAACCAAAGGCGCGAAATATTAATCATTGAATTCGTCGCACGGTCTGCCGTCGAGATGCTGGTCGTCGGTCATTAAACCAAGCATGATTTTGTTAGGTCACTCATCGACACCTACGGATTTTAATTTCCCACTACACCTTAGCGTACGTATAGAAATTAACCAAGAGCTTGATGGATGTTGTTTCTCGAATCTGTACATCTGTAGTTAAGCGGTGTTACATATATCCTTAATTTTCTTGACAGAAGATTCAAGCACACAGACATCCCTAACGGCATCTCAAAGGGAGCACCCGACTTCTACACCATGTATAATATCAGCAAGGACAAGGTGTCATCGATGTGGCGTGCCACCGGGAACGCGCCAGCAGCCTCCCCTTTTCGGCAGCAGATCCACAACCAGAGCAGCCTCAAGCATGAAGCAAGTAGCAATAACTTAATGCTTGGTCGGAGAGGTGGGTGATCCTTCACAATGGTTTATGGGTGGATCATATATATATACATATATATATATATATATGACTTTTGATTGATATTCTTGTATATAAAGTATCGTCAGAACAAAAATTATATATTTATCATTTTATTTGTCCAACGCGGGTCCTCATTGTTTTATGTTCGGTACAGAGAGCATTTGATTATGATCGTCATCATATATATAAATAATAGATAGATGCTCTTGTTCCTTTTCGTCTTAAAATCTAGAACACTTTCACTTATTAGCTACAAGATCTGTCGTTGGGGTCACAGTTTGAGGTACTACGAAAAGGGGATTATGCCAACTAGAAGGGGTCCGTGCAATGGCGCACGTATATATCTATGTATGATGCGCGATGAAGAAGACGCTGACAAATCTATATCCATCTATTCTATGCATATAAGATAAAAGGGTGGTTTTTTTTTCGCCAGTTCAATTGAGGGAATTAGATGAGTTTGTTTCTGCCGGTTCAAAGAAAAGTCTTGGAAAGTGTGTTTAGAAAAAAGTTTTGTCGAAGAAAATTGAATGGACTTTTTTTTTAAGTGCAGAATGATTTTGCCATTGACGAGATATATAAGTGCAAAGTTGAGTCAATTTATTTAGAGAATCCGAGTCATTCAATATCTAACATCTAAAGATATATGATATATTTAGCTTGAGAATCAGACAGATTACGTAATGATATATTTCAATGACATCACCAATGAAGAATGTTCATTGTATGTGTCGGGGACCTATGCAACTCGTACATGACAAAAACCTAGAGAAATTTGAAATCAGAAATTTCAGAATCATAGGTTATATTTTATTCCAGTGGATTAGTTCACATGTAAGCTGAATGTAAATTCTGTAAAATTTTAATATCCGATTGAATAAAATAATGATTTATACTAAAATACAGAAAAGAGAACATATCCATGTGAATCATTACAAAAATTGATCCTCAGCTTGTAGAGGTACTCCTTAGAAAATAATGAATCATTTTTTAATTCTTAAAATATTGTTATTTAAAATAAATATTTTTTAATAATAATCACGATCATAATAATCCATACCAATCCCCAAAATCCAGCAATTCCCCTAACCACACACCATGAAAAAAAAGGAAAGGGGGTGGTGGGGGAGGGGTTTTCTGTGGCCATTGTTGCGTATCCCAAACAGTTACTCCTAGAGAAAATCTTCCGATATTTTTCTTTGATTTGTCTAGAAAAAAAAGTGAATTGCACTACCAATTTTATTAATATAAATTAAGGTAGGCATTACAATCAAAAAGAAGAAGGTGATCAGATTTCTCCTTCTAAACAAATAAAATGAGGATTAAAAGGAAGGGATATGCATGCATGGATGCCGGGCCGGGGGGGGGGAGCTTGGACAAGATCTCCAACTATATATAGAGGAGGGAAAATTTTAGAAATGTCATTTTTATAGTATGATGTTGAGTCTAGTATAAAGGGCTTGCACGGTGAAAGAAATGTTGATTTACTTGCTATTGATGACATTATTTTGTAACGAGTTACATGAAAATTTAGATGGCTGAAATTTGGAAATTAGTGAATCCAAAGGGCTATATATATTATTTATATAAAAATAGAAGGTAATTGGCCTCTCCATTCCAATGTTATATAATGAGAGAGACGTGTACTTGCTGACGTGCAAGTCTGAGAAGTGACGGTGACGGTGCAAAACTTGGTGTGTGTGTGTGTGTGTGTTCTCTGTCATCCCGTTTGCTTGCTGTGTTTCAATTCACCTGCTATCATATATAGTTTAGTCTAACCAAATATTTTTCCTTTTTTTTTTTTGGCTTCCTCCTCCCTAGCTTAATTATTTATCATGATTATCTATGTTCACAGGAGAATTCATATGGTCGTTATTCCGAATGTAATTCCATGTAAAGAGATTTGGTAACTAGCAAGCTTATTGATTGATTTCTGTTTGCATGCGAGGAAAATGATGGATCCAACAAATATATCAACAGTTGGGTTTTGACTTCTTGATGTTGTGTTTTGGTTTTACAGATGGCAATGGAGAATAATCACACTGGGAAGCAAAATATATAGATAATGTTCCAATTAGCTTGTAGATGCATAGAGAGAGTATCATGTCGTGGGATATAAATATTGGAGGGGAAAGCAAAATCAAGCTTTACTTTTGCGCTCTGAGTACGTGCAAAGGAGATGTACCTCGTTATTTTTGCATATATACATGTGAGGAGGAGTGCTTCACATTGGCAAAGTTAATTAACGTTGTCAAGCCATCCCATGTATCAAAGGTAATTAATCCATGAGAAGCTAGCTTCCGGCCAACAGCTTTGTTTGTTTGTTGGCTTAATTAGTCATGAATAATGCTTAGTGCAACATCTCGGGTAATTACACCTCGGGATGTTACACATGCAATACTCTTTATTTATTTTTTTGACTGGCCCTCACGTCTAATTAGGTTGGTGTGTCGTTCAAATCACCAGATGACGTGACGTGAGAGTCAATTAAATTAAAAATCTCAACTATGTGAATAGTGAAATTGAGTCAATTTTATTATTCACAGAGGGATAAATTTATTTTTACTTGGCCCTCACGTCACGTCATCTTGTGACGTGACTGACACACCAAGTTAATTAGACGTGATGATCACTCAAAAAAAATTTAAAAACAAATAGTGTGTGCTGCATGTGCAACACCCCGGATGTAATTATCCGGGGTGTTGCACTAAGCATTACTCATTAACCATATAAAATTTTTCATGGTTGATGTTTTAAAAAAAATTATCCAACAGTGTATAATTTTTTTGAAGAGATACAACATGTCAGAAAAATTCTATTATTTTGTTCCAAAATTATATATTAGGATACATGTATAGGCGTGTGACTTCATCAGAATAGATGGTGACGCTGGAAAATTTGGTGTGTACTATATTTGTCGTGCCGTTCCTATCCCAATTTTCTTTCACTCAAGAGTGTGTTTAAGCAAATATCTAATTCTTTTCTTCTTCTTCTTCCTTTTTCTTTCTCCCTCGTTTATCAAGATGTTTGTTCATACGAGTATGCCTATAGTCACTATAATTCTAAAAGTAATTCATATAAAGAGATTCTACTAATAGATTTTCATGCATCCATAGCAGTCGTCCATTCGGAGATACGCTTGTGGTCATTCTTGAGAGTCGGTCTGGAGATCAACAAAACTGACCAATCAAAAAAGTCGTAGTTGGATAAAGGGGGGCAAGAAAAAAAAGGTCAAATTAACTTCTTTTCCTCGTCATATCATCTTCTTTTTTTCCCCTTTCATGTCTCAGGCCTGGCTGGATCACATTATTTTTATCGAGTTGGGCTAGGTTAATTGAGTTGGTAGGGTTAATCGAGTTTGATGAGGTTTTCGATCTCGAGCGGTGTAGGCATTGTTTTAACCCAGTTTTGACGTCAGGTGGCTATTTGACCGGCCTAAGTGACCAGGCTGGGCTAGGCTTTAAGACAGTGCTATGAACAAACATCCCATTTTTTTGTCTCCCTTATTTATCTATCAAGATGTTTGTCCATTTGACTTACTATGTGTCGTGTCATCAGCAGAACAGCTACAATTATGTCTACCATAGCAGTTCGTATTGGGCCCCAGAGTGCTTTGCCTTCTTGAATGCCTAAACAGACATCCAACTTGACCCATAACGCATAACGGGCCCGACCAGCATTGAATCCCTTTCTTGCCGTTAGGACATTCTGCTCAAGCTACTTTGAGATGGTACCTCGATCACATCTATATCAAATAAATGCTACAAATCTTTTCAATCCAAATCTCATTTATATCTCATATCAATGGCCAAAAGAATGCAATCTGGATGTGGATCTTTGTCATGATGTTTGTGTCTCAAATTGCTTACACTCAGGGTGAGTCCAAAGGCCATCAGTCAGAGATGGATCAGTAGCACTATTATGAGTGGAAGCATGTTATAGTAGTCGGTGTTATCAAATAGTGTGTGATAGAATTAGAGTGCTAAAATGAATTCAGAGTGAATGAAGAACACATGAAGCACAGTGCAGTCACACAAAAGCAACCTCACAGATGAACACCGAGATTTATACTAATTTGGCACTGATCTCTATCAGCCCTACATCTTGTACCTAATAACCACTAGGATTTTCACTATTACCCCAGCAGGGAATAGTATAAAGGTTATTTTTGATCAGGTGTTTAACTCACCATAGGCATCCTCTCACTAGGACCCTAGCTTATTTACGGGTTAGCCAGACCTATCTAATTTCTGAGCTCAGTCAAACTCAGCCAATTTTCAGGCTTACCAAACCTATAAGATATCAATCTCCTGGGGATACTCTTGCTCTCAAGCAAGGACTTCTCCTCTCGAGAAGAAGAACACCTTTTAAGGTGAGGTTATACATATAAAACCTCTATAATAGGCAGAGTTGTGTACACTAAGCACTGCAATGTTCAAGCCAGAAAAATCAAAATAAGATACAATGGTTTTGAACATAAAGCAAGGATTTAAAGAGGAGTTAAGAAATGATTAGAATGAAGATCCTGTCTAGCTCCTTCTTCTTCACTTCGAGCACTTCAACGGTGATGATGGTTGAAGCTTGGATTGGCCTTCAACTTCTTTCAACCTTACATTATATGCTTGCTAAAGAAGACGTGATCATGAATGCATTCGCTCGGCCTTGCTTTACCACTTGGCTAAATGAACTATCAGTAGTTGCAATAGCAGCAATAGTGGTTGTCTTTAGCAGCTTCTTCATTTTTGCTTACAACATCAATTTATAGCTCTCTTGTATTGTATGTCCGTTAGATATAGCCTGAGAAATATTAATCACATCCTTAATTTTCTTTTAGATAGATGAAAATTAGACTCATTTGATAGTGAGATCAACTTGTTGTTCTTATGTTTGTAGTTGTGCATAATTTTCTTCTTCTTGATTTTATTTGACGAGCATTTTTTTCAGAGAAGTCTAGAAAAAGACAGAGTATAGAACCTCCTTTTTGGTCTTTGAATATATTTTTAAGGAGAGGATTGTTCTTTTCAACATATTTTTCTGTAGTGTCCTTTTCGTAGGTTCCCTTTTTCATTTTGAGACTGTCATTCTGTAGAGCTTCGTAATATGCTTCATAAAATATATGCTTATTTTCTACTGGTCTTGAAACGTGTCCATTGAGTCTGCCATTGAAAGTATAACCTGAAATAAAATAAATACTATATCTTTTCTGCCTGTTAGGTTAGAAAATTAGAGTACTGTCATTTTAGTGGCAATTGAAGTATTTGAACTTTTGACTTTTACTTAAGGCTGCTTAAATAGATTTAGTCAATATATTTAATAGCTAAGACATAATAGGATAGTTGATGTATCTTAGCTCATTTGTTATAGTGACTAATTTAACTTCATGCAATCCACTATAGTTACGAAGAAATGTTTTGTGTTGCAGCTATCACAAGGTTAGAAGGATCATCAGATAGCTTGACAATTCGGTGCATAAATTTGTTTAATCATTGTTTTAGACAGAAAGGAATTTGTTTCAGTTATGCTAACTAATTTGATTTGAGGATAGTTCAGCTATGATGACTATAAGACAACGTGAAACATATAACTGATATCTGTTGAATGGAGATTTATCGAAATGCAGCTATCATATGTATTCAGAAATGATAGGGTAGACCTAGATGGGTGCATCGCATTTCGGACACAGATTTTGTGGCTGTGGTTGTGGCTGTGAATTTTATCGACAGCTCTGAATTCAATCACTAAAACTACTACAAGTCTGTCACGTCTCACATCCGTCAAGCGTGTGTAACATGACTCTACCGGATATCACTTTAGTTTCTATTTTCTTTATTTTTTTTCTTTTTACATAGTACACTTCTTATAGACTATTTCTTAAATTCTTTAGAGAGAAAATTAAGTAAAAAAACAAACACCCCATTATGTCATACCTCCCGAGTGTGCATTAAATATTGACGAGGAACCTAGCAAATCAAAAAATCTTTGGCCATGCATCCCTCGAGAATTGAACACATTGACCAGTGTGTTTCTGTCTTTTTCTCCTCTAAAATCTCTTGCACACAAAAGTCAAGACATATTGACACATTTCGGTGAGATTATATATATATTTTTTACTGGTTATAATGATTGATAATCTCATAATAATCTATAATCCATCTTATTTTCAAACATGCCCATGTCTACTTCGAATCTATTTTCTGAATTTTGCTGACGTTGAAACTTCATATTCTAATAACCAGAAACACATACTTTTCTATTTTATTTTAAAAATATATAATTAAAATCCTTAAAAACTATTGTTTCATTTTTTGAAAAAAGAACAAATAGGTGAAGATACACGTTAAATTTCTTAAAAACTAATTTTTGCAATGTAGAGAGAGATAAGAAGCAGCTTCACTTTCCAAAAGCTACAAAATCTCCTCTAAAAGAACTTATTCTCCCTCTAAAGACTTTTGAAATAGAAATCAAAGCCCACTATGATTATCAAACGCAGCCTTATTAACATAATCGTGCCGCTTATAAGCACATCTCAGATGTATTAGGCCTATTTATGCAAATATTAAGACTTTGTTGGAGTAATTGCAAAATAGGAACATACCTTGTTTACTGTTCAGCGTTTTGCAAAACAGAGATGAGGGCATTTATGTAAATTGCTTACACTGAAAATTTAAACTTTATCACATGAAATAACAAGGACATAAATGTCAACCATCCCCGTATGACAATCTCCGGACCACTGTTTGCGAACAGGGTCAGAATCGAAGATGCTGAGAGCAGCACGTCGGTCAATCTAAAGCCATTTTATAGTACATAATTGGACGTAACCAGACACAGCTGCAAATCGTAAAGACGCGGCAGCCAACATGTAAGTAGAGTAACCTTTTTAAGTAACGTTGAACATGTAAAGTGACCTCCAACATACGACTGGAACGCATAGTGCAGCCCGCGCAGGACCACAGGGCCGAGCCCAAAGTGGCCCACGAGAGGCTAACCTGATCTATCTAGGAAACAACAACACACGAAGTCACACCCCAATCCACTAATGCCAAACGAAGGGGTGGGGACTCAATAGACGGAGGCCGAAGAAAGTGGAGATGAACTTTTTCTTCCGTTGCGTACGATGGGAGAGGGACGAGAGAATTGCACGGAGGGAAAAGAGAGAGGAGAGAGAGAGACACCCACATTCCTCCACAATACCCCACTCACACAGCTGCCACTGTCAGGGAAGAGAGGTGGGGACGACGGCTGGCCTGCGTTGCTTATGCATTTGGGTATGACCAAGAACCTTTAGTATGGAGTTTTTGGATGTTGGCTTTCACATAACACCGTTTGGCATGGTGCTGCCCCCAAGGTTTTCTGTTCCAATCAATCAAACGCACCGGACGAAGCAAAGAGGGAAATGATATCATCAAATATATCGATTTGTCAGAGCCAAAATTTTGATTGACCAAAAAAAAAAATCATTCCTTAGTTTGCTATTTTTTCCTATTGCAAACAACAATAAGAGAGGGGACATGTGGGGAAGAGGGGGGAAAAAGAAACTAAACTTGGGCTAGAATCTGAAGGGGTTTCTAACGCCTTAACGATGGTAACAGCCCGGGCACCTCTGCACTCCACGCCTTGCACCCGACATTTGAGTACCGGGGCAGGAAGTCAGCAGTAAATCTTACACACACTTCTTTCCTCCTCAACCACCCCCCCTCCCAACGAAAGATCGCTACAAATAGCATGAATAGTTATAAGAAAGCCAAAAAAAAAAAAAACTCCCAACAATTGGAATGGGTGTAGCAATCACGACACACTCGCTGGCCTTTTAACACACTTGGCCTCTCACGTGTGTTCCCAGAAGCAGGCAGAGGAGCGCCCGCCTTATTGTGAAGAGATCGTACAGAGATCAAACAGGTAAATAAGACAAGAAGAATGCAGACCCCTTTCCCCTCGGCCCTTCCGCCCCCAAACTAATAAAAGAATGAAAACAAGTATCACCCTGTGTGATCAAACATCTCTCTCTCTCTCTCTCTCTCTCTCTCTCTCTCTCTCTCTCCTCCTATGACTACCACACTACACAAGACAAGCTTGACCTCCTGAAGCCTCCTCCCAAAACAACATTAGCCAGAGACAACACAGTTCCCGCCCCAATATGTAGCACAAGCGTGCCCCCGACTGATCAATCAATCGAGATGCTGCTTGGCTGCAGAATTCCTACAGACAGTGCACCACCTCCCTTTTCACGCGGTGGCCATAGAAACACTGATCAACTGGGCTCCAGGATATCCTGGTGTGTCTTCCCCAACTCCGTGCTAGTTGCAATCCAGTCCACACTCTTCCAAAAGAGGGCCATCTGACTTCGGCAGGAATGGATCAATCCTCACCCACAGGAGTGAGAAGATAGATGCAAGGAGGATTGACCACACGATGATGATCGTTGGCGTCCGGTTCTGCCGCCCCAAGAGACCCTTGAGGAAAGGATACAGGTGGACAATCACCCAGAAAGCAAAGAAGAGCCTACCAAACAGAGGGCCCCATGATTCGTATCCATTGTTGATCGCGTTTGAGACTCCAGCGACTACACCAATCAGGTTTATTATGAGCAATGTGGTCGGAGGAATCAGCAATGTGGTCCACTTGAATGCATACAGCTCTGCAAACTCTTCATCATCTGTGGCTTTTGACGTGACAGTGAAGTTGGTATCTATACCCGCAAGGACCTTTAAAAGACCCTGAAAGACTGCGAACAGATGAGCAGAAACCCCTCCAATAACCCAGAACTGCTCATTTCTCCACCAATCATCAATACCGACACCACTCCATCTCATCTCCAGGATGCCCGTCGCAAATATGCAAATGAAAAGTGAGAGAAACCATAAGCTGGCAACATTGCTAAGCTGCACAGATGAACAAAATGCAAAGTATATCAGAAGGGTTTAGCATAGAGGTTGCTCTGAGCCCTGAATTTGCCTCGTAAATGTACCTCGGGGGTGATGAATTTCCCTGTCAGCAAGCAGACAGCGGGCAGAGTACAGTAAGCAAGCAGTGGAATTGATGTCCAAGGATAAACAGTAGCATTTATGTAGGATAGCCGTTCCAGCCATTTTAACCCTCCTCCATACCCATACCAGAGAGGACAGTGTTTGCTCAAGAAGATTTCCACAGACCCAAGAGCCCATCGAAGGACCTGGTGAAGCCGATCAGCGAGATTGAGTGGTGCAGAACCTTTAAATGCGGGTCTTGATGGAATGCAATATATAGACCGCCATCCATGGCAGTGCATCTTAAAACCAGTCAAGATATCTTCTGTGACAGAACCATAGATCCAACCAACCTGTTACGAAAAAGCAGAGTTGAGAAAGATTTCCAGAACGATGAGGACACGATAGCATATATATATATATATATGGCCAAGCAATGAAACAAAGAAAATCACCTCCTTCCCCCAGTCTGTCTTGTCTTCATAGCCACAGCTGATGACATGGATGGCTTCCTTCAGCAGAGAAGCGGGGGTAGCACTTTTTAGTGTCCCACCCTTTTCAAGAAGAGTAGATTTAACAAACACAGGAGACTGACCAAACTTTTTTTCCAACTTCTGTTCAGATATAAAAATTGGTTTTTCACCCCCAATTCCTGCATGGTTCGAACGTTAACATGACAAAAAAAAGGCCGGAAACAATGTGCGAAAATAAATCAACAAATGCCGGTTATTACACCAAATCATCATTAATGCAGAATTGTTATAGTTGCCAGTCAACATAAAATTTCCTTTTTAGATGTACCGGATGACTAAAACACTGTCAAACATGTTACCAATATTACAATTTTCCAAGTTCAACCAAAAGAAAGAAACAGACCCTACAGCTAACTATTCTACAGTAGAAGTCCTATTAACCAAAGATCACCCTTCAATCATACAGAAAACAACAAATACTTTCAATTTTTAAGACCATACAAACCAACACTTTCAATCATAGAGCAAACAAATAAAAGAAACAAGAACCAACCAGCTGAAATGTATGCATACCTTCAATAGCTTCTTTGATCCCTTCCAAAGCAAACACAGGAGCACCAGCTTCACTTCTCCTAGATGTCTTCTTCTTTTCACGCTTAACTTTGGTGGCCTTCTTCTTCATCCCTGAGAAAAAACAGCAGCAGCAGCACCATTTTGGCCAACAATTGCAGGTCCTACTAGGTGGTTTCTTAGTCTTTGGAGCATCATAGCCATAAAGAGCCTGCCTTCGGAATGCACATCCTGTACCGACATAAATAGGTCCTTGGATTCCATCCAGACCTTTCATATTAATCTGTAGCAGAAGGAAAAATACTCAATATAATGACTTAGTTCATAACAAGCAATGGAACAAATGAAGGCAGAATGTAGGTCAACAGCTCAATAGCATCCACTTACATCAAAGAACACAATGTTCCGGTTAGCATAACGATCATGACGATCAATACCATCAAACCTCTGAGGGAATTGCACATAACAAACTTTCTTGCCTGAAAGTGGGTCCATCATGAAACACATTGCTTCTCGAAGAGCCTTACTGTTGTTGATGTAGTGATCACAATCCAAGTTCAACAGATAAGGTGCATTTGTGAGGACAGCAGAGACTCTAACCTGTTCAAAAACAAAATAAGAAAACGGCACCCAATGCTACAAACATCACAAGGAGATAAGCAAGGAAATGGAAGGGACAGGGATAATACCAAAGCATTCATAGCACCAGCCTTTTTGTGATGATTGAACCCAGGCCTCTTCTCTCGGGACACATAAACTAAACGTGGCAACTCATTCCCTTCAGTGTCATGCCCACCAGTTTGGCCCAAAAAGACCTGAACTTCAAGAAGGGCATCAGATGAAGATACCTCTACCAGGATAAAATATTTGGAAATTACAAAACCATACAACCTAACAGTGAAATGCTAACCTGAATCATCCCTGGATGGTCACGCACATTGTTCCCAGGCCACAAAGTACCATCTTGCATTGTCCAGCCTTCTTCTGGGACTTTTTGTGCTTTAGCAACCAGAGCATTTATTCGCACCTTGAATTCTTCATACTCTCTCTATAATCAGCATTAGAAATCACATCAAGGTTTCAAAGACAATGACAAATCATAGACAAGCAAACAGATGAAAAATAGATCCACATCCATTGTACCTTCATTGCTCTTCGTTCCTTAACAAAAGAAGGTAAGACCTTATCCTTCAGATAATCAATCTTCTGCTGAAAATACCATTCTGGTGCCCTTGGCTCAACATTGAACTTTTTGCAAAATGGAACCCATTTCCTGGCAAACTCAGACGTCTCTGATAATGCTTCAAAGGTCAGCATAGCAGCACCATCATCAGAAACATAACAAGAAACTTTGTCAACAGGATAATCCACTGCAAGGATGGACAAAACGGTGTTTGCTGTGACCAAAGGAGGCTCCTTCATTGGATCCACTGTACTTACATATATGTCAACAGCAGATAGTTGAGAAGGGTGACCTTCCTTCTCATACCTGCATATTAAACACTCTGGGTCAGACATCTTCTGTATCAAAAACATTAGCAATGAGATCAAAAGATATTCACTAACCTCAATGACAATCTATCGAGGTATGTTTCCCTCTCGATAGGAAGCCATTTTGGGAATTGATCAAGAATCCATGAGATAGCAAACCAAATTTCACATATCACAGATGTGAGCCACAATGGATATGCATCGTTCACAGGATGTGTCACTCGATAATGAAAGAAGAATCCAACAACAACTAGCCGAATTATAATTAACATTCTGTATGGGTTGATTTGGCTAGAAGGAATAGGCAGCTTTCTTGATAGTGGCTGTCTTCCTTCATCCATTCTGGTCAAGATAACATGAAGATTGTTAGTCACACTTCTAGAACCTGAGATAAGATGAAGATCATTAGTCACACTTCTACAATCTGAGATTTTTTAGTCTGGAAGAAAATGCTAAAAATTGAACCAACTCAATATGATTCACCTATATATCATCACAATTTACAAATGCTGCACAGTCTAACACTTGCTGCAAAAAAACATTATTTACAGGAATGTTTTAATGCTGCATCCTTAGCTTCAAGTTGCTTAATGTGTCTAAAGCATAGCAGACAAAGCCATATATTTTCTGAAGGTGGCTCAGTTTGTCATTGTTTTAGGAGATAATGAGTGTGACATTTCATAAATGAGAAAAAAAACTAAAATGAAGAGTTGATGTGGATCCAAAGGATGCTAAATCTTTCTCCAGACAGGTTCATTGAGAATGGCAGACCAGATGTGTTGTAACTCATAACTAGCAACTATAAACAACGGCACATATATCGTCAAACATCAGAAAAGTTATTATTGATTCCAGAATGTGGAAAGATTGCAAGCGATTGCAAAGGCAGTTGATTGGTCCACAACTAGAAATGCACCCTCACACCGTATACTCCACATTGACCATCCTGTCAAATGGGATTTCCTCGAAATCCTATGGAAACCAGTGGTCTTGCAGCTCTCTGGAAAGTCTGCAATAAGAAATTGATGAAGCCTACCAAAACAGAGAATGGACATATTACCATTTTCAAGACATATCATAGAACGAAGCAAATCTTCAACGTCTGAAAACTGCTCATGACTTCAGAAGAAATTGTCATGCTAGATAGTCCATCCCATAAAACATCTGAGTTTCATTGCAATGCCGGTGTGTCATCAGAAATCAGACGAGAATCAATCACTTCTGTTATTAATGCATACTATGACAAGGTGGAGTTATAGAGCCTCAAAAAAAATGGGACAACAAAATGGATCCATTGAATTGTGTACAAGTCAGAAAGCACATTATAATATTATAGTAGCATAGGATATATAATATTAGAATAGACTGATGACATGAATTTCCTACATGATAGCATAAGTATTAAAAGATTTACAGAGGTAAACCTGAATCATCATTATCATAGAAATTGAAGAACACTACAATAGCATATAACAAAACTGTTACACGCAAGTAGCAAAGTGAGTTTCCTACATGACAACAGAAATTTTAGAAGACTTACAGAGGGACATCTGTATCATCACCATCATTTCCAAAATCCTTGGCACCATTTTCATTTCTCATCAGCTGCAGTTTCTCCTGCTTCTGTTTCCAACTCTCCATCCTCTCCTTCCAGGCAATACTCCCATAACCATATGAAGTGAGGTCTTTAGAAGGGTGCATGGATCTGGGTTGCACTGCATCAGAACAAAATTCTTCAACAGAGTTCAGAAACTGGAAGCATACTCAACAAAGAATGATACGACGTTAGTTTTCATGATGATTTTATCAAGTGAATGACTTCCGAAAATTGCTAGTCTGTTTACCTGGGAGATCAGCAAAAGGGAGAGGGTGGATCCTTTTCCCCCCACTACCCATGAAAGATGGCACCAGAGCATGCTGATCAGGTGGGATGCCATCAACCTACAGCCAAGTACAACATCCACAGCCATGGTGATATGTAAAACCAATCAGAGCAAAAGGGCTGAAAAGTAAGACAAACTGACTTGTATCCACGTAAGTGCATGAACAGGAAGAGGAAAGATACCATCTGGCCATTGGTGAGCAGAGGCACTTGAGGAGCAGTGTGGACTACTTGAGTCATGTCAACGTCACCCGCTCGGCCGTAGCTCATATGACCTTGCAGCATGGACTCCGCAAGATACTGCATGTCCCCCTTGTCTTTCCCATCGAAATTGAATTCGTTCTCCACATCATCAATGTCATCCTCTTCCTCATCACCAGCAACGCGAGCGCAGCCTGCGGAGCGCAATGACCAGTTAATGAGCGGACATGGTTGGGGTGGAATTCCCGGCAGTCTTTCATGAATGTTTTGTTTGGAGTTTTTTTCTACAATCAGTGACCTTTGAGCCGCCTGAACCTGGTTTTGCACTGAGGGCAGACCTGGCTGCCTTCTCTCCTCTCGTACTCGTAACAGGTCCTGCAGATGGGGAAAGCGCACTCGTTGCAGGCGACGAAGAGCTCGGCGTCGACGGTGAGGCCGACGTCGTCCCCACATATTTGGCAGATTTGCCCGCTCAGTTGTTGCAACGGTTTGGGCTGCGAAAGGACCACAACAACAGAGGATCATCAGCGACTCACCCTTGTTTCCACCTCTGCAGCACAGAGGGCATAGGGAAGTATAAGAAAGAACGGAAGCAGAAAGAAAGACAGAAACCGCCACAGAAATGCCGCCATCTCGGAGCATGACGAGGAAGCCAGTAACAGTTTCTTTTTCAGGTGATGAGCAAGCAGATGAAGGGGTAAGAGACGTACGCCGGATTCTCCATCGCGGCGAATGACGACGAGCTCGTTCCTGTTGTAAGAGCCGGCAACTAGACCGGCGCTGGCCTCCATGGCTGCTGCTGGGAACGCTCGCGGTCTCGGGGATGGCAATGTAGATGGCAAAGATCGAAGCTTCGTCGCACCGGGAGAAGACCCAAATGAGAAGATCGGCGCTTTCACCCAAGAACAGAAAAGGAGAACCAGAACCAGATGGCGGATCTAGGAGGAGGGGCTTGGCTGGTTAATGGAAAGAAAGCGCCCCCCCCCCTCTCGCGTGTTGGTCCCTCTTCTTCTGCTGTCGCTGCCTCCCCAATGCCTTCGGCTGCTGCTGGCTCAGGGGCGGAAATGGGACTTCCCCATCTCAGGCTCGAGGCTACTCTCTCTCTCTCTCTCTCTCTCTCTCTCTCTCTCTCACACACACACACACACACACACACACACAGAGAGAGACACCCACCAGACTCTGTCACAACCTGTCTCTCTTTATTATTCCTTACTTGTTACCACCACTTGGAACGGAGGGCACTGGAGGGAAAGGATTTCAACTCTTCCCTCCCCCCTCTTCTTCCTACACTTTCCCTGCTCCTTCTCTCTTCTTGTCCCTCCAGTAAAGTGTAAGATGTGAGTGACCAGAGACTCATAGCCGGCATAGGGAGATCTCGGCAGACAGAAGCGGAGAGAGGAAAGGAAGGAAGCAAGGAGCGGAAGAGGAGGGTGGGGAGTGTGGAAAAAATTGGAACAAACAGCTACCCATAAACAAGTAGAAGAAGATTTTATTTGTTAATAACAGATAGATGTAACAGGAGAGGTTAGGGAGAAGAGGCCACCGCCGGCAAGGGGGATCGGATCTTCTGTGCAGACTTATCCGCACGTTCACCTGCATTACCACCGGTGAGGGTATGCTGGCGATGCCGATGCCGATGCCGCTAGGAGTTCTGGGTGACTTGATGAGTTGGCTGCTCCTGTTGTGGGTGGAGACAGGGAAAGAAAAACCCTTTCTTTAAAACATTTGAGGGGACATTACATTGGCAGCCCCACCCACACCCTCCAGTCTGCCAACTCAAACTGGCCCCAACCTCGAGTACACGCTCCCTCCCCGCTCTCACCAGCAGCCCTGCCGACAGCTCGCGGTGCCCAACGGCGGATAAAAAAGAAAAACCCAAACAAGAAAATAAACAGATGGATGGGAGGCTACATATATTAAACTTCATTTGAATTAATTTTTCAAGAAGACATATATGTAATTTGGAGGAGAAAAAGAAGTTCTAAGCTCTCTCTTTTTTTCCCTTTCGATCAAACATTTGGACGATAGAGATAGATTCAACTGTTGTCCCCGCCATCACCTTTTTGGAGCCCTACTGATTAGTGATCGCCAGAGATCCATCTCAATGTCAATCATAACCTTTCCCCCCCCCCCCGCCCTTGTGTATCATTAATATATATATATATATATATATATGCTAACAACACATGTACACTGGAAACGTTGCAGCAAAAACAAAAGAAGAAGACAAGAGGAACAGAGGGAAAAGAGGTGGGGAAGGGGAGAAGTTAGGAGGAAGGTGTATAAACTTGGAATCATAAGTACATGAAAGGATACTGTAGCAATTAAGAATGCCCAGCTAGAAAACAAGTAATCAAATCATTCCAAACGATATGAAATTTGAGAGAGAGAGAGAGAGAGATGCGTGAAAACAACCTGTTTCATCACATGTGGTCGGGGAGTGGGCCTGCGGGGGCCGGACTGCTGACTGTCGGTGGCGGCCCCCACCCCTCACCCCGACCGGGGCACCGAGCCAACCTCGTCGGCCCCATCCCATGTGGTGTGGGGTGGCTTCTCCTCACATTCTATTCCTCTCTCTTAACCACGTGGGGGTGGATTCCACTCTCTGTCTGATACTCTCTCTCCACTGGGAATTAGAATTGTCAATAGGTCGACCCGACATATTTACAGATTTGGTTAGATTTTGGGTCTAGTCTTTTTCAACTCGTATATTTTTAGTCGTATTTAAAAGTTTAATTCGACTATTAAGTCTACGGATCAGACTCGAACTTTGAATTTAACTCGTGAGTCGATCCGATCCGTTGTCTTTTTTTTTTCTCTTTAAATTTTAAAAATTATTTAATTAAAATAATATTATTCTATTTAATTAAAAAATAAAAATTCTCTTTATAGATGAGTTAAATAATTAACATAAAAACTTTACTTGATTTAGTGAAATTATAAATTTTATATTGTTAAATATATTGTTTTTATTTGAGTTTTCAAATCAGATCAAATTTTGTTCAAATTTTATATTGTTGTAAAAATATCTGAGTCCTATTTAACCCAATGTGATATAACTCAAGTCAGAGTCAGATTTAAATTTCAATATTAATAAGTCAAATTCAAATCAAATCCACTTAAATCTAACTGAGACCCAACAACACATTGGCAACCCTGATGAGGATGCCGGGCGAGTCCCCTCGGCAGCAAGCAACACGGCCTTCGTCACACGCCCGGCGCCCCCTCTTAATTTTTCATGCCCCGCTCCCTTCCCCGACGTTAATGAACCGGAGCTGCCACTACTAGTGTTGAGTTATGACGCACAGAGGCGCGCGGGCTCCCCTTCACCTCGCCTCGCCTCGCCTCACCTCCTTGGCTACTTGGTACATGTCCTGTGCCTCTCTGATAAATGCGAGCTCCCTTTCACCCGTTACGCCTGCTTCTTCCCATCCTCAACCTCATTAATGATTGTAATATGTTTTAGAGGAAATTATCTCTATATATTTTAAATTTTTAAAAAAAATATCTCTATATCTCTATCTTTATAATATTTATCTCAATATTTTTGAGATCTATTAATCAAAATTGCGATAACACTAACGTTGATTTTGTGATTAAGGTGACGATTCTTGGAAAATAACCATTTTACCTCCCCCCCCTCGCCTTTCTATGTCTCTCTCTAATCTGTGCCGGAGAGGGTCGATGCGCCAACTCTTGCTCTCTCCCCCACTCTCTCTCTGGTTGTCTCTCTAGTCTCTACATCTCTCTCTCTCTCTCTCTCCCTCTCTCTCTGCGGTGATGAAGGTTGATGCAATCAGGACCATCCATGATAAGGATTGTGGTCTCTTTGAATGAGTTATTTACCTGGTAGTTTGGGTGTCAAAACGTGGGATTGTGCTCTGATTTTGCAGAAAGTTATGATGTGTACTGTAGGTGGAAGTTCCCCACGGTCTTCCCTATGTTCTCTATAGTCTATCTACATTGTGAGTCTATAAACAGCTAAACTATAATGGTCTTCAGAGGATGAAACAAGTGTTTTACTCTGCTATCTATTCCCACCGCTGCTATGAATAGAGGTTTCCTTCTGCATCCCCTGCTCTGTCTCTATGTTTGTGCTAACAGTGTGTGTGAGACAGTGAGAGTGTTCCATGTTTGCTCCAACAGTTGTGGTATCAGATAGGCAGGTTTGGTCGAGGTTGGGAATAAAAGTGCTGGAGGAAGGTGTCTTACTGCAGCGAGGAAGTTTTGAAGGGGCTTGCAAGAGCCGCTCTGAAGTTTGGAGACGAGAATTTCATCTTCACATTAGGTGTTCGACAGAATTTCTGTGTGAAGGTTTTTCAACATTTTGATTGATATGGCTACTCTAAACCTTTCTCAGACACTCGTGCCTATTTTTAATGAAGAGAACTATGAATTGTGAGCATCAAAATGAAGACTTTTTTTATTTCTCAAGATCTTTGAGATCTAGTCGAGGTTTGATATGCAGAAACAGAGAGCTTCAAGGAAAGGGCTGCAGGCCTTAAGGAGCTCCGTAAGAAAGATGTTATGACATTGCTAGTATTTCAACAAGTTATGTGTGAGTCGGTGTTCCATTATATTGCAAATGCCACGAAGTCCAATGAGACATGGACTTTTTTAGAGCAAGAATTCATGGAGATGACAAGATAACAACAGTTAAACTCCAATCTCTTCAAAGAGCTTTGAGACACTATTTATGGAAAGTAGTGAATCAATTCCGGAGTTTTTCTCTAGAGTTTCAGTTATCATAAATCAGATGAGAACTTCAGGTGAAAATATTTCAGATCAAAAAGTGGTCGAAATAAATTTAAGAAATCTCTCTCATAAATATGATCATGTTGTTACTGCAATAAAAGAGTCTAAAGATTTGTTTAAATATTCTTTTATTGAGCTAATGGGTTCTCTCTTACCGCACTAAGAAAGAATGAGCAAGTCTTCATAGAAAAATATGGAAAATACATTTCAATCAAAGGTGGAAGTGTCAAATACCTCCACAAAAAATGTTGCAGGTTAATATGAACAAAGAAATGGAAGAGGACGTGGCAGAGGTGGCTTCCATGGTCGTCGCAAAGGTAGAGGCAGATCTGAAATGTCAAAAACATTCTCTTGAAATGAAGGTAAAAACAACCAAAAGCCAAGTTACAAGGGGAAACAATATTATATATCATTGGAAGAAGTATGATCATACCGAGGCATATTGCTATAAGAAAGCCAAGCATCAAGAAAATTTTGTTGAGAAGAAGGAAGAGGAAGATAATTTGTTTTTGACTAGTCTTAGTCCTAAAGAAAGTAAGACTGTCATTTGGTTCCTAG
This sequence comes from Amorphophallus konjac, assembly GCA_022559845.1. Lineage (NCBI taxonomy): Eukaryota > Viridiplantae > Streptophyta > Magnoliopsida > Alismatales > Araceae > Amorphophallus > Amorphophallus konjac. Next base: position 468,485,587 of record CM040121.1, read on the forward strand.
ACAAATGGGTGTAATTGTTAGCAGTAGTGCATACTCTAGAGGATGATGAATAGGTGTGCCTTATGAAAATAATCGTGTATAAAAATTTGAACTACAAAACGCAGCAAAAAATAAATATGCAAAGTAGCGAGCACACACACAAAGGACACATAATTTTATCCTAATTTAGTTGTCCTCCGTGACAAACTTACGTCCAGTCCCCTTGGAATTCACAAGGAATTTCATTAGCCTTCTTTAAAGGTAACACCTGTTAGGTTTTCAAGGTCCAACTCTCCAACTGATCTTTACATATCTCAGAGAACCTTCCCTGCTTATTATACAGGAACAAGCAACCCAGCTGATTTTTTGTCATGTTTCAACAAAACATCCAATCACACCAAATGACTTAGTTTTTCTTGTGATTTCACACCAATTAGCCTTTTAAGAGCTAGTCTCTCAACTGTAGTTTCAGCAATACTGAACTAGCACACATAGTGTTGTCCCCAAGAACAACAAATGCTCTTACCCCTGTCACAAAGATAGTTACAGTTTTCAACTAAAATAAATGGGTACAATGAAAGATAGGAAGAGCAAGGAATGAAGAATGCCAATGAAGCACAGATTCTTCCTCCTCTTGAATGCTTCCTGAAATGAGAGACTTCAGATATCGAAGTGAATGTGGTTAAGTCCCACATAGGCATGAGTACGTAAGAAGCTTTATGCTTTGGGATCGCTAGAATGCTCATTGAATACTTGGTGTGCCAAAGGGTTACATTCATTCTTCGAAGTCCAGAGTACTTATAGATCCATGGAACTTCTATCCGTTAGACTCAAGTAGTCTTCAACCGTCTGATCTCATCGCAACATTTGGTGGCTCTGACTCATTCTTGGAACTTAGCATTCTTGCATACTTCGGTCTTTCTCCAGGCGATAGGTGAGCCAGGCCCCTATCGCAGATATCCTATCTACATATCTTTCCGTTTGCGTGCTATACACCTTTGTTGTCGCAGTTTATATATCCTGCATATATACTAAATGTATTTCTTCCATATATAGCAGTTAGATTGGCGTGAGATAAAGTAATAAAAGTTGAAATATATGTCTTGACATTTGAATACATAAGTAAAATAATTCTAGGAGCGTAAATAAAAGTGTATCTCACTTTCAAAATGTAACATTATATATATATATATATATATATATATATATATATATATATTAAGCATGCAATATCAAATGTTTTACGTCCTAGGATAAAAGCATACAACGACTACTGTGCATTTAATGTAGGATGTATGTAGACATATGACCATCTGACCATTCAATATTTTTGTCCATACATAAATCATCTAGGTTTTATAGTTCTTAACTCTTTTGATCAAATTAGATGATAAGAGTATCGTCTATGTTGCATGGCTCTGCAGCGTCTAAGTGTTTTATAGATGCTTCTTGCAGAGTTTGTCATTTTGTGGCATTAAGATGAAGCACGATCAAAGGCAAGCTTAATTTAACCAAGTCTGGTAGATGGAAGCCGCATTGTCTATTATCTTAATTAGATGATGTTGCGGTCATCTATATGTAGACTTGGGTGATGTATCCCATGTGTGAATTTAGATGGAAGGCTTTGAGATTAGACAATAGGTTTTGTCGTTTACTAGTTTTGGATGATGTATCATCCAAATTTTTCATTTCGATGTTCTATCACCTATGTGATTACGATTTAGATGATCTTCCATCTACTTGTCACTCGGTTGATGTATCATCCAACTTGTATAATTGCCTATATGGAGTTAGACGAAAGGTTTCACTATTAGGTGGTGCATTGTCTAACTGTTCGTTTCTTTTTTCTACCATTGAGACTTTAGGTGGTGTTTCATCTATGCTTGAGACTTAGACAATGTATCGTCTAACTTTTGCTCTTAGACAAAAGGACTTAGACAGAATGTGTTGGCCTTTCAAAGTAGACAGAGCATCATCTAACTTTGAAGGTAGATGATACTTCGTCTATGCTCATTCTTAGGCGATGACACTTAGACGGATTCTTTTAGCCTTTTATAGAATGGATAGTGCAGCGTTTATATTCCCAAAGTAGACGATGTACCGTCTAATGTTCATTCCTCAGGCAGAAGGCATCTTACCATCTTAGGTTAAACTTGTGGACGATCTACCGGCCAACTTCTACTTTAGGCGGAGTACCTAACGATATTCCATCTATGTTAAACACTTAGACACAACAACGTTTAGTTTTTCCAGATATAGGATAAACTGGTTGTTTATGCTAAGTATTTGGGAGACCTCAATTATGTTAAATCTGTAAGTATACTTACCCAATTAGCATAATATAAAAATTGAGATATTTAAAATATATTTATTTTATCATATTTTAAAATAATTAATTTGTGGAAAAATATATATTTCCAACAATCTTTCTCTTTTTGATTATGATAAAATAAATTTTAAATCCTTGAAAATTTTATTCTCCTCTTAATTTTTAAGGCTTGCACTTTTATGGAAGATTTAATGTTTACTTTTCACTTTTTATATTCTATCTTTTTTATCTAATTATGCTCCCCCTTTTTATTAATAAGAGAGAAATAAATTTTCAAAGAGTTAAAAACTCCCCCCTTTTGTCAAAACCAAAAAGGGAGACATAAAGTCCTCTTCCCTGAATGTTTAAACTTCCCCTAAATTGGACAACTCCCCCTAAAAGTACTAACTCCTCTAAATGAGGTAGACACTTAGCACACTCAGTCAGGCAAACTAAGAACACATAAGATAAGGGGGAAACAAGGATTTTTTTATTAATAAGTGATCAAAAAATTACAAGTGGTGGAGAAAATAAGAAAAAGATACACGGAAGTTCATCTATCTCCACTGGCAGGCACTGTATCTGGGTCTGGTCTAGAAGGATCTATGTACCATATTTGGGTTTACAGGTCACATTGCATGCACCACTAATTATAGGGTTTATGCCTGGAGTAATGCAGCAACCACTTGTAGGTGTCCTCTGGTTGTTCAGTAAGCTCATCTTCTTGACTTTTGTAAAAGTCTATGAATTTATTGAAGTCATGCTTGTGCTTTCTCAGACCTTTGAAGAATAAGGAACACTGAGAGTTTTTCTCATGCAATTGAAATCCGATACTAGTGTAGTATACAGAAGTTTTCTTTGGTGGTGCAGCAATTGTAGCTCCTAATGGTACTACAGTGAGTACAGGATCTGAGAGTATAGGTTGGGAAGATAAGCCTACTGATGTGCTATGTGTGTGTTTTGATGACAACAAAACTTCATATACGCGTAAAGGAGTCAAAAAGTATTTATTGTCTAACCTCTCTTTAACCCTCCTTGAGTTGAGCCTAACTAGGTTCCAAGAAGTTGCTTGAGTTCAGTCTCATCAGGCTCCAAGAAGCTCACAATGTGCTCGATGAATTGTTGCTATGATCAGTAAGAAGTTCACAAGCTAGCAGTAACCAACAACCACAAGGCCAGCAGTAGTAGAAGCCAGCATCTCCTAAACAGAAATGGGAGTGCAAGTAAGGGGCTTTATACATGCTCAAACAAAAGAGCATAGGGCCTTCTTTTTATTCAAATAAAGTTGAAAAAGACTGAGTAAAGCCCAAGGTGCAAAGGCCTTTGGATGCACAGGATTCAATAAATGCATAAAGGCTCTGACAAAAGAAAGAAAAAACAAATTGCACAAGGTTGCATCATCCTTATGTTCAAAGCAGCGTCAACTCCTTTTCTCAAAACGAAGAACAACCAAGGTGATATCATCACCTGCGTCGACCCCTTGGCACTACTACGTCGACTCCAGACTCCTTCGGTAGCAGGACCAAGTGCATATCAACTAATGCGTCAACCCCACCTCTTTGGTGCATCGACTCAAAATGAATTCCCAACAAGCACTGAAGCAATCTTCAAAGCTGCGTCGACCACACCATCATGATGTGTCGCTCTCATCAAGCTCCAACAGCAGTCAGACAAACGCCCATCATTGGATGCGTCAACCCCACTCTCTCAGGGCGTCGACACAAGGGCTTCACAGAAACCGTTGTAAACGCTATTCACAAAGGATGCACCGACGCACCCCTTCACAGCGTCGACTCCTTGAAGGTCAAGCTTGCCAGTAGTTCAAGGATCCATGAAGCTGCATCGATGCAATGACCTTACTGCGTCGACGCACTAGAAGTTTTTTAGCCTATTCCTGCCAAAATTGCAATTATTTCAAAGGTCATCCAGAGACCAAAAATAAGCGATGTAAATATCCAAAAACACGTATTTCAAGGTCTAGAAAAGGTTCCTAGGACAGAGCTCCTACCTTTCTATCATAAGGAAGTCAATACACCTTTTGGAGGAAGATCTGTTAGTTGACCTTTGAGGGAAAGGTCAGCTTTTATAGTACTCTGTCTTTTTGGTCACAACCAATCAGATTTCAATCCAAGAATGGTACCTGGGACAGAGGACTGTTCTTTTCTATCCTGGGCCAATGAGGAGGAAGATCTGGAAGAGCTCCAGGTTCAAGACCATCATTTCTTTTCCAACAAATCAAGCTGAGGATCTTGGAGGAAAAATTGTTTTGTCTCTACTCTATTATTCCAGCCAATCAAGCGGCAGATCTTTGGAGGGAAAATACTCTACCAGCTCTTCTATATATGTGAAGCTTCTGCATGAAGAAGATGTTGTTGCTGCTGCCTGAAGAAGAAGAAAGCTTGAGAGAAAAGAAGGGTGCCCGTGCCTTAGCAGAAAAATTGAGAAGAAAAAGAGAGAAGAGAAAAGAGTGAGCAGCCCAGCCCTGGTTCGACCCAAGCCAGTGTTGAAAAAGGAGAAAAAGAAGAAAGGAGTCCATCCCTCCTTGCAGTCGACCTGAGCTTGATCTCAGATCTGACCAGTCTTCAGATCTGTTGATAGTGCTTCAAGACTCTAATCTGAAGCCACAGTCGCATTCTCCTTGTTTTGTTTCTTGTTTTTCTTTGCATCTTCACAATCTGTAAACCGTGGGTCTTGGGGTGTTGTCCCTATGTTGTTGATGCACTTGCAGCATGCTATTTTCCTCTTTTGTGTGTGTGTGTGTATGTGTGTGTGTGTGTGGGGGGGGGGGGGGGGGGGGGTTCATCCTTGTTGCTACAGTTCTGCAGCGTGAGGACCCTATCCTCGTGAGGAGCTTGCTCCTCGGGTGAGTTGTGTATCAACTCATGTGTGGGGTTCGTCCCCGTGTGCTGCAATCTTGTAGCGTGAGGACCCTTGTCCTCGTGACGAGCTTGCTCATCGTGAAAGCTGTGAATCAGTGTGTGTGTGGGGGGGGGGGGTTCATCCCCGTAAGCTGTGTATCAGCATGTGTGTGTGCTGAGGACTCCGTCCTCGTGAGGATTCATCCTCGTGTAGTGAAGCCTCACTGCTTTGGTGAGGGGTGGACGTAGGTCTGCGGGTTTGCAAACTGAACCACCTTAAAAACATAGTGTGCAGTGGTTTGTGCCTGTGCGTTTGATCCTTTTCTTCTATCTCTATTAATAGGTACTTGCGTATTTCAGTTTCCCACATTCTAATACGTTTGCACACTGAACACCCACACTCTAGCTGGCTCGGTGCTTACATACACTCAAGCACTTGCATGTTGTTTTGTAAAAGGACCGTCCTTGAGCTTTGGTGTCTTCGGCATTATGATCACACACTGAATGTCATGAGCCATCTTCTACATGAAGTGCAGTGATCATCCTAAGTGAAGGACTGTATTGTTGTGTGACTGCCTATCCTACTTGGTAACATAAGTCTTCCATCTGGTTGCATCCCTTTTAGTGCCTAATCTAATTTCTAGTGAAGCTAATCTTCACTCTAGTGTTCTTTGATCCATAGTTCACCAAGTGACCGGATTAAGTTTTAAATTGGGCAACGATTGTGAGAGGATCTATTCACCCCCCCTCTAGATCCTATTGGCGCACCCAAGGGACCCAACAAGTGGTATCAGAGCGGGTCTCTGCTATATACAGATTCAATGATCTGCAGAGAAGATCCCAGTGCATTTGCTGTAATGGGTTTCCCCGTTGACCAAGTTTCAATGATTTGCCCGCCAGTATTTGATGATTCTGACTTTACTACATGGCTAGAAAAAATGTGTGTTTTTGTAAACTCCCTTGATTCATGATTATGGAATCTCATATATCATTGTTCTCATGAGCTGTCATCAGATACATCTGAATGGTCTGCTGTACGCAGGACCAAACATGTTGATAATCTTGATGCATTCAACCTGTTAAAAGCTGCAGTAGATGTTACCAAGTTCCCTTTTGTTTCTAGCTATAGCACTACCAAGGAGATTCTAAATGGCCTGGCTAGAATCCATGACGGAGAAAGGCATGACTGCCTAATGGGCGATAGCCCAGATCAGCTGAGTGACTCGTCTTCATCTCAGCTAAGCTCTGACTCAGAAGGTTTTACCTTCGAAGAGCTTATGGATGCTTATGATGAGTTAGCTAAACAATACAAGAAGCTAAAGTCTGAAAATAGAAAGTTGAAAAAGAAGTTTGAAAACAGCTCTTGTGAGAGCTCCTCTTGTAAAAGCTATTCTGCTTTTGAGGAGCTCAATGAAACTCTTATGGTTGACTTAGATTTTCATAAAGAAAACATTGGCTGTTTGAAAGATGAAAATGGAACCCTGCAAGCTGAAATAACTAAGCTGGAAGAGATTCAAAGACAACTTCAAAATCAACTTAAATCAATCTCTAATGAACAAACAACGCTTGATGGGTTGATCCATGATGTGAGGCTGTTTGAGGAAAATGAAAAGCTAAAGGAATAAAATAAAATGTTGATTGAAAAATTGGCTGCCTTCGAAAAAGGTAAGTACTGGTGAGGACACCAGAGCACGAGTACTGCTCGACTCAGTGAGCCGTCGGTACCGGACCCGCAGCACGACTCGGTCGACACCGACCTCTTTGTCGCTGGGGGACAGTCTAGAGTCGCCACCGGAGCATTGATATTTCAGTACGTATTTTTATATGTATTTGTACGGTATACGTATTTGGTCGTATTTGGTGTATATTTAGTATGTATTTGGGTTGTATTTGGCTTGTATTAACTTAGGTTTTTATATTGGGTCAATGGTAGAATAATTGACCATGTATTTATATTTTTGAATTATGTTGATCCAAGGGGGATTAATTTGGTCCATGGGGATTAAAATAAGCCAAGCCCCTTATATTGACTTAAGGGAGGGGCGCCCCCTCTTTTGTCCCTGTTGAACCCCCTCCTCATGTATTATGTCTTATGGATTTTGATGATGACCAAATGAATTTATATGAATTGAAAATGAGCTTTTCTAACGTTTTGGAAGTGATCACATCACATAAAGATTTGGCGTTTAGAAGGCTCAAGAACATCATCTCAAGAGTAAGTGTTCTGATTTGAATTTGGACGAAGAATCTAATTCAGAAGTTATTTTGACAGGACAATCGATATGGCCAAAGATTACCAACATTCTAGGATGATTGGTGAGATCGACTTCAACATATTGACTTTTGAATGTGTGGTTTGAAGTTCTTTATTTTGATCTCAAGGATTAAATTGGTTTAGAACTTATCTAAGTTTAAATGGTTTGAGTTTCATTCCCTCTCATGCTTTAAAAACCATGTTGAAACCCCTAGACTTGTTCTTGGACTTAGTGAGTATTTCAATCAATATTTTGGATGTTCTGGAACAAGGGTCAACCCTTTGGGTCGACCCCTAGGTCCCCTGGTTCTGTTAACGTGGGTCTTTCATCTCCAGCTGAAAGGGTCGACCCATTGGGTCGACCCCCAGCCTCAAGGGTTGACCCCAAGGGTCGACCCCTGGTGATTCTTTTTTAGAACCCGGCGGGCTCCTTCACCAGACCTGCAAGGGTCGACCCCAAGGGTCGACCCATTCACTCGAGGGTCGACCCCTGAAAATCCCTTTTGCCAGATTTATTAAACTAGCACGGGTTCCTAGAAGGGTCGACCCCAAGGGTCGACCCATGCTGTCTGGCCCATCTGGCCCCTCACGAGGGTCGACCCCAAGGGTCGACCCTTTCTGGTCTGGGCGACGCCGTGATTGTGGACTCTTGGCATTTCGACAAGATGGTCCAACCACACTTGTGTGGCTGTCCTTAATCCACTCCATAACAAGTGGATCTTGTCCCATGGCTGTCCCTTGACCACCCTTGGCCTATATAACAACTTGTAGAGGATGAAAACCCTAAGAGAAATTCGTATGTCCTGATTTTGGGTTTCTTTCTAACATTTGTGTATGCAGGTCGCAGCAGCCACCTTCAGCCCTTGTTCCACCTTGGTGTGTGCGTGAATGTGAAGGGAAGAAGGAGGAATCAAAGTTCCAATCAAGCCTCTACTGCTGGCTGCGAGCGAAATCGAGATTCAGCCACATCCGAGCCAAGATCGTCAAGAACGATTGTAGACACGCCATTCTTGACATCTCCTGAGAAAGTCTCATATTACTATACAACGCCCCGCAACGGCTTACGCATTTCGAATCACTCGAGTGCTTCCTTTTCTTGGGTCTTCTTCTGCCTTTTTCGGCATTCGGAATCGTCCCGTCATGGCATTCGGACAGCGTCAACACCAGTCAGACGCATCAGGAGGTTCCGGAATCAGGAAGAGTATCTGACGGGTGGCCGCCGACGTCTGATTTGAGGACCCGGGTGGGTCTTAATGGGGGCGTCCAGGCCCCTGGACGCCCCCATATTTTTAATTCATTTTATTATTTTCTCAGGGCCCAAACCAAATAAAAAATATATATTAATGGAGGCGTCCAGGGCCCTGGACGCCTCCATAAAAATAAAAATAAAAAATATGTGTAAAATGCCAGTTGGCATAAAAAAACAAAAAAAATAAATAAAAATATATATATTAATGGAGGCGTCCAGGCCCCTGGACGCCTCCATAAAAACAAATAAAAAAATAAAATGCCAGCCTGGCATAAAAGACAAAAGAAAAATAAAAAATAATATATTTTGGAGGCGTCCAGGCCCCTGGACGCCTCCATCAACTCCCTCACGGGCGCCGGCCACCGAACGACGGTTTGTCGTGTGTGAAAAAATCCAAATTTAGAGACGTCCAGCAGCTGGACGCGCCCATTTCTGAATCACGAGGCGCCGCTCACAAAACCACGCGTTGTGCCAAACCGCGTGCGGCCGTCGTCGGTTTTCGGTGGACCTGTTGAGGCGTCCGGGACCCTGGACGCCTCCACAAAAGTATTCCAAAAAAATCAATAAAAATAGAATAAAATATTATTTCGGCCCTGATGGAGGTGTCCAGGGTCCTGGACGCCTCCACCCTCCGGAGCTCTATAAATAGAGGCCCACCCCCTCAGTTCTGAGGAGCTTCGAAGTGATCCGATAGGCTGCCGGAGCCCAGAGGCTACGGAGTCATTTTCTAACCCGTGGGTTCTTTTGTAGGTGGAGGTTCTGCCGGCTTCTCGGGTGCTCACGCTCGCGAGAGGAAGGTCGTCTTCATCCACCGCGCTTCCACGTCGTCCCCACGCTGCCGGAGCTCCGCCGGATTTCACCCTCGGCTCATCCAATAAGCCTTTTCTTCCCCTTTTTCTTCGTAGTTCTTTGCATTCATCATCTTGCATCCTCTATCCCCCTTCATAAGGGCGCCTCTTCTCTTATACTTCTTGCATCCATCATCTCATTTTCCTCCTACTCGAGTCCGAGAGGGGTTTAAAAGATAACACCAACCAGGTGTGTGTCTTGCCATCATTTCGTTATTTTTATCGCAAGGATTTGAATACTACACCTCCATCTTTCTAATCCACTTGTCATTTGTTTGTCGTTGTTTTGCAAGGGTAGCCGAGGAAAGCCCTCTCCGTCGGCCGGCCGGAGGGAGAGGAAGAAGCAACCCGCCATCTCCCGCTCTTGAGGTAGGCGCGATCACTTTCTTATTTTGGGGTCTTTCGGCCCCTGGCGATCACATCTTATTTTCGAGGCCGCGGCGAGTCACTTCCCCAATGGCCGTTTAAATTTCCGTTCTTATATTCTCTTTATACTCTGTTATATTCTGCTCATATTCTCGAGGCCGCGGCGAGTCACTTCCCCAATGGCCGTTTAAATTCCCATTTTTATATGTTATATTCTTATCTATTCGTGTTCTCGAGGCCGCGGCGAGTCACTTCCCCAATGGCCGTTTAAATTCACGTTCTTATACGTTATATTCTTATCTGTTTGTGTTCTCGAGGCCGCGGCGAGTCACTTCCCCAATGGCCGTTTAAATTCCCGCTCTTTGTATTCTCTCTATATTCTGTCATCTTATTATCTGCTCATATTCTCGAGGCCGCGGCGAGTCACTTCCCCAATGGCCGTTTCAATTCTTGTTATTTAATTTTTGCACCATTCCCGTCCCCCCGAGGCCGCGGCGAGTCACTTCCCGCTATGGCCGTTTAACCCCATATTTGCTATATCACACTTGTCCCGCTCGCCCCGCCGGAGCAATCTCCCGTGGTGGCCCCTTCTCTCTCTTCTCTTATTTCTGTGTTGCAGCAAACAAACACAAACAAAAAGAGGAGCGCGCGCGCTCCGCGTCCTCTCCGCTCTTCCCTTAACCGCGTGACGTCGCTCACAGATTGGCGATCACGGTGGGACCTCTACTGCTTCCTTTCGGCTACCCTTGCAAGTTCGGCACCACCCGTGCCTCTCCACCTTGGCGCCCGCGCGCGCCCCCGTTGTGCTCACGGCAGCACTGTCAGTTTGATTGGTTCTTTGTTTATTATATGTCTGTTATTTCTGTTGTTTTCCCACTCCATATATCTGTCAGCATTCCATTGCATACATCCATTCCTCTTTTCTATCCTTTTTTTCATTTTTTGAGGATCACCCTTTCCCGGTGAAGGAAGGACTCTCCGTTTGGGAATTCCTCTCAACGGACTAGAATCTCCTACACTGGGACCTCCGTAAGTCCCCGACATCGAAGAATCTCCTCTTCGTTCACTGGGCTGGTTGTACCATTGAAGTTCCCCGGAGTTAGTCATTTCATTCGTGGTGAGACGAGAGACCCTAGCTGACACGGCGGTGAAACAAAAATAAACTAGGGTCCCCATTTTGTGTGAACTTCGGATCTCGCTAAAAATACAAAAAAAATCATCAAAATCAAAACACAAAAAAGGGCGTAAAGGCATCCACTTGTTTGATAATCTCTGCTACCTACTTGCTAGTGTATGTTTTTGCGTTCTGGGAAAACTGTGAGCATGTCTCACGAGTCTTTTGAGGAGAACCACCCTAGCCGTGGTTTGTCAGCCGACCCGCGAGTCTATGCTATGGACTCGGGTCCTTCTCATGACCCCTCGCATGAGGTGCAGGTTATTGCCGGGGACACGTCCCCGCCACAGGATATCACTTCCTTACTGGGCGTCCTCGCCAACACGGAGCTTACCTCTGAACAGCTCCGGGCCTTCCAGGCCATTCTAAAGGGGAAATCTGTTTCCCCCACGCCCCAGGAGTCAACTCCGGCCATCGCACCTCTCCAAGAGTCCGTGCAGGCCATTCCATCTCCTTCATTGGCGCAAGCCATCCAGTCTCCCTCGCTTCAAGGACAAGCGAGCCAACAACCACCCTCATTCCAGTTCCCGTCACAATCTCAAACTCCCGTTGTTCCCCACACACCGCTTCAGCCAGGGCCAACTGTCGGCGGTCCGACAGCTCCCTCTCATTCGGGTTCCCCCCTCAAGTCTCCGGGAGACAGTTTCTCCCCCAGTGGCAAGTGCCACCTTCACCCCCAGAGGAGCTCGCCCAATCGCTCCTCAATAGGTTCAATCGCATGGACGAGCAGTTTCAAAATCTGAGAAGGATGGTGGACGTGAAAGCCACCCCGGAGGTTGCTTTGCCAATCCTTCCCGTCATTCATCTTCCTCCCTCCGAAATGCCCACGTACCGCAGATACAATGGTACCGGCAACCCCTTCATTCACCTCAAGGACTTCATGTATGAGTCCTCTATTGGCAAAACGATCAGAGGTCCCTGGCATACCTCTTTCGGAGATCATTGGATGGTCCCGCGCTTGAGTGGTTCTATTCTCTGGAGCCCCGCGAGGCCGAGAATTTTGAAATAGTCAGAGAAGGTTCTTGCAGAAATATAGGGATAGGGTCGGTCCCTCACTCTCCATTACCGACCTAGTGGCCGAAAAGATGAAACCCGACGAGGATTTTGTCCGATATGCTGATAGATGGAGGTCTCTGGCGGAAAGAATAAGGGATACCCTCTCCGAGCCCGAACAAGTGAAGATGATTGTGTCTAATGCAACCCCACAGTTCAGACATGTCCTGGCCATGAATAAACTTACTACAATGGAGGAACTCTATGAAAGGGCCCGGTACATCCAAACCCAGCTAAAAGACTCCCCCATCATGAACATGTTTGAGTCGCCGAAGCCCAAAGTGGTCAGAAAGACAGGCGCTGGTGTCCCGGGCGGAGCCACAGAAGGGGTCGTGACAAATGAGCAAGTCAGTGCGGTCAACAATGCCAACTATGCAGTCAACCCAAGGCCTCCACAAATGCCCCGACTTCCCCTTCAACCAGGTCCTTTCCCTCTTCGTCCTCCACCCCAAAATAATCCACCCCAGGATAATATGCCTCCATTACGCCAACCCCAGCAACAACAACCACAACCTCAGCAACAACAACCACCGCTTCAGTACAACCAAGTTCCACCCCCGGGGAACTATGGTCCCCAACAGCAACAAAGGAGGCCGCTCGGTCCCAAGAGAGCCTACTATCCACCATTGCCAGAAACCTTAGCAGACATTTTTAATGCCCTCATGGCATCAAACCAACTCGCCCTACCCAGAGAAAGGCCCGCGTGGCCCCCCAATGTTGATACCTCCAAATACTGCGTCTACCACAGGCAGCCGGGACACACAGTAGATTACTGCTTCCATTTCAAAGATTACATCCATGATATGAATGATGAACATCAAATAGATTGGGATGAGATGAGACGGTACGTCGCGGCTCTCAAGGCTAGGAGACCTCCTCAGAGGCCACAGCAGCAGTTACAACAGCAGCAGCAGCAGCAACCACAACAACAACAGCAGCCTCAGCAGGCCCCACAACAACAGCCCGACATGGGCATAATCCAGAATCCATTACCGGAGCACCAACAGCCCAATCATCAGGTTAACCCCATCTCCTCCTTCCCGGAAGTCGGGAGAGAGCAGGTGTGGCACCAGGAAAGTACCTCCATTCTTTCTACCTCCAACCCTATCGTCATGCAACCCCCTCACCTTGCCCGGGTAGCACCTCTCTCTCATCAACCCGCATCAGTATCGCCTTCACCATTTCCACTACCATTACGCCCTCTCATCCGCACCCCGACCTCCTATCAACCGACACTCTCCACTACGCCTTCACACCCTCTCACCTTCTCTCACTCCCCCACTTTACCATCCACCTCTACCACATTTACCCCTACGCCTTCTAAACCCCTTATCATCCGTCAACCATACATAACCCCGTCTTTCTCCACCACATCACCACTAATGCCTTCAAAACCACTCATCACCCACCATCCACCTCAAAACCTTACCCGTTTCAAACCTTACCTCCACCTCCACCTTCCAAACCCCTTATCCTTCATAATCCGCGCGATATCCCCTCTACCTCCGCCATGCCTCCACCTAACAAACCCCTCATCAGAATCCCTGCTCCCGTCATCACCCCTGCTTCATCAACCATTCCTCCACTACTACCCCTCAAACCCCTGTTAAAACCCACTGCTACCCCCACAGAGGTACAAAAGCCGCAGGCAATGGTGCTCCGGAGTGGAAGGATTTTCCACAGGGTTTTCCCCCACAACAGTCAGAATCCCGAGCAATCTCAGCCAGAGAAGGATGATGCAGAACAACCAGAAAGAGCTATCCCTGGAACACAGTATGATCTATTGAAACACTTGGACAAGACACCTGCCCGGATCTCCATCCTAGAGCTACTTCAAAGATCCACATCCCACCAGGCGGCCTTGATGGAATATCTTCAAAAGGTCATGGTTAATGAAGACCTCCCCGTGGAGAAGATTTCGACCGTCCTGACCCCAACAGACACACAACCAGCCATCATGTTCACAACTACGAGCTCGCTCCCAAGGAAGCTCGGAAATATGCATTGTGCATTTCAATAAAAATTAATGGGGTATCCATAAACCCGTGTCTTGTGGACACGGGTGCGTCCATAAATGTGATCTCCATGAGCACTCTTCAGTTGTGTGGGGTCGACGAGGAACAAATAAGACCTTCCTCGATCACGGTCACGGCTTATGACAATAGCAAAAGGCCGCCGCAGGGGATGATTATTCTGAAGGCAGAACTAGGCCCCATGTCAATTCCCACGGAATTCCATGTCCTCGACATGGACCCCACATTCAAGGCTATACTGGGTCGCCCTTACATCGAAGCCATGGACGCTGTGCCTTCCACCAACCATCAGTGCCTGAAGTTTCCTTACAATGGGAGAATTATTAAAGTGGTCAGTACACCTGTCCTTCACACAGTGGATGCTATCAACACCTCTCTGCCTTCTGTTTGGCCGTCTCATCGGCCCATATTGTCACTGCTGGACGTACGTGATCCATCTCATGTTCCACTAGCACCAAAGGAGCCGGTCAGGGCAACCGCAACATCATGTCTCCCTTTTCACTCCAAAGGTTGGGAGATTATGAGGAACATCGGCTATCAACAGGGAAAAGGTCTGGGCGCACAGTTACAGGGTATGCTCAAACCGCCAAAGGAAATTAGGCCGAACCGCAGGTTTGGCCTAGGCTTCAAAGGACCGTTCAAGGCAGATTGGAAGCCCCTCACGTGGACTCTATCAAACCACTTCAACAGAGGGCCCGTTGTTCAGATGGGAGATCACCCACGAGAAGCATATGGGGGATCACATGCTGTATATTTGGCTGAAAAATGTCCGAGGATCACCAAAAGAGGCAAGATCAAAGATCCGGAATGCGAGTGGGACAAATGGTTCGACATACGGGACATTTCCGTTGCACTGGAAAGGATGTTCTCGTCTCCGCAGCTTGAAGGACCACCATTGATCTCCGAAATACCAGAGAATATTACCACTCTTGCCAAGGTTCCAAACTATCCTCGTCCTCGCCAGAAGGACTCTGTCATCGACGGATCTTCATCCGTCCTCAACATTGCCGTCGACGGCTCATTAGCCGCCATCTCTCCATCCACTCGTCTCAGCCTTTGCTGATATCTTCTTCCTGGGCCAGACAATTGTCTGATGATCTTCCCAGGTCCCCTTCTTTGCTTACATACCTACGCGGGCTTTTCAACCCGCGCCAGGTCTTCAACCATGATCTGCTCTATGAGCCTCACAATCCTCTAGCCATAACCACTTTCCTCTCTCCTCCAATCTCTTTTCACTGCTTTGTCATTAAAAATGAAAACGAAAAAAAAACGTCAATTTTCAAACTCTCCAACAACACATCTTCGTTGAGGAAACCTCCTACATCTCCCACGGGTGCGTACCGCCTTGCGGACCACCCGTCCAAGGTCCGATGAGCGACCTTTTCTACCCCTCCTCTGAGGGGTCTTCTCCTGTACATTCTACACCATCCTCTTCGTCTTCCTCTTCTTCTGTAAATATTGTCAGTCAATCTAGGAATGATAGGCCAAGGGTAGTACCTAGGAAGAAATCCAAGGGTAGGCAGATCCCTCGTCGATTCCTTCTGGATTTGGCCGCCAGGTGTCAGGCCCTTCTTGCCATCCCCCAGTTGTTAGAAAATCCCATCCAGCTACCCGAAATAGAATGCGAGGGCGACTGTGCATCTGATGAAGGGTATGGAGTCTACGAGATCACGGATGAAGAATGCCCCACTGAAGATGAGGGTGAAGAATATGAGGATGCGGCGGGCGCATACGCTAGTGGAATGAGGAGATTCGACGAGCCGTCAACCGCCGTAGAAGAATCCACCAAAGAAGTCAACTTGGGAACTGAGGAAGACCCTAGGATCATCCTCATAAGTGACAACCTACCACCCTCTGAAGAAGAGGCATTAATTGAGGTTCTCAAGGAATATAAGGACACGTTTGCATGGAGCTACGAGGATATGCCGGGTCTGGATTCAACCTTGGTCGAACACCGTTTAACCCTAAAACCAGGGTCCATCTCGGTAAAACAAAGGTTAAGGCGTTTCCACCCTCAGATGGCTTTGAAAATGAAAGAAGAGGTCGATAAGCTCCACAAAGCCAGGTTCATTAGAGTCGTTCTTTATCCTCAATGGGTGGCGAACATTGTCCCGGTCATGAAGAAAGATGGGAAAGTCAGGATTTGCATCGACTTCCGGGACCTTAACCGCGCGTGTCCAAAGGATGATTTTCCCTTACCTCACATTGATGTGCTGATTGATAACACGGCAGGCTACGAAACCCTCTCTTTCATGGATGGATTTTCAGGATACAATCAAATTCGTTTGGCAGAAGAGGATCAGGAAAAGACGTCATTCACTACCCCTTGGGGAACATATTGTTACGTGGTCATGCCGTTTGGGTTAAAGAATGCTGGAGCTACTTACCAAAGAGCGATGATGGCCATATTTCATGACATGATGCACATATATCTGGAAGTGTATGTGGATGACTTATTGGTGAAATCAAGGACCAGGATGGAACATCCAGAAGTTTTGGCTAAGGTCTTGCAAAGGTCAAGAGAGTTCCAATTGAAAATGAACCCGAAGAAGTGTGTGTTTGGTGTGTCGTCAGGTAAATTGCTGGGGTTCATTGTGAGTAAAAGAGGGATCGAGATAGATCCCGACAAAGCCAAGGCTATCAGGGATATGCCGCCTCCCAAGAATTTGAGGGAAGTCCGAGGTTTAATCGGAGGTTGCAGTTTATTCGTCGGTTTGTGTCTCAACATTCACAAAGGTGTAGACCTCTCTACGAGTTGACCAAGCCAGGAGTAGAATTCCACTGGAATTCTAAATGTCAGAAAGCTTTTGAAGGGTTGAAGGAATATCTGGCTAGTCCACCCGTTCTCATTCCACCCAAACCAGAAAAACCTCTGATCCTTTACGTCTCAGTCTTGGATGACTCCGTGGGAGCCGTCCTCGCACAAGCTGATGAAGAAGGCAAGGAACGGGCAACCTATTACTTGTCCAAACTTCTCAATCCCTGTGAGCAGAAGTACACCGGCATGGAGAAAACCTGTGCTGCCCTCGTTTGGGTAGTGCAGAAATTGAAGCACTACTTCTTGGCTCACGAGTCCACTTGATTGCTCGAATGAATCCTATCAAATTCCTTCTGGAGAAAGCCGTCCTTACGGATAGGCTAGCACGCTGGCAAAGTTTTCTCTCTCAGTTCGACATCACCTACATCCAGCAAAAGGCGATTAAAGGCTATGCCATAGCCGAGCATCTCGCTCACCATCCTCTTCCCAAGTTCGATCCCGTCCAATCAGAGTTTCCAGATGAGGAACTAATGTCCATCAACCAATCAGATGAGCCAATGTGGACGCTATATTTTGATGGAGCTCTGAATTCTCAAGGGAGAGGAATCGGCATCGCCCTCCTGTCGCCTGAAGGCCTCACATTCCCATTGGCATACCAGCTCAAATTTCCAGTCACCAACAATATAGCCGAATATGAAGCTCTTCTAGCTGGCCTAGAACTCGCTCATTCTTTTCGTATCACTGAGTTGCGAGTCGTAGGTGATAGTCAACTCATCCTTCGCCAGGTGCTCACTAAGTATCGCACTCGCGATCCCAAACTCAAGCCATACCAAGAACTCACTGCTGCCTTTGCCAAACTGTTCGCCAAACTGATCTTTGTTCATGTCCCTCGTCATCAGAATATTCTCGCCGATGCCCTCGCCTCGTTGGCATCATCCATAAGGTTCCCTCTAGGAAGATGGTTTAAGTCCATTTCCATCTACAAACTTCACGCCCCTGCAATCGATGATGCTTCCTACGTAAACATCAAAGACAGGATAGCAAGGAAGATCCTGCAGGAAGATATCCTTGAGAAGAGGGAAATCATGTTGGCAGAGGCCGAAGAAGAACTGGCTGATGAAGAGAAACCATGGTTCTATGAAATTGTCAAATACTGCCAAGATCAGTCTTATCCTGAAGGGGCCACCACAGAGGACAAGAAAGCCATAAGAAGGGTGGCTCAGAAATATACATTGGTTGGAGGTCTACTCTATAGGAGGAGCCTTACTGGTATTCTGTTAAGATGTCTTGGTGACGATGAGGTTTGGAAATGTGTAGAAGAGACGCACTCGGGTGTGTGCGGTGGCCACGTGAATAGTCAGATGCTCGCCAAGAAGATCATTCGTCAAGGCTTTTACTGGCCCACTATGGAAGAGATTGTGCTGTCTATGTCCGTAGGTGTGTCAAGTGTCAACTTCACGCCGATAAAATCCATTCACCATCTTCCTCACTTCATCCAATATCCTCCCCATGGCCTTTCTCCATGTGGGCATTCGACATCATTGGTCCCCTAGGTGATCCCAATTCCCTCACCAAGCAGAAGTCTTTCATCCTTACTGCAACGGAATACTTCACCAAATGGGCCGAAGCTGAAGCTTACGCGGAAATCAAGGCGTCAACAGTCTGCAAGTTCATCATGAAGAACATCCTCGCCAGATTCGGCGTCCCAAGCACGATCGTCACCGACAATGGGCCACAGTTCATTTCTCAGGACCTACAGGACCTCTGCAAAAGCTACGCAATTGCATTGCATCATTCATCGCCTTATTACCCACAAGGTAACGGCCAAGCGGAGGCCACCAATAAAATATTACTCAAAATCATCAAAAAAACTTGCGAGTCTAGTAAGTTTTCAGACTGGCCAGAAAAGCTTATCGAAGCTCTATGGGCCTATCGCACTTCAATCCGTACCCCCACCGGGCAGACTCCATTTGCCCTTACTTATGGTATGGAAGCGGTAGTCCCGTACGAGACTCTGATCCCTTCTCTCAGGGTACAATTGGATGAGGAATTTCCCCTCGACGATCGTCGTGATTCACTCCTCGCCCAGTTGGAACTCTTGGATGAGAAGCAGCTGGCCGCTGCCGAACACGCGCGTGTGTATCAAAATAGACTCGCTCGCTTTTACCAAAAGAAAGTCGTTGAGAGAAAATTCAAAGTTGGTGAGATGGTCGTTGTAGACACGCCATTCTTGACGCCTCCTGAGAAAGTCTCATATTACTATACAACGCCCCGCAACGACTTACGCATTCTGAATCACTCGAGTGCTTCCTTTTCTCGGATCTTCTTCTGCCTTTTTCGGCATCCGAAATCGTCTCGTCACGGCATTCGGACGGCATCAACACCAGTCGGACGCATCAAGAGGTTCCGGAATCAAGAAGGGGGTTTGCCGGGCGGCCGCCGACGCCTGATTTGAGGACCCGGGTGGGTCTTAATGGGGGCGTCCAGGCCCCTGGACGCCCCCATGATTTTGATTTATTTTATTTTTTCTTCAGGGCCCAAAATTAAATAAAAAAAAATAATAATAAAAAATAATAAATTAATGGAGGCGTCCAGGCATTTGGACGCCTCCATAAAAAGAAAATATAAAAAAATATATATATTGCCAGTTGGCATATAAAAATAAAAAAATTAAAAAAAATGTATATATATTAATGGAGGCGTCCAGGCCCCTGGACGCCTCCATAAAAACATGTAAAAAAAAAATATATAAAATGCCAGCCTTGGCATAAAAGACAAAAACAATAAAAAATAATAAACTTTTGGAGGCGTCCAGGCCCCTGGACGCCTCCATCAACTCACTCACGGGCGCCGGCCACCGAACGACGGTTTGTCGTGTGTGAAAAAAGCCAAATTTAGAGACGTCCAGCTGACTGGACGCGCCCATTTCTGAATCACGAGGCGCCGCTCACAAAACCACGCGTTGTGCCAAACCGCGTGCGGCCGTCGTCGGTTTTCGGTGGACCTGTTAGAGGCGTCCGGGACCCTAGACGCCCCCATAAAAGTATTCTAAAAAAATCAATAAAAATAGAATAAAATATTATTTCGGCCCTGATGGAGGTGTCCAGGGTCCTGGACGCCTCCACCTTCCGGAGCTCTATAAATAGAGGCCCACCCCCTCAGTTCTAGGGGAGCTAAGCAGTGATCCGATAGGCTGCCGGAGCCCAGAGGCTACGGAGTCATTTTTCTAACCCGTGGGGTCTTTTGTAGGTGGAGGTTCTGCCGGCTTCTCGGGTGCCACGCTCGCGAGAGGAAGGTCGTCTTCATCCACCGCGCTTCCACGTCGTCCCCACGCTGCCGGAGCTCCGCCGGATTTCACCCTCGGCTCATCCAATAAGCCTTTTCTTCCCCTTTTTCTCCATAGTTCTTTACATTCATCATATTGCATCCTCTATCCCCCTTCACAAGGGCGCCTCTTCTCTTATACTTCTTGCATCCATCATCTCATTTTCCTCCTACTCGAGTCCGAGAGGGGTTTAAAAGATAACACCAACCAGGTGTGTGTCTTGCCATCATTTCGTTATTTTTATCGCGAGGATTTGAATACTACACCTCCATCTTTCTAATCCACTTGTCATTTATTTGTCGTTGTTTTGCAAGGGTACCCGAGGAAAGCCCTCTCCGTCGGCCGGCCGGAAGGAGAGGAAGAAGCAACCCGCCATCTCCCGCTCTTGAGGTAGGCGCGATCACTTCTTATTTTGGGGTCTTTCGGCCCCTGGCGATCACATCTTTTCATCGAGGCCGCGGCGAGTCACTTCCCCAATGGCCGTTTAAATTTCTGTTTCCTATATTCTCTTTATATTTTGTTAAATTCTGCTTATATCATCGAGGCCGCGGCGAGTCACTTCCCCAATGGCCGTTTAAATTTTCGTTCCTATATTCTCTTTATATTTGTTATATTCTGCTCATATCATCGAGGCCGCGGCGAGTCACTTCCCCAATGGCCGTTTAAATTTCCGTTCTTATATTCTCTCTATATTCTGTTATATTCTGCTCATATCATCGAGGCCGCGGCGAGTCACTTCCCCAATGGCCGTTTAAATCTCTGTTCTTATATTCTCTTTATATTCTGCTATATTCTGCTCATATTCTCGAGGCCGCGGCGAGTCACTTCCCCAATGGCCGTTTCAATTCTTGTTATTTAATTTCTGCACCATTCCCGTCCCCCCGAGGCCGCGGCGAGTCACTTCCCGCTATGGCCGTTTGAACCCCATATCTTGCTATATTATACTTGTCCCGCTCGCCCCGCCGGAGCAATCTCCCGTGGTGGCCCCTTCTCTCTTCTCTCTCATTTCTGTGTTGCAGCAAACAACAAAACAAACAAAAAAGAGGAGCCCGCGCGCTCTCCGCATCCTCTTCCCCGCACCATCGAACTCCGAACCGCGTGACGTCGCTCACAGATTGGCGATCACGGTGGGACGTCTACTGCTTCCTCTCGGCTACCCTTGCAAGTTCGGCACCACCCGTGCCTCTCCACCTTGGCGCCCACGCGCGCCCCCGTTGTGCTCACGGCAGCACCGTCAGTTCTGATTGGTTCTTTGTTTATTACATGTTTGTTATTTCTGTTGTTTTCCCACTCCATATATCTGTCAGCATTCCATTGCATACATCCATTCCTCTTTTCTATCCTTTTTTTCATTTTTTTTGAGGATCACCCTTTCCCGGTGAAGGAAGGACTCTCCGTTTGGGAATTCCTCTCAACGGACTAGAATCTCCTACACTGGGACCTCCGTAAGTCCCCGACATCGAAGAATCTCCTCTTCGTTCACTGGGCTGGTTGTACCATTGAAGTTCCCCGAAGTTAGTCATTTCATTCG
This sequence comes from Amorphophallus konjac, assembly GCA_022559845.1. Classification (NCBI taxonomy): domain Eukaryota; kingdom Viridiplantae; phylum Streptophyta; class Magnoliopsida; order Alismatales; family Araceae; genus Amorphophallus; species Amorphophallus konjac. The sequence goes on from CM040121.1 coordinate 468,507,323, forward strand.
TGGTGAGACGAGAGACCCTAGCTGACACGGCGGTGAAACAAAAATAAACTAGGGTCCCTATCTTGTGTGAACTTCGGATCTCGCTAAAAACACACAAAAAAATCATCAAAATCAAAACAAAAAAAAAGGGCGTAAAGGCATCCACTTGTTTGATAATCTCTGCTACCTACTTGCTAGTGTATGTTTTTGCGTTCTGGGAGAACTGTGAGCATGTCTCACGAGTCTTCTGAGGAGAACCACCCTAGCCGTGGTTTGACAGCCGACCCGCGAGTCTATGCTATGGACTCGGGTCCTTCTCATGACCCCTCGCATGAGGTGCAGGTTATTGCCGGGGACACGTCCCCGCCACAGGATATCACTTCCTTACTGGGCGTCCTCGCCAACACGGAGCTTACCTCTGAACAGCTCCGGGCCTTCCAGGCCATTCTAAAGGGGAAATCTGTTTCCCCCACGCCCCAGGAGTCAACTCCGGCTATCGCACCTCTCCACGAGTCCGTGCAGGCCATTCCATCTCCTTCATTGGCGCAAGCCATCCAGTCTCCCTCGCTTCAAGGACAAGCGAGCCAACAACCTCCCTCATTCCAATTCCCGTCACAATCTCAAACTCCCGGTGTTCCTCACACACCGTTTCAGCCAGGGCCAACTGTCGGTGGTCCGACAGTTCCCTCTCATTCCGGGTTTCCCCCTCAAGTCTCCGGGAGACAGTTTCTCCCCCAATGGCAAGTGCCACCTTCACCCCCAGAGGAGCTCGCCCAATCGCTCCTCAATAGGTTCAATCGCATGGACGAGCAGTTTCAAAATCTGAGAAGAATGGTGGACGTGAAAGCCACCCCGGAGGTTGCTTTGCCAATCCTCCCGTCATTCATCTCCTCCCTCCGAAATGCCCACGTACCGCAGATACAATGGTACCGGCAACCCCTTCATTCACCTCAAGGACTTCATGTATGAGTCCTCCTATTGGCAAAACGATCAGAGGTCCCTGGCATACCTCTTTCGGAGATCATTGGATGGTCCCGCGCTTGAGTGGTTCTATTCTCTGGAGCCCCGCGAGGCCGAGAATTTTGAAATAGTGCAGAGAAGGTTCTTGCAGAAATATAGGGATAGGGTCGGTCCCTCACTCTCCATTACCGACCTAGTGGCCGAAAAGATGAAACCCGACGAGGATTTTGTCCGATATGCTGATAGATGGAGGTCTCTGGCGGAAAGAATAAGGGATACCCTCTCCGAGCCCGAACAAGTGAAGATGATTGTGTCTAATGCAACCCCGCAGTTCAGACACGTCCTCGCCATGAATAAACTTACTACAATGGAGGAACTCTATGAAAGGGCCCGATACATCCAAACCCAGCTAAAAGACTCCCCCATCATGAACATGTTTGAGTCGCCGAAGCCCAAAGTGGTCAGAAAGACAGGCGCTGGTGTCCCGGGCGGAGCCACAGAAGGGGTCGTGACAAATGAGCAAGTCAGTGCGGTCAACAATGCCAACTATGCAGTCAACCCAAGGCCTCAACAAATGCCCCGACTACCCCTTCAATCAGGTCCTTTCCCTCTCCGTCCTCCACCCCAAAATAATCCACCCCAGGATAATATGCCTCCATTACGCCAACCCCAGCAACAACAACCACAACCTCAGCAACAACAACCACCGCTTCAGTACAACCAAGTTCCACCTCCAGGGAACTATGGTCCCCAACAGCAACAAAGGAGGCCGCTCGGTCCTAAGAGAGCCTACTATCCACCATTGCCAGAAACCTTACCAGATATTTTTAATGCCCTCATGGCATCAAACCAACTCGCCCTACCCAGAGAAAGGCCCGCCTGGCCCCCAATGTTGATACCTCCAAATACTGCGTCTACCACAGGCAGCCGGGACACACAGTGGATTACTGCTTCCATTTCAAAGATTACATCCATGATATGAATGATGAACATCAAATAGATTGGGATGAGATGAGACGGTACGTCGCGGCTCTCAAGGCTAGGAGACCTCCTCAGAGGCCACAGCAGCAGTTACAACAGCAGCAGCAGCAGCAACCACAACAACAACAGCAGCCTCAGCAGGCCCCACAACAACAGCCCGACATGGGCATAATCCAGAATCCACTACCGGAGCACCAACAGCCCAATCATCAGGTTAACCCCATCTCCTCCTTCCCGGAAGTCGGGAGAGAGCAGGTGTGGCACCAGGAAAGTACCTCCATTCTTTATACCTCCAACCCTATCGTCATGCAACCCCCTCACCTTGCCCGGGTAGCACCTCTCTCTCATCAACCCGCATCGGTATCGCCTTCACCATTTCCACTACCATTACGCCCTCTCATCCGCACCCCGACCTCCTATCAACCGACACTTTCTACTACGCCTTCACACCCTCTCACCTTCTCCCACTCCCCCACTTTACCATCCACCTCTACCACATTTACCCCTACGCCTTCTAAACCCCTTATCATCCGTCCACCATACATAACCCCGTCTTTCTCCACCACATCACCACTAATGCCTTCAAAACCACTCATCACCCACCATCCACCTCAAAACCTTTACCCGTTTCAAACCTTACCTCCACCTCCACCTTCCAAACCCCTTATCCTTCATAATCCGCGCGATATCCCCTCTACCTCCGCCATGCCTCCACCTAACAAACCCCTCATCAGAATCCCTGCTCCCGTCATCACCCCTGCTTCATCAACCATTCCTCCACTACTACCCCTCAAACCCCTGTTAAAACCCACTGCTACCCCCACAGAGGTACAAAAGCCACAGGCAATGGTGCTCCGGAGTGGAAGGATTTTCCACAGGGTTTTCCCCCACAACAGTCAGAATCCCGAGCAATCTCAGCCAGAGAAGGATGATGCAGAACAACCAGAAAGAGCTATCCCTGGAACACAGTATGATCTACTGAAACACTTGGACAAGACGCCTGCCCGGATCTCCATCCTAGAGCTACTTCAAAGATCCACATCCCACCAGGCGGCCTTGATGGAATATCTTCAAAAGGTCATGGTTAATGAAGACCTCCCCGTGGAGAAGATTTCGACCGTCCTAACCCCAACAGACACACAACCAGGCCATCATGTTTCACAACTACGAGCTCGCTCCCAAGGAAGCTCGGAAATATGCATTGTGCATTTCAATAAAAATTAATGGGGTATCCATAAACCCGTGTCTTGTCGACACGGGTGCGTCCATAAATGTGATCTCCATGAGCACTCTTCAGTTGTGTGGGGTTGACGAGGAACAAATAAGACCTTCCTCGATCACGGTCACGGCCTATGACAATAGCAAAAGGCCGCCGCAGGGGATGATTATTCTGAAGGCAGAACTAGGCCCCATGGCAATTCCCACGGAATTCCATGTCCTCGACATGGACCCCACATTCAAGGCTATACTGGGTCGTCCTTACATTGAAGCCATGGACGCTGTGCCTTCCACCAACCATCAGTGCCTGAAGTTTCCTTACAACGGGAGAATTATTAAAGTGGTCAGTACACCTGTCCTTCACACAGTGGATGCTATCAACACCTCTCTGCCCTCTGTTTGGCCGTCTCATCGGCCCATATTGTCACTGCTGGACGTGCGTGATCCATCTCGCATGCCACTAGCACCAAAGAGCCGGTCAGGGCAACCACAACATCGTGTCTCCCTTTTCACTCCAAAGGTTGGGAGATTATGAGGAACATCGGCTATCAACAAGGAAAAGGGCTGGGCGCACAGTTACAGGGTATGCTCAAGCCGCCAAAGAAATTAGGCCGAACCGTAGGTTTGGCCTAGGCTTCAAAGGACCGTTCAAGGCAGATTGGAAGCCCCTCACATGGACTCTATCAAACCACTTCAACAGAGGGCCCGTTGTTCAGATGGGAGATCACCCACGAGAAGCATATGGAGGATCACATGCTGTATATTTGGCTGAAAAATGTCCGAGGATCACCAAAAGAGGCAAGATCAAAGATCCGGAATGCGAGTGGGACAAATGGTTCGACATACTGGACATTTCCGTTGCACTGGAAAGGATGTTCTCATCTCCACAGCTTGAAGGACCACCATTGATCTCCGAAATACCAGAGAATATTACCACTCTTGCCAAGGTTCCAAACTATCCTCGTCCTCGCCAGAAGGACTCTGTCATCGACGGATCTTCATCCGTCCTCAACATTGCCGTCGACGGCTCATTAGCCGCCATCCTCTCCATCCACTCGTCTCAGCCTTTGCTGATATCTTCTTCCTGGGCCAGACAATTGTCTGATGATCTTCCCAGGTCCCCTTCTTTGCTTACATACCTACGCGGGCTTTTCAACCCGCGCCAGGTCTTCAACCATGATCTGCTCTACGAGCCCCACAATCCTCTAGCCATAACCACTTTCCTCTCTCCTCCAATCTCTTTTCACTGCTTTGTCATTAAAAATGAAAACGAAAAAAAAACGTCAATTTTCAAACTCTCCAACAACACATCTTCGTTGAGGAAACCTCCTACATCTCCCACGGGTGCGTACCGCCTTGCGGACCACCCGTCCAAGGTCCGATGAGCGACCTTTTCTACCCCTCCTCTGAGGGGTCTTCTCCTGTACATTCTACACCATCCTCCTCATCTTCCTCTTCGTCTGTAAATATTGTCAGTCAATCTAGGAATGATAGGCCAAGGGTAGTACCTAGGAAGAAATCCAAGGGTAGGCAGATCCCTCGTCGATTCCTTCTGGATTTGGCCGCCAGGTGTCAGGCCCTTCTTGCCATCCCCCAGTTGTTAGAAAATCCCATCCAGCTACCCGAAATAGAATGCGAGGGCGACTGTGCATCTGATGAAGGGTATGGAGTCTACGAGATCACGAATGAAGAATGCCCCACTGAAGATGAGGGTGAAGAATATGAGGATGCGGCGGGCGCATACGCTAGCGGAATGAGGAGATTCGACGAGCCGTCAACCGCCGTAGAAGAATCCACCAAAGAAGTCAACTTGGGGACTGAGGAAGACCCTAGGATCATCCTCATAAGTGACAACCTACCACCCTCTGAAGAAGAGGCATTAATTGAGGTCCTCAAGGAATATAAGGACACGTTTGCATGGAGCTACGAGGATATGCCGGGTTTGGATTCAACCTTGGTCGAACACCGTTTAACCCTAAAACCAGGGTCCATCTCGGTAAAACAAAGGTTAAGGCGTTTCCACCCTCAGATGGCTTTGAAAATGAAAGAAGAGGTCGATAAGCTCCACAAAGCCAGGTTCATTAGAGTCGTTCTTTATCCTCAATGGGTGGCGAACATTGTCCCGGTCATGAAGAAAGATGGGAAAGTCAGGATTTGCATCGACTTCCGGGACCTTAACCGCGCGTGTCCAAAGGATGATTTTCCCTTACCTCACATTGATGTGTTGATTGATAACACGGCAGGTTTTGAAACCCTCTCTTTCATGGATGGATTTTCAGGATACAATCAAATTCGTTTGGCAGAAGAAGATCAGGAAAAGACGTCATTCACTACCCCTTGGGGAACATATTGTTACGTGGTCATGCCGTTTGGGTTAAAGAATGCTGGAGCTACTTACCAAAGAGCGATGATGGCCATATTTCATGACATGATGCACATATATCTGGAAGTGTATGTGGATGACTTATTGGTGAAATCAAGGACCAGGATGGAACATCCAGAAGTTTTGGCTAAGGTCTTGCAAAGGTCAAGAGAATTCCAATTGAAAATGAACCCGAAAAAGTGTGTGTTTGGTGTGTCGTCAGGTAAATTGCTGGGGTTCATTGTGAGTAAAAGAGGGATCGAGATAGATCCCGACAAAGCCAAGGCTATCAGGGATATGCCGCCTCCCAAGAATTTGAGGGAAGTCCGAGGTTTAATCGGCAGGCTGCAGTTTATTCGTCGGTTTGTGTCTCAACATTCACAAAGGTGTAGACCTCTCTACGAGTTGACCAAGCCAGGAGTAGAATTCCACTGGAATTCTAAATGTCAGAAAGCTTTTGAAGGGTTGAAGGAATATCTGGCTAGTCCACCCGTTCTCATTCCACCTAAACCAGAAAAACCTCTGATCCTTTACATCTCAGTCTTGGATGACTCCGTGGGAGCCGTCCTCGCACAAGCTGATGAAGAAGGCAAGGAACGGGCAACCTATTACTTGTCCAAACTTCTCAATCCCTGTGAGCAGAAGTACACCGGCATGGAGAAAACCTGTGCTGCCCTCGTTTGGGTAGTGCAGAAATTGAAGCACTACTTCTTGGCTCACGAAGTCCACTTGATTGCTCGAATGAATCCTATCAAATTCCTTCTGGAGAAAGCCGTCCTTACGGATAGGCTAGCACGCTGGCAAAGTTTTCTCTCTCAGTTCGACATCACCTACATCCAGCAAAAGGCGATTAAAGGTTATGCCATAGCCGAGCATCTCGCTCACCATCCTCTTCCCAAGTTCGATCCCGTCCAATCAGAGTTTCCAGATGAGGAACTAATGTCCATCAACCAATCAGATGAGCCAATGTGGACACTATATTTTGATGGAGCTCTGAATTCTCAAGGGAGAGGAATCGGCATCGCCCTCCTGTCGCCGGAAGGCCTCACATTCCCATTGGCATACCAGCTCAAATTTCCAGTCACCAACAATATAGCCGAATATGAAGCTCTTCTAGCTGGCCTAGGACTCGCTCATTCTTTTCGTATCACTGAGTTGCGAGTCGTAGGTGATAGTCAACTCATCCTTCGCCAGGTACTCACTAAGTATCGCACTCGCGATCCCAAACTCAAGCCATACCAAGAACTCACTGCTGCCTTTGCCAAACTGTTCACAAAACTGATCTTTGTTCATATCCCTCGTCATCAGAATATTCTCGCCGATGCCCTCGCCTCATTGGCATCATCCATAAGGTTCCCTCTAGGAAGATGGTTTAAGTCCATTTCCATCTACAAACTTCACGCCCCTGCAATCGATGATGCTTCCTACGTAAACATCAAAGACAGGATAGCAAGGAAGATCCTGCAGGAAGATATCCTTGAGAAGAGGGAGCTCATGTTGGCAGAGGCCGAAGAAGAACTGGCTGATGAAGAGAAACCATGGTTCTATGAAATTGTCAAATATTGCCAAAATCAGTCTTATCCTGAAGGGGCCACCACAGAGGACAAGAAAGCCATAAGAAGGGTGGCTCAGAAATATACATTGGTTGGAGGTCTACTCTATAGAGGAGCCTTAGTGGTATTCTGTTAAGATGTCTTGATGACGATGAGGTTTGGAAATGTGTAGAAGAGACGCACTCGGGTGTGTGCGGTGGCCACGTGAATAGTCAGATGCTCGCCAAGAAGATCATTCGTCAAGGCTTTTATTGGCCCACTATGGAAGAGATTGTGCTGTCTATGTCCGTAGGTGTGTCAAGTGTCAACTTCACGCCGATAAAATCCATTCACCATCTTCCTCACTTCATCCAATATCCTCCCCATGGCCTTTCTCCATGTGGGCATTCGACATCATTGGTCCCCTAGGTGATCCCAATTCCCTCACCAAGCAGAAATCTTTCATCCTTACTGCGACGGAATACTTCACCAAATGGGCCGAAGCCGAAGCTTACGCGGAGATCAAGGCGTCAACAGTCTGCAAGTTCATCATGAAGAACATTCTCGCCAGATTCGGCGTCCCAAGCACGATCGTCACCGACAATGGGCCACAATTCATTTCTCAGGACCTACAGGACCTCTGCAAAAGGTACGCAATTGCATTGCATCATTCATCGCCTTATTACCCACAAGGTAACGGTCAAGCGGAGGCCACCAATAAAACATTGCTCAAAATCATCAAAAAAACCTGCGAGTCTAGTAAGTTTTCAGACTGGCCAGAAAAGCTTATCGAAGCCCTATGGGCCTATCGCACCTCAATCCGTACCCCCACCGGGCAGACTCCATTTGCCCTCACTTATGGTATGGAAGCGGTAGTCCCGTACGAGACTCTGATCCCTTCTCTCAGGGTACAATTGGATGAGGAATTTCCCCTCGACGATCGTCGTAATTCACTCCTCGCCCAGTTGGAACTCTTGGATGAGAAGCGGCTGGCCGCCGCCGAACACGCGCGTGTGTATCAAAATAGACTCGCTCGCTTTTACCAAAAGAAAGTCGTTGAGAGAAAATTCAAAGTCGGTGAGATGGTCGTAAAAAGAATTTTTGTCAAACCTGGAGGGCCGCGTTCTAAGCTCCAACCCAATTGGGAAGGACCATTTGTAATTCAAGCCGTGTACCCTGGCAACGCCTACAAGCTAGTCAACGCCGAAGGGACCGAGTTATCCCACCCTTGGAATGGGCTTTATCTTAAGAAATACTACCCTTAGCACAAAACAAAAAAAAATGATGATGAAAAGATAAAAAACATCAAAAACAAGAAATATTGAAAACCACTAAAAATATGGAAAATTCAAAATGCCGATGCCTGGCAGGCACCATGTAGTTAAGTCCCTGCATCTAACCTTCATGTTAGGATAGGGCCCATTAAGGCTTGGTAGGCACCGGGTCTTGGTTTGCCAGAACCGTGGAGACCCCTGTCCGGCCACGTCGGCCTATGCTCGCTCGAAGGAAGCTAACATGTGTTCACTTATGTATTTTATTCAAAAAAGTTGGTAGCATCACCTACGGTAGGGCCACACCTAGAAGATCTCCGGAAGCTGTAATCTTTATTCTTTTCTCTTCGACCAAATGAGACAGTCGGCGCCCTTAAAACGCTGAGCATGAGAAACCGAAACTCAAACCCCAAAGGCAAGAGTAGGACCCATTTCCTCGAGCATCGATCAGAGCACGAGAAGAGGGCAGTGTCCCCGCAGGCATACGAAGAGGGAGCCCACCAACGTCAAACGACTATATCTCCCTCACAGAAAGAAATACAAAATCAAAATCAAGAGAAAAGCCTGGTCGTGACCGTGCCTGGTACGATAAACGGAACCCCTCAAAGCAAAAGTCTGAATCCACAAAGGGGGGCCGTGGAATGTAAATGCTCGAGATTTGGTCCGAAGTTGTCCGAAAGGAAAGAGTTAATGGGCCCTTATTCGCTCGCCGGGTTAACGGCTTTGCCGGTCCTCTCAGGAGGTTTATCCCCTACGCTCTTCCTTCTCCCTCTAAAGATGAAGGTTCGATGGAGTTTCTGAAAGGTGAAAACTGCCCAGGGTCTGCGACCTTATTTTAATATACACATTTTGGTTGCCTACTTTGAAAAGCAAAAGCTATCGCTGCGAAGGAGTCTCTGTGTTTCTGGCTGGTCAAGACCCCTGTTTACCACCTTGATGTCTTCTTGTTTAACCTCGGGCTTAGGCCAATGCAAGCGCGTCACCTATGGGTGCGACGGCGTCTGATTCCGGGTCAGCGTCGCGCGGTTGGTCGTTAGGGTTCCAGGGTGTTCCATCTTATACCATCTAGAGTTGTGAGGAAACAGACCCGGGTCGGGCAAATCATCTACCTCAAACACCTTTTGGGTGAATCCCTGTGGTCGGAAGCAACTGGGAGCCTAAGCATGGCATGACGGTATTGTCATCAGGGTAAGTCTTAGCCGGCGGGATCGTCATTCGAGGGGTCTAGAGGCCCAAATCAACCTAGATGTGCACTTAAGATACCTGGGAGGTTAGTAAGAAACCCTGTCTCACGTAGGTTAGGTGCCATTTGGGTGCTTGCCGGGCGTTAGCAATAAAAAAAATTGAAATGATAAAAGCACAAAAAAAATGGAAAAGAGAAATGTACATATTTGCAAACAAAAAAAATCTTTTTATGATAAAACAAAAAAAATGTCAAATATAAAAAAAGAAAACAAGTCAATTTTGCATGATTACATTTGCGTGCAGCATCTCATTTTTAATATCGCTTGCATTCGTGTGCTTGCCTGTCGCATTTATCATCACCGCATCTTTCCCTTGCCTTCGTTAAATAAAGGCTTGGCCCCTTGACCAGTTATCAAGGACAGTCACAGTGACCATTTGCTTATTGAGCAAGGGGCCAAGTCAGAACAGAAATTCTGATTTGTTTGTTTCAGTGATATGTGCAGGGATTCAGGTAACTGAAGCAAAGGTGAAAAACAAACAAACCAAACCTTGTGTTTTATTCCAAAAAACCAAAAAAATTTACATCAAGTTCCGCCCTCTCTCTCTGCATTACTCGTCCCACTACTCTCCGGGCAAAACACTCTCAAAGGTGCTACCCAACTACGAAAAGCGGTACTCCTGCCGCTCTGTACTCCTCTTCCTATTCCCACATCCCGGCGTTGATCCACGGAAGCAGCAGAGAAGCTACCAACACGAAAGCCACGCTCTCGTGCTTTTCGGTAGCGCTCCTCACCATCTCTCAGCCACTGTTCAGCAAGACCAAGGCCGATTCGGAGTTCGAATAGTTGGGCCTCCATGGCCCTTCGCTCCTCCCTTTCAGCCAAACTGTTGGCTCTTTCTCTCTCTGCGTTTCTTTCCCTCTCTGCCCGTTCTCTCTCACGGTCTTCCCTCTCTAACTGGAGAGTGATCCTCAGTTCCATAGCATCCCTGGATGAGTCGTCATCAGGATGACGCCGCAGTTCCCTCTCCAGTTCTGCTATCCTAGCCTCCTTCTGCGCAGCTTGGGCAAGCGCTTCTTCCGTCTCCTTTTCCTGCCGAGTGTACCATCTCAGATACGCGATAAGGCGTAAACAAAGAGAACTCAACGCTGAAACTTTTACCTGTATACGGAGCATCCTTCTGCCTCCGCAGCACGCTGCGTGGCGTGAGCAAGTTGCTCATGAAGCGAGTCAAGTTCTGAGGTGGGAATCCACAAGCTGGAAGAGGCACCACCTACTCCCATCGCTGGGGAGGCCGCGCCAATCTGGGCATGCTACGACCATGTGAATTAACAGCCAACATCTGGAATCTGGGGTTTTAATTAGGAACGTACTATACACCTACCAAGGCGCTCGTAGCTCCGCGGGCATCGCCCAACTGTTGTTCCATCTCTGCCAAGCGAGTTCGTAAATTCGCTATCATGGCATCCCGGACATCCTGCAGCCTTACAAGTCAGCATTTTCACCAGAAAAACCAAGAAAAGAGAAAGAAGAGAAGAGAAAAAGGGGAAACCTACCTCCACAAGTCCCCGGGGTTGGAACCGTTCTGCGTACTTTGTCCTATATAGACGCAAGTAGTCCTCGCTGTCCCGCGCCTGTGATTCTACAATCGTGCCACCCCGTTGCCAGTCCTCATACTGTTCGGGGAATCGCACGCGCCAGTCAATGCAAGTCGCCGGTCCCCGCGTCTTTCTCCCGACACGAGGTGGCGCAGCTGAATCCACCCATTCTTGAGCCAGTCCTAAAGTCCTCATAACTAATCGTAGCCGAAGTGGCTCGATTTCATTCAGGCAGTGCATCCATAGTTCCCGTCCGAACCGGGCACGACTTGCTAGAACCCACGGCTGGTTGGCATCGACCATGTCTGAGTAGGGTCTCCAGTTTACCATCGCCGTAGGGAACTCCTGTAGCTCCCGCCTTAACACCATCAGTTGGTAGGTTAGGGGTGCCGCACTCATGACGGGTTCCCACCGCCTGGCTAGCGGCACCATCACGGGTCGCCAATGTCGAGCTCTCCCCATAGGGAGGTAATAATAGCTCCATAACTGCTCGGCGCAGGTCATCAGCACCTTGCGAAAAAACAAAAAAAAAATACAAAACAAGCAAAACCAAAAAAATACCTGGATGAATGGTGTGAAACCACTCACAGTCATCTCACGATCCGTTTCTTGGAATAGGCCTGCAAACAAGTGTGCCAGCATGGCGGCTCCCCAGGCATAATACCCTACTCTTTCAAGGTCTGACAGCAGCTCCAGGAAGCAACATTGGATACCATCCCCTTTCGAGCTCAGTACCAATCTCCCCAAAAGGACCATCCCCTTTCGACCTCAGTACCAATCTCCCCAGAAGGAAGAGGAGAAATCTCCTCAAATCTATGTTACATCTTTCCCAGTTGCCGAAATCTGTGCAGTACACGGCACGGCATCCTATTTCCATCCTTTCCATGAACTCTTCTGAGGATTCGTCGTCTCGCCGACGAGTGTCGGTGAGCCCTAATGCATCCATGAGGGACGCCCTAGCTACCGACCTGTTCTTCCGACCATCTAGGTCCAAACCCAGTAACTTCTGGGCACCTTCTCTGTAGTCCGCGTAAGTGACTCCGGTCACTGCCTCGCCTTCTACCTTCAGGCTTGTGATCCGGACCACATCCTCCAAGCTGGGCACCATGTGCCCCCAGGGCATCAGGAATGCCCGGCTCACTGGGTCCCATCTCTCACACAAGGCTTGGATCAGGACTAGGTCAAGCTGGATCGGCTCGATCCGAAGGAAGGTACCAAATCCCATCACGTCTAGCCTCGCCTTCTGAAAATCTGGGAGGCCCCTGTACGCTGCTACTACCAACTCCCATAAGATTTGTGATTTCATCACAACCTACACATACAAGGAATGGGGGTGAGGTTTGGTCAGAAGAAAGGAAGAAAAAATGAGAAAAGGGCAAGAAAACTTGGCTTACGAGTTGTGATTGGGCCCTTTCGCTGAAGTGCCCTTCAAAGTCTGAAAGCCTCCTGGAACTACTACCACTGGACCTGCTTCTCTTCGAGGAATGGGAAGATTCACCCTCCATCCAACTCTCAGAATTTTGAACTCCTCCTCTCCCGTAAGAACTTGTGCTCCTCGAGTTATTCCTCGATATACCTGGGAAGATAAAAGGGACAAGAATTTATAGAAATGGAAGGAGTGCGGGCCAAGATTACCTCCATCACCTGTCGATGATAGCCCTCGCCATAAGACACCGGCCAAGCGACCCCATGTGTCGCTTCACCGCTCGCACAGGGTGATTGACTGGACGAAGAATAGGACGAATAGCCCCTATGTTGTCTAGGGATACCCTATCATGTTTTGGAGGACGCCCGCAAAATTTGGCACAACATCCGGGAAAAGGAACTAGGGCCGTCAGTATTAACTTCGACGGTAGATTCCCGTGGAAAATGGTCACAACAAGACGTGATTCTCCGCTCGAGGTGGAGTCTCGACAGATCCGTCACATGGGAACAGTGCAAAGGAGAAGAAGTGTAGGGAAGAAGGAACGCACAAGAGGACAAACAAGCATCAGAAAATCAAATCACTCCATTCATAATTCTACATAAGCTGTCAAAAACATCATAAACATAAAGAGGTGACGGGTCCACTAGCCCGCCAATCCTCACCATCACTCATCTCTCCGGGCACTCTCCTCCTCTCCCCCGAGGTGAGGGTCCCTCAGAAGCCTCCAGGATCCCCGTGTAGTAGCACCTGCCTCGCCTCTGGGCGCCTGCTCCGCAGCAGTGACTCGCTGCTCCTCCCCTGGCGTGGCGAAGAAGCCACTGGCGGCAAAGCGACCGGACTGGCGGAGTCGCTCCCCGAACTCTCGCGCTCTCTCGTAGCGCGTCTCCATCCCTCCTAGCCTCTGCACGACGGCCTGAAGGCCCAGCTGGAGCTCCCTCACTTGGGCCTCCAAGGCCCTCCTCTCGGTCAGATCCCGCTGTCGCTCGGACCTTCTCTCGGCTTTCTCTCTCTCTACCTCTCTCCTCATCATCTGCAGAAGAACCCTTAACTCCAGGATGTCTGGAGAAGGTCTCTCCTCACCACGATGCCGCAGCTCCGCTACAGTCGCCACCCAGGCGTCACGCTCCTCTTCCGCCCGAGTCGCACGGGCCACCGCACCGGCAAGTTGCTCCCGGAGGGAAGCAATCTCGAGAAAAGGGGCCGAGGAACTGGAAGATCGCCACCATCATCCCCGCCGTCACTGTCTGCTGGGCACGCTGGAACAAAATAAACAACGGCCGTCAGTGAAACTCCAAAATCTGAAGTTAAAAGGGCGGCACGTAACTTACCAGGAGCGACAGCTCATGTTGAGCGACGGCCAGTTGCCGCCTGGTCTCTGACAGCTGGGCGCGCGAGCCGCCGATGCCACGCGTGTCCCCAGCTTGGGGAAGCCCCGCGTAACTCTCTCTCTGCCGCCGCAGGAAGTCGGCACTGTCCTGCACCAGTACACCCCCTTGCTGTCCAGGGAGACGTACGGGCCAGTCCTCGAGCCTCGCCTTGCCGCGACTCTCCTTCCTGACGCGGCTCGGCTCGTCCGCACTCGCCCACTCATCGGCCAGGCCCAGGGTCCTTGCCATGTCCTGCACCAAGAAAGGGGTCCCATATCAGTCAAAAGGAACGCGTCCCCTGTCTAGGACGCGTCCATCATTTGAGTGCAACACTCTCCGAACCCTTTCCTCCTCGCCCGGCTCGCTTCAAAACCCAAAATGAATCAAAAGAGGAAGAGATCGGAGGACCTACCGGACAGTGTTCACCTCCTCCCACGCCATCGGGCCCCTCGGGTCCCTCGGGGGCCCGAAGCGGCCCTTCCTCCTCCATGGACGCCGTTCCGTGATCGGGCGCGTCCCTCCTTGGGCGAGGATTTCCTCGTCCCTCTCCACCTTCACCACGGTCGGGCCCACCGAACTCCATCGATCAAAAGAGGAGGAAGACGAAAAAGGGGCAAGCGCGTTTCGGCGGAAGGCGGGCTCGTTTGCGGGTAAGGCACGGGAGAAGAAAGGACCACCCGTCGCTTTAAATTTAAAATCAAGGATTAAGACGCGTCCTCGCGCCTGGACGCGCCCAAAAGGGGGGAAAGGAAACAAAATCCCCCCGTACAAAACATAGTTCCCCGCTGCTCAGGGCAAGGTCTCGCGGAGCGTGCCTCAAGGGACAACTCAGTGCAAAAAAAAAAGTGTGGGAGAGAGAAAAGTACACACAACACAAAAGCCATTTCCATTTCATATAATAGCCGAAAGTTCATCATACAGTGAGAAGGGTGACGTACAAGCAACTCTCTAACTCTCACCGTCACCCTCCTGGTCATCTCCTTCCTCCCTCCTCTGACGGAGATCCCTAGGGGGCCTCCGCGACCTCTGTGAACCCTGAGAAGCCGTGCTCGCCTCGCCCTGCGGTGGCACTCCAGCCTCGAAGGCGCGACGACGCTCCTCGGCCGAAGAAACCAGGTAGCTGCCCATGGAAAAAGAACCAGACTGACGAAGTCGCGCCCCGCGTTCCTTCGCCCTCTGGTACCGCTCCTCGCTCTCCCGAAGCCTCCCCTCCGCCGTGCCAAGACTCAATCGGAGCTCCAGCAGCTGGGCCTCTAGAGCCCTCCTCTCGGTCTGATCCGCTGTCGCTCCTCCCTCTCTCTCTCCCTATCCCTCTCCCTCTCTCTCTCCACGCTCTCCCTATCCCTCTCCCTCTCCTCTCTCTCCCTCATCGCCTCTCTCCTCGACAGCTCGAGGGCGATCCGCAGATCCACTACGTCGCGAGGAAGCTCCTCAGCCTCCCGTCGCCGCTCCTCCTCTAGCTCCGCAATCCGGGCGTCACGCTCTGCCACCCGGACATCGCGCTCCTGCTCAGCACGAACAGCACGCGCCAGGGCCTCTCGGATCTCGGCCACCTGTCAAGGCACGCATGCACCGTAAGAGAACAGTGATAGAAGGAAAGTAGCTAGAAAAGGGTCGCGGCCAAGCAAGCACTCACTTGAGCCTCGCGGTCACGCTCGGCCTCCTCAGCCCGAGCCACCGCGTACGCCAGCTGCTCCTGGAGGGCAGAAACCTCCGGAGGAGGGCCCCGCCAACTGGAACCCGCTCCACCAGCCATCGCGGCTGCCGCTGTCTGGTGGGCCCGCTGAAACACGGGGCAAACGTCAGTCAAAGGCTAAGCATCAAAAATCCAGGTCACAAAAAATGCATTGCATAAACTCACCAGGATCTCCAACTCCTGTCGGATGGCCACCAACTGTCGCCTGGCGTCCGCCAACTGGGCCCGCAGGTCGGCAATCATGGTATCACGAGCATCCTGCATTACACATAAGTTAGTATCCCATGCATATACATATAGAAAGGTGGAGCAGTTTCATTTCACTTACCCCTGTCATACCACCCAAGGAGAGGCGGTCCCCGTACGTAGCTCGGTACCGTCTCATGTAGTCTGTGCTGTCCTGTACGTGGGACACTACTGGGACCCCGCCCTGCTGCCAGTCCTGGTACTGTGCTGGGAAGCGCGTGCGCCAGTCCACGATCTTCGCCTTCCCCTTGGTCTCCCGCCCAATGCGAGCCGGCGCATCTACGTCTACCCACTCCTGGGCCAGCCCCAACGTCCTCATGACCAGTCTAAGCCGCAGCGGCTCAATCTCGTTCAGGCAATGGACCCACACGTCCCGCCTGAAGCGAGGAAGACCCGCTACAACCCAGGGCTGGCCAGCATCGCCCATGCCCAGGTAGGGCCTCCACACCACCTGCATCACCATACATACATCATGTTAGTTACCATTCAGTCGCATGCATAAACACAAAAAAATCATACGCATCATACCATGGCCTCGGGATACTCGCTCAGCTCTCGACGAAGTGACGCCAGCTGGTAGCCGTGGGGTGCTACAACCACGACCGGCCTCCACTGCCGCGCCAGAGGCACGGCCCTCCTGTTCCCATGCCTAGCCCTCCCCATCGGGAAATAGTAATAGCTCCACACCTGCATCCATCATACATCATTAGTACAATAATTGCATATTTAACTGTGAGAATGCATAAATAAAATGTTTACCTGGAGGAAAGGTGCGAAGCCGCTGACTGTCGTCTCCTTCTCTGAAGTCTGGGAGAGATCGGCAATCAGATGGGCAAGCAGAGCCGCTCCCCACGCATAGTGCCCCACTCTGTCCAGATCCGCCAAGATCCCGAGGAAACGGCAGTGGATGCCATCCCCCTTCGTCCCCAGCAGAAGGCGGCCCAGGAAGAAGAAAAGAAACCTCCGAAGGTCTAGATCCACCAGCTCCCGCTCGCTCGGGTCCTGGGTGAAAGCAGCACGAGCATCCCCCTCCAGTCGATCCAAGAACTCTGCTCCAGTCTCGCTAACCCGCTGACGCGGGTCGACGAATCCGAGCGCCTCCATGATCTCCACTCGGCCGACTACCCTGCTGTCTCTATCAGTCACGCTCGTCTCTAACCACAGCAGGTCGAGGGCACTCTCTCGATAGTCGGGGTAGGTGACCCCGCTGACTGCCTCTCCGTCAACTCGTAGCCCGGTGATCCGAGCCACGTCCTCCAGTGACGGCACCATGTGCCCCCAGGGCATCAGAAACGCCCGGCTCGGTGCGTGCCACCGCTCCCTCAGTGCCTGGATAAGAGGAAGGTCGAGCCGGAAGGGCTCGATCCTAAGGAAAGCTCCAAAGCCCATGGCGTCCACACGCGCCCTCTGGAAATCCGGCAGCCCACGGTATGCTGCCACCACCAAGGACCAGCTGATCCGGCCCTTCATCACGCCCTGCAAACCACAAAACCAACAAAGAACACATCAGCATCATGAACAGTAATAAACAATAACACTGTATATATATACTACCTATTCTCTTTATTTTATTTTTACTTTTAAAAATAAAAAAAATATAAAAAAAATAATAAATTTTTTTTTATTTTCTTGTGGAGGCGTCCAATGCCCTGGACGCCTCCTCCCAATTTCCTTTTTTTTTAGAAAAAACCCAAAAATGGCCAAAACAAAAATTATTAATAATATATATATTTTTATGGAGGCGTCCAGGGCCTAGGACGCCTCCTTATTTTTAATATTATTTTATTTTATTTTCTTATTTACGAAAATTAATAAATAAATAAATAAAAGAAAAAGAAAACATGGAGGCGTCCAGGTCCCTGGACGCCTCCTTCTCTCACTACCCGCCTCTCTCTCACAGCCTCTCGCACACCCGTTTTAGCCTATTGAACCACAGAGTGAGGATTCCGAGGTACTTACCGGGTCGTGATCGTCCTCTCCCGCGTCACCAGCATCCGCAGCAGCCTCCGCGGCCAGGAGAGGCACCTCCATCCCCTCCTCCGCAGCAATCTCCTCTGCTGCAGCCTCCTCGGCATCATCCCTCAACCTCCTCGCACGACGAGCCAGTCGTTTTCGCTTCCCTGGACCCTGGCTCGATCCTCCTCGCTCCATGGGGACTAAGAATAGGTCGTCTGGGTGACTGGGTCGTCAGATTGAACAGTAAATGAGCAAAAGGGGGGGGGGGGGCAGCCCTTAAATAGGAATTTCATTTTTTTGGGGCGTCTAGGCGCCTGGACGCCCCCATTATTTTTATTTATTTCAAAATTTAAAAAATTTTGGGGCGTCCAGGCGCCTGGACGCCCCTAAAACAAAAAAATAAAATAAAATAAAAAAATAATAGTTGGGGCGTCCAGGACCCTGGACGCCCCCAAAACAAAAAAATAAAATAAAAATTAGGGGCGTCCAGACAGTTGGACGCCCCCAAAACAAAAAAAAAATAAATAAAATAAAAAAATAATAGGGGCGTCCAGACACCTGGACGCCCCCAAAAAATAAAATAAATAAAAAATAAAAAAAATCGAAATAGGGGCGTCCAGGCCCCTGGACGCCCCCACAAATAAATAATCCAAAAAATAATAAAATGAAATAGGGGCGTCCAGGCCCCTGGACGCCCCCATAATAAAAAATTTTCAAACAAAAAAAAAATAATATATTTATATAAGAATATGTATATAATCCAAACAAAATAAAAAACACAAAGAAAAAGAAAAACCATAAAAAAAGATAATAATTAAGGGGACGGGGGTCCGAAACATCCAAATGCCAAATTTTATTCCATCAGAAAAGCAGAGTGAACTACATCAGGGGCTTAGGCGCTTTAGGCCTTAACTTCCCCAGTTCGGTTACATAAACCCTCCACGGCTCGCATTCTTCCACCACGTGCGCTAACGCCTTTCCCGCAACACTTGTCTTCCAGGGTGCTTTAATGGCCTTCGCTTCCTTCGCGTCCGCTTCAGTACCCAACTCCCTCTTCTTCAAGGGAACGATGCCAGTCGGTGGCGGGAACGAATGGCGTGGGATGCCAATCTGCAGGCAGCACCGATGCGCGTTGTAAAGAACAAACTCGGTCGCGCCGATCAGTTGAAGATCGACTTCGGGAGAAGGCCTCATGAGGAGATCAAGCGAAAGCAAACATGCCGGTGCGCAAGTGAAGAAGCCTTGTGTCACGGTGCGGAAGTGAGACCGCCAGTCTTCACGTTTCTTCAGCCACGGAACGCGGTTCACTACAGTACCACCAAAGCCTAACACGTCGGCTATGTGGTGAAGCGGGCTTTGTTGGAAGAGCTTCGAAACGGTTGGCATTCCCTCGCGGTGGTCGAATTTGAAATGCAAATCCAGCCAGCAATTCAAGACAAGTGCACAACCAAATGGAGGCTTACCCAGGCTCGAGGCAGTAAGACCGCTGTAAAGATAGGCGAGGACGGCGGGTCCCACCCTCTTTCCACGCCAGATCCCGCAGATAGCACCCAGTTGGTCTTCCTCCACCATGTTGTCGGTATAAGGGAACAAGAGAGCACCCGCCAGACAAATGGTGAACCCCTTCATGATTCCCTCCAAATAGTCATCGTCTGGTGACCCTCTCAGGGCGTTCATGACCCACTCCGCAAGCTTTTGGAGATCGATCCCCTTCTGAGTACGGACCTTTCTAGCTGCGTCGGGCGGCATGAAGCTTCCAAGGACGCTTTCAGAAGTACCCCGTGTCAGCATCCGCATAGCCTTCACCTTCCCGTCACTCTTGAATTTCTTCAAACCAAGCAGAAGTTCCACCTCCTCGAGGAGGATGGTCACCTCGAAGGTCGGGAAGATAAAAGTGTGGGTCTGGGGATGCCAGACCTCCACTAGCGCGTCCATAGCCGCCCAGTCCATACGAATCTTCTCGTAATGCTTGGCGTGAATAAGGAGCCCCTGCAGATGCCACTTCGAGAGTATGGCCCTCATGCCAATGGAGATATTGGAAGTCAGCTTTGAAAGCCATGGCAGCTTGGAAAACTTCCTCGGGCCTGGGAAGAGTGGATATGGCTGGGAGAGGAAAGAAGAAGAAATGAAGGAAGTAAGAAGAAGGTTCACGTGCAGAAATTTGAAAAGAGTCGGCTTACCATATGCGACATGATCGTCCCACTCAGATGACCCTCGAGGTCGGAAAGTCGCCTAATCTCGCTGCTAGGCTTGCTCCTCTTCATAACGCGGGAAGACTCTCCTTCCATCCTGAAGATCTCTAGATTCTCCTCTCCTTCCTCTCCTGAGCTTCCAAAACCCACCTTGGTGCATTTGAATGAACTAGCCTAAGGGGAGTTCTTATAGGAAGGGAAGGGTGCTACAGGACAGAACATGTCACATCAGTGGTCATTGTCAAGATTTTGTCTGGATCTCCTTTGAACTGTGGTGCGATTCTGCTACCTTTTGATGTTGCTAACCTTTGCTGGCCTGTGCAGGTTTTACTAACGGACGTCTTTGTCCTATCTCCTGTCCCACCTTTCATTGGTTGGTCCCACCATGTCATGCATCATAGTATATGATACCTACGCTACTAGAACATGTCAAGGACCTTGCGGCCCGAACGAATCTGGGATTTGAGTTCCCCTTCAACAAAAACGGTGATGATCCCGGAAGAGTTAGGGTTGTACGGATAGGCCGTCAATTTGTGATAGAATGGGGACGACGGTTCCATTCAGTGAGTTGGTGCGCGGATAAACGGGCCCCAGCCCAGTATCAGCTCACCGGGTCGGTATCCTGACCCGTTCTTCACAAGTTGACAATATTATCCTTGGCTATTTTCTATTTTTGTTTGTTTTAAATTTTTCTTTGAACCCAGCATGCATTCATATAGGACTTTGATTTATTGCGGAAGATCATTCAAGTGATTCGATTGTGAAAGCCGTTGTGCTCCAATTCCCACAAATATGAGATATTCCACTCCGAATGAAATACTGAGTTTCCTTGAGACAGCCCTACACTGCTCTTCCAAAGGAGACCCTTGTTTGGACAGACCCTCAGATATTCCTTTATCTTTTTTGACCCACCTTGGCCGCAGCACTTCCACATTGGCTGGTAACCGCTCCCCAAAGGTGAAACCTCCGGTTTATGACCCAGGTACTTCCACACCGAGAAGTTGGTCTCCTTTTGTTTCGTGCCTGAGCGCACATCTCACCCTCCCTTATTTGATCTCCGTCCAAGCAATCGTCAATGTTTGAAAGACCTTCTTCAAGGTCGCCTCATTGAAACTCCAGGAAAGATTCCAAACAGTAACGTCAAAAGCGTGTCTCATCACACCTTGGCATCAACTTATCAGTCCGCTCCCACTTCACTCCACTCCACTTCGATACCATTCCACTACGTGTCGCTCCCTTGCAAAGCAAACGCCAAGGCGGGGCAGCTGTAGACACGCCATTCTTGACGCCTCCTGAGAAAGTCTCATATTACTATACAACGCCCCGCAACGACTTACGCATTCTGAATCACTCGAGTGCTTCCTTTTCTCGGATCTTCTTCTGCCTTTTTCGGCATCCGAAATCGTCTCGTCACGGCATTCGGACGGCATCAACACCAGTCGGACGCATCAAGAGGTTCCGGAATCAAGAAGGGGGTCTGCCGGGCGGCCGCCGACGCCTGATTTGAGGACCCGGGTGGGTCTTAATGGGGGCGTCCAGGCCCCTGGACGCCCCCATCTTTTTAATTTATTTTATTATTTTATTATTTTTCTCAGAGCCCAAAAATAAATAAAAATATATATATATTAATGGAGGCGTCCAGGACCCTGGACGCCTCCATAAAAACTAATAATAATAAATATTTATAAAATGCCAGTTGGCATAAAAAAATAAAATAAATAAAAAATACATATTAATGGAGGCGTCCAGGCCCCTGGACGCCTCCATAAAAATAAATAAAAAAAAATTAAAATGCCAGCCCTTGTATAAAAGACAAAAGAAAAATAAAAAAATAATAAACTTTTGGAGGCGTCCAGGCCCCTGGACGCCTCCATCAACTCACTCACGGGCGCCGGCCACCGAACGACGGTTTGTCGTGTGTGAAAAAAGCCAAATTTAGAGACGTCCAGCTGACTGGACGCGCCCATTTCTGAATCACGAGGCGCCGCTCACAAAACCACGCGTTGTGCCAAACCGCGTGCGGCCGTCGTCGGTTTTCGGTGGACCTGTTAGAGGCGTCCGGGACCCTGGACGCCCCCATAAAAGTATTCTAAAAAAAATCTATAAAAATAGAATAAAATATTATTTCGGCCCTGATGGAGGTGTCCAGGGTCCTGGACGCCTCCACCTTCCGGAGCTCTATAAATAGAGGCCCACCCCCTCAGTTCTGGGGGAGCTAAGCAGTGATCCGATAGGCTGCCGGAGCCCAGAGGCTACGGAGTCATTTTTCTAACCCGTGGGGTCTTTTGTAGGTGGAGGTTCTGCCGGCTTCTCGGGTGCCTACGCTCGCGAGAGGAAGGTCGTCTTCATCCACCGCGCTTCCCCGTCGTCCCCACGCTGCCGGAGCTCCGCCGGATTTCACCCTCGGCTCATCCAATAAGCTTTTTCTTCCCCTTTTTCTCCATAGTTCTTTACATTCATCATATTGCATCCTCTATCCCCCTTCACAAGGGCGCCTCTTCTCTTATACTTCTTGCATCCATCATCTCATTTTCCTCCTACTCGAGTCCGAGAGGGGTTTAAAAGATAACACCAACCAGGTGTGTGTCTTGCCATCATTTCGTTATTTTTACCGCGAGGATTTGAATACTACACCTCCATCTTTCTAATCCACTTGTCATTTATTTGTCGTTGTTTTGCAAGGGTACCCGAGGAAAGCCCTCTCCGTCGGCCGGCCGGAAGGAGAGGAAGAAGCAACCCGCCATGTCCCGCTCTTGAGGTAGGCGCGATCACTTTCTTATTTTGGGGTCTTTCGGCCCCTGGCGATCACATCTTTTCATCGAGGCCGCGGCGAGTCACTTCCCCAATGGCCGTTTAAATTTCTGTTTCCTATATTCTCTTTATATTTTGTTAAATTCTGCTTATATCATCGAGGCCGCGGCGAGTCACTTCCCCAATGGCCGTTTAAATTTTCGTTCCTATATTCTTTCTATATTATATTATATTTTGCTCATATCATCGAGGCCGCGGCGAGTCACTTCCCCAATGGCCGTTTAAATTTCTGTTCTTATATTCTCTCTATAATCTGTTATATTCTGCTCATATCATCGAGGCCGCGGCGAGTCACTTCCCCAATGGCCGTTTAAATCTCTGTTCTTATATTCTCTTTTATATTCTGCTATATTCTGCTCATATTCTCGAGGCCGCGGCGAGTCACTTCCCCAATGGCCGTTTCAATTCTTGTTATTTAATTTCTGCACCATTCCCGTCCCCCCGAGGCCGCGGCGAGTCACTTCCCGCTATGGCCGTTTGAACCCCATATCTTGCCATATTATACTTGTCCCGCTCGCCCCACCGGAGCAATCTCCCGTGGTGGCCCTTTCTCTCTTCTCTATCATTTCTGTGTTGCAGCAAAACAACAAAACAAACAAAAAAGAGGAGCCCGCGCGCTCTCCGCATCCTCTTCCCCGCACCATCGAACTCCGAACCGCGTGACGTCGCTCACAATCGTAAAAAGAATTTTGTCAAACCTGGAGGTTCGCGTTCTAAGCTCCAACCCAATTGGGAAGGACCATTTGTAATTCAAGCCGTGTACCCTGGCAACGCCTACAAGCTAATCAACGCCGAAGGGACCGAGTTATCCCACCCTTGGAATGGGCTTTATCTTAAGAAATACTACCCTTAGCACAAAATAAACAAAAAATGATGAAAAGATAAAAAAACATCAAAAACAAAGAAATACCAAAAACCACTAAAAACATGGAAGATTCAAAATGCCGATGCCTGGCAGTCACCATGTAGTTAAGTCCCTGCATCTAACCTTCATGTTAGGATAGGGCCCATTGAGGCTTGGTAGGCACCGGGTCTTGGTTTGCCAGAACCGTGGAGATCCCTGTCCGGCCACGTCGGCCTATGCTCTCTCGAAGGAAGCTAACATGTGCTCACTTATGTATTTTATTCAAAAAAGTCGGTAGCATCACCTACGGTGGGGTCCCACCCAGAAGATCTCCAGAAGCTGTAATCTTTATTCTTTTCCCTTCCACCAAATGAGACAGTCGGCGCCCTTAAAACACTGAGCATGAGAAACCGAAACTCAAACCCCAAAGGCAAGAGTAGGATCCATTTCCTCGAGCATCGATCAGAGCACGAGAAGAGGGCAGTGTCCCCGCAGGCATACGAAAAGGGAGCCCACAAACGTCAAACGACTATATCTCCCTCGTAAAAAGAAATATAAAATCAAAATCAAGAGAAAAGTCTGGTCGTGACCGTGCTTGTTACGATAAACGGAACCCCTCAAAGCAAAAGTCTGAATCCACAAAAGGGGCCGTGGAATGTAAATGCTCGAGATTTGGTCCGAAGTTGTCTGAAAGGAAAGAGTTAATGGGCCCTTATTCGCTCACCGAGTTAACGGCTTTGCCGGTCCTCTCAGGAGGTTTATCCCCTACACTCTTCCTCCTCCCTCTAAAGATGAAGGTTCGATGGAGTTTCTGAAAGGTGAAAACTGCCCAGGGTCTGCGACCTTATTTTAATATGCACATTTGGTTGCCTACTTTGAAAAGCAAAAGCTATCGCTGCGAAGGAGTCTCTGTGTTTCTGGCTGGTCAAGACCCCTGTTTACCACCTTGATGTCTTCTTGTTTAACCTCGGGCTTAGGCCAATGCAAGCGCGTCACCTATGGGTGCGACGGCGTCTGATTCCGGGTCAGCGCCGCGCGGTTGGTCGTTAGGGTTCCAGGGTGGTCCATCTTATACTATCTAGAGTTGTGAGGAAACAGACCCGGGTCGGGCAAATCTTTTACCTCAAACATCTTTTGGGTGAATCCCTGTGGTCGGAAGCAACTGGGAGCCTAAGCATGGCATGACGGTATTGTCATCAGGGTAAGTCTTAGCCGGCGGGATTATCATTCGAGGGGTCTAGAGGCCCAAATCAACCTAGATGTGCACTTAGGATACCTAGGAGGTTAGTAAGAAACCCCTGTTCTCACGAAGGTTAGGTGCCATTTGGGTGCTTACCGGGCGTTAGCAATAAAAAATTTTTATAATAAAAAAAATGGAAAAGAGAAAATGTACATATTTGCAAAAAAAAAAAAATCTTTTTTATGATAAAACTAAAAAAATGCCAAATATAAAAAAGAAGAGAAAAACAAATCAATTTTGCATGATTGCATTTGCGTGCAGCATCTCACTTTAATACCGCTTGCATTCGTGTGCTTGCATGTCGCATTTATCATCACCACTTCTTTCCCTTGTCTTCGTTAAAATAAAGGCTTGGCCCCTTGACCAGTCATCAAGGACAGTCACAGTGACCATTTGCTTATTGAGCAAGGGGCCAAGTCAGAACAGAAATTCTGATTTGTTTGTTTCAGTGATATATGCAGGGATTCAGGCAACTGAAGCAAAGGTGAAAAACAAACAAACCGAACCTTGTATTTTATTCCAAAAACTAAAAAAATTACATCAAGTTCCGCCCTCTCTCTCTGCATTACTCGTCCCACTACTCTCCGGGCAAAACGCTCTTAAAGGTGCTACCCAACTACGAAAAGCGGTACTCCTACCGCTCTGTACTCCCCTTCCTATTCCCACATCCCGGCGTTGATCCACGGAAGCAGCAGAGAAGCTACCAACAAGAAAGTCACGCTCTCGTGCTGTTCGGTAGTGCTCCTCACCATCTCTCAGCCACTGTTCAGCAAGACCAAGGCTGATTCGGAGTTCGAATAGTTGGGCCTCCATGGCCCTTCGTTCCTCCCTTTCAGTCAATCTGTTGGCTCTTTCTCTCTCTGCGTCTCTTTCTCTCTCTGCACGTTCTCTCTCGCGGTCTTCCCTCTCCAACTGGAGAGTGATCCTCAGTTCCACGGCATCCCTAGAGGAGTCGTCATCAGGATGACGCCGCAGTTCCCTCTCCAGTTCTGCTATCCTAGCCTCCTTCTGCGTGGCTTGGCCAAGCGCTTTTTTCGTCTCCTTTTCCTGCCAAGTGTACCATCTTAGATACACGATAAGGCATAAACAAGGAGAACTCAACACTGAGACTCTTACCTGTATAGAGAGCATCCCTTCTGCCTCCGCAGCACGCTGCGTGGCGTGAGCAAGTTGCTCATGAAGCAAGTCAAGTTCTGAGGTGGGAATCCACAAGCTGGAAGAGGCACCACCCACTCCCATCGCTGGGGAAGCCGCGCCAATCTGGGCATGCTACGACCGCGTGAATTAGCAGCCAACATCTGAAAACTGGGGTTTTAATTAGGAAAGTACTGTACACCTACCAAGGCGCTCGTAGCTCCGCAGGCATCACCCAACTGTTGTTCCATCTCTGCCAAGCGAGTTCGTAAATACGCTATCATGGCATCCCGGACATCCTGCAGCCTTACAAGTCAGCATTTTCACCAGAAAACCAAGAAAAGGAGAAAGAAAAGAAGAGAAAAGGGGAAACCTACCTCCACAAGTCCCCGGGGTTGGAACCGTTCTGCGTACTTTGTCCTATATAGACGCAAGTAGTCCTCGCTATCCCGCGCCTGTGATTCTACAATCGTGCCACCCCGTTGCCAGTCCTCATACTGTTCGGGGAATCGCACGCGCCAGTCAATGCAGGTCGCCGGTCCCCGCGTCTTTCTCCCGACACGAGGTGGCGCAGCTGAATCCACCCATTCTTGAGCCAGTCCTAAAGTCCTCAGAACTAATCGTAGCCGAAGCGGCCCGATTTCATTCAGGCAGTGCATCCACAGTTCCCGTCCGAACCGGGCACGACTTTCTAGAACCCACGGCTGGTCGGCATCGACCATGTCCGAGTAGGGCCTCCAGTTTACCATCACTGCAGGGAACTCCTGTAGCTCCCGCCTTAGCACCATCAGTTGGTAGGTTAGGGGTGCCGCACTCATGATGGGTTCCCACCGCCTGGCTAACGGCACCACCACGGGTCGCCAATGCCGAGCTCTCCCCATAGGGAGGTAATAATAGCTCCATAGCTGCTCGGCACAGGTCATCAGTACTTTGCAAAAACACAAAAAAATATAAAACAAGCAAAACCAAAAAAAAATAGCTGGATGAATGGTGTGAAACCACTCACAGTCATCTCACGATCCGTTTCTTGGAATAGGCCTGCAAACAAGTGTGCCAGCATGGCGGCTCCCCAGGCATAATACCCTACTCTTTCAAGGTCTGACAGCAGCTCCAGGAAGCAACATTGGATACCGTCCCCTTTCGAGCTCAGTACCAATCTCCCCAAAAGGAAGAGGAGAAATCTCCTCAAATCTATGTTGCATCTTTCCCAGTTGCTGAAATCTGTGCAGTACACGGCATGGCATCCTATTTCCATCCTTTCCATGAACTCTTCTGAGGATTCATCATCCCGCCGACGAGTGTCGGTGAGCCCTAATGCATCCATCAGGGATGCCCTAGCTACCGACCTATTTTTCCGCCCATCTAGGTCCAAACCCAGTAACTTCTGGGCACCTTCTCTGTACTCCGCGTAAGTGACTCCGGTCACTGCCTCACCCTCTACCTTCAGGCTTGTGATCCGGACCACATCCTCCAAGCTGGGCACCATGTGCCCCCACGGCATCAGGAATGCCCGACTCACTGGTCCCATCTCTCACACAAGGCTTGGATCAGGACCAGGTCGAGCTGGATCGGCTCGATCCAAAGGAAGGTACCAAATCCCATCACGTCTAGCCTCGCCGTCTGAAAATCTGGGAGGCCCCTGTACGCTGCTACTACTAACTCCCATAAGATTTATGATTTCATCACAACCTATACATACAAGGAATGGGGGTGAGGTTTGGTCAGAAGAAAGGAAGAAAGAATGAAAAAGGGGCAAGAAAACTTGGCTTACGAGTTGTGATTGGGCCCGTTCGCTGAAGTGCCCTTCAAGGTCTGAAAGCCTCCTGGAACTACTACCACTAGACCTGCTTCTCTTCGAGGAATGGGAAGATTCGCCCTCCATCCAACTCTCAGAATTTTGAACTCCTCCTCTCCCGTGAGAACTCGTGCTCCTCGAGTTTAGCTCTCGATATACCTGGGAAAATAAAAGGGACAAGAATTTATAGAAACGGAAGGAGTGCGGGCCAAGATTACCTCCATCACCTGTTAATGATAGTCCTCGCAATGAGGCACCGGCCAAGCGGTCCCATGTGTCGCTTCACCGCTCGCACAGGGTGATTGACTGGACGAAGAATTGGACGAATAGCCCCTATGATTGTCTAGGGATACCCTATCATTGTCACGCCCCGGGCCGATAGCAGCGGAACATGTCGTTTGCTCGGAACGTGGCAGTTAAACAGTCGTGAATGATCAAGAGCAATCGCATAAGACCAAGATAATTTCGAACAACGATAGAAATTTCATTTCTAATATGAATCTCTTACAAGAACTTGTTGTCCATCTTGGAGACTTCAACACAATGGAAAGGAAGATAATGACATACTAACGGACGTTAGACAAAATAACTGAATAAGAGACGCCAAGCTGACTTAGCTAGTCAACACTATCTAGACTCAAGAAAGATAAAAGACTCGGGTTCACTAGTTTCCGAAGCTCGCTTGCACACTTGTCCCGCCCGTGTGGGTCTCGGTCTTGCTAGCTACCTGCTTACCTGAAAATGTTGGAA
Source organism: Amorphophallus konjac (assembly GCA_022559845.1). Taxonomy (NCBI): domain Eukaryota; kingdom Viridiplantae; phylum Streptophyta; class Magnoliopsida; order Alismatales; family Araceae; genus Amorphophallus; species Amorphophallus konjac. The sequence continues at coordinate 468,535,865 of CM040121.1, forward strand.
TAAAATGGAGTGAGCGAACGCTCAGTAGGAAATTATATCTCAAGTACTAGCAAGGGGTTTAAGTAATTATATCTTTCATGAATGCAATAAAGCTATGCATGCTCGCATAAAACGACAAGATAGGAGAATGTAATATCAAGAATTAAGATGGACAAATCATGAACTTTCAATAAGATAACAAGACATTTGAGATATTCAAGCAAGTACATTTAACAAGTCATGTCAAGAACTTTGGCTATCATGTATCAAGCAAGTAAATTACCCTTTTTCGGGCCACGCATTTCATGTCAAGGCAAGTACGATTTCAAGCACAAGATTTATGTGGAATGTCCAATCTAGAAAGTAAAGTACTCGGTATAATGCCAGATACCTTATCATTTTAACTCCCATGGGCACAAGTACTTTCGGGTGCTCCTCCCAGGACCAGATCGGGCCCTATATGCGCAGGCATTTATCATGTGTTTTGACATCCACTCTTATATATATAGCCAATTTTTGAATTTCAATAATCAAGCTTGTAGACATGTATGACAACTTGACAGAATGGAGTCCAAAAATATGACAAGGACATAGAATGGCGATAATAACGGTATAATCACGATATCGATAAAACTAGGTAGAATATGGTTCCCTTAACTTGGGTACCATGACAAATTAATATGGACATTCTATATATAGAATTTAGGTCCACATGAACAGTATATCAAAGGTAAGATACCCTCATTCTTATCATAGAATTGAGGTTTACAAGAATGACATGATATGGCATGATATCATCATTCCATTAAGAATTTTCTTATGATATACTCTTTGTATAATCATAAGGGCCGGTATACCATGTTTCTTTAGATTGACATGGCAAAGATCGTGTAATGGGTTTTTAGGGTACAACCAGCTCAGTCGGCCTTGAGGGAATCCAAGGCTACGAGGAGTCTTACGGAGGTCTCTATGACTAACTCGCTAGTCCAAAGGAACGGAATGTCCAATGGAGAGCTTGTATGTCAATGAGAATTGAGTGTGATCGATAAAACAATCGTGAAACGTGGGACTATACTCACGGAGTGGAGAATAGTGCCGATATATATATTATATAACATATGAAACCATCGGTTAACAGAAACAGTGGAAAATCAGTTTTACAGTAAAATAACGACTTAATCAGAGTCGTTTATCAAGTAATTAACGCCTAACAGAAGGGCGTTTACACATGTTTCCATTTTGCAGAATTTTAATATTTCATTAATTTATCTAAAACGCGCCCTGGTCAAGGGCGTTTCTTTGCAATGAGACGACTACAGTAGCATGCGTCTTTTTATTTACAATATTTTACAGAACATATTTATTTTCAGAAATTATCAAAAACGCACCCTTGGCAGGGGCGTTAATCATTAAATTCTTATTTTTACAGAATATATTGTTCGAGATTTTAACAGAAACGCGCCCTATGAAGGGGCGTTACTTTTCAATTCACGCCCTGTGATGGGGCGTTAACACATGGAAAACGACCTAGTCTAGGTCGTGAATTCAAGAAATACCAGGAAAGCAAGCTTTGCACGATAATCAAGGATAACAATCATATAGTCATGACAGGAAAATTGGCAGGAATTCAGATGCAGTATATTAGATTTGATGTTTCATGTTGATTGACTTTTAACCGTTAACAATTATTGATTTCATGTAATTGCATGGATAATCAGTTCTTAAGATAGGTGATTAACATTTACATGAAATTAACGCCTGTGTACAGGGCGTCAAATATGAAATTGACGACCTGGGCAGGGTCGTGTCTTGTAAATTAGCGCCCTGGACAGGGGCGTCTCTTTCAAAATATTTCAGAAACATAATAAAACCATATTAAACCGTATGCATGTCATGTCAATACGTATATAAATCTTGTCTTAATTTATTTGGGCTACAGTAACTCTAGAAAACCTACCTTATGAGAATTATCTGATGGAGAAACGTGAAGAACTGGATGAGAATACTAGACTCTGAAGCTTCTAACAGCATCAAACAGCAGCAGGCAGAACTTCTTATGTTGACGGAGGATGGAGTCGTTCTGACGAAGAACCTTTGTTCTTCGGTAGATCACTAGAGCTTTCCTACAGAGGAATATGAAGAGATATTAGTAATTTCTTCATAATGCTTGGCTGAAGATGGAAGATAGAAGAACTTACCCTTGTTCTTCACGAAGTCCAGGCTTCTTCAACCTGTAAGAAGAAAAGAGGGTGAAGAACCATTAGTTCTTCATGTAACCGAAGCAGAAAACGTAATAAGAAGAACTGGCGTTCTTCACGCACCGTAGCAACAGTAGGTCGTCCAAATAGGTTTAGGGTTCGGCTGTCAAGAGTCTTTATAGGATTTTGGGAAATCCTATTAGGGTTAGTGATTGTGTGGAAGTAATACTTCCTTGATAGAGTCCTTACCACCCTTTAACTCTTTCTAATACTTATCCATTACCCTGGATAAGCTCCCGTGTCGAACGGAACTCGAATGGAATTAACGACCTAGGTCAGGGCGTCGATTCCTGAATTGACGACCTGGTTCAGGTCGTTTCTTAAGAAGCGCCTTTCGTTAGGGCGTTCCTTTGTTTAAAACACGCCCAAGATAGGGGCGTTTCTTGGCCTTACCGTTTTTGACGTTGGAATTTGACGCCGTATGGTGAGGGCGTCACTTCTTGAGTCACGCCTTAACTAGAGGCGTTTATAATTTAAATAGCGCCTTTATCCGAGGCGTTATTTCCATTTCACTCTTTTATTTGTTCATTCGTATATAATATATACTTTCCTTCTATTTCTAGGTATATATACATATATACAGGTTTATGTTATGTACTTATGTATATATATATATATATTGCCTATATGGGAGAAGATAATAAAACGTGTTAAAAAGCCCATTAATTGCTTGGGTTGAGTTTGGGCCAATGGAGCTTAGCATTAACTTAAATGTTTTTAAGGTTAATTGTTAATCCTTTATCAAGGCCTAATAATTTATTTATAACTAGTTATTTCTATTTGGTCCTTTTTACACAAGTTTGCTTTGTTTGGAAGTCTTATTTGCTTATTTGTTAAACCTTACACATACGACTTATATCTTTTAATAATTTGCATGTATTTCCGTATATGCATAAATAAGGTTCTTAAGACTATCATAATTTTCCCTCTAAGGTTCTATATCTCATTGATTTGGTGTGGCTAGTTCGCACATACATTGAGATCTTAGTAATCTTCCATTTAGAGATTTTATTGCTCATAAGTTCTTTAACTTTTATTAGTCCTTGTCCTAGGTATCAGAGGCAGGTTCGATCTGAGCAACCCCTTAGGAATATCACTTGACCAAGTATTTATTTGAATAAACTTTAATAATTAAACATTATATACTTATGTATATATTTTATTCCTATTCCAAAATTACCGGGCGTTACACCCTCCCCCACTTAAAAGAATTTGGTCCCCAAATTCACATGAACTTCCATTCTAATAGAGAACTAGCTATAACTTATTACGAGCAGAAGACATCTTCAGAATGAAAAAGGGCTAGTTTAGGATTACGGTTGAGGGATACCTTCCGCATCTTTCCCTTTGGCAAGTTTGGTTAAATCTTGAACTCCTTTTGGAGGCTTCTTGGGGCATTCCGCTATCTTGTGATCTAACTTCCCGCAACGCAGACATGCTCCCGAACTCCACCAACACTCCTTCATTTTGTGACCATATCTTCCACAAGATTTACACTTATCTTGCGGGCGATCCGCCGAAGTTTCCCTCTTATTACACTTATTACACTTCTTACATTTCTGGCATTTCTTACACCTTTGTGAAATATCTTCCTCATTTATTCTTTTCTTGGTAACGGCAAAACTTTCGGAGTTATTTGTTTGATCTTTCCCTTCAACTCTTTCTTTTTCTTCCACTACTTTCTCTAGTTCTTGAACTCTCCTGACAAGGCTCGCGTAAACTTGGACATCCACCAAGATCATTTCATGAACAAGGCTCGGCTTAGAGGCTTCCATTTTATCTAGGTTCCTGCAAGGATGATTGGGGAGATAATTTATTTACTCAAGATTTAGTGTTAATGAAATGTAAATACTTTATCTTTCTTTTATAACTTTAACCCCAAGTTCTACCCATCTCTCACGGAATTCCTATAGGATGACTGACAAGGATACTCGACCTATAACCTGGATTTAACAATCTAAGGATTTTGAAAGTTGAATCCAAACATGACCGACCGGGATACCGGACCTATCACGGAAACTTAACGATTGTGACAACCAAAGCCATGATATGACTAACAAGGATATCTGACCTATCACTGAAACCTAATAACTTGAGGATGTAAAAGCTGAAGCTCTAATATGGTTGATAAGGATGACCTATCCTTGGGACTTAATAACCAGAGGATATAACAACTGGAGGATAGGAAAACCAAAGCTCTGATATGGCTTAATAACTGGAGGATATGAAAGCCGAAGCTCTGATATGGTTTAATAACTAGAGGATAGGAAAGCCGATGCTCTGATACCACCTCTGTCACGCCCCGGGCCGATAGCAGCGGAACGTGTCGTTTGCTCGGAACGTGGCAGTTAAACAGTCGTGAATGATCAAGAGCAATCGCATAAGACCAAGATAATTTCGAACAACGATAGAAATTTCATTTCTAATATGAATCTCTTACAAGAACTTGTTGTCCATCTTGGAGACTTCAACACAATGGAAAGGAAGATAACGACATGCTAACGGACGTTAGACAAAATAACTGAATAAGAGACGCCAAGCTGACTTAGCTAGTCAACACTATCTAGACTCAAGAAAGATAAAAGACTCGGGTTCACTAGTTTCCGAAGCTCGCTTGCACACTTGTCCCGCCCGTGTGGGTCTCGGTCTTGCTAGCTACCTGCTTACCTGAAAATGTTGGAATAAAAAGGAGTGAGCGAACGCTCAGTAGGAAATTATATCTCAAGTACTAGCAAGGGGTTTAAGTAATTATATCTTTCATGAATGCAATAAAGCTATGCATGCTCGCATAAAACGACAAGATAGAGAAATGTAATATCAAGAATTAAGATGACAAATCATGAACTTTCAATAAGATACAAGACATTAGATATTCAAGCAAGTACATTTAACAAGTCATGTCAAGAACTTTGGCTATCATGTATCAAGCAAGTAAATTACCCTTTTTCGGGTCACGCATTTCATGTCAAGTCAAGTACGATTTCAAGCACAAGATTTATGTGGAATGTCCAATCTAGAAAGTAAAGTACTCGGTATAATGCCAGATACCTTATCATTTTAACTCCCATGGGCACAAGTACTTTCGGGTGCTCCTCCCAGGACCAGATCGGGCCCTATATGCGCAGGCATTTATCATGTGTTTTGACATCCACTCTTATATATATAGCCAATTTTTGAATTTCAATAATCAAGCTTGTAGACATGTATGACAACTTGACAGAATGGAGTCCAAAAATATGACAAAGGACATAGAATGGCGATAATAACGGTATAATCACGATATCGATAAAACTAGGTAGAATATGGTTCCCTTAACTTGGGTACCATGACAAATCAATATGGACAATCTATATATAGAATTTAGGTCCACATGAACAGTATATCAAAGGTAAGATACCCTCATTCTTATCATAGAATTGAGGTTTACAAGAATGACATGATATGGCATGATATCATCATTCCATTAAGAATTTTCTTATGATATACTCTTTGTATAATCATAAGGGCCGGTATACCATGTTTCTTTAGATTGACATGACAAAGATCGTGTAATGGGTTTTTAGGGTACAACCAGCTCAGTCGGCCTTGAGGGAATCCAAGGCTACGAGGAGTCTTACAGAGGTCTCTATGACTAACTCGCTAGTCCAAAGGAACGGAATGTCCAATGGAGAGCTTGTATGTCAATGAGAATTGAGTGTGATCGATAAAACAATCGTGAAACGTGGGACTATACTCACAGAGTGGAGAATAGTGCCGATATATATATTATATAACATATGAAACCATCGGTTAACAGAAACAGTGGAAAATCAGTTTTACAGTAAAATAACGACTTAATCAGAGTCGTTTATCAAGTAATTAACGCCTAACAGAAGGGCGTTTACACATGTTTCCATTTTGCAGAATTTCAATATTTCATTAATTTATCTAAAACGTGCCCTGGTCAAGGGCGTTTCTTTGCAATGAGACGACTACAGTAGCAGGCGTCTTTTTATTTACAATATTTTACAGAACATATTTATTTTCAGAAATTATCAAAAACGCGCCCTTGGCAGGGGCGTTAATCATTAAATTCTTATTTTTACAGAATATATTGTTCGGGATTTTAACAGAAACGCGCCCTATGAAGGGGCGTTACTTTTCAATTCACGCCCTGTAATGGGGCGTTAACACATGGAAAACGACCTAGTCTAGGTCGTGAATTCAAGAAATACCAGGAAAGCAAGCTTTGCACGATAATCAAGGATAACAATCATATAGTCATGACAGGAAAATTGGCAGGAATTCAGATGCAGTATATTAGATTTGATGTTTCATGTTTATTGACTTTTAACCGTTAATAATTATTGATTTCATGTAATTGCATGGATAATCAGTTCTTAAGATAGGTGATTAACATTTACATGAAATTAACGCCTGTGTACAGGGCGTCAAATATGAAATTGACGACCTGGGCAGGGTCGTGTATTGTAAATTAGCGCCCTGGACAGGGGCGTCTCTTTCAAAATATTTCAGAAACATAATAAAACCATATTAAACCGTATGCATGTCATGTCAATACGTATATAAATCTTGTCTTAATTTATTTGGGCTACAGTAACTTGAGAAAACCTACCTTATGAGAATTATCTGATGGAGAAACGTGAAGAACTGGATGAGAATACTAGACTCTGAAGCTTCTAACAGCAGCAAACAGCAGCAGGCAGAACTTCTTATGTTGACGGAGGATGGAGTCGTTCTGACGAAGAACCTTTGTTCTTCGGTAGATCACTAGAGCTTTCCTACAGAGGAATATGAAGAGATATTAGTAATTTCTTCATAATGCTTGGCTGAAGATGGAAGATAGAAGAACTTACCCTTGTTCTTCACGAAGTCCAGGCTTCTTCAACCTGTAAGAAGAAAAGAGGGTGAAGAACCATTAGTTCTTCATGTAACCGAAGCAGAAAACGTAATAAGAAGAACTGGCGTTCTTCACGCACCGTAGCAACAGTAGGTCGTCCAAATAGGTTTAGGGTTCGGCTGTCAAGAGTCTTTATAGGATTTTGGGAAATCCTATTAGGGTTAGTGATTGTGTGGAAGTAATACTTCCTTGATAGAGTCCTTACCACCCTTTAACTCTTTCTAATACTTATCCATTACCCTGGATAAGCTCCCGTGTCGAACGGAACTCGAATGGAATTAACGACCTAGGTCAGGGCGTCGATTCCTGAATTGACGACCTGGTTCAGGTCGTTTCTTAAGAAGCGCCTTTCGTTAGGGCGTTCCTTTGTTTAAAACACGCCCAAGATAGGGGCGTTTCTTGGCCTTACCGTTTTTGACGTTGGAATTTGACGCCGTATGGTGAGGGCGTCACTTCTTGAGTCACGCCTTAACTAGAGGCGTTTATAATTTAAATAGCGCCTTTATCCGAGGCGTTATTTCCATTTCACTCTTTTATTTGTTCATTCGTATATAATATATACTTTCCTTCTATTTCTAGGTATATATACATATATACAGGTTTATGTTATGTACTTATGTATATATATATATATATTGCCTATATGGGAGAAGATAATAAAACGTGTTAAAAAGCCCATTAATTGCTTGGGTTGAGTTTGGGCCAATGGAGCTTAGCATTAACTTAAATGTTTTTAAGGTTAATTGTTAATCCTTTATCAAGGCCTAATAATTTATTTATAACTAGTTATTTCTATTTGGTCCTTTTTACACAAGTTTGCTTTGTTTGGAAGTCTTATTTGCTTATTTGTTAAACCTTACACATACGACTTATATCTTTTAATAATTTGCATGTATTTCCGTATATGCATAAATAAGGTTCTTAAGACTATCATAATTTTCCCTCTAAGGTTCTATATCTCATTGATTTGGTGTGGCTAGTTCGCACATACATTGAGATCTTAGTAATCTTCCATTTAGAGATTTTATTGCTCATAAGTTCTTTAACTTTTATTAGTCCTTGTCCTAGGTATCAGAGGCAGGTTCGATCTGAGCAACCCCTTAGGAATATCACTTGACCAAGTATTTATTTGAATAAACTTTAATAATTAAACATTATATACTTATGTATATATTTTATTCCTATTCCAAAATTACCGGGCGTTACACCCTCCCCCACTTAAAAGAATTTGGTCCCCAAATTCACATGAACTTCCATTCCTAATAGAGAACTAGCTATAACTTATTACGAGCAGAAGACATCTTCAGAATGAAAAAGGGCTAGTTTAGGATTACGGTTGAGGGATACCTTCCGCATCTTTCCCTTTGGCAAGTTTGGTTAAATCTTGAACTCCTTTTGGAGGCTTCTTGGGGCATTCCGCTATCTTGTGATCTAACTTCCCGCAACGCAGACATGCTCCCGAACTCCACCAACACTCCTTCATTTTGTGACCATATCTTCCACAAGATTTACACTTATCTTGCGGGCGATCCGCCGAAGTTTCCCTCTTATTACACTTATTACACTTCTTACATTTCTGGCATTTCTTACACCTTTGTGAAATATCTTCCTCATTTATTCTTTTCTTGGTAACGGCGAAACTTTCGGAGTTATTTGTTTGATCTTTCCCTTCAACTCTTTCTTTTTCTTCCACTACTTTCTCTAGTTCTTGAACTCTCCTGACAAGGCTCGCGTAAACTTGGACATCCACCAAGATCATTTCATGAACAAGGCTCGGCTTAGAGGCTTCCATTTTATCTAGGTTCCTGCAAGGATGATTGGGGAGATAATTTATTTACTCAAGATTTAGTGTTAATGAAATGTAAATACTTTATCTTTCTTTTATAACTTTAACCCCAAGTTCTACCCATCTCTCACGGAATTCCTATAGGATGACTGACAAGGATAATCGACCTATAACCTGGATTTAACAATCTAAGGATTTTGAAAGTTGAATCCAAACATGACCGACCGGGATACCGGACCTATCACGGAAACTTAACGATTGTGACAACCAAAGCCATGATATGACTAACAAGGATATCTGACCTATCACTGAAACCTAATAACTTGAGGATGTAAAAGCTGAAGCTCTAATATGGTTGATAAGGATGACCTATCCTTGGGACTTAATAACCAGAGGATATAACAACTGGAGGATAGGAAAACCAAAGCTCTGATATGGCTTAATAACTGGAGGATATGAAAGCCGAAGCTCTGATATGGTTTAATAACTGGAGGATAGGAAAGCCGATGCTCTGATACCACCTCTGTCACGCCCCGGGCCGATAGCAGCGGAACGTGTCGTTTGCTCGGAACGTGGCAGTTAAACAGTCGTGAATGATCAAGAGCAATCGCATAAGACCAAGATAATTTCGAACAACGATAGAAATTTCATTTCTAATATGAATCTCTTACAAGAACTTGTTGTCCATCTTGGAGACTTCAACACAATGGAAAGGAAGATAACGACATGCTAACGGACGTTAGACAAAATAACTGAATAAGAGACGCCAAGCTGACTTAGCTAGTCAACACTATCTAGACTCAAGAAAGATAAAAGACTCGGGTTCACTAGTTTCCGAAGCTCGCTTGCACACTTGTCCCGCCCGTGTGGGTCTCGGTCTTGCTAGCTACCTGCTTACCTGAAAATGTTGGAATAAAAAGGAGTGAGCGAACGCTCAGTAGGAAATTATATCTCAAGTACTAGCAAGGGGTTTAAGTAATTATATCTTTCATGAATGCAATAAAGCTATGCATGCTCGCATAAAACGACAAGATAGGGAGAATGTAATATCAAGAATAAGATGAACTAATCATGAACTTTCAACAAGATACTCAAGATATTCAAGTAAGTACATTTAACAAGTCATGTCAAGAACTTTGGCTATCATGTATCAAGCAAGTAAATTACCCTTTTTCGGGTCACGCATTTCATGTCAAGGCAAGTACGATTTCAAGCACAAGATTTATGTGGAATGTCCAATCTAGAAAGTAAAGTACTCGGTATAATGCCAGATACCTTATCATTTTAACTCCCATGGGCACAAGTACTTTCGGGTGCTCCTCCCAGGACCAGATCGGGCCCTATATGCGCAGGCATTTATCATGTGTTTTGACATCCACTCTTATATATATAGCCAATTTTTGAATTTCAATAATCAAGCTTGTAGACATGTATGACAACTTTGACAGAATGGAGTCCAAAAATATGACAAGGGACATAGAATGGCGATAATAACGGTATAATCACGATATCGATAAAACTAGGTAGAATATGGTTCCCTTAACTTGGGTACCATGACAAATCAATATGGACAATCTATATATAGAATTTAGGTCCACATGAACAGTATATCAAAGGTAAGATACCCTCATTCTTATCATAGAATTGAGGTTTACAAGAATGACATGATATGGCATGATATCATCATTCCATTAAGAATTTTCTTATGATATACTCTTTGTATAATCATAAGGGCCGGTATACCATGTTTCTTTAGATTGACATGGCAAAGATCGTGTAATGGGTTTTTAGGGTACAACCAGCTCAGTCGGCCTTGAGAGAATCCAAGGCTACGAGGAGTCTTACGGAGGTCTCTATGACTAACTCGCTAGTCCAAAGGAACGGAATGTCCAATGGAGAGCTTGTATGTCAATGAGAATTGAGTGTGATCGATAAAACAATCGTGAAACGTGGGACTATACTCACAGAGTGGAGAATAGTGCCGATATATATATTATATAACATATGAAACCATCGGTTAACAGAAACAGTGGAAAATCAATTTTACAGTAAAATAACGACTTAATCAGAGTCGTTTATCAAGTAATTAACGCCTAACAGAAGGGCGTTTACACATGTTTCCATTTTGCAGAATTTCAATATTTCATTAATTTATCTAAAACGCGCCCTGGTCAAGGGCGTTTCTTTGCAATGAGACGACTACAGTAGCAGGCGTCTTTTTATTTACAATATTTTACAGAACATATTTATTTTCAGAAATTATCAAAAACGCGCCCTTGGCAGGGGCGTTAATCATTAAATTCTTATTTTTACAGAATATATTGTTCGGGATTTTAACAGAAACGCGCCCTATGAAGGGGCGTTACTTTTCAATTCACGCCCTGTAATGGGGCGTTAACACATGGAAAACGACCTAGTCTAGGTCGTGAATTCAAGAAATATCAGGAAAGCAAGCTTTGCACGATAATCAAGGATAACAATCATATAGTCATGACAGGAAAATTGGCAGGAATTCAGATGCAGTATATTAGATTTGATGTTTCATGTTTATTGACTTTTAACCGTTAATAATTATTGATTTCATGTAATTGCATGGATAATCAGTTCTTAAGATAGGTGATTAACATTTACATGAAATTAACGCCTGTGTACAGGGCGTCAAATATGAAATTGACGACCTGGGTAGGGTCGTGTATTGTAAATTAGCGCCTTGGACAGGGGCGTCTCTTTCAAAATATTTCAGAAACATAATAAAACCATATTAAACTGTATGCATGTCATGTCAATACGTATATAAATCTTGTCTTAATTTATTTGGGCTACAGTAACTTGAGAAAACCTACCTTATGAGAATTATCTGATGGAGAAACGTGAAGAACTGGATGAGAATACTAGACTCTGAAGCTTCTAACAGCAGCAAACAGCAGCAGGCAGAACTTCTTATGTTGACGGAGGATGGAGTCGTTCTGACGAAGAACCTTTGTTCTTCGGTAGATCACTAGAGCTTTCCTACAGAGGAATATGAAGAGATATTAGTAATTTCTTCATAATGCTTGGCTGAAGATGGAAGATAGAAGAACTTACCCTTGTTCTTCACGAAGTCCAGGCTTCTTCAACCTGTAAGAAGAAAAGAGGGTGAAGAACCATTAGTTCTTCATGTAACCGAAGCAGAAAACGTAATAAGAAGAACTGGCGTTCTTCACGCACCGTAGCAACAGTAGGTCGTCCAAATAGGTTTAGGGTTCGGCTGTCAAGAGTCTTTATAGGATTTTGGGAAATCCTATTAGGGTTAGTGATTGTGTGGAAGTAATACTTCCTTGATAGAGTCCTTACCACCCTTTAACTCTTTCTAATACTTATCCATTACCCTGGATAAGCTCCCGTGTCGAACGGAACTCGAATGGAATTAACGACCTAGGTCAGGGCGTCGATTCCTGAATTGACGACCTGGTTCAGGTCGTTTCTTAAGAAGCGCCTTTCGTTAGGGCGTTCCTTTGTTTAAAACACGCCCAAGATAGGGGCGTTTCTTGACCTTACCGTTTTTGACGTTGGAATTTGACGCCGTATGGTGAGGGCGTCACTTCTTGAGTCACGCCTTAACTAGAGGCGTTTATAATTTAAATAGCGCCTTTATCCGAGGCGTTATTTCCATTTCACTCTTTTATTTGTTCATTCGTATATAATATATACTTTCCTTCTATTTCTAGGTATATATACATATATACAGGTTTATGTTATGTACTTATGTATATATATATATATTGCCTATATGGGAGAAGATAATAAAACGTGTTAAAAAGCCCATTAATTGCTTGGGTTGAGTTTGGGCCAATGGAGCTTAGCATTAACTTAAATATTTTTAAGGTTAATTGTTAATCCTTTATCAAGGCCTAATAATTTTATTTATAACTAGTTATTTCTATTTGGTCCTTTTTACACAAGTTTGCTTTGTTTGGAAGTCTTATTTGCTTATTTGTTAAACCTTACACATACGACTTATATCTTTTAATAATTTGCATGTATTTCCGTATATGCATAAATAAGGTTCTTAAGACTATCATAATTTTCCCTCTAAGGTTCTATATCTCATTGATTTGGTGTGGCTAGTTCGCACATACATTGAGATCTTAGTAATCTTCCATTTAGAGATTTTATTGCTCATAAGTTCTTTAACTTTTATTAGTCCTTGTCCTAGGTATCAGAGGCAGGTTCGATCTGAGCAACCCCTTAGGAATATCACTTGACCAAGTATTTATTTGAATAAACTTTAATCATTAAAAATTATATACTTATGTATATATTTTATTCCTCTTCCAAAATTACCGGGCGTTACAATCATGATTTGGAGGACGTCCACAAAATTTGACACAGCATTCGGGAAAAGAAACTAGGGCCGTCATTATTGACTTCGACGGCAGATTCCCGTCGAAAATGGTCACAACAAGACGCGATTCTCCGCTCGAGGCGGAGTCTCGGCAGACCCATCACATGGGAACAGTGCAAAGGAGAAGAAGTGTAGGGAAGAAGGAACGCACAAGAGAACAAACAAGCAGCAGAAAATCAAATCATTCCATTCATAATTCTACATAAGCTGTCACAAACACTACAATCATAGAAAGGTGGCGGGTCCACTAGCTCGCCAATCCTCACCATCACTCATCTCTCTGGGCACTCTCCTCCTCTCCCCCGAGGTGAGGGTCCCTCAGAAGCCTCCGGGATCCCCGTGCAGTAGCACCTGCCTCGCCTCTTGGCGCCTGCTCCGCAGCAGTGACTCGCTGCTCCTCCCCTGGCGTGGCGAAGAAGCCACTAGTGGCAAAGCGACCGGACTGGCGGAGTCGCTCCCCGAACTCTCGCGCTCTCTCGTAGCGCGTCTCCATCCCTCCTAGCCTCTGCACGATGGCCTGAAGGCCCAGCTGGAGCTCCCTCACTTGGGCCTCCAAGGCCCTCCTCTCAGTCAGATCCCGCTGTCGCTCGGACCTTCTCTCGGCTTTCTCTCTCTCTGCCTCTCTCCTCATCATCTGCAGAAGAACCCTTAACTCCAGGATGTCTGGAGAAGGTCTCTCCTCACCACGATGCCGCAGCTCCGCTACAGTCGCCACCCAGGCGTCACGCTCCTCTTCCGCCCGGGTCGCGCGGGCCACCGCACCGGCAAGTTGCTCCCGGAGGGAGGCAATCTCGAGAAAAGGGGCCGAGGAGCTGGAAGATGCGCCACCAATCATCCCCGCCGTCGCTGTCTGCTGGGCACGCTGGAAAAAAATAAACAGCGACCGTCAGTGAAACTCCAAATCTGAAGATAAAAGTGCGGCACGTAACTTACCAGGAGCGACAGCTCATGTTGAGCGACGGCCAGCTGCCGCCTAGTCTCTGACAGTTGGGCGCGCGAGCCGCCGATGCCACGGGTGTCCCCAGCTTGGGGAAGCCCCGCGTAACTCTCTCTCTGCCGCCGCAGGAAGTCGGCACTGTCCTGCACCAGTACACCCCCTTGCTGTCCAGGGAGACGTACGGGCCAGTCCTCGAGCCTTGCCTTGCCGCGACTCTCCCTCCTGACGCGGCTCGGCTCGTCCGCACTCGCCCACTCATCGGCCAGGCCCAGGGTCCTTGCCATGTCCTGCACCAAGAAAGGGGTCCCACATCAGTCAAAAAGAACGCGTCCCCTGTCTAGGACGCGTCCATCATTTAAGTGCGACACTCGCCGAACCCTTTCCCCCTCGCGCGGCTCGCTTCAAAACCCAAAATGAATTAAAAGAGGAAGAGATCGGAGGACCTATCGGACCGTGTTCACCTCCTCCCGTGCCATCGGGCCCCTCGGGTCCCTCGGGGGCCCGAAGCTGCCCTTCCTCCTCCATGGACGCCGTTCCGTGCTCTGGCGCGTCCCTCCTCGGGCGAGGAGTTCCTCGTCCCTCTCCACCTTCACCATGATCGGGCCCACCGAACTCCATCAATCAAAAGAGGAGGAAGATGAAAAGGGGGCAAGCGAGTTTCGACAGAAGGCGGGCTCGTTTGCGGGTAAGGCACGGGAGAAGAAAGGCCACCCGACGCTTTAAATTTGAATTCAAGGACTAAGACGCGTCCTCGCGCCTGGACGCGCCCAAAAGGAGGAGAAAGGAAACAGAATCCTCCCGTGCAAAGCATAGTTCCCCGCTGTTCAGGGTAAGGTCTCATGGAGCGTGCCTCGAAGGACAACTCAGTGCAAAGAAGAAAGTGTGGGAGAGAGAAAAGTACACACAACACAAGAAAGCCATTTTCATTTCATATAATAGCCGAAAGTACATCATACAGCGAGAAGGGTGACGTGTAAAAGTAACTCTCTAACTCTCACCATCACCCTCTTGGTCATCTCTCTCCTCCCTCCTCTGCCGGGGATCCCTAGGGGGCCTCTGCGAACCCTGAGAAGCCGTGCTCGCCTCGCCCTGCGGTGGCACTCCAGCCTCGAAGGCGCGACGACGCTCCTCGGCTGAAGAAACCAGATAGCTGCCCATGGAAAAAGAACCAGACTGACGAAGTCAAGCCCCGTGTTCCTTCGCCCTCTGGTACCGCTCCTCGCTCTCCCGAAGCCTCCCCTCCGCCGTGCCGAGACTCAATCGGAGCTCCAGCAGCTGGGCCTCCAGAGCCCTCCTCTCGGTCTGATCCCGCTGTCGCTCCTCCCTCTCTCTCTCCCTCTCCTCTCTCTCTCTCATCGCCTCCCTCCTCGACAGCTCGAGGGCGATCCGCAGATCCAGCACGTCACAAGGGAGCTCCTCAGCCTCCCGTCGACGCTCCTCCTCCAGCTCCACAATCCGGGCATCACGCTCCGCAATCCGGGCGTCACGCTCTGCCACCCGAGAGTCGCGCTCCTGCTCGGCACGAACAGCACGCGCCAGGGCCTCCCGAATCTCGGCCACCTGTCAAAGGACGCATGCACCATAAGAGAACAACAGTGATAGAAGGAAAGCAGCCAGAAGAGAGTCAAGATCAGGCAAGCGCTCACTCGAGCCTCGCGTGTTGGATACGGACTGAATATATCTAGAGGGGGGGTGAATAGATCTTTCCCCCTTTTCTTTGATTTACTAACTATCGACCAAATGAGCTACTGGTAATTAATGAATTATAGAACTAATGCGGATAGTAAAGATGCAAGCATACGTATAGAAAATCAAACACACACAAGCACACCACAAGAGAGGATTTTTAAGGTGGTTCAGTCTCTTCCTGAGACTTACATCCACCCCTTGCTTAACTCAAGCAAGGCTTCACTATGAGAATCTCTGATCTCAATCAAAACACAGCTGACACACAGCTTGTACCTGCTGACACACAGCTTGACTCTGCTGCCTCACAGCTTGACAATAATTGTAATCACAAATGGAAAGATGATAAGAACAGGTGATGAAAGACAGGACTGAATATTGGCGTGTGTAGAAGAATAGATGTTCAGCCTGGGACTTGATCACTCTTATGAAGAAGCCTAGACTCCCTGTTGATCTTCCAGTCAGTTGCCTTCGATTGTTCTGCTGCTGGAGATCGCACAGTCTTGAGCTAAGTCTTCCTTCTGCAGCAACGAGATTGCCTTTAACCTTTCTGCAGATCTTTGATTGGTGGAGAGCTCCTTCTTCCTCTTCTGTGTATATCTTCCTTGGCTTCTATTTCGTGCTGTCTCACTGCTTCTTTGTTCGTGATTAGTTGCATTATATTCTTCATACCGCCTTTGAAGTTCTTCCCGCGCAATTTTCAGATCGAGCGCCAATCTGCTAGAAAACAGGGATCGGTTTAAATCCAATCGTTAGAACGAGTTTGACCACTTCTAAGCAAGATTGTTTCCTTGATTCCCGTGCGGAATCTTATCTCCTGAGCAGCCCAACAACCTGCAACAACCATCTGCAGGTTTTAAGGAACCTCAACAGAATTCGGTTAGAGTTCGGTTCTGGACGCTATAAAGCCCGTGGTCGACCATGACCCTGTCGCTGGTCGACAATGGGCATTCCCCAGACGGCCGGTTCTTCTGGCTGAAACTCACTTCGCCCGTTGGTCGACCACAGCCTGGTCGCTGGTCGACAAGGGACGAATTACAGATGGCCGTCAGTTCTGTCTGATGTTCTGGCTGTTCTGTGGTCGACCAGAGGTGGGGCTTTGGTCGACAGCCAAGGTGCTTCCAGAAGACAGATGATCTGATGCTTTTCTGGTTGAGTTCGTTGGTCGACCATAACCACTTCCCTGGTCGACAAGCGGCCTTTGACACTTCTTCTGATTTGTTGATTCCACTTGGATTTCAGTGGACCTGAAATTACTTAACTTATCAGAAGTAAATTGAACTATCAGATTTATATTGAGTTGATCAGAAACATTGTTTGTCATCATCAAATGGGCATTAATTCAATGCACTATCTTTACACACATAACTAAACCATTTGCTTTAAGAGACAAGATAGAACTTAGATTAGTCAAACATATCCTATTGTCATCATCAAAACCAAGGGATGCACAACATTCTCCCCCTTTTTGATGATGACAACCATGAGTCATTGTGTCAAACAAAACCATTTGATATAGCATTCAAGGCTTTCATAGCACAAATTTCATTCAACAAAGTATTTGATGTGCCTTTCAAAAAGCTTTCAAAAAGCAGTATAGCACTACTTACATGAGTGACAAAACTAAAGACAAAACTAAAGACACTAAGGACTAGTTGGACACATCTAGACACACAATGACACATAAGCTTCTCTCTCCCCCTTTGTCAACAGCAAAAAGTGAATCATTTAAACAGTCCTTCCGAGGAGGATGAGGAAGTCTCTGGCTTCACGTTCTCTTCCATGCGATCCAGCTTGTCAACAATGTGGGCATAGGAGAGCCTGAGTTTCTGGATCTCTGAGATAGTATCCTTGTGATACTTCTCATTCTGTTGGGTTGTGATCTCGATACGGATTCCCATCTGATCGGACACTTCACCGAGGGTCCTTACAAGTCTGTTGAACCGAGAACTAGCCTGGTCAGAGTGTTCCTTCTGCTTGATGAACCTGGCCTCCATCTGTTGTTCCAGCCTTTGGACTTTCTGCTCCAAGCGTCCAGTGGCAGCATTGACATTCTCTTGAAATGATTGGAGTTGGGTGGTGAGAGAAGATAACTGAGATGCCATCTGGAGGAGCACTCCATGAGATTCAGGGTGGGAGGTAAATGCTGGTGGTGGAGCAGAAGTAGAGGGAATGGAGGTAGGTGGTACTTGTGTGGGTTGAGCAGAATGTGATGGAGCTTGGGAAGTTGGAGCTTGGGTAGGCGGAGCAGATGGGGATTGAGCTGGAGGGGCAGCAGTGCCTGGCTGCCAGAGCACTATTGAAAGGGACGATGGTGAATGGGCAGCAGTGGGGGTAGTAGGTGTAGCTTGAGGCACCACTGGTGACGGTGTGACAGCAGGGCTAACCTGTATAGGTGAATGAGGTGGAGAAGAGGGTGGCACTGGATCCTTTGCTTTGCCCTTGGAAGGGAGAGTGCGCTGAACATGGTCTCCGACCTTCTTAAATCCCAAGAATGTGGTCACGAAGTGAAAATTGTAGACGTGCCATTTGGGAATGACAATGCTTGGGCTGTGAGGAGAAGGTATGTTGGCTGCTTTCAGAATGGAAGTGATATGGGCAGCAAAAGGAAGAGAATTCAGGGGATAATGTAGGATGCTTCGGAGGGAATTCAAAAGGAGTGTGGTTAGGCGAATAGGCTGGCGAGTGATGAGGCCATGGAGTATAAATAGATGGAGGCGACTTACTTGATCTCTGGCGCCTCCTCGAGGTTGTATGATGGTGGTGATGATGTGGTGAAGCAAACGATGAAGAGGAGGGAAGGTATTAGCATTGAGGTACTTGGGAAGGACCTCAGGGGCTGGCTTGCCAGTGACCACTGCATGTGCTTCTCGGAGGTCGAAGTCCTCATGATTGAAAACAGCTCCAATTCTGGGAGTCTTCAGCGTCATGTGGAGAAGCTTGACGTCGAGTCTGATGACTTTCCCTTGAACTACGGTGTATAGCTGACTGTCCACGACTTGCAGGTTGTGATAGAATTCTTGCACAAGCTGGGGCGAGTACGAATTGTGCACTGAAACGAACGTAGTCCACTCTTGAGCTTCAAAAATTGGCAGTAGATCTGGGAACATCTCCATCAGCTTGTCATCGGAGAAATCGACGATCCTGGGTTGCAAAACTGTCCGTGGCTTGAGAGCTCCAGAAACGGGATGCACTGCGGGTTCCTCTGAATCTGCTGATTGTCTGCCTGGACCAGGTGCATCAGCCGTGGTCGACCGGTGAGGGGCCGATGGCGAACCCTGCGCGGCCCGCGACTTGGATCGCTTGGACGACATCGAAGCTGCGGCAGGGGCCTGATCTCTTCTACGCTTAGAGGAAAGTAGAGCGCGCTTGGGAGACATTGTGAAGGGAAGCGAGATAGAGGCGAGAGAGAGGCGAGAAAAGAAATCTGGAGAAGATGAAGTTGAGAGAGGGCTAGAGCTGCGGATGGGAGAATTTCAGGGACCCAGCCGAGACAATTTATAGGGTAGGGCATTAGGGCTGGCTCTTAATTTTTAGGGCAGTGAACCATCGCGATGCAAAGAACGAGCGGTCAGGATTTAATCAGCATAACTCATATTTTGGGAAATTGTTGAAGTGTACCCCCTTTCTTTAATAAGACATTTAAGTAACCGTTCCCCCCTTTCTTAAAGACCACCTTGTGACCAAATCGAGTGGGTCTTGTGGTTCAAAGAATTTGAAAGTATTGCCCCAATAAATTGACTCCCCATATCCACTGTCTTACTCACGGCTCCTTAAACTTATAATATGGTTCATGAGATAATTTTACTAGCTGAACAAGCTGAACAGTGTTTTATGCCTCTATTTGCATATAGTGCATTAGGTCAACCATTTTTGTTGCCTTTTCGTTTTGGAATATTTAAAAGCTGTGGTCAGGTTTATCACATGCTTTTCCACACGAAGAGACACGCTTTTTACACGCCAGAAACCCCGGCTACTTAGCATGCCTAACCATTCCACTTTTAACTGGGACACACTTTTTATCCGTGAGGATATACGTTTATCAGACGCCAATATCCCCAGTTACTCAGGATACCCAATTAATAATTTTGAGAGTGGCAGAGGTAGATTGAGTCTTCATGACATACATGTCTCCCACTTAATTTTTCAGCCAATTTTGCTTTGTGATGGAGAACAGTAGTTTCTCAGAACTCAGTCCATTGCTCTACCAAGTAGGCAGAATTATGGCGTATTCCATATACATTCATGCTATAGCAGCGTTTATTTTCACTGTCCAACACAGACACAGGTAGAGAAACAGTCTCATTACTAAAAACATAAGTTCTCAATAGTCTTGAGTCAGAGTCATAGTTATGGTTTGAATTTATTGCAGTAGTACAGGTCAAATTCTCATTACTACACTTAACATTTACTCTCATTGATGACTTTGGTGATTTTCTTGTAAGAGGTGGTTAGGTTGTTCAATGGTTTATTAAGGAATGAGTTTACACTTTTTACTCCCCCTCAATTTGTGAGTCCTTGCTGAAGATAGAGAACAATAAGCTGACCACAAAGAGATATTGAGACACAAGGAATGGGAAGTGAATGAGGATGAGTGAGTGAAGCCAAAACTGAGCTCAGAGTCCAAAAAGTTCAGAAGATTTCCCACCAAAGCCAGCAGCTTGATTAGATCCAATTTCCCTTTTTCAGGTCCTTTGTCGACCATGGAGTGGCCTGTGGTCGACCTTTGTGCTGACACAGAACCTGCCTGTTGAGAAGACTGCGTTCTCACAAACCTGTTGTCGACCATTGGATCGCCTGTGGTCGACAGCTGCGAATTCCCAGAGCTAACTATTTCCTGTCCTGATGCCTTGGTCGACCAGCGCCTTGTCTGTGGTCGACCACAAGAGATGAGCCGTAGAGAACAGTATTCTGTAGAACTTGCTGAAGTTGCACCCGACACAAGACTTTCCAAACTCAAAAACTTGACCAGTACTAGAGACCTATAACTTAGACAGAAATGACAGAATCTATGTAGAGTACACATGAATATGATTATTTCAAGAATTTTCAGGAGAAATTCTACAAATTCCTAACTCCCTTCTTAGAGTTGAAAATCTGTCATTGTTAAGGGGTTTTGTGAAAATGTCTGCCAGTTGTTTTTCAGTTTCTACAAAATGAAGCATGAGATTTCCTTTGGAGACCTCATCTCTTAGAAAGTGATGACGGATCTCAATGTGTTTTGTCCTAGAGTGTTGAATGGGGTTTTTAGACAAATTAATAGCACTAGTGTTGTCACAGAAAATAGGTGCACATCCAAGATCTACATTGTAGTCTTGAAGTTGATGTTTTATCCACAAAACCTGTGTACCACAGCTCCCTACTGCGACATACTCAGCCTCAGCAGTGGAGAGTGCCACAGAATGCTGTTTTTTAGAGGCCCATGATATTAAACATCCACCTAATATTTGACAATAACCACTAGTACTCTTCCTATCAATTTTGCAACCAGCATAATCAGCATCTGAATATGAAATCAAGTCTAGTTTGCAGTAAGTAGGATACCATAAACCCAATTCTTGGGTACCGGCAAGGTAACGAAAGATACGCTTGACAGCCCCTAAATGTGAATCTCTAGGGCTAGATTGATATCTAGCACACATGCATACACTGAACTGAATGTCTGGCCTAGAGGCAGTTAAATATAGTAAGGATCCGATCATACCTCTGTATTTCTTGGCATCTACCATGTTACCTTTTACATCAGCCTCCAATGTTGCATTTGTCCCCATGGGTGACTCTATTGGTTTGCAGCTCTCCATGCCAAACTTTTTCAGCATCTCCTTTATGTACTTGGATTGATTTATGAAGTAGCCTTCTCTACATTGTAGAATCTGCAATCCAAGAAAGAACTGTAAATCACCCATTAAACTCATTTCAAACTCATTGGTCATTAGATTTGCAAATTCAGTACATAATGAAGCTTCAGTGGATCCAAACACAATATCATCCACATAGATTTGCACAATTAGTATATTCTTACCTTGGGTCTTGGAGAATAATGTTTGATCAATTTTACCTCTTGTGTAGCCCTTTTTGGTGAGGAATGAACTCAGTCTGTCGTACCATGCCCTAGGAGCCTGCTTTAAACCATACAAAGCCTTATGCAGTTTAAAGACATGATTAGGAAAATCATCATTTTCAAAACCAGGGGGTTGTTCCACAAAGACTTCTTCCTTTACAAAGCCATTTAGAAAGGCACTTTTTACATCCATTTGCTGCAATTTAATTCCATGGGACGCCGCAAATGCTAACAGTATTCTAATGGCTTCTAACCTTGCAACTGGAGCATATGATTCTTCAAAATCAACTCCAAATTCTTGGTTATACCCCTTAGCCACCAACCGAGCCTTGTTCCTCATAACAACTCCTTCTTCATTAAGCTTATTTTTATAAACCCATTTGGTTCCAATAACAGGATGAGATGAGGGTCTGGGAACAAGTTTCCAAACCTGATTTCTTTCAAATTGATTTAATTCTTCATGCATGGCATTTATCCAAGATTCATCTCTTAAAGCTTCCTCTACATTTTTAGGCTCAACTTGAGATACAAGGGCTAGCTGATCTAATTCATCAACTGTTTTAAGCTGAGATCTAGTTTTCCTCGGTTCATTAATTCCTCCAATGATGTTATCTAGAGGATGATCTCTGAGAAATCTCAGATTTTCAGAATTGTTACCTGGGATGATCTCTCCTTCGGGTTGATCATTGGAATCACCTTGCTTTGGTTCTGCTTCAGTCTCCATTGGTTCCTCTTTGCCTTCCAGAAATTCCCCATCTTCATCTTTGCCTACCTGTCCAGTTTTGTCAAAGTCATTATTTTCATCAAATGTGATATGTGGGGATTCTTCAACTAGCTGATCTTTGGTGTTGTAGACTCTATAGGCTCTTGATCGGTCAGAGTATCCCAAGAAGATTCCTGGGTCACTCTTTGGTTCAAATTTGTCCAATGATCTCTTGTCATTGTTATGAATAAAACACCTTACACCGAAGATCCTAAAATGAGCTAGAGATGGCTTCTTACCTTTGAACACCTCATATGGAGTTTTCGTACTAGATGGTCTTACCATTGCCCTGTTTACAATATAACATGCTGTATTGACCGCCTCAGCCCAAAATCTTCTTGGAAGATTGGCTTCAACCAACAAGGTTCTGGCCATTTCAACAAGTGTGCGATTCCTTCTCTCTACCACTCCATTTTGCTCTGGCGTCCTTGGTGATGAGAACCTGTGATTTATTCCTTTGTTCCTGCAGAATTCATCAAACTCTGAATTTTCAAATTCTCCCCCATGATCAGATATTATTGAACACACTTTGGACTTTCCATCCTGCTTCATCCTTTTGTAAAATTCCTGAAACTCAGAAAAGGCATCACTTTTATGAGATAAGAACATGACCCATGTAAATCTAGAGAAATCATCAACAAGTACATAACCGTACCTCTTACCACTAAGGCTAGCAGTTCTTGTTGGGCCAAAAAGGTCCATGTGCACAAGTTCTAGTGGTCTAGAGGATTGACTTTCAGTTCTACCTTTGAATGATTTTCTTGTTTGCTTACCTTGGGTACATGATTCACATACTTTGACATTTTGAGCAAACGAAATTTCAGGTAAACCAGATACCATTTTATTCTTAACCAATTTGTGCAGCACCCTGTAGCTAACATGCCCTAGCCTTCGGTGCCACAACCAAGTCAGGTCCTCCTTCTTGGCGGTGAGGCACAAGTTGGAGTGGGCTGGATCATCCAAGTCTATCATGTAGACATTATTTACTCTCTTGCCCATAAACTTAACTTTAGCCGAATTTGGTTCAAGAATTTTACAGATTTTAGAATCAAAGACTACTTGATGGCCTTTGTCGCATAGCTGACTGATGCTAAGAAGATTATATTCAAGGCCATCCACTAGCAGTACATCTTCAATGTTATTTGTAGATGTCTTACCTACCTTACCTTTCCCAATGATCTTGCCTTTGTTATTTCCTCCAAATGTCACATGTCCTCCATCTTTTGAGTTTAGCTCGGAGAATTTTGCCTTGTCCCCTGTCATATGTCTTGAGCAGCCACTATCTAAGTACCACTTGTTGTGTATAGCTGCCAAACACACCTGCATCACAAGTTACACAGAAACTTTTGGACCCCAATGGTACCCGGGTCCAAGATGACTTGTAAAGTTATGAAATTGCTGCAGTAATCCTTTGGGAACCCAGATTCTGTTAGAGCAGTGTACATTTTTATTTTTGAACTTGTTCAGATTGGGTTGCTTTTGTTCTAAAGTTTCTTTAATCTGAGTCCACCTTTGTGTATTCAAGTTTTCATTTTGTTTTACCCGAGAAAACCTGTGATTTCTGTTTGCTTGTCTGGCCATGGTCGACTTTTGGTATGTCTGTGGTCGACCATCGCGTCTCCAGAACTCAGCGTCTGTTCTGGCACCACCTCTGGTCGACATCTGGTGTACCTGTGGTCGACCACTGCTTCTCCAGTAACCAGCGCCTGTTCTGGCAGATCCTCTGGTCGACAGATGAAGGGTCTGTTGTCGACCAGCCTGTCTCCAGACATCTTGTTTTCCAGATTTATGTCCTTTAACTTGGTTTATTTGGTGATTTCTGTGAATTTGGGTTTCTTGTTTATTATTTTGAATCTTATATTGATTGACTGTTTTCTCTTTAAAATTTCTCTCTTCCTTGGTGACATTGTTCCTTTTGGAGGAGCATTCAGCTACATCCTCTTGTTTATCTTGGTATAGATTAATCAGGGGCCTTTTTCCTTTTGAGTCAGCAATCCCATTTACGGTTTTTATTTGGAATTCCTTTTTAGCCGTAGGATTGTATCCTAACCCTTCTTTTTGAAAGTTTACTTTTATTCCCAAGACAGCATTTAAGTTTTCTTGACCCTTGGTCATTTTTTCCAAGGCTTCCTGTTTATCTTCCAATTCACCTTGGATTCTTTCTATCTCTTTTAGAAGCTTACTGTTTTCTTCCTTGAGTGAATTGTTTCTTTCTTGACTTAACTTAGTTTCCTGTTCATATTCTTGAGTTTTTAGTTTTAGCTCATCAATGTCGTTTTTTAGCATTTCATTCTCTTCGGACATTCTCTTGTGGTTTTCTTCATCTAAGTCCATTTGATTCAGCTTGTTTTTCAGAGACTTGATTTCCATTTCTAGTTCAGTTTTGTTTTCCATTGAATTGCTGTCTTTATTCAGTTGACTGATCTTCTTCTTCAAATGTTTATTTTCCTTTCTTATTCTTTCATAAGTATCAAGCAATTCTGAATATACTTCTTCCCAATCCGAACTAGAGAAGTCTTGAAATGGGGAACTTACCTCAAGATCACTGTTGTCTCCCTTGGCCATCAGACAGAGCTTTCCTTCTTCTTCCTCGGAAGTTGTTTCCTCTTCACTGCTCTCTTCCTCCTCACTCCAAGTGCTAATCATCGCCTTGGGTTTCTTGCCTTTCCACTTGAAGCTTGATTTCTTAGGAGCTTCTGGACATTCAGCCTTCATATGTCCAGGCTGCCTGCAATTGTAGCAAATGAGTTTATTAGAAGAAGTCTTATGTTTATCAGATTTAAACTGGGATGACTTCCTTACCATGCCCTTTGGATTTCTGAATCCTTTACCTTCCTTTCGCAGGAATTTCTTAAATTTTCTTGTAAGCATGGCTAGCTCACCAGATTCTTCACCTGAGCTAGATGAGTCTTCATTGTCAGACACCTCAGAGGTGCTTGTCTTAGTCTTTAGGGCAAGTTGCTTCTTTTTCTTCCCCTCATCTTCCTTTCTCTTCAGATTGACCTCATAGGCCATCAGGGATCCTACTAACTCATCCACTGTCATTGTTGTGAGATCCTTTGAGTCCTCAATGACTGTGGCCTTGGTATGCCACATCGATGTGAGAGACCTTAAAATCTTCCTCACTAATTCCTGCTCTTTGTATGTCTTCCCTAAGCTCTTCAAGCCATTAGTCAATTGTACTAATCTGGCATACATCTCAGAAATACTTTCATCATTTTTCATCCTAAACATCTCATATTCTGAGACTAGCATATTTGCTTTTGTCTCTCTTACCTCGGAAGTACCTTCGTAGATTACCTTTAGACGATCCCACATTTCTTTGGCTGTTGCGCATTGGGAAACTCTTGAGAATTCTGTGGGGTGTAGTGAGCACTGCATTACGTTCATGGCTCCCCAGTTGACAGTTGATTTCCTGACCTGTTCTCTGGTCCAGGTTTCTTCATCTTCCGGTAGCTCAAAAGGTCCGCGGCTCACTACCCTCCACATCTCGTGGTCTTGCGCACGTAAGAACACCTGCATACGATTTTTCCAATAAGAATAATCAGTTCCATCAAAATATGGAGGTCTAGTTACAGAGTGCCCCTCAGCTATGAGGCTTTTAGAGTTCAGTCCGCCCGGTCTCTCCTGGTTGTTAGACCACATTTTTGGAGAACCTGCTCTGATACCACGTGTTGGATACGGACTGAATAGATCTAGAGGGGGGGTGAATAGATCTTTCCCCCTTTTCTTTGATTTACTAACTATCGACCAAATGAGCTACTGGTAATTAATGAATTATAGAACTAATGCGGATAGTAAAGATGCAAGCATACGTATAGAAAATCAAACACACACAAGCACACCACAAGAGAGGATTTTTAAGGTGGTTCAGTCTCTTCCTGAGACTTACATCCACCCCTTGCTTAACTCAAGCAAGGCTTCACTATGAGAATCTCTGATCTCAATCAAAACACAGCTGACACACAGCTTGTACCTGCTGACACACAGCTTGACTCTGCTGCCTCACAGCTTGACAATAATTGTAATCACAAATGGAAAGATGATAAGAACAGGTGATGAAAGACAGGACTGAATATTGGCGTGTGTAGAAGAATAGATGTTCAGCCTGGGACTTGATCACTCTTATGAAGAAGCCTAGACTCCCTGTTGATCTTCCAGTCAGTTGCCTTCGATTGTTCTGCTGCTGGAGATCGCACAGTCTTGAGCTAAGTCTTCCTTCTGCAGCAACGAGATTGCCTTTAACCTTTCTGCAGATCTTTGATTGGTGGAGAGCTCCTTCTTCCTCTTCTGTGTATATCTTCCTTGGCTTCTATTTCGTGCTGTCTCACTGCTTCTTTGTTCGTGATTAGTTGCATTATATTCTTCATACCGCCTTTGAAGTTCTTCCCGCGCAATTTTCAGATCGAGCGCCAATCTGCTAGAAAACAGGGATCGGTTTAAATCCAATCGTTAGAACGAGTTTGACCACTTCTAAGCAAGATTGTTTCCTTGATTCCCGTGCGGAATCTTATCTCCTGAGCAGCCCAACAACCTGCAACAACCATCTGCAGGTTTTAAGGAACCTCAACAGAATTCGGTTAGAGTTCGGTTCTGGACGCTATAAAGCCCGTGGTCGACCATGACCCTGTCGCTGGTCGACAATGGGCATTCCCCAGACGGCCGGTTCTTCTGGCTGAAACTCACTTCGCCCGTTGGTCGACCACAGCCTGGTCGCTGGTCGACAAGGGACGAATTACAGATGGCCGTCAGTTCTGTCTGATGTTCTGGCTGTTCTGTGGTCGACCAGAGGTGGGGCTTTGGTC
This sequence comes from Amorphophallus konjac, assembly GCA_022559845.1. Taxonomy (NCBI): domain Eukaryota; kingdom Viridiplantae; phylum Streptophyta; class Magnoliopsida; order Alismatales; family Araceae; genus Amorphophallus; species Amorphophallus konjac. The sequence continues at coordinate 468,563,424 of CM040121.1, forward strand.
GACAGCCAAGGTGCTTCCAGAAGACAGATGATCTGATGCTTTTCTGGTTGAGTTCGTTGGTCGACCATAACCACTTCCCTGGTCGACAAGCGGCCTTTGACACTTCTTCTGATTTGTTGATTCCACTTGGATTTCAGTGGACCTGAAATTACTTAACTTATCAGAAGTAAATTGAACTATCAGATTTATATTGAGTTGATCAGAAACATTGTTTGTCATCATCAAATGGGCATTAATTCAATGCACTATCTTTACACACATAACTAAACCATTTGCTTTAAGAGACAAGATAGAACTTAGATTAGTCAAACATATCCTATTGTCATCATCAAAACCAAGGGATGCACAACATCACGGTCACGCTCGGCCTCCTCAGCCCGAGCCACCGCATACGCCAGCTGCTCCTGGAGGGCAGAAACCTCCGGAGGAGGGCCCCGCGAACTGGAACCCGCTCCACCAGCCGTCCCGGCTGCCGCTGTCTGGTGGGCCCACTGAAACACGGGGCAAACGTCAGTCAAAGGCTAAGCATCAAAAATCCAGGTCACAAAAAAATGCATCACATAAACTCACCAGGATCTCCAACTCCTGTCGGATGGTCACCAACTGCCGCCTGGCGTCCGCCAACTGGGCCCGCAGGTCGGCGATCATGGTATCACGAGCATCCTGCATTGCACGTAAGTTAGTACCACATGCATATATATATAAAAGAGTGAAGCATTCTCATTTCACTTACCCCTGCCATACCACCAAGGAAGAGGCGGTCCCCATACGTAGCCCGGTACCGTCTCATGTAGTCTGTGCTGTCCTGTACATGGGACACCACTGGGACCCCGCCCTGCTGCCAGTCCTGGTACTGTGCTGGGAAGCGCGTACGCCAGTCCATAACCTTCACCTTCCCCTTGGTCTTCCGCCCAATGCGGGCCGGCTCTTCTACATCAACCCACTCCTGGGCCAGCCCCAACGTCCTCATAACCAGCCTCAGCCGAAGCGGCTCGATCTCGTTCAGGCAATGGACCCACACGTCCCGCCTGAAACGAGGAAGACCCGCTACAACCCAAGGCTGGCCAGCGTCGCCCATGCCCAGGTAGGGTCTCCACACCACCTGCATCACCATACATACATCATGTTAGTTACCATTCAGTCACATGCATAAACACAAAAAAATCATACGCATCATACCATGGCCTCGGGATACTCGCTCAGCTCCCGACGAAGTGATGCCAGCTGGTAGCCGTGGGGTGCTGCAACCACGACCGGCCTCCACCGCCGCGCCAGAGGCACGGCCCTCCTGTTCCCATGCCTAGCCCTCCCCATCGAGAAATAGTAATAGCTCCACACCTGCATCCATCATACATCATTAGTACAATAATTGCATATTCAACTGTGGGAATGCATAAATAAAATGTTTACCTGGAGAAAAGGTGTGAAGCCGCTGACTGTCGTCTCCTTCTCCGAAGTGTGGGAGAGATCAGCAATCAAATGGGCAAGCAGAGCCGCTCCCCACGCGTAGTGCCCCACTCTGTCAAGGTCCGCCAGAATTCCGAGGAAGCGGCAGTGGATGCCGTCCCCCTTCGTCCCCAGCAGAAGGCGGCCCAGGAAGAAGAAAAGAAACCTCCGAAGGTCTAGATCCACCAGCTCCCTCTCGCTCGGATCCTGGGTGAAAGCTGCACGAGCATCCCCCTCCAGTCGAGCCAAGAACTCCGCTCCAGTCTCGCTAACCCGCTGGCGCGGGTCGACGAATCCGAGCGCCTCCATGATCTCCACTCGGCCAACTACCCTGCTGTCTCTATCAGTCACGCTCATCTCTAACCACAGCAGGTTCAGGGCACTCTCTCGGTAGTCGGGGTAGGTGACCCCGCTGACTGCCTCTCCGTCAACTCGTAGCCCGGTAATCCGAGCCACGTCCTCTAGTGTCGGCACCATGTGCCCCCAAGGCATCAGAAACGCCAGGCTCGGTGCGTGCCACCGCTCCCTCAGTGCCTGGATAAGAGGAAGGTCGAGCCGGAAGGGCTCGATCCTAAGGAAAGCTCCAAAGCCCATGGCGTCCACACGCGCCCTCTGGAAGTCCGGCAGCCCACGGTATGCTGCCACCACTAGGGACCAGCTGATCCGTCCCTTCATCACGCCCTGCACACCACAAAACCAACAGAGAACACATCAGCATCATGAATAATAATAAACAATAACACTGTATATACTACTTATTCATTTTACTTTATTTTTCTTTTTAAAAATATTTATTTTTTGGAGGCGTCCAGGCCCCTGGACGCCTCCTTTCCTTTTCCTTTATTTTCTTTTATTTTTATAAAAACCCCAAAACCAAAACAAAAAATATGTTAATAATATATATATTATCATGGAGGCGTCCCAGGCCCTGGACGCCTCCTTATTTTTAATTATATTTCTATTATTTTCGTAAATAAATAAAAAAAATAAAAAAGAAAAAGAAAATGTGGAGGCGTCCAGGGCCCTGGACGCCTCCTTTCCCTCACTCCCCGGCCTTCTCTCACAGCCTCTCACCCGTTCATTTAGCCTATTGAACCACAGAGTGAGAGTTCCGAGGGGCTTACCGGATCGTGCTCGTCCTCTCCCGCGTCGCCAGCGTCCACTGCAGCTTCCAAGGCCAAAGGAAGAGCCTCCTCACCCGCGGCAATCTCCTCCGCCGCAGCAGCCTCCTCGGCATCATCCCTCAGCCTCCTCGGACGACGAGCCCGTCGTTTCCGCTTCTGTGGACCCTGGCTCGATCCTCCTCGCTCCATTGGGACGTAGAATGGGTAGTCTAGGGTGACTAGGTCCTCAGAATGAACAGTAAATGAGCAAAAGGGGGGGGCAGCCCTTATATATAGAAGCTACCTTCTTTGGGGCGTCCAGGCGCCTGGACGCCCCCACAATTTTTATTTTTTATTTTCAAAATTCAAAAATTTTGGGGCGTCCAGGCGCCTGGACGCCCCCAAAACAAAAAAAACAAAAAAAAATAATAAATAAAAGTTGGGGCGTCCAGGACCCTGGACGCCCCCAAAAGAAAAAAAATAAATAAAATAAAAAAATAAAAATTAGGGGCGTCCAGGCCCCTGGACGCCCCTATAATAAAATTTTTTCAAAATATAATAAAAGTAAAAAAGATAAGAGTATGTATAATCCAAATAAAAAAAACACAAAGAAAAAGAAAAACCACAAAAAAAAAGATAATAATAATTAAGTGGACGGGGGTCCCAAAACATCAATGCCAGATTTTATTCCATCAGAAAAGCAGAATAAGCTACATCAGGGGTTTAGGCGTCTTAGGCCTTAATTTCCCCAGTTCGATTACATAAACCCTCCACAGCTCGCATTCTTCCACCACGTGCGCTAAGGCCTTTCCCGCAACACTTGTCTTCCAGGGAGCTTTAATGGCCTTCGCTTCCTTCGCGTCCGCTTCAGTGCCCAACTCCCTTTTCTTCAAAGGAACGATGCCAGTCGGTGGCGGGAACGAATGGCGTGGGATGCCAATCTGGAGGCAGCACCGATGCGCATTATAAAGGATGAACTCGGTCGCACCGATCAGTTGAAGATCAACTTCGGGAGAAGGCCTCATGAGGAGATCAAGCGAAAGCAAACATGCCGGTGCGCAAGTGAAGAAGCCTTGTGTCACGGTGCGGAAGTGAGACCGCCAATCTTCACGTTTCTTCAGCCACGGAACGCGGTTCACTACAGTACCACCGAAGCCTAACACGTCGGCTATGTGGTGAAGCGGGCTTTGTTGGAAAAGCTTCGAAGCAGTTGGCACTCCCTCGCGGTGGTCGAATTTGAAATGCAAATCAAGCCAGCAATTCAAGACAAGTGCACAACCAAAAGGAGGCTTACCCATGCTCGAGGCAGTAAGGCCGCTGTAAAGATAGGCAAGAACAGCGGGTCCTACCCTCTTTCCATGCCAGATCCCGCAAATAGCACTCAGTTGGTCTTCCTCCACTATGTTGTCGGTATAAGGAAACAAGAGAGCACCCGCCAGACAAATGGTGAACCCCTTCATAATTCCCTCCAAATAGTCATCGTCTGGTGACCCTCTCAGGGCGTCCATGACCCACTTCGCAAGCTTTTGGAGATCGATCCCCTTTTGAGTACGGACCTTTCTGGCTGCGTCGGGCGGCATGAAGCTTCCAAGGACGCTTTCAGAAGTCCCCCGTGTCAGCATCCGCATAGCCTTCACCTTCCCGCCACTCTTGAATTTCTTCAATCCGAGCAGAAGTTCCACCTCCTCGAGGAGGATGGTCACCTCAAAGGTCGGGAAGATAAAAGTGTGGGTCTGGGGATGCCAGATCTCCACTAGTGTGCCCATAGTCGCCCAATCCATACGAATCTTCTCATAGTGTTTGGCGTGAATAAGGAGCCCCTGCAGATGCCACTTCGAGAGTATGGCCCTCATGCCAATGGAGATGTTGGAAGTTAGCTTTGAAAGCCATGGCAGTTTGGAAAACTTCCTCGGGCCTGGGAAGAGTGGATATGACTGGAAGAGAAAAGAAAGAAGAAGAAATGAAGGAAGTAAGAAGAAGGTTCACATGGAAAATTTGAAATGAATCAGCTTACCATATGCGACATGATCGTCCCACTCAGATGACCCTCGAGGTCGGAGAGTCGCCCGATCTCGCTGCTAGGCCTGCTCCTCTTCATCCTGAAATCTCTACGGGACCCAGCCTGAAATCTCGACGCGGGAAGACTCTCCTTCCATCCTGAAATCTCTAGATTCTCCTCTCCTTCCTCTCCTGAGCTTCCAAAACCCACCTTGGTGCATTTGAATGAACTAGCCTAAGGGGAGTTCTTATAGGAAGGGAAGATCGCTACAGGACGGGACATGTCACATCAGCAGTCAGTGTCAGGATTTTGGCTAGATTTCCTTTCCATTGTGGTGTGATTCTGTTATAAATCTGCTACTTTCTGATGTTATTGATCCATGCTGGCCTGTGCAGGTTTTACTAACGGACATCTTTGTCCTATCTCCTGTCCCACCTTTCAATGGTTGGTCCCACCATGTCATGCATCGTAGTATATGATACCTACGCTACTAGAACATGTCAAGGACCTTGCGGCCCGAACGAATCTGGGATTTGAGTTCCCCTTCAACAAAAACGATGATGATCCCGGGAGAATTTGGGTTGTACGGATAGACCGTTAATTTATGGTAGCATGGGGACGACGGTTCCATTTAGTGAGTTGGTGCGTGGATAAACGGGCCCCAGCCCAGTGTCGGCTCACCGGATCGGTATCCTGACCCGTTCTTAACAAGTTGACAATATTATCCTTGGCTATTTTCTATTTTGGTTTGTTTTAAATTTTTCTTTAAACCCAGCATGCATTCATATAGGACTTTGATTTATTACGGAAGATCATTCAAGTGATTCGATTGTGAAAGCCGTTGTGTTTCAATTCCCACAAATATGAGATATTCCACTCCGAATGAAATATCGAGTTTCTTTGAGACAGCCCTACGCTGCTCTTCCAAAGGAGACCCTTGTTTGGACAGACCCTCAGATATTCCTTTACTTTTGACCTTGTTTGACCCACCTTGGCCGCAGCACTTCCACATTGGCTGGTAACCGCTCCCCAAAGGTGAAACCTGCAGGTTTATGACCCAGGCACTTCCACACCAAGAAGTTGGTCTCTTTTTCGTGCCTGAGCGCACATCTCACCCTCCCTTATTCGATCTCCGTCCGAACAATCGTCTATATTTGAAAGACCTTCTTCAAGGTCGCCTCATTGAAACTCCAAGAAAGATTCCAAACAGTAACGTCAAAAGCGTGTCTCATCACACCTTGGCATCAACTTATCAGTCCGCTCCCACTACATTTCACTCCACTTCGATACCATTCCACTACGTGTCGCTCCCTTGCAAAGCAGACGCCAAGGCGGGGCAGCTGTAGACACGCCATTCTTGACGTCTCCTGAGAAAGTCTCATATTACTATACAACGCCCCGCAACGGCTTACGCATTTCGAATCACTCGAGTGCTTCCTTTTCTTGGGTCTTCTTCTGCCTTTTTCGGCATTCGGAATCGTCCCGTCACAGCATTCGGACAGCGTCAACACCAGTCAGACGCATCAGGAGGTTCCGGAATCAGGAAGAGTATCTGACGGGTGGCCACCGACGTCTGATTTGAGGACCCGGGTGGGTCTTAATGGGGGCGTCCAGGCCCCTAGGCGCCCCCATATTTTTAATTCATTTTATTATTTTCTTAGGGCCCAAACCAAATAAAAAATATATATTAATGGAGGCGTCCAGGGCCCTGGACGCCTCCATAAAAATAAAAATAAAAAATATGTGTAAAATGCCAGTTGGCATAAAAAAACAAAAAAAATAAATAAAAAAATATATATTAAGGGAGGCGTCCAGACCCCTAGATGCCTCCATAAAAAACAAAAATAAAAAAAATATAATGCCAGCTTTGGCATAAAAAGACAAAAGAAAAATAAAAATAATATATTTTGGAGGCGTCCAGGCCCCTGGATGCCTCCATCAACTCTCTCACGGGCGCCGGCCACCGAACGACGGTTTGTCGTGTGTGAAAAAATCCAAATTTTGAAGACGTCCAGGCCCCTGGACGCGCCCATTTCTGAATCACGAGGCGCCGCTCACAAAACCACGCGTTGTGCCAAACCGCGTGCGGCCGTCGTCGGTTTTCGGTGGACCTGTTTGAGGCGTCCGGGACCCTGGACGCCCCCACAAAAGTATTCCAAAAAAATATATAAAAATAGAATAAAATATTAATTCGGCCCTGATGGAGGTGTCCAGGGTCCTGGACGCCTCCACCCTCCGGAGCTCTATAAATAGAGGCCCACCCCCTCAGTTCTGAGGAGCTTCGAAGTGATCTGATAGGCTGCCGGAGCCCAGAGGCTACGGAGTCATTTTCTAACCCGTGGGTTCTTTTGTAGGTGGAGGTTCTGCCGGCTTCTCGGGTGCTCACGCTCGCGAGAGGAAGGTCGTCTTCATCCACCGCGCTTCCACGTCATCCCCACGCTGCCGGAGCTCCGTCGGATTTCACCATCGGCATATCCAATAAGCCAATTCTTTCCTTTTCTTCGTAGTTCTTTTGCATTCATCATTTTGCATCCCCTATCCCCCTTCATAAGGGCGCCTTTTCTTATACACTTCTTACATCCATCATCTCATTTTACTCCTACTCGAGTCCGAGAGGAGTTTAAAAGATAACACCAACCAGGTGTGTGTCTTGCCATCATTTCGTTATTTTTTTTATCGCAAGGATTTGAATACTACACCTCCATCTTTCTAATCCACTTGTCATTTGTTTGTCGTTGTTTTGCAAGGGTAGCCGAGGAAAGCCCTCTCCGTCGGCCGCGATCACTTTCTTATTTTGGGGTCTTTCGGCCCCTGGCGATCACATCTTGTTTTCGAGGCCGCGGCGAGTCACTTCCCCAATGGCCGTTTAAATTTCCGTTCTTAAATGTTATATTCTTATCTATTCATGTTCTCGAGGCCGCGGCGAGTCACTTCCCCAATGGCCGTTTAAATTTCCGTTCTTATATTCTTTTTATATTCTGTTATATTCTGCTCATATTCTCGAGGCCGCGGCGAGTCACTTCCCCAGTGGCCGTTTAAATTCACGTTCTTATACGTTATATTCTTATCTGTTTATGTTCTCGAGGCCGCGGCGAGTCACTTCCCCAATGGCCGTTTAAATTTCCGCTCTTTGTATTCTCTTTATATTCTGTCATCTTATTATCTGCTCATATTCTCGAGGCCGCGGCAAGTCACTTCCCCAATGGCCGTTTCAATTCTTGTTATTTAATTTCTGCACCATTCCCGTCCCCCCGAGGCCGCGGCGAGTCACTTCCCGCTATGGCCGTTTAACCCCCATATCTTGCTATATCACACTTGTCCCGCTCGCCCCGCCGGAGCAATCTCCCGTGGTGGCCCCTTCTCTCTCTTCTCTTATTTCTGTGTTGCAGCAAACAAACAAACAAAAAAGAAGGAGCCCGCGCGCTCCGCGTCTTCTCCGCTCTTCCCCGAACCGCGTGACGTCGCTCACAACGATCATCGTGCTGCACAAGTGTTTGATAAAATTCGCAGAAGAGAAAGGGGGAGCTCCAACCAGGATAAATCAATCCTTCTTCACTCTTTCCATTCTGAATCATTTAGCTTAAACTTGAGCATACGTTTGTAATCATCATTTCAGATATTTGTGTGTGGCGTTCGTGTTTTGTAACACGAACGTGCGTGTGTGTGTGTGTGTGTGTGTGTGTGTGTGTGTGTGTGTGTGTGTGTGTGTGTGTGTGTGTGTGTGTGTGTGTGTGTGTGTGTGTGTGTGTGTGTGTGTGTGTGTGTGTGTGTGTGTGTGTGTGTGTGTGTGTGTGTGTGTGTGTGTGTGTGTGTGTGTGTGTGTGCTTGCTGTTCTACACAGCGTGTGTGTGTGATTCACTACATAGTGAAGCATTAATCCTCCGTATGAGGGGTGGACGTAGGGGGCACGGTAGTGTACCCGAACCACCTAAAAATTCCGTGTGCCAATTATGGTTTGCTATTCCGTTTACTTGTCGAGTGGGCTTCGCGGTGAGGTGAGCATTCACCATTTTCTCTATCAATCACACCCACTTCACACGCATTCACGAGTGTGATCCTGTTCGTGTAAGGCTAGAGCTTGTGTGCATAATTAGTATAGAATTCACGTAGGTAGTTTCTTTTAATTGGCCATCAATTCACCCCTCCCCTCTTGATTGCCACCCTCCGGGACTCAACAATTGGTATCAGAGCCTTGGTCTCTATTTAATCTCGACCACATGGTCGTCAGAGCTAGATCCCATTAAATGACAAACAAGGGGATGATGCCCGAAGGGCATTCTATTCAAAGACCTCCGTTCTTTGATGGATCAAACTACCCCTACTGGAAAAACAGAATGTATGTTTTCCTACGTGCCCAGGACTACGATGTTTGGCGTGTCATAAGTAGGGGTCCATATGTATTATCTGAAAATGAGAATGAGTGGGATGAAGAAGATATTAGGAAGTGTTCAGCGAATTTTAAAGCTATGAATATAATTCAATGTGCTGTTCATCCTAATGAATACTCACGTATATCTATGTGTTCCTCTGCACAGGAGATGTGGAATAAGCTACGGCTTATCTATGAAGGAACGTCAGAAGTAAAGGAAACCAAAGCCAATCTTTTAGTCCGGGACTACGAGCTGTTCGCAATGAAGCAAGATGAGTCCATTTCTGACATGTTTGCTAGATTGACAGAAATTACAAATAGACTAAAGGGACTTGGCAAGGAGTATTCCAACAAGGAGCTTGTCAGAAAAGTTCTAAGATCCCTCTCTCCACAGTGGCATACAAAAGCCACTGTAATTGAAGACTCCAAGGATCTCAGCACTCTAACTCTGGATGAGTTGATCGGCTCGCTGATGACATATGAAATAAACATCAAAAGGAGCGAGGAGGATCACAAGAAATAGAAAATTGTCACACCATTGGCCCTAAGGGTGAATCCACAAGATTCAGAGGGCAGTGACAATGATCCCATTGGCAACACTGAAGATGAGGAACTGGTTGCCATGATCACACAAAGAGCAAGAAGGTTTGTCAAAAAGAACCAGAAACTTTGGTGGTCAGTTCAGGAAGGGACCAAGAAGGCAATGATCAAACAGAGGAGAAAGTAGCAAGAAAGAAGAAGTGATTTGCTATGAATGCAAGAAACCCGGCCATATGCGGGGTGAGTGCCCCGATCTCATCAAGAAGGTGAAGAAAGGTAAGTTCAAGAAGCCCAAGGCCATGATGGCCACATGGAGCGATGAAGATTAGGAGGAATCCGGAAATGAAGATGGACTAGATGAGCTAGTCCAGAATCTATGTCTCATGGCCAATGACGACGAAGGAAATGAGGTAAATTATGAAACTAAAACTCTTACTTGTAAACAATGGCAAATTACATATGAATCTTTATATGAAAAATGTAAAAGATTCAAATCTGAAAATAGAAATTTGAAAAAGAAAATTGATCATTTTGTGCATACAAAAAAATTATGTGAAGAGTGCCATGCTTTAAAATCAGAAAATGAAAACATGAAGCATGAAAATGAAATTCTTGCATCCAAAATTGAACTGTTTGAAGAAGAGATTTCATGCATGAGAGAAGAACAATCCACATTTCTGAAAATACATGAAGAATTGAAAAATGATATGAAACAAGAAAAGCTTGAAAGCATTACTTGCAATGAAGTCAAAGTAAAGGCTGAAAAATAAAGCCAATCTCAAATGGCTCAAATAAAAGAGCTAATGGATGCTCTTGCCATCCTTGAAAAATCAAAAGTTCAAACAACCCATTGGGCCCCCATAAGTTCAGCATCCTCCAAACCAAAGAAACACATGCATAATTCCTTTTCAAATGTTGGTAGAAGGAGAAAAGGAGAAAAAGCCATCACTTGTTTCTATTGTGGAAAAATGGGTCATGACATGTATGATTATAGAATTCTGAAATATGATGAAGAAAATTCTGCTAGATTCAGAAATAGAACATATATGCATCATGCCTCTAACCGTCATGGACCCAAGCTTGCTTGGGTACCAAAATCTCCATAAGCACTTTGGTTGAATTGCAGGTCTACTCGAGAGCTTAAAGGAACAAATGGTATTTGGACAGTGGTTGCTCTCGGCATATGACGGGATACGAGGAATGGTTTGTGGACCTGCATGAAAAGGATGGTGGGACGGTAGCATTCGGTGGTAAGGACAAAGGTAAATCAAACGGTAGATGGGCTATTCATAAATCAAAAGAAGTATGCAATGGAGTTGCTAAAAAGTTCAATTGGACATCAACAAAACCACAACCAACTCCTATGTCCACCTCAATAAAAATTGATCAAGATGAGACAGGTAAATTAGTGGACCAAAAGCTCTTTAGAAGCATGATAGGTTCACTATTGTATTTAACTGCCAGCAGGCCTGACATTCAGTTTGCTGTTTGCCTATGTGCAAGATTTCAGTCAAATCCAAAGGAATCACATATGTCGGCTGTAAAACGGATTTTTAGATATGTTGCTGGTTCAGTTAACTTAGGATTGTGGTTTCCACGTAATTCATGTTTTGAACTAGTTGCTTATTCTGACGCCGATTACGCGGGCTGTAAGATGGATCGGAAAAGCACCAGCGGGTATTGCCAGTTTCTTGGGGGATGCGTGGTCTCATGGGCCTCCAAGAAACAAAATTCAGTGACATTATCAACAGCTGAAGCCGAGTATGTGGCTGTCGGTAGTTGTGTTGCCCAGGTATTATGGATCCAACATCAAATGATTGATTATGGCATATCCTTTAAAAACACCTCAATTCTTTGTGACAACACATCAGCCATAAACATCTCCAAAAACCCAGTTCATCACTCTCGCACCAAGCATATTGAAATTAGACATCATTTCATTAGAGATCATGTAAGCAAGGGTGATATTGATATCAGCTTTATTGAGACAGATCGTCAAATTGCCGACATTTTCACCAAACCTCTTAGTGAAGACAAGTTCACATCATTTAGAAGAGAACTAGGGGTTTGTAGGATAGACAAGTCTGAATAATAGCCATGTGCATCAATGTATAAATAGGTCACTGCATTACATGTAATTGTATCAAGTTCCATGCATATAGTTTATCCCTTGTCATGCACTTGCATCATATTGTGTGAAGAACAAAAGAAAAATCATTTTTGTGTGTTACTACATTTCTTCTATGTATATTGTATACACACAATGCTCTTTGTAATTTCTATGGCCGAAATCATTCTTGAAATATTAAACTGCCCACAAAGGAGCTAAATTGTTCAAAGTCAGAAATCTGGATCAAAAGGACATTACACGTCTCATATATTCCAAAATTTTGACTAACAATACCCCAATTGCTTACACCCCAAATTCTATCCAAAATTCCTTGATTTCATAAATTTTTACAATTGGGGACTCGAGCCGGACATTCCTTGACATTCTCTTCGAGTAATTCTTTCATATTGCTAAAAACCAGTGAAAGGGTCGACCCATAGAGTCGACCCATTGGGTATCCATAAAAAGGGTCGACCCATAGGGTCGACCCTCGCAAACCTAGCAAATGGGTTGACCCTTCGCGAACCCGGTTCTGCCCGGGGGTAAGAGTACCAGGGGTCGACCCATTGGGTCGACCCAAACCGGCGGGGCGGCTCACCCGCACCCAAGCCATTCGAACATTGGTTCCAACCCTAAGTTGGACCCTCCCATGGCTATAAAATCTCTCTTGCCCCCCTCCTAGCCTAGCCACCACCCTTTGCAAGCCCTAAAAACCATTCCTTGGCATCAAAGACGTTAAGCCCTAGCCGCGGTTCTCCGGGTGGCATCCTCACGAAATCTTCTCTTTGTGGCTTAAAGCGTCATCCTTTGATCTTCATTCCCTTGAGGTAAGCTTCTGATGTCTGTGGAGGATCATAGATTCACACTTCTCGCATTCCTCTTTGGTTGAACCATCAAGATCTATACCCCATCGGTGGGTTCTTTCGGTTTGTGTTTTAGATGGCCCCGAAGAAGCGTACTTCTCGCAGAGGTGAGGCATCGAGCTCCAGGCAAGGGCGTCGATCTCAGACCGCCGAACCTCAGCCCACAAGCAAGGTCTTAGACAGAAAGGTACTCCGACCTCGAGCGGTATCATTTATCAATCTTAACCGCCATCTTTCGAGTTTAGTGGATGTTCTTTGCAGTCAGCCAAATTTGGATTTCTTCATGTCTGAACATCGACGCATTTATCTGAATTTGGTGCATCAATTTATAGCAACTTCACCATGTCCGGGGAACATCCGATTACTATGGTTAATGGCCATTGGGTTATACTCTCCACAGAATTTTAAGGAGTGGCATTTAATCTCCCTCATGAAGGCTTTACATTTGGAGATATTGTGGTTCCTGAAGAAACTGTTTATCAAATGATGACATCTGAAGAAAAAGGTTAACATTCTCTTGCTGGGTTAAATGCCAATCATTTTCCTCCCCTGCAGCATATATTACACAGGATGATCACTACTATCCTGCTCCCAAGAGGAGGAGGCCATGACAGAGTGACAGAGATCCATATGTTCTTATTTTACAGTCTATTGGGTGGTATTCCAGTTAATTTTTCAGCTATGTTTTTAGCTCATATGTGTAACAACATGAAGCACAAGAATAGAACTCTTCCATATGCCGTCGCACTTTCTGCTATATTTGCACACTTGGACATCAACCTCTCAAAAGAATCTTCTCAAACCATTAGAGAGGCTGATATATTCACTATTCAGTCTATTTGTCATAATATGGGCTATGAACTGCGAGATGGTAACTTGGTCTGGACATTGAAAAGTGCTGCACATGAAATCATTTCTGAGGAGGAGGATGACGATGATGCACAGGCCGGTGTGCAACATCCACATATTCCTGTTGAGGAAATGCCTTCCGAGGAGGTTCAGCTAATCATGGATCGGTTGGATACTATTGATGATCGGTTAGACGAGTATGGGGAGACCATGGCAGCTATGCAACTCGAACTATCAGATCTGAAACTCTCTCACCAGGAGCACTCTCGATACGTCACTGACGCTTTGGCCGACCAAACCCACATGATGGAAGAAATTTCGGCATATATTAGGCGTCAACCACGTCCCTCCACTCCGGATGATAATGATGATTAGACTATGATGCTCCTTCAAATTGGCACAGTTGTTATCCTTATTTCACCCCCTCCTTTTTGATGCTGCCAAAGGGGGAGAAAAGACTATTCGGCTACTTATATGTATTGTGTGATGTATGCTTGCATGCATGTATGCTTTCCTCATTTTCCTAGTTCATTAGTAATGTTGCACTTCCTTTGAGTCTCATACATTGCATCTTGCTATTTGCATTTCAGACTTTGCTCCCCTTACAACTTGTTGTCGGCAAGACCTTGTGGAAATATGCAATGTTAATCAATCTAACAGATTGTGTTGTTTTATATTGTGTTGTCTTTTATATCGGTCCAATATGGTGAGATGGAATGATTCATACTAATGTGGTTTCAACTGTTCATGGAATGAAGTTTTTATATAGAATTTTGTCATCATCAAAAAGGGGGAGATTGTTGAACCCCCTCCTCATGTATTATGTCTTATGAATTTTGATGATGACCAAATGAATTTATATGAACTGAAAATGAGCTTTTCTAACATTTTGGAAGTGATCACATCACATAAAGATTTGGCATTTAGAAGGCTCAAGAACATCATCTCAAGAGTAAGTGTTCTGATTTGAATTTGGACGAAGAATCTAATTCAAAAGTTGTTTTGACAGGACAATCTATATGGCCAAAGATTACCAACGTTCTAGGATGATTGGTGAGATCGACTTCAACATATTGACTTTTGAATGTGTGGTTTGAAGTTCTTTATTTTGATCTCAAGGATTAAATTGGTTTAGAACTTATCTAAGTTTAAATGGTTTGAGTTTCATTCCCTCTCATGCTTTAAAAACCATGTTGAAACCCCTAGACTTGTTCTTGGACTTAGTGAGTATTTCAATCAATATTTTGGATGTTCTGGAACAAGGGTTGACCCCTTGGGTCGACCCCTAGGTCCCCTGGTTTTGTTAATGTGGGTCTTTCATCTCCAGCTGAAAGGGTCGACCCATTGGGTCGACCCCCAGCCGCAAGGGTCGACCCCTGGTGATTCTTTTTTAGAACCCGACGGGCTCCTTCACCAGACCTGCAAGGGTCGACCCCTGAAAACCCCCTTTGCTAGATTTGTTAAATCAACACGGGTTCCTGGAAGGGTCGACCCATGCTGTCTGGCCCATCTGGCCCCTCACGAGGGTCGACCCCAAGGGTCGACCCTTTCTGGTCTGGGCGGCGCCGTGATTGTGGACTCTTGGCATTTCGACCAAATGGTCCAACCACACTTGTGTGGCTGTCCTTAATCCACTCCATAACAAGTGGATCTTGTCCCATGGCTGTCCCTTGACCACCCTTGGCCTATATAACAACTTGTAGAGGATGAAAACCCTAAGAGAAATTCATATGTCCTGATTTTGGGTTTCTTTCTAACATTTGTGTGTGCAGGTCACAGCATCCACCTCCAGCCCTTGTTCCACCTTGGTGTGTGCGTGAATGTGAAGGGAAGAAGGAGGAATCAAAGTTCCAATCAAGCCTCTGCTGCTGACTGCGAGCGAAATCGAGATTCAGCCACATCCGAGCCAAGATCGTCAAGAACGGTCATCGTGCTGCACAAGTGTTTGATAAAATTCACAGAAGAGAAAGGGGGAGCTCCAACCAGGATAAATCAATTCTTCTTCACTCTTTCCATTCTGAATCATTTAGCTTAAACTTGAACATACGTTTGTAATCATCATTTCAGATATTTGTGTGTGGCGTTCGTGTTTGGTAACACGAACGTGTGTGTGTGTGTGTGTGTGTGTGTGTGTGTGTGTGTGTGTGTGTGTGTGTGTGTGTGTGTGTGTGTGTGTGTGTGTGTGTGTGTGTGTGTGTGTGTGTGTGTGTGTATGTGTGTGTGCGCGCGCGCGCTTGCTGTTCTACACAGCGTGTGTGTGTGACATAGTGAAGCATTAATCCTCCGTGTGAGGGGTGGACGTAGGGGACACGGCAGTGTACCCGAACCACCTAAAAATTCCGTGTGTCAATTGTGGTTTGCTATTCCGTTTACTTGTCGAGTGGGCTTCGCGGTGAGGTGAGCATTCACCATTTTCTCTATCAATCACACCCACTTCACACGCATTCACGAGTGTGATCCTGTTTGTGTAAGGCTAGAACTTGTGTGCATAATTAGTATAGAATTCACGTAGGTAGTTTCTTTTAATTGGCCATCAATTCACCCCTCCCCTCTTGATTGCCACCCTCCGGGACTCAACAGTCCCTTATGGGAGGATTTTTTTATGTTGGTTTAATCTCCCTTCCCCATTATACCCCCTTGACCAAGGGTATTCTAAGTCATTTGGCTAGATCTAGGGTTTGAATATTTATAGTCTCTTGTTGTATTCGTAAAAAATTAATGAAGAGATTTTATGCTAATTGCATTTGGGCGCACCTCTCCCCCTCTCTCCTTGTTCTTGGTGTTCTTCCCTCTTCCTCCTCCAATCTCCTCCAGATCTGATCCTAAATCTTCTATCTCCCTTAAATTTCTTCCACTTCCCTTCTTCCTCTATCTACTGTGATCGTTCACTGTCGCTTCCGCTGCCATTCGTGCCGCCGTTGAGCCACCACAAGCCGGTCATCATCCTGCTGCCCCAAAACAAGGAGTTGCAGGATAGCAGCCCGGTGAAAGGAATGGTACGGGAGATTCGACCGTTGGATCGTGATGAAACTTTGAAAGTAGGTTTCTCTCATCATAGGCCATTCCCAGTTTAATTTTCAGGTCGATCAGAGTTCGTTATGCCCTTTCCCAGCCACTTGTTCTTCCTTCTCAAAGTCTACCTGTGTGCAGATCTGCAAGATAGATCTCGGTGGCCGATTTTTCTCACCTCTCAAATGTTGTCCAGAATTTACAAAAAAACTATGTGCGTTACCTTCACCCTCCCTTCTACCCACCATAAAAATCCCAGGTCCTAATTCGTTCATTTGATCCTCAGTCAAAGCCCTTGATCAGGGACTTCATGTTCTATCCAGCCTGTTCTGTATTTCGGGATAGTGTTCTCAGTCAATTTGCAGTCACTCCCATTTTTATTTCAGCCTTTGGACGAACCTGTAATTCAAGTATGTTGTAGGATTTTGAGTCCTCTTTCCAACGGTACCCATTGCGTCGCGATCTGACTTTGAAGCTGGGAGTACGATCCGTTCTCGTCCGAGTGCGCAGATCTGGCCAGAAGCTGAGCTGCGGGACAGCCTTGGGAAATAAATCCCAAGAATTCGCCCGGCTCCATTCCGGTGACCGCCACTCTCGGGGATCGACCCGGGATACTCCAGAGACGCCCAACTGGTCGCTGCAGCCAGGATCCCTCCCGGACGTCGCCGCACTAGCAGCGGGTCCCACGTGCTATCCTGCGGGCCCGAGTGAACCGAGCTGAACCGACAGACCGCGTCCACCCGAGCGCCACCGACTGCTGCTCGTCAACCCGAGATTGGTGCTGCTGGGCCCCATGTGTCACCTATTACCTCCCTATGTGGAGTGGGCTGTAGAATTAATTCTGTAATTAATAATTATTGCTATACCGGAGGTTCTGGATCTCGACCGGGAAGTCTTCTCCACGCCCCGAGCGTGGAGGTACATTCGCCACCCTCTTTGTCGCATTTGCTTGTTTAGTATGCGTTCTAGATGCCACTGCATGTGAGTAGGATACTTTATTAGCTAGTTAAGCATTAATCACCGCTATGAGTTGTGAGTGCGAGACCCGTCCCGTGACTCGTTCCGAGCACGAGAGTGAGCGACCACCCAAGTCTCAAAGCCGGTTTCCCAACCATGCAGATCATCACGTTTCCCTCGCCAGGGACGACCGTGGGTCTAGCGCTTCTTGTTTGGGGCATGATCGCCTCTTCTGGAGCTCGTTCGGTGCCGCGCCATAGTGTTGTTGCTGGTCGCATCGTCTTATTAGTTGAGTCGTCCGATAGAGTCCAAGGTCACAACTAATTCGAGTCGAGTCCCATTGTCATCCCACATCAAATTGGTATCAGAGCCGGTTTGAGTCTAGGGTAGTCGGTCCCAGGTGCTTCATTTCATTTGGTATATTAAAATGTGTTCCCAGAATGATAGGCTACGCCTATTGGGAAAGGGGCACACTTGCGTGAGCGTAATCTTCGGATCAAACCACTGCCTTGTACCAGATAGTGGAGTGTAGGTCGTCTGTCTCTTATCCATTAGTCTGTCCATATAGGTCGTAGTGAGTCACCCCTTAGTTCCCTCTAGGTCCTCGCCCATTGCATGCCAACCCGTGGAGGTGCCCAGTACCATCGCCCTGACATGATGGGTGAACCCCGAGGTGCCAACTCGGGAGGCCGAACTCTGGATGATGTGGTCGCCCTACTCATGGAGCGCATGGATCGGTTCGAACAAATTAGTAGGGAGAACACCGACCGCTTGGAGAGTCATCTCAAGAGCATGGAGGACCGTGTCGAGGTCTCCGACCGATCTATCCAAGGTCTGGTCAGAAGGATGGAGAATGTGGAGAGAGTCCCCCACTAGGAGCTCCTCGGAGCTGCCCCGGCCCCTCAGGTGTCCCCTCCGGTGCCTGCTATCCAGCCCATCCCACTTAGGGCTGAGGAGCGACAGCCATGTGCCCCCGATGTTGAGGACTACAGGTCCGAAAATGAGTATGGGGGAGATGGTCGATGCCGTCGTGGTCACCGATCACAAAGGGATGATGAGGACGAGCGGTTCCTTAGGACGGTGCGAGTAGACCCTCCCACTTTTGACGGGTCCTTAGACCCGAAGGTCTATCTTGATTAGGAGGCCGGCATGGACCGGTATTTCGAGTGGTTTGAGATGATGAATCACCGAAAAGTCAAGTTTTCCAAAATGAAACTACTAGGGCAGGCACAAACTTATTGGAGAAACATAGAGAACCTGCTGTTTCACCGTCAGGATCCCCAAGTAGAGACGTGGGATGAGATGAGGTCAAGCTTAGGAAGAAGTACCTTTCTACCTCCTACCGCCAGCGTCTCATTGACAGATGGCAGAGTCTCATGCAAGGAGATCGATCCGTCTCTGATTACATTGCCGAGTTCGATGAATACTTTTTACGATGTGACGCCACGGAGGAGAGATCCCTTACTGTCTCCCGTTTTAGGCGTGGTCTGCGACCACACCTACAGTATGAGCTTTTCCGCCGCAAGGTTGACAAGTTGGAGGACGCGTACCAGGTTGCTCTCGATGTGGAGCAATTTGAGGCGGAGTTTGCTCCTACTCCGCGCTAGGGGGTCCCATATCCGCGTGTGTCTGACCCTAGGACCACTCCTGGTTCCTACACTCTGTGGCCAGCGGCCCGCCCCCAGGAACCTCCTCGCCAGGACCTTGCTGCTCCTAGGCGCCCCCTCCCTCGAGGGATCCTCCCCTACGCCAGCAGGCACCCGTCCCTGCCCCTAGACCTGCCCAACCCACCATACCGACTCAACCACCCCTACTTCCTACACCCCCAGTCCGTCTTGTGGACAAGGGTAATGGGCCGATGGTTGGTGGAACATCCCAGGGCTTCGAGACTCAGGGAACCTGCTATAGGTGTGGTGGGGTTGGCCACTATTCGGCCAAGTGTCCCACTCGGGAGTCGCTTGTCATCTATGATCCATCGGCCAGCGACCCCACACCTGAGTTGGTGCCGATCAGTTACGAGGCTGATTAGGATTTAGCAGAGGAGTTCTTTGATGAACTCATGGAGGGAGAACCCGTTGATGCCCCAGGTGCCCAGCATCAGGGTAATGTACAGTTGGGAGTAGTCAGGTGCATCCTTACCTAGCCCCAGGTGAGTGCTTCCACCCCTCCTAGTCAGGGGACACTTGGTCCTTCCACCTCACCCTCGACGCGGGCTACTACCTCTTCGACTGCTCCTAGCATAGGAGGCCTCCCACCCCGGAGGTTAATTATGAATAGCCCAGGAGAGAAGGAGCAAGAGGTGACCGGGGGTAACCCTATCCTTGCCGTTGTTGTTCGAGGAGTGGAGGATGTCGCTCCTGGGTCTGATGATGAGCACCCCCCAGAGGTAGCTGCGATCCTCCGAGACTTTTCCGATGTCTTCTCGGAAGACCTCCCCGAAGGCCTTCCGCCTATGAGGGACATCCAGCATGAGATCAACCTTGTCCCGGGCTTGTCCTTGCCCAACCTCCCCCACTACAGGATGAGTCCCACGGACCAAGCCAAACTTCAAAGGCAGGTCAAGGAGTTGATGAGTCGGGGATCTCTTAGGGACAGCAAGAGCCCTTGCGCTGTTCCCGCATTGTTGGCCCCGAAGAAGGATGGCACATGAAGGATGTGCGTCGATAGCCGTGCGATCAACAAGATCACGGTGAAGTATCACTTTCCCATTCCCCGATTGGATGACTTGTTAGACATGATGTCGGGAGCCACTATCTTTTCAAAGATAGATCTTTGTAGTGATTATCACCAGGTACGGATTAGGCCTGGGGATGAATGGAAGACGGCATTCAAGACCAAGGATGGTCTTTATGAGTGGTTGGTTATGCCATTCGGGCTTTCCAACGCCCCTAGTACCTTCATGTGGTTGATGACCCAGGTTTTACGCCCTATGATAGGGGTCTTCTTGGTCGTCTATTTTAATGACATTCTTATCTACAGCCGCACTAGGGAGGACCACTTAGACCACCTTAGGCAGGTCTGTGTCATTTTGAGGCGAGAGAGCTTATTCGCCAACCCAAAGAAGTGTGCCTTCATGACTAATCAGATCACCTTCCTCGGGTTCATTGTGTCTAGAGGTGGAGTCTCTGCTGATCCAGAGAAGATTAAGGCCATCAGGGAGTGGCCCGAGCCCCGCACCCTCCACAATGTCCGGAGTTTCCATGGCTTAGCGACGTTCTATCGCCGCTTCATTCATGGCTTCAGTTCTATCACTACCCCGATCACTGATTGCATAAAGAAGGGGGCATTCGTATGGACTAAGGCTGCAGCCACGGCCTTTCAGGACATTAAGGAGCGGATGACCCAGGCACATGTCCTTGCTTTACCTGAATTTTCTAAGGTGTTTGAGGTCACATGTGATGCTTCTGGAGTGGGTATTGATGGCGTCTTGAGTCAGGAGTCCCACCCCATAGCATTCTTTAGCGAGAAGCTTAATGATGCCAAACTGTGATATTCCACATATGACAAAAAATTTACACAGTTGTCCAGACATTGAGGTATTGGAGGCATTATCTTTTGCACCAGGAGTTTGTCCTCTTTTTTGATCATGAGGCCTTACGATTCCTCCATACCCAGAAGAAGCTGAATGCTCGCCACAGTCGTTGGGTGGAGTATCTCCAGGAGTACACCTTCGTGCTCAAGCACAAGGCAGGGGCGGAGAACAAGGTCACCGATGCACTGAGTCGGTAGATGATGATGTTGACCACCATGGGTGTTGAAGTGGTAGGGTTAGAGAGGCTGAAGGATGCTTATGTTGATTGTTTGGATTTCGGTCCGATCTATGCAGCCCTTCAGGCCGATCCCTCGCATGATTATAGCGAGTTTGTGCTACAGGAGGGTCACCAATTCCGGGGTGACAAGTTGTACATCCCACGGACTTCTGTTCGTGACTTTCTTACGTGAGAGATGCACGAGGGAGGTCTTGCTGGACACTTCGGCCGGAACAAGACCATAGAGTCGGGGTTTTGTCGAAGTTTGAGTTCTGACAGAGTTGGTCCCATGCTTGTAATATCCCGGACCTTTCGGATCCTTTTCTTGGGTCTCAAAATTATTTTCTCAGAGATTTTGTTCCCATTTTACCCAGAATTATCTTTCGGACATTTTTCGGGTTCGGATCCTTGCGTTTTGGATCAGTTTTGGAGGTCTTGGAATGTGTTCCGCGATTTCCCGTGTTTTTCCCTGACAGGACCTACGGAACCCCGTAGCGGGTAAATCGAGTCGTTCACCTACTCAGGGATGGTACCACGGTGATCAGCGTGTTCCAACGATCGCGAGGGTATATTTTTCTATTGTTTCATATTTTTCAAAAAATCCAGATTTTCTATATAACCCCATTTCCTTTTCTTTTTTCTTTCTCCTTTCTCTTTCTTCTTCCTCCTTCTTTCTTCCCGTTGGAGAACCGACGCCCCCTCTCTTTCTCTCTCCACTTCCGACGATGACGTGGCGTGCCCCTCCAGCTGTAGACAGTGGTGGGCGACGGCGTGGCGGCAACGACGGCGGCGTGCGTGGCTCGTGGGAACTCGAGGAAGAACGAGCATTTTTTTGAGGACGAACAGCGATCTAGGCATTTTTGGGCTTCTTTGAGGTAGGGTGATGGATGTCCACTTTTTCCCTTGCATCCCCCGTGATTTGTAGGTCATGGAAAGCCGAGAGGTGCGTGTTTTCATGCCGGGATGGGGAAACTCCATGTTTGGGGGGTGAGCCAGATTTCACCGATTTATTGAGTTCTAGCTAGATTTTTTGGAGTTTCTAGCATGCTGGGAGTTAAGGGAGTGATCTCCCTTTTGTTTTCCCTTCACCAGGGGGTGAATGGGCGTGGTTTTTAGATTTTCCGTGCTTACTCTACGAACCGGGCTCTGCCCGTTGTCGCGCTACAGGTCAGGGGCGCGATCTTGAGATCGCGCTGCCCCCTGACATTGTGTTCATCGAGGAAGATGAACAGTGGCTCGTCGGCCTGTCGGCAGAGAACGCATCTGCCCGACTAGGTGCGACCTTGTGAACGCGCCTGGTCATACCAGCGCGTCCACGGTCTAACGCGCCGGGTTTCCAGAACGCGTTAACGGTTAACGCGCTATGGGTCCCGAGCGCGTTCATGCTTGAACGCGCTAGGCACTGTGAGCGCATTCATAAACGTGCTCCTGGCCTATAGCGCCTCAATGCTTATCGCAGATCCGGGAGTTTTACGCGTGTGGCAGCCTCCAGGATGGACCGCTGCCTGTATTCTATTATACCGGAGTATGTTTTGCCGATTCGAGTCCCAGGTGAGTGGATCTCGATCTACGTGCTGACCCGTGGTCTGACTGATGCTGTGCATCATGTGGGGGCCACATGTTAGGGTGCTGTGGGATCCCGGGAGGTGGTGTTTTCGGCTTGTGTCACCGTGAGTCAGTGTTGGTACGAGGAGCGGTCCTTGCACTTCGTCCGATTTAGACGTTGCTCTCCATTGGCTAGAGAGTTTATACCTTCAGTGACCCTCTACTAGTCGTAGCCTTTCGACACGCATGTGGTCCCACCAGGGAGTAGTGGCGAGGCTACCCGAGAGACGATTTTAGGCTGGTTACCGTGGGCCTCCTGCTGTGGCGGCTCGAGTCCGGGCCGGGAGGACGAACCAGCTAGAGGGCCTGACGTAGCGCAGTCAGTCAGTGTGTGCACACGTGGTCGGGGACTTCGGACACGTGCTGACGAGCGTGACCCCGACTAGACCCTTGTTAGTGTTACTTGTGAGTGTCTCAGTTTTCGCCTGGGGCGAGTAGGGAGACATGGCGGCACGGTGTAAGTCGTCAGGGGACACATCCGATTGTGCTTCTGGTGGACGGTACTCCTGTCTTTGCCTGGTAGTGACTCTTGGGTTTTGACGAGCTGTCTCAATTTACGTGCCGTACGTTCGGTACTAGACGTAGCAAAGCTTTCCCGTTTATATATCCCTGTAGCTTCTGTTCTACGTCTGCTAGTGGTAGCCTGTAGCTGCTTCCCGCGCGGTTTCTCAGTTTACGAGGTGGGGACCGGAGGATCCCTACTGAGCCTTTTGTTTTAAGGCTCATTCCCTGCATGTTTTCCGTGATTCAGGTGAGACGCGGCTTCAGGGGAGCACTTCAGAGGCTCCACGTGGTTCAGGTGCCCAGGGTTAGTTGCCAGTTGGCAGGCCGGGGTATGCCCCGTGTAGTTATACTTTCTTTTTTTGTGCTGTACTAGTTATGGACTACTGTTATATTTTAGACTGCGGTTATTATTGTGGACCATGTAATTTAATTAATGCCATTATTTAATTCCTACTTATTCATATTAACTGTGTTATTCTGTAATTATTTTAGATTCTTGTGTATCTCCACACCATCCTTTCAACCCTTCTGAGTCTATTGGCACTGGCTTAGGGCATCGTGTGTTTTATTGATTTTCGCCTTTCTTTGTGTCTTCTATCTTTTTGCAGTAGGCGAGTATGGCGCCGAGGCGGAAGACTCGCTCTCAGCAGGGACAGTCGGCAGAGGAGCAGGAGGAGCAGAGTAGAGTGCCACCAGCTACCACTGAGGCAGGGGATGCAGCGAGAGTTCCAGAGGCCAAGGATTTCTTTCGGGGCATGTTTCAGTACATGACCCAGCAGTTTGGCGGTGATGCTGGTGAGGGCTCGTCGTCTAGGGGTGGACCCAGTTGTGCTGTGAGGGACTTTCTCTAGTTTCATCCACCCTATTACGATGGCCAGCCAGATCCTGACGTGGCCATGAATGGCTCGATGAGATGAAGAGAGTGTTTAGTTTCATGCGCTGCGCAGAGGAGGACATGGTGATGTTGGCATGTAACCAGTTGCAGGGTATGGCTCGAGATTGGTGGTCTTCAGAGTGGAAGACGTCCTTTCAGTCTCGTTCGCTTCAACAGATTGTGTGGCAGGACTTTGTGAGGGTCTTCGAGTGTACCGACTGATGGGGACATTAGAGCAAGACCACTAACTTTTAATTTTACATTTGAGTCCTTTTATTTGCATTTATATTCTTGGGAAAATATGTATACAATTGTAAGGCTTTATAAGCCAATGTGTCATTCCCTAAGGATCTTTAGATTTTTGTGAAAAAGTCCAGTAGGACCAGCAAGGGGCCCCCATCTCCTTTCTATTGGTCCACCTAAGCCTTACGTCCCATGTGGGGCCAGTCAAAGGTTCAAGGTGGGCTTCTAGATGGCTTGACCATTCAAGGGGACAATTGGATTAAAAAGTCTAATATTCCAACCCTTAAAGTCCAAGATGCTTCCCCCTTATAATATAATTTATCCCATGTTGTATTTTTTATTTAATTTGATCATTTGACCACATGGGGAAGAAAATCCCCTCTCTCCCACGAAATTCTCAGCCCCCCTTGTCATTCTCTATATAAGTCTATGTATAGTGTCATTAGAGATTTTAATGAAGAATTAAGTATTTTTGCAAAGAGCAAGTCCAAGAGCACCCCTTGTGTCTCTCCTCCCCTCTTACAGATGGATTTCTATCATTCTAGGGTGTGAAGCCCTCCTCTTGGTGTGACTCCAAGATCTCCACCTCCGTTGGATGCGACTTCCGGCCACCGCCTTCCGTTCGTGCCGCCACGGCCGCTACGTCGGAGTTCTGTCTAAATCAGGACATAACCTCATCTCTAAAATTTTATCTTTTTTCTTATTTTCTGTTCGAGCCCTAATTTGGAGGGTTTGTTCCCCCTGTCTCCCCTAATCTCCAGTTCAGATTTTGTGCCATTTGGCCTTAGTTTGATATTTTTCCCATATTTTTATTTGTCATCTCAGTAATATGCCCTTCTGCAGATCTACGGGACAGAGTCACCTTGTTGTAATTTTACCACCCACTTATAAATTTCTAAAACAATCACAAAAATTCCTCCGTGTTCCTCACATATACCCCCTTCCACCATAATTTTCGTGGAGTCTAGAAAAATCATTTCCACTTCGGTCAAAGGTCAGTCTCAGGAAAAACACAGTCTGCCCTGTGTGTCTGTCAGTCCGGGTCAGAAAATAAAATATTGTTACAGTCATTCTCATCTTCAATCCGTTCGGTGGATGGAGCTGTGAAAAATATATGTTGTAGTTCTGTGAGTGTTCTTTTCAACGGTACCAGCCACGCCTCGATCGGCCTCTGGATCTGAGCGTCATAATTCTTGCAGTCGAGACGTGCAGATCTGTTCCCTGTGCAGGTCTGAAATTGCAGCCCAGGAGAAATTTAGAAATAAATATCAAAAATCAACTTCAGGAGCTGCCACTTCAGGAAGTCGTTCAGGGACGTCCTACCATCGTCCCAGCCAAGCGGCACCTCCGAAAGATCTCAGGAAGTCGACGTTCCTTTGGAAATCGTTGCTTGCTGTCCAGTGAGTCAGCAACCGAGTTGGCGCAGCACCGAGTTGGAATAGTGCCGAGTCGAACTAGTAGGCCGAGTTCGTGCCGTACGCACCTCCAGATTGCTGCCCGTCAACCCAGGGTCGGTCCTCCTGGGCCCCACTTGTAGCCCTTTACCTTCCTGCGTGGAGTGGGCAATAAAATTCACTGTTGTAATTAACTTTTACCGTTGTACCGGGAGTTATCGTACTTGGCCGGGAACGTCTTCCCCACGCCCGAAGCGTGGAGGTAAACTCGCTACCCTCCTCGTAGGCATTGCTTTTCTCGTATATTTTTGTATATGCCGCTACATGAGTGATAGATTATCTAGCTTATTATCATTTTATCACCGTTGCGAGAGCGAGAGTGAGTGACCCGTCCCATGACTCGATCCGAGTACACGTGGAAAAGCCGATACCCGAGACTCACGGCCGATTTCTCAACCGCGCCCGGTCCCACGTTTCCCTCGCTTAGGGGTGATCGCGAGCTAGAGTCCCAGGTCGTGTGTCCGTCCCGCATCAATTTGGTATCAGAGCGCTAGTTGAGTATAGGGTAGTCATTTGTAAAACTCCAAACAAAAAAAGAGTCGTTTAAGTCTAGTCGTTGTTTAAGTCGAGTCTAAGTTTAAGTCGGTCCGAGGTTGCATCGTATACCATTAATCGGTATATCAAAAGGTGTTGTCCGAACGTTAGGCTATGCCTATCGGGAAGGCCGCACACTTGCGCGAGTGATCTTCAGATCGATTATCTCCGCCACGTACCGAGTCTTGGTTTAAGTCTAGGGTCCTTAGTGTGCATGCATTCCAACCTTGCAGAGTCGGTCTAGTATCTTGTCCAAGTGTTGGCATGTCTAGCATGTAGTTCCCTCAAATTCCCATGGATTCCCCATCACCCGGGCAATATGGCCGTTGGTCCACCCATGGGCTTGGCAACCACCCTCTCCACTTCCGTAGGCCCGAAGCCTCGGATTTTTATGGCTCCAATGACCCGGGCGACTACCTTAAGTGGGAGGCCACCATGGACAAATATCTTGAATGTTACACCATGTCCGATGCCATGCAAGTTAGTTTTGCCCGAGAGAGGCTTGTCCACAAAGCCGCTTGGAAATGGGAGAGCATTGAGCGCATGAGGGAGATTAGGAGGCAAAGGCCCATCGAGTCGTGGCATGAGATGAAGGACGAACTTAGGAAGGTCTACCTATCCGGCCAAGTCACCTCCAACCGACCCCACCCAACCACCTCCACCCAAGTGGGCCATAATCGGAGGCAAAGCGCCGCGCATGTAGAAGGGCCTAGGTCCATGACTAAGCCGAGTTCATATGGGAGAGTCCATCACGTCGCTCCTACTCCAAACCCCACCATTGCCGAACTCTTCCAAATGATTTCAGATAGAGTGGATCGGAGGTGTGCTTATATCGAGTCCCTGGTTTCCCCTTGCCTACCTCCTAGACAGAATGGAACCAAGCACGAGCCTAAGGAGGTAGCAACCGGTAGCCCCAACCCGATGCCATCTAAGGTGCCACCCCAAGGCCCTCTCCCCATCATGAAGGACCCTCCTTCACCACCCACGAGAGCTCCAATGCCACCACCCTCTACTTCCGAACTTTATTCGGAGTCGTCTTATTTGGAGCCACCAAAGCCCGAGCCACCCATATTTCTAACGGGCACGCTTTTCATCATCGAGCCACTACTTAGCTGGCTCAAGAATGGCTTGGCCCCACCTCCCTTCCCATCCATGGACCCTATCCTACCTCTAGTGCCAATCAATTCATTTCACACCACTTTTCGGTCTAGTCACTATGTGGATACATTGGATGACCTTCTTAAAGGGTTAGACCGGCAATTGACTTTTACGCACTTGTTGGCTCCAGGCTTCGACCGACCCACAGGTCGTGGCTTCACTCATCCCGCTTTAGGGTCCATCTGTTGTGCCCCTTAGGCACAAGCATGTGCTATGTTGATTTGATGATAGCAATGCTATTTTATTTTGATGATTGCAACACAGTGAGTGCATTATGATATTATGTTTTTATATGATGATGGCATGTTGATTTGAATGCATATCACTCATTATGTTCTGTGGAGAATGCATGTGTATGACTGATATATTGGTTGTGCTTGATTTCTGCTCTGTGCGTTGCTTTTCTGTCTGCATGTAGTTTGATGACTAGCAAGTCTATACACTGCAGGGTAAAGCATTTCAGAGTCTTTACATCGTTCATGCATGTGCACAGTTCGTGGACAAAGTCTGCACATCGCCCTAGATTGCATTAGCAAGTCCATACATCATCAGGGCTCTTCATGCATGTGCATAGTCTATACATTATGCATTTCGTTGACAAGTTTGCACATTCATGAAGTCTGCACACTGGCCTGTTCATGTATCACAAGTGTGTACAATGCATCACTATTCATAAAGTATGTACATTTGCACTGTAGATGCATGAACTCAAAGTCCATAAGTCTATACACTGCACTGTTCATGTACAGTGTCTATGTCTCATGCATCGTCTATGCAATGTCCGTACATTGCATTGGCTAAGTGTGTACATTGGTCCGTCTTGATTAGCGTCTCAAATGCATAATTGAGTCAGTCTGTACACCACTGTTCAGTGCATCGTCTCATTCATCGTCTCACTTGACGTTCAAGTCTGTACATCGTGCATCTTTAAGTTGAAGTCTGTACAGAGTCAGCATCCAGTTGACCGTCTCAGGCAGTGTCTCTTTGTGTGTCTCTTGCAAGTCCATACAACGCTTCAGACTAAAGCCTGTACATCGGACAGTGTTTAGGCGAAGTCTATACATCCGTCCGTACAGTGTCTTGGCCACCGTCTCACGACCACCAAGTCTATACTTTGGTCGGTGGCAAGTCTGCACATTGGACTCTTGATCAAGTCTACACATTCAACAGTGTTCTTCCAAGTCTGTACATTGGAAGCTTCACCTATGTTTCCCTTCAAGTCTATACATCGGTAGCTTTACCGTCGTTTCCCTTGAAGTCTATACAACCTTTTCATCTTGAAAGTCTATACATCGGGAAGTCTTCACATTGGCTGTTGAATGATGAGCAAGTCTGTACAGTGGACCGTCTCAGTTACCGTCTTATGCATTGAGCAAAAGTCTATACAGACTCCACCGTCTCATTCTGCGTCTTAGACTGCTCAAGTCCATACATTGGCTGCATCATTTCATTATCAAGTCTATACACTGCCTTTGGGTCTCCAAGTCTATACAGCCTTTTGCTTCGCCAAAGTCTGTACATTGGTCTGCATTGCCCTTGGACATCAAAGTCTGTACAGCCGTGTCTTTGGCAAGTCTGCATAGTGAAGTCCATACACTGCACTCGAGTTCACAGTGTCTTCATGAAGTCTATACAACGCACTTTACATTACAAGTCTATACATCATGATCGTCTTTACAAGTCTATACAGAGCCCTTCACTTAACCTGATATTCCGATACTCTGTCTGACAGGTGCTCTGCTCGTGGAGGCTAATGAAGGGCACGTGATCCGAGGCTGGAAGGGCAGACAGGATTGTGACACGTGTGCTGAAGCTAGCTGAGAGACTGATACGTGGTCCAAGGTTTTTGGGCGGGAGATGTGGAGAGCACACGCCCTAGCTGCTGCTGCTGCTGCTATATATATGAGTCTTCGTCTTCAGATGAAGAGTGATCGAAGTGGAGAAAGAAAAAAGCAGAAGTGCAGAGACTTCGATCCAGCAGAAGAGAAGAAGAAGAGTGAAGAGAGCAGAAGAAGAAAGAAGAGAGAAGAAAAGAGAAAGAGAAGAAGAGCAGAAGATAAAGAAGAGAAAGAGAGAGATAGAGAGCTCGAGTTGAGAAAGAGAGAGAGGTTGAGGTTGTCTGGCTTTTGGATCAAATCCAAGCCAGAACTGCTCCTTCGAGAGCTATATTTGTGCTTCATGATTTCAGCTTTCCGTTGCTGTTTTATCTATCTTTTGTTTTATCTTTTATCATCTCTTCAAGCTGTTTGTCAGCGGAGCAAGCTGTGAGGCTCAGCATTTGCAGTGGTGGATACCACTGGACAAGTAAAGCTGTAATTCTCAGCTGGCGAGACTTGGTCTCGGACGGGTTAAGCTGTAATCCCCAGCGGGTTCAAGCTGTGAGTCAGCGATGGCTAAGCTCTATTGCCCAGCGGAAGCAAGCTGTGATGCTTAGCGGATGGCAAGCTATGAGGCCCAGCTGATGTATGGCAAGCTGTGATGCCCAGCTGTTCAGGCTATGAGTCTGCAGGAAGCCACACTCGGGTTGAGTGTGGGGTGGATGTAGGTCTGCTGGACCGAACCACCTAAAAACCTCTGTGCAGTGGTTTAATTTCTTCATCTGTTTTATTGCTTCTGCTAGATGCTTGCTTAGGGGCACTTTGGTTTGATGTTCTATAAGTGTTCATCTATTTGCTGCGCACACTATATGTTTGACTGTGGTTTGATTTCTTTTATCTGAATTTGCTAGATGAATGCTAGGAGTGCCTCAATTGGGTTTTCCGTCTGAATGCTTTAAGGCACAAGCTCCTTTGATTTGATACAGTCTACAATTTAGACTTGCTTAGGTTCGCTCTATATATCTGCAATTATTTTTTAATTCCGCATCTCTGATTGCTTAAGATTTAGTTTGAGCGAAAATTTTTAAAGGACATTCATTCACCTCCCCTCTGAATACTTGCACCGAACCCAACACTTGGTATCAGAGAGGGTCTCTGATCTATCAGATCTAATAATCTGCAGAGGATCCTGCTAGCTTCTGGTGCATTTCAGAGTGGGTCTCTTGAAATCGTGTTTTGCTTCATTGACTTGTGCTTTATTTTGATTATCTGGTTTCAGTGCATTTCGTGTCATTTGTTTTACTTTGCTGAAATTGTTTGCCATCTATTCTAATGGCTCGACCTCCAATTTATGATGGTTCTAACTTTGAAAGTTGGCTAGGAGGCCTAGCTATGTACGTAGATTCCATTGATCCCAAACTATGGAGTTTGCTATCCAAAGGCCCACATCGATTGCCCAAAGATCAGACCAAGTGGTCTAGTGAGGACACCTTTAAGAACCGTGATAATGTCATAATTCTCAATATCTTAAGAGCTGCTGTTAATACTAATGTATATTCTTTTGCTCTCAGGTGCAATTCTGGAAAAGAGATATATGACAAAGTTATCTCTGCGCATAACCAACAGAATGATAACTATTTGATGGCCAACAAGGATAATGAAGATTCCTCATCCCAGGTAAATTCTGAATCTGAATCCGAAGAGATTTCAATTGATGAATTATGGGATATGTACGATGAACTTTCTGAGAGATGTAAATATTTGAGATCTGAAAATAAAAAGTTGAAAAAGAAATGTGATCAGACTAATTCGAATGCTCATTGTGAAAAATGTCAAGAACTGAAAACATCTCATGATATGTGCTTAGCTGATCTGAATGTGAGTAAAGGAAAAATTTTGTTTTGGAAAATAAAAATCAGGAACTCACAGACAAGATTTCTGAACTAAAAAATAAGCTGAACTCATTAGGAAGTGATCAAATCTTAACTAATGAACTAGTTCAGAATGAACAAACTAGAAAGGAGAATGAAGAACTGAAGCTGCTTAATTCTGCTATGTCTGAGAGACTTTTAATGCTGGAAAAAGGGAAGAGTTCAGGTGAAAATGAATGTGAGAGAGTGAGTACATTAATAGAAGAGATTGATAGCTACAAAGCTATTAATGTCTTACTTAATGAAAAGATCACAGATTCTGAAATACTCATTTCCTCTCTCAAAAATGAAATCACTGAATTGAACAATTCTCTGTCTGAGTCATTTAAGAACAAAGAAAATCCAAAGGCTGTCACTAAGAAGAAAGTCTCTCATGAAGGCAGTAATCAGAAAAATAAGAAAACGAAGGAGAAAAGAAAAGTTTTGAAAAAGAATGATAATAATCAGCATGCTAAGAAAGTTCAGACCAACAAATCTGGTGTCAAAAATGTTAAATGCTATTACTGTGGTGAATCTGGCCATGAGATGGATGTTTGTTTTGTCATGAGAAAGGATGATTTGAAATATGATAGAATTCATGCTAGGAAGTCTTCTATGAAGAAAGCTTCTTCTGTTCAAACCAAAAGAACTCAATGCTTTTACTGTCATAAAATATGTCATCTCATGCATGATTGTAGGTTAATGAAACATGATGACCTTTCTGCTAAGAAAATGCATGATAGAAAATTTCTTGTCAAAAATCATGCATCTCATAAAAAGAAGATTCAATGTTTTCATTGTGGCAAATTGGACCATATTGCTGCAAATTGTTGGCATGCTAAGGGAAGAACAATTAACTCCAAACTTGCTAAAATCCCTGTAAAAGTACATGCATTCTATAAGAATTTTGACAGAATGAATTCTTCATGTTTTGAATGTGGAAAACATGGCCACACAGTCAAGGACTGTTGGCATGTTCAGAAGAATCATATTAACCCCCATGCTGTCAAATTCCATGCAAAACAATTTGTGAAATTCTCATGTTTTAATTGTAGAAAACCTGGCCACAAAGCTTCTGATTGCTGGGTGGCAGGGTTCAGAAAACAGAATGCCCATGCACACAAAAGAAATTTTAATGTTCATGCACATGAATTTAATGCTTTCAATAAGGTGCATAAAAGGAACTTAAATTCTGTTAGTTATCATGGTAAGTCTGGTCAATTTGGTTATTTCTTGTCCAGCCATAAGTTGATGGGCTGTGATGATATTTCTGTTAAAAGACCATTCAGAACACATGTGAGGGTTAATTCAGGACCCAAGACTTCTTGGGTTCCTGCAGGATCAACTTGATTTTATCTTGCAGGTGTGCCTTGGTGGGAGAAATAAAAGGGGTTAACCAAGGCACTCAACAGAAAACCCCAGGATTCTATATTTCAGGTCAGTTCTGAACTTTGCTTTAAATTCATTAACTGAAATTGTTGAACTATCTGCTTGATTTATGATGATCTCTTCATGTTTAGCTGATCAGTCTGCATTCCAGACTCAGCTATTGAATTCCACTCTGCATATCTGATGCTCTTCTCTTGCTATATGTTGAACTGAATTTGAATGCTTCTTTAGTGTATACAGTTAATGCACTATATAGACTTTGTGTCAATACATGTGTTTTGTGTTATGCATTGCATACTTGTTGTTAAATGCATAACTTGCTGATTGTGAATGATTCACTTAGTGTACACAGTCAATGCATGTGTCTTATGTCTGCATACATCATTTGCATGACTGTCAATGATGCTGTTCAATGCATGTAGGACTGCTTTATGTTGCATTGTCTTGCATAACCCTGGTATATCAAATGGTATGTTACTAAAAGGCAGGGAAATCTGTCCGGAGGTTTCTACCATGTGTGAGATGGTCTTTGAGACCGGGTTCTCTGCCTAGTACCATGGGTCCAGTCTTCATGTAGAACAGTGCACTGCATCATATTTTGAAAAAATCTGAAAAAGGATAAAAATGTTCATGACTTGGATGCATAAACCTGAATTGATTGCATACTTGCCTCATGTATCCTTGGTGCATAGTCTGCATGTAGAACAGTGTGTTGCATAGCATAATCCTTGCATCATGGTGTCAGGGGGAGCTGTGAGTTTAGTTCAATTCTTGAATCCTATTTACTCCTCATTGTCCCCATTCAATTGATTCATATCTTTTGACATCAGATGCCATTAGACCATATTGCCAATTGCTATCTTTTCCCTATCATTTTCACTGAACAACAGTTCTGTATCTGGTTTAGTACATTGAGTTGTGATTATTACAATTGTTCTTTTATAAGAATTTCTCTTACAAATTGAAAGGAATTAAAGGTTTAACCTTTATAAATTAGAGAGTTAAGTGTCTGCACTTCAGAATTTGAGATAAAAGAAAATTTTTATAGCTCTTAATCTTTGTCTCATGGCTAAAATAGAAAAACTTTTTTGTAATGCCTAAATGTGTTGAACTGTAAATGTCTAGAACATGTGAATAAGAGTATGTAATGATTTTTAAACAATCACTCTAAAAGAAATAAGGGCAGTAGTAAATAAGATCACAAATGTAAAGAACTGAACATTGTGACAGAGCAATGGTTGATTGCACTGAGAAACTATGAACTCCTCCAAAGAAGCAGGAAAATTCACATGTCATGAAGTGCTTTAGACTATCTCTGTTCATCGGGTCAAATCTATAGGGGGAGTCCTCACCAAGTAACTGGGGGTACTGGCCTCTGATCAAGGTGTGCCCTTAATGTCAAAAGTGAAGACTATTCCTTGTAGGTCTTGATCTGAAATAGGTCTTGTAGTTTATGCCTAGTAACTAGGGGTACCTGCCTCTGATCAAGGTGTACACCTAATGTCAACAGCATAAATGCCACAGGTCTATTCACTTAGTTCAGTTTCTGAAAATTTAAAAGTGAAATGCAAACTGCTGTAACCCTTTGAAAATCAAAAGTCAATGAGTGAAAATTATTTTTATTAATACATATTCAAGTTGCCTTTCTTGAATTTCCTTGTTCAATCACAAAAGGGTATTATTTCAGACTTATCTATTAATACCATGTGCCCTACATTCATTGCTATAAATGGAATCTAAAACTCTTTTTCAGGGGTCGGGTGTTTTACTCTAGATTTATCACTGTTAAACCTGAATTTTTGAAAATTGTATGTTGATGATTCTTATACTTTAACTATTGTTTATAATCAGGCTTATTCTCTGAACCAATCATTCAGCTGTTGTCTAGTGACCCTCCTACCTTCTCTACCTTTGTATATCTTTCCATATTCCTTCTCAAAGGGGGATCAATTATTTAGGGGGAGAAATAATTCAGGGGGAGTCATACCTTCAGGGGGAGTTTATTGCATGCATACTGCCATGTTGCACTCTTGTTTATACTATTTTTCTCTTTTTGATTATGTCAAAGGGGGAGAAAATTTTGTGTGTGACTCACTGTCACAGTGTGTTGCCATCATCAAAAAGTGGGAGAATGTTGTGCCCCTTAGGCACAAGCATGTGCTATGTTGATTTGATGATAGCAATGCTATTTTATTTTGATGATTGCAACACAGTGAGTGCATTATGATATTATGTTTTTATATGATGATGGCATGTTGATTTGAATGCATATCACTCATTATGTTCTATGGAGAATGCATGTGTATGACTGATATATTGGTTGTGCTTGATTTCTGCTCTGTGCGTTGCTTTTCTTTCTGCATGTAGTTTGATGACTAGCAAGTCTATACACTGCAGGGTAAAGCATTTCAGAGTCTTTACATCGTTCATGCATGTGCACAGTTCGTGGACAAAGTCTGCACATCGCCCTAGATTACATTAGCAAGTCCATACATCATCAGGGCTCTTCATGCATGTGCATAGTCTATACATTGTGCATTTCGTTGACAAGTTTGCACATTCATGAAGTCTGCACACTGGCCTGTTCATGTATCACAAGTGTGTACAATGCATCACTATTCATAAAGTGTGTACATTTGCACTGTAGATGCACGAACTCAAAGTCCATAAGTTTATACACTGCACTATTCATGCACAGTGTCTGTGTCTCATGCATCGTCTATGCAATGTCCATACATTGCATTGGCTAAGTGTGTACATTGGTCCGTCTTGATTAGCGTCTCATATGCATAATTGAGTCAAAGTCTGTACACCACTGTTCAGTGCATCGTCTCATTCATCGTCTCACTTGACGTTCAAGTCTGTACATCGTGCATCTTTAAGTTGAAGTCTGTACAGAGTCAGCGTCCAGTTGACCGTCTCAGGTAGTGTCTCTTTGTGCGTCTCTTGCAAGTCCATACAACGCTTCAGACTAAAGCCTGTACATCGGACAGTGTTTAGGCGAAGTCTATACATCCGTCCGTACAGTGTCTTGGCCACCGTCTCACGACCACCAAGTCTATACTTTGGTCGGTGGCAAGTCTGCATTTTGGACTCTTGATCAAGTCTACACATTCAACAGTGTTCTTCCAAGTCTGTACATTGGAAGCTTCACCTATGTTTCCCTTCAAGTCTATACATCGGTAGCTTTACCGTCGTTTCCCTTGAAGTCTATACAACCTTTTCATCTTGAAAGTCTATACATCGGGAAGTCTTCACATTGGCTGTTGAATGATGAGCAAGTCTGTACAGTGGACCATCTCAGTTACCGTCTTATGCATTGAGCAAAAGTCTATACAGACTCCACCGTCTCATTCTGCGTCTTAGACTGCTCAAGTCCATACATTGGCTGCATCATTTCATATCAAGTCTATACACTACCTTTGGGTCTCCAAGTCTATACAGCCTTTTGCTTCGCCAAAGTCTGTACATTGGTCTGCATTGCCCTTGGACATCAAAGTCTGTACAGCCGTGTCTTTGGCAAGTCTGCATAGTGAAGTCAATACACTGCACTCGAGTTCACAGTGTCTTCATGAAGTCTATACAACGCACTTTACATTACAAGTCTATACATCATGATCGTCTTTACAAGTCTATACAGAGCCCTTCACTTAACCTGATATTCCGATACTCTGTCTGATAGGTGCTCTGCTCGTGGAGGCTAATGAAGGGCACGTGATCCGAGGCTGGAAGGGCAGATATGATTGTGACACGTGTGCTGAAGCTGGCAGAGAGACTGACACGTGGTCCAAGGTTTTTGGGCGGGAGATGTGGAGAGCACACGCCCTAGCTACTGCTGCTGCTGCTATATATATGAGTCTTCGTCTTCAGATGAAGAGTGATCGAAGTGGAGAAAGAAAAAGTAGAAGTGCAGAGACTTCGATCCAGCAGAAGAGAAGAAGAAGAGTGAAGAGAGCAGAAGAAGAAAGAAGAGAGAAGAAAAGAGAAAGAGAAGAAGAGCAGAAGATAAAGAAGAGAAAGAGAGAGATAGAGAGCTCGAGTTGAGAAAGAG
This sequence comes from Amorphophallus konjac, assembly GCA_022559845.1. Classification (NCBI taxonomy): domain Eukaryota; kingdom Viridiplantae; phylum Streptophyta; class Magnoliopsida; order Alismatales; family Araceae; genus Amorphophallus; species Amorphophallus konjac. The sequence continues at coordinate 468,599,957 of CM040121.1, forward strand.
AGAGAGGTTGAGGTTGTCTGGCTTTTAGATCAAATCCAAGCCAGAACTGCTCCTTCGAGAGCTATATTTGTGCTTCATTATTTCAGCTTTCCGTTGCTGTTTTGTCTATCTTTTGTTTTATCTTTTATCATCTCTTCAAGTTATTTGTCAGCAGAGCAAGCTGTGAGGCTTAGCATTTGCAGTGGTGGATACCACTGGACAGGTAAAGCTGTAATCCTCAGCTGGCGAGACTTGGTCTCGGACGGGTTAAGCTGTAATCCCCAACGGGTTCAAGCTGTGAGTCAGCGATGGCTAAGCTGTATTGCCCAGCGGAAGCAAGCTGTGATGCTCAGCGGATGGCAAGCTGTGAGGCCCAGCTGATGTATGGCAAGCTGTGATGCCCAGCTGTTCAAGCTGTGAGTCAGCAGGAAGCCACACTCGGGTTGAGTGTGGGGTGGATGTAGGTCTGCTGGACCGAACCACCTAAAAACCTCTATGCAGTGGTTTGATTTCTTCATCTATTTTATTGCTTCCGCTAGATGCTTGCTTAGGGGCGCTTTGGTTTGATGTTCTATAAGTGTTCATCTATTTGCTGCGCACACTATATGTTTGACTGTGGTTTGATTTCTTTTATCTGAATTTGCTAGATGAATGCTAGGAGTGCCTCAATTGGGTTTTCCGTCTGAATGCTTTAAGGCACAAGCTCCTTTGATTTGATACAGTCTACAGTTTAAACTTGCTTAGGTTCGCTCTATATATCTGCAATTGTTTTTTAATTCCGCATCTCTGATTGCTTAAGATTTAGTTTGAGCGAAAAATTTTAAAGGACATTCATTCACCCCCCCTCTGAATACTTGCACCGAACCCAACACCATCACCTCCGTGTACACCATGGGTCATGTTACCACGGAGGTTCTCCTACTCCTCCCGTTACCGGCCGAGCCTAATGTCATACCATTTACCCCGAGGGAGGAACCCTACCTCTATATGAGATCACTGTCCCCTATACCCCCACATATGAAGGTGACCACCTGATGCGGGATGGACTGAGGAGACGACGCTATATGAGACGAACACGACTCGACCAGCAACGACACGACTACTAGAGTGACCTCGGCTTGACACTAAGAGCTCCTATGGGCTACACGTCGCTAACAGAAGTGCAAACTCACTCGCGTCCCATGCGAGGGAAAGCGTGGATCGTGCGCGGTTAAGGAACCGGCGGAGTTCAAGGTAGTCTAACTCAACTTCCGGACTCAGATCGAGTCGCGGGACGGGTCACTCTCGCACTCACAGCGGCGACATGAACACACGGGCTAGAAACCTACACTCTCGCAGCGGCACATGACCAAATACTAGCTAAGCAAGTGAATGCCAAGAAGGTAAGATCGTTACCTCCACGCACCCGGCGTGGCGAAGACAACCCCCGGCCGATTTACGGACTCCCGGTTAAACAATTTTACAGCAGTACAAATATTTGACCCACTCCACGCAGGGAGGTAATAGGTCACATGTGGGGCCTGGGAATCACGCGAATCGGGTTGACATGCAGCATCTTGATGTCGCCCGGCGTTACCGAACTCCGCATTTTCGTGCTATCCGGACGGCGCGATCTACGCGTCCGTGGGGTCCACGGATGGCGCTATCCTCCTGGCCTACTGGGGTGGGGCCCAATGTGATGGAGACCCCTGGTGGCGCGCCTCCTTGGACGGCGGTCGGTCGGAAACGCCGATCGGTGGCCGATCGACTCCGATCTCCAATTCTTGATGTTGCTGTCCACGGATTTTCACTTCTATTTTTCGGCGCGCGCTCTGGCGAGAACGGCCGCTGCGATCAATCCCGATGTCGGATCGAGGCACATGAGCTATTGTTGGAAAGCTCTCTTGAAGTCCTTCAATCTAGGGCCAGAGGTATCTGCTGGATCTACACGGATCTGGACTTTGTTGAATTTTGAAGTTCCTATTGTACAATACCCGAACTCTCAGATCAGCAGGTGAGTTGTCTGAGAACTGCCATTGACAGCCAAGAAGACGTCTGATTCAGCCTCTGAGAACTTCACCAAAGTTGTAGGGATTTGAACTAGGAAAATGGAAATAATTTTTTTGGAAGGATTAGAGGAGGATATGATTTGTTATGATGTTAACACTGAAGGGTGGTCGGATCTGGAAGCTGGTAGATAGTACTGTAGATGGATCAGAAGACGAATTTTGAAAAATATGAGATGGCCTCACAAAAATTCAAGAAAACTTGGGGACGATGGGGGTGGTGGATAGAACTCTCAGTAAAATTGAGAGGTCTTGAAAAAATCTAAACATGGGTCGAAGACTGGAAAACCAGGGTAGGTGGAGATCTGGTCTGAAAATAGGCAGATCTGAAGTGGGAAGAAGAACGAAAATTGAAAATTATGAATCAGAGTCTAAAGGCCAAACCAAATTTTTTGGGACGTGGTGGACACCTCTGGAACACCTCTTGAAATTTTCAACTCGAAAGGATTTCGTGGTTGACTGCAGAAATTCGTGGAAGTGGCAGTGGTCGGTGTAGACACGCCAAAATTGACATCATTTTGAGCACATCTCATATTACCTTGTAATGCCCCAATTTGACCCTCAAATTACCTTTGTTTGAGTGGTTTTTCTCACTTTTCTTGGATTTCTCCCCCTTTTCACCCTTTTCTTATTTTTTTCTATTTTCCTGGATTTTTCTGGATTTTCTGGACATTTTTCTCTATTTTTATGAATTTTTTGGAATTAACGACTTGAAGATGAGCGTCATTTCTTTTTAAGAAAATTAAAAGAAAATAAAAGAAAATTAACGACTATAGTGAAGGGCGTCCATTTCTCTCAAATTCCCATTTTTTTAGAATTTTCTGAAGTTTTTTCAGAATTTTTTGAAATTAACGACCTATCATAGGACGTTGCCTTTATTTTAAATAAAATTAAAATCAAAAAAATTGAAATTAACGACATGTGGACAGGGCGTCACTTTCAAATTGAATATTTTAATATTATTTTCAACCCCCTTTAAGAGGTGATTTGGTGGCCTTTCGGGTGTCAGAAAAATACGCAAAAATAGTCGTTGGAATCAGCGCAGTGTAATGCACCTCCACCTAAAAAATTAGAAAATAATATTGAGAAATGAAAAATGGCCCTGTTTTGAATATTTTTAATTAACGCCTCACATTCAGACGTCTTTCACAAGTAAAGGAATTAACGCCTTGGTCTTAGGCGTGTTTTTAAATAAAGCCCTCTGGTAGGTCGTCAATTCTTGAATTGACACCCTTGTCCAGGTCGTGTTTTTCCCTTTGTGTTCTAAACGAACGCAGCCCTTTCCCAGAGAGTCCCTGCTTCGTTTGGTCACCCTTGCCTGTTCTTATCTTTCCCATATTGGACTCTTGCCGTTCTTATCCTTTCTAATCTTCGTTTTCTTCCCAATTTATAGAGCTGCTGCAGCTCGGTTCCCCCCCCCCTTTTTCTTTTTCTTCCGAGGCTTCCGGATCTTCTTCTTCTTCTTCTTCTTCTTCTTCTGAATTTTCACGCAGGTGCTGCTGTTGCTGCTTCCTGGCTGGAAGGAGAAGTTCCTGTGCGTTCACTGCTGCCATCTTCTCTGGAGTCTTCTCCCCATCGAGTATCAAAGCCAAGAAGCCAACAAGCAGATTTTCTCTATCTCCCTTCTATTCTCTTTTATTTTGTTGCTTAGTTCACATACGCATGCATATACGTTTATTCACTGCCCAATTCTTTTACTCAACCACGTTGAGAATCCCTTTAGTGCAGCACTTGCACTTGTTTCTACATATTTTGCATACATTCATCATATATATTCGTACCCTTTTGCATAGGGGTTTAAGGGCAACCACCCTTAAGATGTGTTCTTGCACATACTTTCATGCTCATATTTTTATTAAGAATTTGATGCTACACTCACCATATTTCTAATCCAATCAATCTTTTGGTGTTTGTTGATTTTGCAAGGGGTAATCAATAGGAAGAACTCTCTTCATCGGCCGGCCGATCGGAAGAGAAAGGAGCACTCACATCACCCGCGTTTCAAAGTATTTTTCACGATCCTTCCTCCATTTATTTTTGTTATATCCTTTGAGGCCCTCGCGTCTTTGGCGATCACATCTCCATATTGCACCTCGTGCATGCTTATCGCTTATTTATTCATTCATTATTTATTCATTCATTCCTAAGTGGATTTCTAATTAGAATCTACAAATTGGCGATCACGGTGGGACCCCTTTCGTTTTTCTTTTGATTACCCTTTCCCTTGGGCACCCACGTGTGCCATCTCCCTTTTTTGCACCCACGGTGCGCCTCCTTTTGTGCCCCACGGGCACCCTCCACCGTGCATTGCACTCTCCCCATGTGATCTGTCAGTTTGATAGGTTTTTTTTTTTAGAATTTCCACTTGTCCAAAATTTTTTGATGAGCATGCGAATATCTTAATTCATATATTTGTTGATTGCCTGTGACTGTGAGTGTTTGATGCTGCTGGCCGTGGAGTCTTTCTGGGAATTCACGCCTCTGTCAGAGGCGCGTTTTATTTTAACGCCCTAACCCAGGGCGTCTTATGCCTGTTTAACGCCTTCTGATAGGGCGCCTTCCATCATATCTGCTGCTTATGTGAATTCACGCCCTTCCCCAGGGCGTCTTTTTGTTTCTTAGCGCCTCACATCAAGGCGCGGTTTTAGATTTGACGCCCTCACCCAGGGGCATCCTTTTATATATAGCGCCTCACTCCAAGGCGCGTTTTTCACTGCTTCTGGGCCCTCACAGCGATTCACGACAGCCACGCTGTCGTCCTTGGTAGTGCCCCCTGCCAGGGCGTTTCTTTCCTGTGGGTTTACAGAACCCTCCCGTGGGTGGCTTTTTCATGTTGATTCATGCTTATATTTGTTGATTGATTAAATTGCTATGATTGACTTGTTTACTCTGCATTCATTCATTTGCATTGGTTTGGGAGACCTCCTCTCTCCACACTAGGATTCCACACACCCTCTTGGTGAAGGAAGGACCCTCTATTGAGCACTCCGTCTCTTTGGATTGGAAATTTCTAAACCAAGCCTCCGTAAGTCCCCGCACCCGTGGATTCCCTCACGGATGCCGGGCAGGTTGTACCCTTTGAAGTCTCGGGTTTAGTTGGCCATACACGGTGAGAGAGTGTTCCTAGTTGGCATTGAAGTGAACTCATATTGAAACTAGGTTCCTCCCTTGTGTGAATCATAATTTTGTTAAAAATCCTTAATTCACCAAGATTCAAACATAATAAGTCAAAGGTAACCATCCCAACTTGTTTGCTATTTCTGTGAACTATTTTGATTGCACATTGAATTATTTGGATTACCTTGATAAGAAAGTCAACATGTTCAACTCAATTAATGCTCATGAGGGTGATCAACCTGGCACATCTTATTCCCCTCATTTCAACATGTTCATCATTCTCACCACAATTCTTTCAAAGGACCACGTCCTCATTCTTACAGTGTTGCCCGACCCGTGGGCAATATCCAATCCCATGGTCCTTCAATCCAATCACGAGCCACTACTCCTACGGGACCGTCTCGTCCCAATGATGAGAAGGTTTCTCAAATCATTCATGCATTAGATCATCTCACCCCTCAACAAATCCAAGCCCTTAAGACCGCTGTTGAGGGTGCATCTCATTCATCTCATCCTCCTTCCAATCCTACTCGAGTGGCCCATCACCCACTTCCCTCCTCTATTCATACTCCTACTCGGGTAGTCCATAACCCATCTCCTCCTATTCACTCTTCTCCTCGGGTGATCCAACACCCGCCTCCTTCTATTCCTCCTCCACCACGGCCCCAAGGCCCATTTATTTCTTGCAATTCGGCCCATCCAGGTTCCTCTACGGGTCGGCCCATTAATCCCCCTCCACGGCCTTCTTATGCGGCCCCTCCTTCAAGACCCTGTCAACCCTATGTTGCTCAGGTCACACCCCTCCAGCAAGCTCTTATCGACAAAGTCGCTTCTTTGGAGGAACAATTAAAGAGGGTTACGAGCCCACGGCCCGCTCCTCCTGCTCCAGTCAATCCTCTCCACGCTGCTCTGGATGATATTACAAGGATGGAGAAAGAATGGAAGGACAGGAGAGACGATTATGGCACCGACAATTCAAGCAAGCAAGAGCCGGCGATTGAAGAATTCGAGGCAACATACGATGAAGCTTTGCAGGCACCCCTTCCGAGTTTCCTTCGTTTCCCTCTCCCCCCACTATCATTTGATGAACCCCCTGCTCAGGACGAAGCCACCGTCCCTAATCCAACCCCTATTTCCGAGACCTCTTGGTGTTACGACGATGGGTCGATACTCCAATCACCCGCGCCGGCGCATCTTGAGTCTCCTCCCACTCCTAACACCGCTCGCCCCGTTCGGCGTTTTCTCCGCACCAAACCTCCACCAATTACACCTCCACCAATTACACCTCCACCAGTTATGCCAGCCTCCACACCATCGGCCTCCACCGAGCCTAACGTCGAACTTTCCCCAATTCAACCCTCCATTACACCTTTAACACCAAACCCAACTACCCCTACTCCACCACTTAACCTATTACCCGTGGCTAATCCTGAGCATGATCAACCCTTTTTTGCACTCGAGCCAACCCCAACTGCTTCTGAGCAAAGGGAGAAGCTCGACGTGTTTGAACCTCCGCCTCCACTTATCCTTTCTCCAACGCCTTCCACTATACCCCCACCATCCACGGAGCCTCCCACCTCCGCTTCACCTCCCTTTACTACTCGGAAGGGGAGCGCTGCTACAAATACTTGTGCCGAGGATGATCAAGAGCCGCGAAAGAAGAATTTGGCCACTGCCGTGCAGTTCAATATGCAAGAGTTCATTTGTCGGATGCCAATCCGGGTTATGGGGCCAAGCACGGCTGAAGAGGTCAAGCCGCCACTGCTCGCTAGAGAAGAATGCCAAGCGTTGATGCTACCTAAGGGCCGGGCAGGGCACCCCTTGTTCCAATTTCCGAATCTTGAACCCATTGTTCCATGCAAGGGGCGAATGCCTATTCCATTCAACATCCTTTATATGCCGCAGTCCTTGGGCATGGCAATGCTTCCTATCTCAACTCTTCAACTCCCTCACACTATTACTTTTCACTCTCCAAGGGAGCTGTTATTTACTATTGAAGTTTCGTCATGGGCTTGTGCTTTGTCCGTTGGGCCAATTGGTTATACACTCTCACTGCCATGGAAGGGGGGTTATCTTGGTGCCGAAAGGCCTTCTACTATTTCATCCACTTTCTTATCTATCACATTTTTTTCATGGGCCACTCCAAGGGTAAAGAGGAGGATCTCATCCTCTCGCCCTTCATGTTCTTCATATTCTTTGCATCTCATGCATCCTGTTGCATCCATGCATTCATTGCATCTGTTGCATTGCATTCACATGCATTTGCACTTCTTCTTTCCCGAGTTTCTGGACCCGTATCTTCCCCGCCTTCCGGAACCTCCGGATCTTCCGCATTTCCCATCTTATTCATCTTCATCCTCTTCTAATCCACTCTCCCCGGGGCATCGCGTCCCCTTTCCTGCTATCTCCTTGGAACCTCCAGGTGTTTTATCCCTCCTCTTAGGGCATGACGCCCCTTCTGATTCCACTCTTCCGGAATGTCCGGATCTTTCTCTTCCCCTTGGGCATCGCGTCCCATGGCATTTTCCTCCTCCGGAACCTCCGGATCTTTCTCTTCTCCCAGGGCATCGCCCCCTTTTCTATCTTCTTCCTCCGGAACCTCCGGATTCTCCATCTTATTCTTTCTATCTTCCTTCGGGGCATTCCGACCCTTCTAATTCCATTCCTCCGGAACCTCCGGACCCTCCATCTTTCCTCCGATTTGTCCTTCTGTTCCTCCGGGACATCACATCCTTCATCTTCTTCTTCCTTTTCCATCACCTTTTTTCCTATTTCTTCCCGGGGCATCGCGTCCCTTCTTTCGTAGTCCCTCTGGAGCCTCCGGATTCTTCTTTCGCTCAGGATTCTACTCCACAACCTCCGGACCCTCCAGATCCGCCTCTTTCCATCTATCAATTTCTTCTTCTGATTCCCTCTAATCCTGGGTCCGACCCAACTTCTTCCACATCCACTGCCTTGGGCATCTGCCCATTCTCTCACTGCTTTCGAGACTTTACTCCTCACTCCTCCTTCTAATTCTCTGCTTCTTCTGTAGACATTTCATGTGATCACGGTCTCCACACCTTAGTGAGGGAGTTCTAGCCCTCGCCTCTCTTCCTTTTTTCCTTATTCGTCTGAGTCTGGTCTTGGCACCACTCCTTCTTGTTAAGCCACTTTCAAACCCTTTGCTTCCGATCCTTTTGACTGCCAAAGAGGACTATCCCACGATGATCAACCTCGCCTCTGACAGCTGCTTCTACAAAGGTTGCAAGGTAACATATTGGCGTAAGTATTCATTTCATGATATCATTATCTCATTGCTTCACGCATGATTTTCAAAATAAAGTGCTTCTTAACAAAATCAAAAGTGGTGTTTTAAACCTTTATCTTAATTAAATCATTCTCAAAAAGAGTCTTTAGGCTTACTTTTACAGCACTTTTGGTTAATAAGAACCCCACGCTGGGAATTCGACATTCTCTCCCCACTTGTTAAGAGTAACCCTTAGCTGGGCATTCCACACACTTCACGGCGTCCTTAGCCGGCTCCTTTGGATAAAACACCGTTGCTACTTTGGCCATGCCATGAGAATTCTTGAAAGTCTTTTCTCTTCTTTACTCGGCCGCATGCAGGGGCAAGAGGTTGACGGATGAGATGACCAACCTCGGTACTCCCCAATACGAGAGGAGTCTCAAATAGGGGCAATCTTGACCCGAAATCAATATGAGTTTTCATATGAGTTTCATGATATACATCTCGCCAAAAGGGCTATTATGAAAATCAAGTCAAAATGATAAAAGCAAAATTGAGAATTAAGGCATGACAAGAGTGACAAAGTCCCCGCAGGGAAAACCCTGGTCGTATGCATGTCAAGGGTCTAAAAATCAAAGGCACAAAGTCCCGGCGCAACAGACTACCTCTTTGAGGGGAAACACCTTGGAAGGAATTCGAGTCCCGACATCTCCCATCCTGCATAAAGCTTATCCTCAATTATTCTTCTCTTCTCCCTCTAAGACTGAATGTTTCTCGGGTATGGCCTTGGTAGGGGCGCCGTTAATCAAGGGCAGTCAGTTATAGGGCGCCACCCTTCAATGCACGCTCGGCTTTGGGTAATTTTAGCGAAAGGGGAAGGAACAAGGACCCCTAACCAGTGGTTCAAAAACACCCTTTGATGCTGCATTAACAATGTCTAAACAAAAAAAAATAAAAAAATCAAAAGATAAAAAAACTTGAATATTTCCTAAGTCAAAATCCCAAAAAAAAATTTGAATATTTTCTAAGCCAAAATCCAAAAAAAGTTGAATAAGCAAGATCCAAAAAAAAATTAAATATTTTCAAAAATCTATAAAAAAATTCAAATATTTTTCAAAATCCACATAAAAATTCAAATATTTTCAAAACTCATAAAAATTTGCATATTTCAAAATCCAAAAAATCTGCATTGCATTTTTCTGATGGTGTTTTTGCAGGAACAACAACTTTGCAAGGACCAAGAGCACGAGATGAGTCCTCTCCATTCATTGCCATCTACCTTTTGATTCTTCCCATGTTCACAATTGATCACATCTTCATAATTTGCTACGCATTACTCCGATTATTCATCTCCAAATCTTTTTATCAAATCTTGCTGATCACTCCGCCGATGGGCATTATCAGATCTTGATCATTCAACTCCAAATCTTGATTAGCCAAGTTGTCATCCTCATGACAAACGACAAACAATGATGTTATGCTATCTATGCTTTAATGATGCTATCAATGTTATTCATGCCTTTCACGCTGTGCACACTTGAATGCTATTCTTGAATATGATACATACCTGCTATTGATGCTTTGATTCATGCTATGCTTGCTATGCTTAAATGCCTTATTCATTGCTTGTTATCTTCATTATATCTTGGATGATGAATCTTTGAGCGCATGATAAGAAGCTCTTGGTCCCACCAACTGGGCATCATCATCCAAGCCCCACGGTGCTTGCACCTCATTTCTCAGTCCCCCATGCTCATTGCTATCACCACCCCCTGTATGTATTTTTACTATATGTTACATACGCTATTAGATTATATCAAGGACCTTTTGGCTTTGGTAAATCTGGGATTTGAGTTCCCCTTCATCAAAAACAATGATGATTCCAGAGGAGTCTTAGTCACACGGATAGGACGTTGAGCCGTCCAAGACTGGGGACGATGGTTCCCTTTTACGAGTTGATGCGTAGATAAACGGGCTTCGGCTTAGTATCGGCTCGTAGAATCGGTTTCTTGACCCAGTCTGGGCAGCTTAACAATATTATCTTTGATTATCTTATATTTTTATTTGTTTTAACTTTTCCCTTTAAACCCAGCATGCATTCATATAGGACTTTGAATTAACGTTGGAAAATCATTCTGATAAGCTGATTTGGAGAGTCAAATTGATCACTGTTTTCCAAGATATGAGATATTCATTGCTGAATGGAATCCTCAGTTCGTTTTGTCACTGTTTTGGGTCATTTTCTCGAAAGCTCCTTGTTTGGATTTCTATCATCTTATTTTAATCATTTTCCCTTGATCCACCTTGGCTGCAGCACGTCCACATTGGCTGGTAACTGCTCCCCAATGGTGAAACCTACAGGTTTGTGACCTGGGGTACTTCCACCGCGCTGGAAGTTGATCATTCTTTTATCTCCTTCGTGCCCGCTTTTATCCAAATATCGTTGATTTCATTGAATTTCCTGAGATTGCTTCATCTCGAGCTTTTGATTTCATTCTCATCAAGTGATGTTGAATGCGTGTCTCATCACACCTTGGCATCTACTTTTCAGTTTACTCTGCTCCCTTGCAAAGTAGACGCCAAGGCGGGGCAGCTATAGACACGCCAAAATTGACATCATTTTGAGCACATCTCATATTACCTTATAATGCCCCAATTTGACCCTCAAATTACCTTTGTTTGAGTGGTTTTTCTTACTTTTCTTGGATTTCTCCCTTTTTTCACCCTTTTCTTATTTTTTTCTATTTTCCTGGATTTTTTTGATTTTCTGGGCATTTTTCTCTATTTTTATGAATTTTTCAGAATTAACGACTTGAAGATGGGCGTCATTTCTTTTTAAGAAAATTAAAAGAAAATAAAAGAAAATTAACGACTATAGTGAAAGGCGTCCATTTCTCTCAAATTCCCATTTTTCTAGAATTTTTTGAATTTTTTTTGGAATTTTTTAGAATTAACGACCTATCATAAGACGTTGCCTTTATTTTAAATAAAATTAAAATCAAAAAATTAAAATTAACGACATGTGCACGGGGCGTCACTTTCAAATTGAATATTTCATTATTATTTTCAACCCCCTTTAAGAGGTGATTTGGTGGCCTTCCGGGTGTCAGAAAAATACGTAAAAATAGTCGTTGGAATCAGCATAGTGTAATGCACCTCCACCTAAAAAATGAGAAAATAATATTGAGAAATGAAAAATGGCCCTGTTTTGAATATTTTTAATTAACGCCTCACATTCAGACGTCTTTCACAAGTAAAGGAATTAACGCCTTGGTCTTAGGCGTGTTTTTAAATAAAGCCCTCTGGTAGGTCGTCAATTCTTGAATTGACGTCCTTGTCGAGGTCGTGTTTTTCCCTTTGTGTTCTAAACGAACGCAGCCCTTTCCCAGAGAGTCCCTGCTTCGTTTGGTCACCCTTGCCTGTTCTTATCTTTCCCATATTGGACTCTTGCCGTTCTTATCATTTCTAATCTTCATTTTCTTCCCAATTTATAGAGCTGCTGCAGCTCGGTTCCCCCCCCCCCCCCTTTTCTTTTTCTTCCGAGGCTTCCGGATCTTCTTCTTCTTCTTCTTCTTCTGAATTTTCACACAGGTGCTGCTGTTGCTGCTTCCTGGCTGGAAGGAGAAGTTCTTGTGCGTTCACTGCTGCCATCTTCTCTGGAGTCTTCTCCCCATCGAGTATCAAAGCCAAGAAGTCAACAAGCAGATTTTCTCTATCTCCCTTCTATTCTCTTTTATTTTGTTGCTTAATTCACATACGCATGCATATACGTTTATTCACTGCCCAATTCTTTTACTCAACCACGTTGAGAATCCCTTTAGTGCAGCACTTGCACTTGTTTCTACATATTTTGCACACATTCATCATATATATTCCCACCCTTTTGCATAGGGGTTTAAGGGCAACCACCCTTAAGGTGTGTTCTTGCACATACTTTCATGCTCATATTTTTATTAAGAATTTGATGCTACACTCGCCATATTTCTAATCCAATCAATCTTTTGGTGTTTGTTAATTTTACAAGGGGTAATCAATAGGAAGAACTCTCTTCATCGGCCGGCCGATCGGAAGAGAAAGGAGCACTCACATCACCCGCGTTTCAAGGTATTTTTCGCGATCCTTCCTCCATTTATTTTTGTTATATCCTTTGAGGCCCTCGCATCTCTGGCGATCACATCTCCATATTGCACCTCGTGCATGCTTATTGCTTATTTATTCATTCATTATTTATTCATTCATTCCTAAGTGGATTTCTAATTAGAATCTACAGTCGGCTGAAGACAGAACTCCGACGAACTCGATGGCGGTGCGATGGCGGCTCGTGGCGGCGGCGGCGGCGGCGACCGGAACTGATAGGGGAGGTGTCACACCTCAGAATAGCAACCGTCACAGATGCAAGGGGGAGAGGGAGGAGAGAGGAGGGGGGCGCACCAGCCTTTGCTCAAGAATTTTTCTGATTTCAAATGACATTAATTCTTCCAAAATGGGAAAATACAAGTTTTATATGATACATATCAAATCCAATATCCACCGTTGGATCTAGGGATGGGGAATGGATGGCTTGGGTTAGATGTGACCAACACACACAAAAAAAGAAATAAAAATTCAAGGGGGGGGGGGGGGGCGGCCTATTGACCAAGGTGACTTGGTAGGTGGGGTGGGGTGGGAAATGTTGGCAATTTTGGTCCATTGTCCCCCATGTGGACAATTGACTAGTCCAAGGCTTCTAGATGCCACCTAGGAGGTTGACCAGCCCCACAAGGATGACATGGACCAATGGGAGGGGGTTTGGGGCCCATGGGACCCGGAAGTCCCATTTTTCAAATAAACCCCTCTTACAATCAAAATTACAAATCGAATAAAATGAAGCAAACACACATTACACACAAATAAAGTTTAAACAAATATGATAAATGTCGAGACTCAAGGGGGAGTTTCCAGGCTATCTCCGAGCCAGATGGATGCTGAAGTGGCTTGAGTCGTGCTCCGTGTGCGGTACGGGTGGCTCGGCGTATCGCGCCTCTCAACTGCTCGGGTGTCCGCACCACCACCTGCACCTTCTAGATTTCCAAATGTGGGATCGTGATTTGTGGGAGCCTAGTTCGAGGGGTCATACTTTCTTTGATCCCTTCGATCCATTCTTTGTGGACCCCTTGACCCACCACCTTTACTCCACCTTCTCGAGGGAGTCCACTATCACACCCCTTCCCCAAGGGCCAGTCCATCTGCACCCACCAAGCCCCTTCACGATACACCTGCATATCGGGATGATGTAGAAGATGGCCCACCCAAAACCTCCCAAATCTAACAGGCCGTCCGTGCATGAATGGATCACTATAGGATGCCTTTCACATTCCATCAACCTCCGATTGCATCTAGTGTATGCATGGCAAACATTCGGGTGTCCTGGTCCACCCTTGCATGTGTCTGGGTCGGACTAACATTAGGTTTATTTAGGGTCTTTTTGAGTCTTTGTTTCGTCTGTCTGCCGTGTGTCTGTGCATACATCGAGTCGAGTCGGTTTGTACACTCGCACTGGCAGTCCCTTTCGAGTGCGAGACTTGTCGGACTTTGGGTTCGGTTCTACTTCACATATCGGATCTAGTCACATAAGGGACCTAGCGGTGATTCCTAGTGAGTCTTCGAGCAGCCTTCCCTCCTTTGCGAGTGACCCCACCCCGGAGTGTCCACCTTTAGCCTCAGTCCCACAGCAGCGTGAGCATATCGAATCTATACGGGATGAGTAGGTGTCGATTACTTGGAGTGGAGCGTACTCCGCGCTTCCAGGTTCGGTGACGCATCCACCGGAGCTACTCGAGCAGCCGCACCCCTTACTCGACGGGGTCGAGTTCTTCCCACCCGGGGAGAATTGATGGGGACATCAGAGCAAGGCCACTAACTTTTTATTTTACATTTGAGTCCTTTTATTTGCATTTATATCCTTGGGAAAATATGTATGCAATTGTAAGGCTTTATAAGCCAATGTGTCATTCCCTAAGGATCTTTGGGTTTTTGTGCAAAAGTCCAGTAGAACCAGCAAGGGGCCCCCATCTCCTTTCCTATTGGTCCACCTAAGCCTTAGGGCCCATGTGGGGCCAGTCAAAGGTCTAACGTGGGCTTCTAGATGGCTTGACCATTCAAGGGGACAATTGGATTAAAAGGTCTAATATTCCAACCCTTAAAGTCTAAGATGCTTCCCCCTTATAATATAGTTTAACCCATGTTATATTTTTTATTTAATTTGGTCATTTGACCACATGGGAAAGAAAATCCCCTCTCTCCCATGAAATTCTCAACCCCCACCCCTTGTCATTCTCTATATAAGCCTATGTATAGTGTCATTAGAGATTTTAATGAAGAATTAAGTATTTTTGCCAAGAGCAAGCCCAAGGGCACCCCTTGTGTCTCTCCTCCCCTCTTGCAGATGAATTTTTACCATTCTAGGGTGTGAAGCCCTCCTCTTGGTGTGACTCCAAGATCTCCACCTCCGCTGGATGCGACTTCTGGCCACCGCCTTCCATTCGTGCCGCCACCACGCCGCCACGGCCGCTACGTCAGAGTTCTGTCTAAATCAGGACATAACCTCATCTCTAAAATTTTAACTTTTTTTCTTATTTTCTGTTCGAGCCCTAATTTAGAGGGTTTGTTCCCCCTGTCTCCCCTAATCTCTAGTTCAGATTTCGTGCCATTTGGCCTTAGTTTGATATTTTTCCCATATTTTTGTTTATCCTCTCAGTAATATGCCCTTCTGCAGATCTATGGGACAGAGTCACCTTGTTGTAATTTTACCACCCACTTATAAATTTCTAAAACAATCACAAAAATTCCTCCGTGTTCCTCACATATACCCCCTTCCACCATAATTTTCGTGGAGTCTAGAAAAATCATTTCCACTTCGGTCAAAGGTCAGTCTCAGGAAAAACACAGTCTGCCCTGTGTGTTTGTCAGTCTGGGTCAGAAAACAAAATATTGTTACAGTCATTCTCATCTTCAATCCGTTTGGTGGATGGAGCTGTGAAAAATATATGTTGTAGTTTTGTGAGTTTTCTTTCCAACGGTACTAGCCACGCCTCGATCGGCCTCCGGATCTGAGCGTCATAATTCTTGCAGCCGAGACGTGCAGATATGTTCCCTGTGCAGGTCTGAAATTGCAGCCCATGAGAAATTCAGAAATAAATATCAAAAATCAACTTCAGGAGCCGCCACTTCAGGAAGTCGTTCAGGGACGTCCTACCATCGTCCCATCCAAGCGGCGGCTCCGGAAGATCTCAGGAAGGCGACGTTCCTTTGGAAACCGTTGCTTGCTGTCCAGTGAGTCAGCAACCGAGTTGGCGCAGCACCGAGTTGGAATAGTGCCGAGTCGAACCAGCAGGCCGAGTTCGTGCCGTACGCACCTCCAGATTACTGCCCGTCAACCCAGGGTCGGTCCTCCCGGGCCCCACTTGTAACCCTTTACCTCCCTGCGTGGAGTGGGCAATAAAATTCACTGTTGTAATTAACTTTTACCGTTGTACCGGGAGTTACCGTACTTGGCCGGGAACATCTTCCCCATGCCCGGAGCGTGGAGGTAAGCTCGCTACCCTCCTCGTAGGCATTGCTTTACTCATATATTTTTATATATGCCGCTGCATGAGTGATAGATTATCTAGCTTGTTATCATTTTATCACCACTGCGAGAGCGAGAGTGAGTGACCCGTCCCGTGACTCGATCCGAGTACACGCGGAAAAGTCGGTACCTGAGACTCATGGCCAGTTTCTCAACCGCGCCTAGTCCCACGTTTCTCTCGCTTAGGGGCGATTGCGAGCTAGAGTCCCATGTCGCGTGTCCGTCCCGCATCACCTACTGCCCATCCTATGTTGGTACGCAGAAGATGCATCAATTTTTGGAGCTGGTTCAGGGCGACATGTAAGTGTTGCAGTACATGGCTCGGTTTGTTGAGGTTGGCCGTTATGCTCCCCATATCATGGAGAATGAGGGGCTGAAGATCGAGCAGTTCGTCCAGGGTTTGAGGCAGGATCTGAGGCACCTTTTGATGGCGAACGCTGCTACCGATTTGGAGACAGAATCTCGTGTGGCGGCATCTTTAGAGCTAGATATACAGAAGATCCGCAGACAGGTTGGCCAGGGGCAGTCCCAATCATGACGTAGCCAGAAGTCGGCTACCTAGCAGCAGGGCACCTTTCAGCATGCGACGGGTAGTTCAGGAGCATCAGTGCCGGCGGCATCAGCAATAAGATCTGTGACTTTTAGCTCGAAGGTTAAGAGGTTCTTCAAGAAGAACTTTGGAAAGAAGCGTAAGGATCAGAGGCAGGCGTCTTCTGGTAGTGTACAACAATCGGTCCCTATTCAGCGTCAGGGATCAGTGGGTGGATTGCGGGGATTGTGTACCTGGTGTGGCGAGTCCCATCCAGGCAGGCAGTGCACGACGCCGGTGATTTGTTTCAGGTGTGACCAGCCAAGGCACATGACGCGCGACTGTCCCTAGAGGCCGCAGCAGCAGCAGTATCCTCAGCAGCAACAGTACCCCCAGCAGCAGAGGCCACGGTAGCAGCAGCAGCAGCAGGGGCAGTATCTGCCATTACCCAGGTCAGCGACTGTGGGGAGCGGGCAGAGGTCTCGAGATCAGATTACACACATGACTAGGGCTGAGGCAGCGTCGTCGCAGCTCGTGGAATACCGTTAGGATTTTGGGTTGTACGGCTCAAGTTTTGTTTGATTCTGGCGCATCTCATTCGTTTATTTCGGAGGATTTTACGCTGAGTATTGAGGAGCCGGTGACCGAGTTGTCCTATGATTTGGCAGTGGAGTTTCCTTCTGGTGATTTTATGATCACTCCGTGTTGTTTTGAGGAGGTTCCTGTGTGGGTTGACGGGCGGAGTTTGCTGGCCAGGCTTTATGCGTTGCCACTTCAGGACTTTGATGTGATTTTGGGCATGGATTGGCTCGAGGCACATCATACTATGGTGGATTGTGGCTCGAAGGGGGTTTATTTCCGACGACTTCGTGGACCCACCTTCTATTTCTAAGGTATTAGGTCTTCCTCTTCATGCTTTCTTATTTCGGCTATTAGGGCTCATCATTTGCTTGATGCAGGTTGTCAGGGTTTTCTCGCTTCTATGGTCGCGGTGGACCAGTCGGAGCCCGATATGGAGGACATTCTGGTGGTGTGTGAGTTTCCCGATGTTTTTCCCGAGGACCTACCTGGATTATCTCCCTAGTGGGAGATTGATTTTGTGATCGAGATTGTGCCTGGTACAGGACCTTTGTCGAAGGCTCCTTACCGTTTGGCTCCCGCTGAGTTGAGGGAGTTGAGGGCGCAGTTGCAGGAGTTACTGGCCAAGGGGTGCATTCGTCCTAATTTTTCCCCTTGGGGTGCGCCAGTGTTGTTTGTGAAGAAGAAGGATGGTAGTCTGAGGTTGTGCATTGACTATTGGCAGCTGAATGAGGTGACCGTTAAGAACAAGTATCCGTTGCCACGGATTGATGATTTATTCGACCAGCTTCAGTCCGCTCGAGTGTTCTCGCAGATTGATTTACGGTCCGGTTATTATCAGTTGCGGATTTGAGAGTCTGACGTGGAGAAGACTGCGTTCAGCTCGAGATTTGGGCATTATGAGTTTCTGGTGATGCCGTTTGGGCTCACTAATGCCCCCGCAGCATTTATGGATTTGATGTAGAGGGTGTTTCATCTTTACCTGGACTAGTTCGTGGTCGTGTTTATGGATGACATCCTTGTTTATTCGTGGTCTGTAGATGAGCATACGTATCATTTGAGGGTTGTGTTGCAAACTTTACGAGATCACCAGTTGTATGCTAAGCTCAGCAAGTGTGAGTTTTGGCTTCACGAGGTGCACTTTTTGGGACACGTGATTTCTGGTGATTGTATTTCCGTGGATCCAACTAAGGTCGATGCAGTGATGCAGTGGCCAAGGCCAAGGTCCGTGACGGAGATTTGGAGTTTCTTGGGGCTTGCAGGTTATTATCGGAGATTCATTCAATATTTTTCTCGTGTTGTAGCCCCGATGACCAGGCTTACGCGGAAGGATGTGCCATTTGTCTGGACTGGTGAGTGTGAGCAGAGCTTCATGGAGCTGAAGAGGTTGCTCACCTCAGCACCGGTGTTGGTGTTGCCTTCTGGATCGGGAGATTTTATGGTGTGTACAGATGCTTTCGGGGTCGGGTTGGGTGCTGTGCTGATGCAGCACAGTAGAGTTGTGGCGTATGCATCTCGACAGTTGAAGCCACATGAGGAGAACTACCCTACCCATGACCTTGAGTTGGCGGCTGTGATCTTTGCGCTGAAGATCTGGAGACATTATCTATACGGTGAGAAGTTAGAGGTGTTCACGGACCATCAGAGTTTGAGGTATGTGTTCACTAAGAAGGACCTTAACCTCAGGCAGAGACGATGGATGGAGTATATGAAGGATTATGACTTCACCCTATCTTATCAACCGGGCATGATGAATGTCGTTGCCGATGCCTTGAGTAGGAAGGTTGTGGTCAGTGCCATGATGATGAGGAAGTGGAGGCTCTGGGAATAGGTTCCAGCCATGACATTTTGGCTCAAGGTTCCCCAAGAGCCGGGGTCAGCTGTTCTTGCGAGCTTGACTGTCACGCCAGTGATTCATCGTCAGGTGACAGATGCTCAGCGTGCAGACCCTGAGTTACCCCAGATTTTGGCTTTGGCTGATGTGGATTTCGGCGAGGACGGAGCTGCGAGATTCCGTTGTAGGCTAGACGTCCCGGCCGAGGAGCAGGTGAGGCGTGCGGTGTTACTGGAGGCTCATGGGAGTCAATACACTATACACCTGGGTGCGACGAAGATATATCGGAACTTGAAGAGGCAATTTTGGTGGCCTGGCATAAAGAGAGATATTGCCGCGTATGTGGCCCGATGCCTGACCTGTCAGCAGGTGAAGGTGGAGCATCAGCGACCTGGTGGTATGCTTCAGCCCTTGGCGGTTCCCACGTGGAAATGGGACCACATGACCACGGATTTTGTGGTGGGCTTGCCGAGGACTCCGAGTGGACATGATAGTATTTGGTTGCTGGTGGATAGGTTGACGAAGGTGGCTCGGTTGTTACCGATCAAAGTCAGCTAGAGTGTGCCCAAGTTGGCTCGTCTTTATGTGGAGTGGATCGTACCTTTGCATGGAATCCCCATTTCCATTATGTCAGATAGAGATCCGCGTTTCACTTCTGGATTCTGGAGGAGTTTCCAGCGAGCTCTTGGCACAAAGTTAGGCTTTAGCTCAGCATATCATCCTCAGTCAGATGGTCAATCGGAGAGGACCATTTAGACGTTAGAGGATATGTTGAGATCCTATTGCCTGGAATGGCAAGAGAGTTGGATTCACCATCTACCATTGGTGGAGTTTGTCTATAACAACGGCTATCATTCGAGCATTGGGATGGCTCCTTATGAGGCGTTGTACGGGCGACCGTGTCGGACTCCACTTGATTGGTCGGAGGTCGGTGAGCTTGTTGTGACGGGACCGGAACTGGTGCAGTAGTGCATTGATGTGGTGCATCTGGTCCGTCAGAACATGTTGGCGGCGCAGAGTCGGCAGAAGAGCGATGCCGATTGGAGAAGGCAGCCACTTAGTTTCACGATCGGTGACTGAGTATTTTTTAGGGTTTCTCTCATGAAGTGAGTGATGCGGTTTAGACAGCGTGGGAAGTTGAGTCCCCGCTATGTTGGTCCTTTTCTCATCGTGGAGCGCATTGGTGAGGTTGCTTATCGGTTGCAGCTTCCTCAAGAGCTATCGTTTATGCATGATGTGTTCCATGTCTCGATGTTGTGGAAGTATATGCCCGATGGTTCTCATGTGTTGGAGGATTCCGTTTGGCCCGAGGTGACTCCCGATCTGTCTCTACTGGAGTTCCCTATCTGTATTGAGGATTGGCGAGAGCAGCACCTGCGGAACAAGGTTATCCCTCTGGTTAAGGAGGTGTGGCAGTGACACTCTGGTGGTGAGGCTTCTTGGGAGCGTGAGGACAAGATGCGTCAGCAGTTCCCTTACCTGTTCGAGTGAGTTTCCCTCTTCTTTTTCCCCTGTGCTTGTTTTAAATTTTGAGGATGAAATTTGTTTAAGGGGGGAGGGCTGTAATATCCTGGACCCTTTGGATCCTTTTTCTTGGGTCCCGGATTTATTTTCTCAAAGATTTTGTTCCCATTTTTCCCGGAATTATCTTTCAAACATTTTTCGGGTTCGGATCCATGCGTTTCGGATCAGTTTCGGATGTCCCAGAATGTGTTCCACGGTTTTCTGTATTGTTCCCTGACAGGACCTATGGAACCCCGTAGCGGGTAAACCGGGCCGTTCACCTACTCAGGGATGGTACCACCGCGATCAGCTTGTTCCAACGATTGTGGGGATATATTTTTCTATTTTTTCATATTTTTTTGGAAAATCCGGATTTTCTATATAACCCCATTTCCTTTTCTTTTTTTCTTTCTCCTTTCTCTTTCTTCTTCCTCCTTCTTTCTTACCGTTGGAGAACCGGCACCCCCTCTCTTTCTCTATCCTCTTTCGACGACGACGTGGCGTGCCCCTCCGGCTGCAGACGGTGGTGGGCGACGATGTGGCGGCGATGGCGGCGGGGACGTGATCACGGCGGCGTGCGTGGCTCGTGGGAAATCGAGGAAGAACGAGCGTTTTTTTGAGGACCAACGGCGATCTAAGCATTTTTGGGCTTCTTTGAGGTAGGGTGACCGATCCCCACTTCTTCCCTTACATCCCTCATGATTTGTAGGTCGTGGAAAGCCGAGAGCGGCGTATTTTCATGCCGGGATGGGGAAACTCCATGTTTGGGAGGTGAGCCGGATTTCACCGATTTATTGAGTTCTAGCAAGATTTTTTTGGGTTTCTAGCATGCTAGGAGTTATGGGAGTGATCTCCCTTTTGTTTTCCCTTCACCAGGGGGTGAATGGGCGTGGTTTTTGGATTTTCTGTGCTTACTCCACGAACTGGGCTCTGCCCGTTGTCGCGCTACAGGTCAGGGGAGCGATCTTGAGATCGCGCTACCCCCTGACACCATGTTCATCGAGGAAGATGATCAGTGGCTCGTCGGCCTATCGGTAGAGAACACGCCTACCCGACTAGGCGCGACCTTGTGAACGCGCCTCGTCATACCAGCGCGTCCACGGTCTAACGCGCCGGGTTTCCAGAGCGCGTTAACGGTTAACGCACTATGGGTCCCAAGCGCATTCATGCTTGAACGCGCTAGGCACTACGAGCGCGTTGATAAACGCGCTCCTGGCCTATAGCGCGTCAATGCTTTTACGCGTGTGGTAGCCTCTAGGATGGACCGCTGCCCGTATTCTGTTATACCGAAGTATGTTTTGCCGATTCGAGTCCCGGGTGAGTGGATCTCGATCTACGTGCTGACATGTGGTCTGACTGATGCTGGGCATCATGTGGGGGCCACATGTTAGGGCACTGTGGGATCTTGGGAGGTGGTGTTTTCGGCTTGTGTCACCGTGAGTCGGTGTCGGTACGAGGAGCGGTCCTTGTACTTCGTTCGGTTTAGACGTTGCTCTCCGTTGGCTAGAGAGTCTATACCTTCAGTGACTCTCCACTAGTCGTAGCCTTCCGACACGCGTGTGGTCCCACCAGGGAGTGGTGGCGAGGCTACCCGAGAGACGATTTTAGGCTGGTTACCGTGGGCCTCCTACTATGGCGGCTCGCGTCCAGGCTGGGAGGACGAACCAGCTAGAGGGCCAGACGTAGTGTAGTCGTCAGTGTGTGCACACGTGGTCGGGGACTTTGGACACGTGCTGACGAGCGCGACCCCGACTAGACCCTTATTAGTGTTACTTGTGAGTGTCTCAGTTTCCGCCTGGGGCGAGTAGGGAGACACGGCGATGCGGTGTAAGTCGTCAGGGGACGCATCCGGCTGTGCTTCTGGTGGACAGTACTCCTGTCTTTACTGGGTAGTGACTCTTGGGTTTTGACGAGCTATCTCGATTTGCATGCCATGCGTTCGGTTCTAGACGTAGCAAAGCTTTCCCGTTTATTTATCCCTGTAGCTTCTGTTCTACGTCTGCTAGTGGTAGCTTGTAGCTGCTTCCCGTGCGGTTTCTCAGTTTGCAAGGTGAGGACCGGAGGATCCCTACTGAGCCTTTTGTTTTAAGGCTCATTCCTTGCATGTTTTCCATGTTTCAAGTGAGACGCGGCTTCAAGGGAGCGCTTTAGAGGCTCCACGTGGTTCAGGTGCCCAAGGTTAGTTGCCAGTTGCCAGTTGCTAGTTGTCAGGCCGGGGTTTGCCCCGTGTAATTGTACCTTCTTTTCTGTGTTGTACTAGTTGTGGACTACTGTTATATTTTAGACTGTTGTTATTATTATGGACCCTATAATTTAATTAATGCCATTATTTATTTCCTACTTATTCATATTAACTGTGTAGTTCTGTAATTATTTTAGATTCTTGTGTATCTCCACACCATCCTTTCAACCCTTCCGAGTCTTTGGGCTCGTGGGTGGCGGTTCGAGATTCGGGCTATCGGGCCTTCCCGGTGTTCGGATCTCGGGTCGTTACAATGCTGCTGTTGGCTTTTAGCTTGCCAGGTGTGAGGTGACCCTTGGCACTGAGCCGGTGTTCTGGTTGCAGTCAGTTGAAATGACTGCATGAGCCGGTGGAGGCTCTGTATTGGTTGTTCCCTTGAGAAGGGTGTGCGACCTGTCAGCTTGTTGTGAAGCTGATGTGTGATTTGTCTGCCGACCATAGGATGGATCGGTGGCTGTTTCTCGTGACGAGGACTGTGTCTCCTCGGTGAGTGAGATGGTGGCATCGATGCCATGATTGATTTTCCTTGAGACTGAGGTGATGCCGGACTGTGTCCTTTGGTGTTGTGCCTGCTCTGATGGCCGGTGCGCACGGCATGCGGAGCGAGGTGTCATTCATGATTGTAGTCTGGCTGTGTCCCTCAGGATCGATTCTTTCATGAGAATCGAGGTTTTCCGTGCTGGGGCTCTGACGGCGTTGTCAGTTGGTTAAGGTGTTCTTCCCCTGTGGCTTGGTGCTAGTCCTAAATTTCGAGGATGAAATTTCTTTAAGGGGAGAGGGTTGTAATATCCCGGACCTTTCGGATCCTTCTTCTTGTGTCTTAGATTTATTTTCTCAAAGAATTTATTCTCATTTTCCCCGGAATTATCTTTCGGACATTTTTTGGGTTCGGATCTGTGCGTTTCGGATCAGTTTCGGAGGTCCCGGAACGTGTTCCGCGGTTTCCCGTATTTTTCCATAACAGGACCTACGGAACCCCGTAGCGGGCGAACCGAGTCGTTCACCTACTCCGGGACTGTACCACGGCGATCAGCGTGTTTCGAGAATCGTGGGGGTATATTTTTCTATTTTTTCGTATTTTTCAGGAAATCTGGATTTTCTATGTAACCCCCATTTCTTTTTCTTTTTCTTTTCTCTCTTTCTTCTTCTTCCTCCTTCTTCCTCCCGTGAATGACCGGCGCCCCTCTCCTCCCCCTCTCCCATGGATGCGGTAGCGTGCTCCCCTCCGACTGCAGATGGCGGTGGGCGACGGCGCGGCGACGGTGGTGGTGGTGTGGTGATCGTGGCGGCGTGCGTGGTTCGTGGGAAGCTCGGGAAGAACGAGGGTTTGGCGGCATTTTTTTCGTGGATCGGCGTCCACGTCGCGTCGAATCTTCGGTGGAGGTAGGGAGATGGACCCTCAGCTCGTGTATTTCATTTCCCACGGATTTGGTAGCCCGTGGTGATCCGAGCGTGGGTTTATTGTCATTTTTGGGAAAAACCATGATTTTGGGGTGTGAGCCTGATCTAGCGTTTTAATGTGTTAATCGGTTGTTTGAGGGCATCATCGAATGCCTAGGGGCTTGGGGAAGGGTTTCCCCTTTGTTTCCCCATCACCCGGGGGTGATTGGGGCGTGGAATGAGTTTCCCGCCGTTTTTCTACCGTTTCGGGTTCGGGACGCCTTAGCGGTCGTTCCAGAGACCGCTAAGGGCGCCAAGCGGACCAAGGGTAGACCGCTAGGGGTCTCCCTGTGTCGGTTCAGGGCTGGCGGTCATGCGATAGACCGCCAGGGTCCTTGGCGGTCCAGAGGTAGACCGCTAGGACCGCTTGAGTTCGTGTGTTCCGGGGGTTTAGCAGTCTAGAGGTAGCCCGCTAGCCAGTGCCTTGTGGTCCAAGGGTAGACCGCTAGGGCTCCATGATTTCAATATGTAGCGGTTCAGTGTTAGACCGCTAGCCGTTCTTTGGCGGTCCAAGTGTAGACCGCTGGGCCTCGTGGTGGCCTAGGGTTAGACCGCTAGGAGTTTTCCATGCTCGCAATGTCGGGTTTGCGTTGTGTTGGTCTCCGGTCGACCCGATTGTGACTCAGTGGTCAACCTTTGGCCTCGTGAGTGTCCCGGACACCCCGTGGGTTCCGTGTTTGTGTTTCTAGGGTATCTGGAGGTACCGTGTTACCTCGACTAGCGTGCCCGTAGGTGTGTGTGTTCCGGGCTTTGTGTTACGCTCGATCGAGTCACCGTGTATTGGTGTGTGCGGTGAGGCCTCCCCCGCATGTCGTGAGTTCCCTGGAAGATGATTCCCGAGTGGGCCATGTGTTTGGCCTTGGACTGCGAGTCCAGTCATCCGGCATGGGGCTGGAGGTTTCCCGATTTTTTCTGGGATGGGGAATCGGCGTGGCGGCTTGTGAGCTGCCTTGGGAATCATGCTTCTGTGTTTTACGCGTGGGCCATATGTGTGGCCTTGGACTGTGAGTCCAATTACCTAGCCTGGGGCTGGAGGGTTTCTGAGTTCCCTTTTGAGGGGATGGTCTCGACGGCTTATGAGCTACCTTGGTATTCATGCTACTGTGATTTTAGACCTAGGGATCAGGCTAGATTAACGGTTTTGTGCCATTGCGTACGACGGTCTTGACCTCGAGTCCCGTGACTCAAGGACCGTTGAATTTAGTGAGTCTAGAGGACTGTCTAGAGTCCAGTGGCTCGATGCCACTTGGTTCTTCTCGACTTTCGCCCAGGGTACGTGTGTGTTTCTCAGAGTTTCTCCTTGGAGAGTGGTCACATAAGTGACTCCCCACTAGTCGTAGTCTTCCGACACGCGTATGGTCCCACCAGGGAGTGGTGGCGAGGCTACCCGAGAGACGACGTTAGGCTGGTTGCCGTGGGCCTCCTACTGTGGCGGCTCGAGTCCGGGCCAGGAGGATGAACCAGCTAGAGGGCCTGACATAGCATAGTCAGTCAGTGTGTGCACATGTGGTCGGGGACTTCGGACGCGTGCTGACAATCACGACCCCTACTAGACCCGTGTTCTGTGTTCTGTGGTTACTTGTACGATGTCTCAGTCTCCGCCTGGGGCGCCGCAGCGAGACACCTGAGGCTGTGGACTAAGTCGTCAGTGGACGCATCCGGCCTTACTTATGGTGGGTAGGTACTCCTATCATGTGAGACATGACTCTCCTATTTCCGGGTTCCATTTCCCATCTGCGAGACGTGGCTTTCTGGACCGTCCGGTGTTTCCGAGGTAGTGGCCAGGGTGCCAGTGGCTTCACCGAGGTTGCATCTTGTTAGAGTTGTGTTCACGACAGCGTGATCTTGACGTTACCTTGGATAGCGTAGTCCAGGTTGGCCATGTCTGGGAGTACATGCCTTCACGGCAGAGCTACCGTGAGTGTTTCCTCGGTAGGCCTGGTGTTAGAGTGGTCCGGTTCCCGATGGTGAGATCAAGATTTCTATTTCTGCTTGACCGATACGGTAGGAGTAGTTGTAGTGTCGAGTTTTGACCGACCACCGTGTTTATTATTCATGTTGCTATTGTTGTTCTTGTAGTTACTACTTTCTGTGCCACTGTTGTTATCAGTTGAGGTTCGCGGGATCCCTACTGAGCCAGTGACATGAGGCTCACCCCTGCATTTCAGGTGAGGCGGTTCTTCCTCGAGGTTCGAGGATACTGTTCAGAGGTTCTTAGTTGCTGGCTCGCCAGGCCGAGTGTTCATTTGACATGTGGTACGCTTTACTACTTTAGAGTGTACTTTCTGTTGGACTGGACTCTATTGTAGTAGCTGTTTATTTATTTATGTTAATTGTTGAAGTTTCCTGCTTTATTTCCTATTTCTTTATACCTCCACACTCCTTTTAGCCCTTCCGAGCCCACCCGGCTCGTGGGCGGCAGGCCAGGATTCGAATGGTATCGGGCCTTCCTGGTATCCGGATCTTGGGTCGTTACAGTTGGTTGAGCATAGATTCTATTGGCCTAGCTTGAAGAGAGATGTTGCTCGCATCGTGGCCTAGTGCTGCACATGCGCCATGGCCAAACAAAGGAAGCAGAATACCGACCTCTATACTCCCCTCCCCGTCCCAGATAGTCCATGGCAAGATATTTGCATGGACTTTATGTTGGGATTGCCCCGCACCCTTCGACGGCATGACTCTATCTTTGTGGTTGTAGACAGGTTCTCGAAGATGGCATTATTCATTCTGTGCTCCAAAACCTCGGATGTCTCTAGAGTTGCCGGTCTATTCTTTTCACACTGTGTCTCCAGGTTCGGACTTCCCCGCACTATAGTGTCTGATAGGGATGTGCGCTTTACTAGCTATTTCTGGAAAACCCTATGGCACATGATGGGCACCCAACTAAAATTCTCCACTGCATACCACCCCCAGACCGATGGTCAGACTGAGGTTGTCAATAGGAGCTTGGGGGATCTTCTTAGGTGTCTAGTCCGAGATCGAGTCATAGATTAGGATTTGGTCTTACCCTTAGCTGAATTTACTTACAACGATTCAGTCAATAGGTCTACCGGTATGAGCCCCTTCGAGATTGTCACTAGCCGTAGACCTAGGAAACCCATAGACCTAGTCCCCTCTCCCATCCAGTCCCGTGTGTCCGAGTCAGCCGAGTCTTTTACCGATCACATTAGACAATTGCATGAGCATATCCGTTGTCACATTGAGTCCAGCAACGCACGATACCAAGAATTGGCTGACGCCCATAGGCACCAACGTGAGTTTCAGGAGGATAATTCTATCATGATCAGGGTCAGACCTGAACGGTTGCCCTCAGGAGCCGTGAAGAAGTTGCATGCTCGCGGTGCCGGTCCCTTTTGGGTAGTGAGGCGAGTCAGATCAAACACATATGTTGTGGACTTGCCAAAGGATTACGGGATCAGCTCCACTTTCAAAGTCTCGGATCTCGTCACTTATAGGGACCCAGCGGTGATACCCAGTGAGCCCTTTGAGCCGTCTCCACCCATTGTGAGTGACATCACCCTAGAGTGTCCACCTCCAGCCTTGTTACCTCAGCAGCGAGAGCAGATAGACTGTATACTAGACGAGCAGGTGACGACTACTTGAGGCGGAGTGTACCAGTGCTATTTGGTGCGTTAAAGGGGACGGCCCGCGTCCGAGGACACTTGGATCACTCGGGATGAGCTATAGAGGATAGATTCAGATCTGCTGGATCGATCCCAGAGTGACCCATCTGGGGAGAATTGGTGAGGACACCTGTTGGCACCCAAAATGTGATCGTTGGCGATCAAACCATAAAGATGAATGACGCGGCCCGCTGAAGTAGGGAAGCCGATAAAGATCAACATATTGAAGACTTCTCGAGCTGCCAGAGCCTCAAGTCACCCCGAATCTATGCCAGGGACTTCACCTTAGGAGAACTGAGATGAACTCACAACCAACCGGCAGTGCGACCAAGCCTGCCCAATGAATCGGCATCGACTCCGTTGTGCCGCATACACTACACCCGTTGTCCGACCAAGGACGACGGTCTACCCAGTGGCTACCCACCTCATGAAAGGCTCTCCTGAGATGAAAGAGTCCCGTTGGCTCTTCAAAACGGAGGACCGAAAGCTCTGTCGGTAGAAGATCCCGGTCACCTGGCACGGGTACGGTTTCCTACCGAGATGGGCCCGTTAGTGGCCGAATGATCGCCCAGCTCAAGCGGAACTATCCCTGGTGTTATCCCACCCTCTAAGGAGCTTTGAGCACAAGCCAGACCAAGCTAGCGGCACGTATCATAGTGCCGAGAGCCGTGTCAGTGGAAAACCCGCATGATCAAACCAAAGCCATCGGAAGTTCCGAGAATGGCCGTACGTCGGTCTGAAAGCTTCAACAAGGCATCTCGGTGACGTTTCAAGGAGCATTGGCGAGATAAATGTTCACGGTGACCCCCGGAGTCATCCTCGGACTCATCGTCTGACTCACGACGAGCAAGGAGCATTAACACGGCGCGCCTCCATCTGGCACCCCTTGTTTCGGCGCGCAGAAACCCTCACCCGGCGCCCTCCTATTCCGGCGCGCAAGGGATAGAGCTCACCCTTATCGGTGTGCCATTATCTGCGCCGGATTAAGGCATCGAACCTCCTCCTATATATAGGGAGTCGTTCAATTGATAGAAGGAGGAGGATAGAGAGAAGGAGGCTTTGAGGAAGACTTTCAAGAGGGTTTTTAGAGAGACTTTCAGAGAGGCTTTCAGAGAGGCTTTTCGAGAGAGGATAAAAGGAGAAGAAGCAGGGTTCTCCGGAGCACCCGTTGCCACCGTCTTCCCTCAACCTGCCTGAAGCCCTCCGGAGTCGGAGAAGAAGAAGACGTCCGATACTCTGTTCTGGGAATAGGTGGGCGCTTGTGTTTCCGTTGATTCCCGATATCGATTTCTCTCTGTCGAATGTAAGCGGGAGGGGGAGGGATGGCGATGATATGAGCCAAACTCTCCTCCCCTTCTCCGCATCTTCTTTTATTTGCTGTTGCTCTCCTGTGAATCCTCATGCGAGTAGGATGGTGGCCGTGCCGCGATGCCGGCACCGAACTCATGATATATGGGTGATTTCCCCCTGCCGATGGAATAATAGCATGCGTGTATGAATGCACAAATGGATTGAATGTTTGGCATCCTGTCTTCCCCTTCCATTGCTATTTCGTTCAATGGTTTTATATACCTATTAGGGTCTTCCCGTATGCGGCTTTGAGATCCCGGTTTCTCCGGATTCCGAACGCGCCCTGGTATGCCATGGGCTACATGGATAACGCCTCCCTGGGTCCTCCGCGCCTGTGCCTGTGCACACGTCGCTCTCCATTTTGATATGAAATCTGACTTTCACCCTCCTCCTCTTTGCATCTCTCCGTTGTTCAGAGGAGGCCGGTGTTGTTTCTGGGATAGTGAAGCCCGCTTCGCGACTACTGCATTCTAGTCATTTGTGGGTATGCGTGTGTAGACAAACTTTTCTAGTTGCATATCGATCACCCCTTTCCGTTACTACTGTTCCATTCTATTCTGTGAATGGCAACCCAGTCTCGCGAGCATCAACCTCTCGACCCTCCACCCAGGGAGGGGGATATCTTCTGCCGTTTCACAGAGCTGCCAATTGGCCAAGAGAACTCCACTCTCGAGTGATGGATGTTCCTCATGGGTCACGAAGCTTACAGCAACAAGGGCTCCAGCCCAATAATCCCAAACCCACAGTCCTTTGGGACCCCGTGGATACCAAGGGGTAAATGCTCCTAGCAGGCTAGTCCTCAGAGCTTCTTTCCCTAAGGGTCTCTCTCTCTGGCGGGTGCAGTGTATGTTGTAGGTCGCACACCCCTTGCAGGCGGGTCCTCAGGGTGTTGCTTCTATCATCAGCTACCTCATCCTCTACTTCCACCCACGGAGCTTTGGTGCCCCTCGTAGGCCAGTCCTCGGGGTATCCTATCCGTTGGGAATTTGCTGGCTGTCACCATGCAGACCGGTAGTTTAAGGGGCTTGCTCCACAAGTGAGCATGACCCCGTTCCTCTCCTGCAACCTTTTAGGTTCAGGGGAGATGCTGCCTGATTTTCGATAGGTTTTGGACTCACAAGTCGTCTCTGCGGATCGGCCGTAATAAAATATTAATTCTGAATCAGGGACTCTAGTGCTCGAGTATGGACCTCGCACCAGCCCATTACTTCATTCTGGAAGGATCCTGGACTTTAATTAAATGAGCAATTGGCCCAAATAATTTCAAAACTCTCAACAGAATCTTAATGAACTTAAATGGTTTCAAAATTCATCAAAAATAAGCTAAAACGGTGCGGCCCTAATCTGGCGCGCCCTAATACGGAGCGGTACCCCCCCGCGCCGGATTAACACTAGACTCATGATTTTCTATTTTTATTTGGCCCGTTCCCGACGCGCCCTAAACCGGCGCACCCCGTGCCCGTCACGCCGTATTAACCATTTGTCATAACCGCGCCGTATTAAGACCCTTCACCTACGTTTGGCCGCGCCGGGGAAACTTACCCCTACGCGTGGCCGCGCCGGTTTTGAACCCTTTTGCTGTTTTAATCACTCACTCGCCTCCGGAGCGATCCTCGTCTCCCGTGGTCAGAGTTAATAAACCCTAATTAGTAATAAATTGAATAAGAGAAGGGCTGTTCGAGTCCAAGTCATCTTGTTATCATGCTTTCACTACCATGTCCGTCAGCACTTTGCTTTCGTTATCATGCTTGTGTTACCATTTCCCCCCTTGGCGGGGATTAATAAATGTGATTGAGCTCTGTTTGTTTTCATAACTCTATTGTCATGCCTAGCATAGTCACGAACATCATGCATGCATGCTTGCATAGACCCTCGGATATATCAAATGGCGTTGACAGAAGGCCGGGTTATGCCCGATCGGAAGTCTCCGCTATGCGCGATGGTGGTCTTCGGACCTACGTCCTCCGCCACGTACCAAGGGTCTCCAATTCAACGAACCATGTCTCTTTTGCATGATAGATAAACGCATCTCATGTGATCTCATCATGTTCACAACATCGCATCCTTATTCCGACCTCGACAGCCAACTATCTCGGCAATTAATCAAAGTGTTTCCCTCCTCGCGGGGGATGTAATTAACGCCATATCCTTTATGGTGTGGAGGACTGCTGGTCCCGACCGAATCTCACTTTCGCCGGACACGGGTCAGAATGAGCGCATAATAAATTTGTCACTCACGTGACTGGCACGCCCGCACAGTCAATCAGTCAGTTAATTGCTAGTCAATTAATTGATTGATCGACACGTGAAATAAACCAAATAAACCCAAATGATAATGATAAACAAACAAAGAAAGAAGACCAGAGTAGAACGGGAAGGATCCCATCACAAACAGTCTAGCACGCCCGGTGGGACCTATGTCACCTTTCATCTCTTTGCCGAGATACTTGGGCTTCGAGGCCCTCCCAAGGGCTGCTGATTGTTGGTTTGTCTGTCTTTGCAGGCGAGCAATGACGATGACTGGGTTGACTGGCGTCGGCTTTGGCCCTTCAATTATCGCCGATCATGCGCAAGGGCACCTGGCGGTGCCCATGGAGTTCGGCTGCTTCCCTGCCGCTGTTGGCTTCCCCAACTTCTTGGGGTTGGCCTTTGTGGATATGCTGGAAGTGGAGCCCTCAGAGCCTGTCGAGGGAACTACAAAGAACGTGGAGCCTCTAAAGGCTCGATGTAGCCACGACTCACTCAAGAGTCCGAGCTCAGTCGCCAACTGCTTGGTGCACCATGCTATCCATGGGGCCTGCCCCAATGCTGTCAACAGAAACCCCGGATGACGTCAGCGCAGGCAGATCCGAAGGAGTACTGCTGTGGTTACTGGAACCCTCTCCCAATCTGGCAAATCTATGATGGTTGGCGGCTTGCGCGTCTTCCTCAACGGACGCGACACGCGGATAGTTCCGGATCGGGTTATCCCTTCCGTCCCCGTCCGCAACTCATATCAAGTCCTCACTGGAAGGAGGGCAGAAAGAGAAGAAGCCAACCATTACGGTCAAGAGAAGTTCGCCCCCAGGCCAAGAAATTGAAGCAGGTATGGGTCCCCAAGAGGGTCCAACCTGTTCACCAAGCTGCACCCGTCCCCCGCTGTCTTGCTCACGACGGAGGGGAAGGAAAGAGAGGAAGGGGCCTGGCCCCAAAAGAGGAAGAAGTGGTGGCGGATCCTCTGCGCCGCGAAAGTTTTTGGACCTACGCCCGTCAAGCCAACGTCCCAGCTGTGGGACGAAGATTCCAACAACCTGCCGACAGAGCTCGACTAGCTTATACCCCTCCTGTGGGAGGTCGGCAACTGTCCCCCATGATACATCAAGAGCGGGGTCAAGAAGAGATGACCTGTCTGGTCAGGAACTATTTTCGAGGGTTAGGCAACCCCTCGCTTGGGCAACAGTGACTGATGCAAGCAGCCGCCGCCAATGAAGACTACTGCCCGCCAATGGCAGATGAAGAAGATGTAGGAGAAAGAATGATGGTGAAGTCAGTCGACGACAATAGATATGATAGCGGCTTCGAGATCGAAGCCGATGAAGTCGTCCCCAAACGGGAAGAAACAAAAAGAACTTCTGTGTTCGAGAGGCTGACCTTCCCACATCAGGCTAAGAGAAGGGCCCACCGACAGAGAAGAGAAATATGGGTTTTTAATTGCAACATGGCTGGTATATCCAACCAATATGGGGGGCTTCCCGAAG
The DNA here is from genome assembly GCA_022559845.1 of Amorphophallus konjac. Classification (NCBI taxonomy): domain Eukaryota; kingdom Viridiplantae; phylum Streptophyta; class Magnoliopsida; order Alismatales; family Araceae; genus Amorphophallus; species Amorphophallus konjac. Next base: position 468,632,770 of record CM040121.1, read on the forward strand.
ACCCCCGCGAGTTGGCTAAATTGGCCGCACGGCCAGAGCCGAATACTCGTAGAACAGAAGCGGCAAGGGAGATCCTGACGAGGACTAAGGGAAAACAACCCCGGGTCTACCACCAGTGGAATGGTAAGGCCCCTGTCCTGACCGCCAATGTGGTGACAGCGGAAGAAGAAGACAACGTCCCCCTCGACATCCTACCCGAGGGTACGTCCGGGGAGACAGCAGAAGTTATCCACACTACAGCCACTATAGGCCCATCAGTCTTGATACTACTTCAAAAATATCGGCAAGAGATAGACTTGCTAAAGGAGCAGCTGATGGAGAAAACTGAACAGTCCCCAGCTTCCAAACCACCCGAAGTCCAGGGTGAATCATCCCGGGGAGCGGTTCGTCATGACGGCCCTCCGCCGCTCTACACACTGCCTCAGTCGTCGAAACCAAGCACGGCGATAATGCAACAGCGGCCACCACAGCTCCAGCCTGATGCGGGACGCTATGCAAGCTAGGACTCTTGGTGAAGACGCGACTAAATGGACAACTAAGACCAGCAACTTTGCGATGGATTGAACGGCATAGACTCAACACCTAATGTTCCCAAGAGAGAAACTATGTCAACTAACAAGAATTCAGGCTCGCAAGCGCCCCTATGAGGGAAGCGCACGGATCCGCACGGTTGAGAAAGCGGCAGGGTTTAGGGTGATTAGACTCCACACTCGCGACTCGGATGAGTCACGGGATGGTCACACTCTCTCACCACGGCAGTGAATAAAAGAAATGAACTGGCTAAGAACCTACTATGCACACAAGCAGCGGCATCAAGAGAAAATACTAAAAGAGCAAGCTAACCAGGCAAAGAAGTGGACGCATACCTCCACGCTCGGGGCGTGGGGAAGAAGCCCGGCCAAGTCACACGATCCCCGGTACAATGCTAAACGAGTATAATCAAACAAAGCCCACTCCTCGCAGGGAGGTAAAAGGCTACACAGCGGGATCCGGGGGTCATGCAATGTGGGGTGACGGGTGCCGGGTCGGTGAAGCTCGTCGTACGCGAGCCGCCGCGAGTCGGTATGAACTGGGACCAGCAGCAAGAGTGGCACGTGACGGAGGCTGAGGAAGGCGCCAATGTCCCTGGTAGCACGCTGTGGGGGATGGTGAGCCTCCTGGAAGACGAGGGAAGCCGACAACGCCAGCTGGAACCTCCGGAGTGGTCGCGAGCGGTGGGCAGGCTGCTAGCCGGCCTGCACGTGCGTAGGGGAGCAGCTGGACGAGGACCCTGGCATGTGACCTTCTGCTCGTCCGTTGGTCACAAAACTCAGCGTAGGCGCTGGTGGGGGTGTACCAGGGACGCCGGTGAAGTGGCGACTGCAACGGAGTACCGAAGGCGATGTTGCAAATTTTGCAACAGGCCCTACGCGTTCTGGTCTGTCCTCTGGCAGCAGGACCATGGGTCGAAGATTGGGCTAGAACTGGGTCCTCCGGATGGCAAATGGGGTGGGGTTTTATCTTGTGGATAGGTGAAGGTAGTGGGATGATTGGGTAGCAGTGGCGGGGTGGCATGTAGTGGAGGTTTTGGCGTGGAAAGTGAAAATAGGCGGCGTTTAGTTCTGCAGTCCAGTGCAGTCAGAACTGAGAGCTATGCTGGAGAATAGTGTGAGCAGGGAACAAAGATTTTAAAGTGCACAAGAAAATTATTGAGAGGGGTTTAGGATGTGTGTAATCAGTGCTGAAAGTCCCCGATCGTTCTGAGATGATTTGAGGGTCGTCCCTTTGGAGGTGATTGAGCACTGTTCCACCGGGACTGCACAGGGTAGTCTATGTGACTAAAAAGGCTCTAAAGGAAACTTCTTTCAAAGATAGAGTTTGGGTGCGGGCTTTTGAGGAGAGATAAAGGACGGGTAGAGGAAGAACTTTGATGAAGAGTTGAACATGATCTGAGGTTGTAAAAGGGGCGTAGCAAGGTGATCTTCAGGGTTCAGGTTTTATGCAGGTCTGCACAGGGGCAGCCAACACAGGTAAAAGGCTTACAAAGGGAATTTTCTCAAATGGATGAATTTTGGCATGGGGTTTTCTCTAGTGTCTTTGGGACAGGGAGAGGAAGAAAATTTCAGAAGAGGCAATGGGGATACGAGGACGGGACAGAGGGGTTCCAACCTGATCTTTGTGACCCAATTCTGCAGGCAGACAACCATGGATGGAGTGCTGGACTGCAATGGTCTTGTCTTCCACACCGGTAGCAAAACCTTGACCGATGAACTCTAGGCTTGAGATGAAGATGGGGAGGTCACCTCCCAGCAGCTTGAGCTTCGAAGAAAGAGGGAGAGAGGGCTAGGGCGTCGCACCCTATAGGGAGAGGAAGAGGGAGGGAGAGATAGAGGGTGTCACACCCTAGAGGGGAGGGGAGGAAGAAGAAGGAAATACTCTTGGCCAAAACTCAATTTTCATTCATTCATTCATCAATCCCTCAAGGGGGGGGGATACATGATAATATATAGAGTTTGGGCTGCACCTTCCCCCCTTAGAGTTTGGATTTGTAACCCATTTGAAATTTAAATTCTATGGGCTCCATCATTGCTCCTTGGAGTTTGGATTTGGAACCCATTTGAAATTTAAATTCTATGGACTCCATCATTGCTCCTTGGAGTTTATGTTTGACCCATTTAAAATTTAAATTCTATGGGCTCCATTCTCCCTCCTTGGAGTTTGAATTCGAACCCATTTGAAATTTGAAATCCCAAAATAATGCAAACCCAAATACATGACAAAGACACACCTAAGATGTACAAAATATAAAATATGACCAAGTACGTACAAATACCAAATACGTACAAAATTCAAATATGACCCAAATACGTACAAAATACTAATACGACCCAAATATGTACAAAATACAAATATGACCCAAATATGTACAAAATATAAATACATATAAAAATACGTACTAAAGTGTCAAAGCTCCGGGGGAGACTCCAGACTATCTCCCAACCACAAAGAAGTTGGTGTCGACTGAGTCGTGCTGCGTGTCCGGTACCGGCGGCTCTCTGGGTCGAGCCGTATTCTTGCTCGGGTGTCCTCACCAATTCTCCCCGGGTGGGAAGAACTCGACCCTGTCGAGTAATGGTCTCGGTCACTCTGGTACCGCTCTAGCATGTCCGGATCTAACCTCTCGAGCCTTGCCCGGGTGATCCATGCATCATCGGACGCAGGCCGTCCCCTCCAATGCACCAAGTAGCGGTGAAACACGCCACTCTTAGTGGTGGTCACCTGCTTATCCAGTATAGACTCTATCCGCTCACGCTGTTGAGGTGACAAGGTTGGAAGTGGACTCTCAGGGGAGGGCTCGCTTACATGGGGTGGAGAAGGCCCAAACAACTCACTAGGGATCACTGCCGGGTCCCTATATGCGACTAAGTCCGAGACATTGAATGTGGAACTGATACCATAGTCCCCCGGTAAGTTTACAACATATGCATTGGATCCAACTCGCTTCAAAACTCTAAAGGGGCCAACACCACGAGCCTGTAGTTTTGTCACAGGTCCAGAAGGAAACCGTTCTGGTCTGACCCGGATCATGACATAATCTTCCACCTGAAACTCGCGAGGGTGTCTATGAGCGATAGCCAATTCTTTATATTGCGTGTTGCTGGACTCAAGGTGGTGGTGATGATGCAGACTCTGAACTAACTGTGTAGACTCATACCTGTGCGAATGTAGTGGTGGGCCTGGACATCCAAACGTGGACCTAGCATGTCTATGACACCTACTTGACTGGACAATACGGGGAGGACTTGGACAACCAAAGTTGTACCTATCATGCACAGGTGTCCTACTAAATGTGGTAGACTCAGGGGATCCAGTATGTCCAAACTCACTCACTATGTAACCCCTATATGACTGTGGACATGATGTTGCATGAGAGAGAGACCGAGGCTTCCTTCTTTCCCAACTCTGGACTGTGGATGCATGCATGGAAGGGGTGTGATAATGGACCTCCTCGATAAGGTGGGGGAAAGGGTACGAGTTGAGAGGCTCACTAGGGAGGGGATCGAAAGGGTCAAAGAAATGATGACCCTCCCTAATAGGTCCCTTCACTATACTTACCCAAGTTTGACATCCACCTAGGTGCAGATGGTCACCTTCAGGCACTATGAGAGACCGGGTAAGGGGCTCATGAGGAAGGCAAGGTTCCTCCCTCGGGACCATAATACCATAAGATGAAATAAAGTCACGCTCATCGGGTATGGGAAAGAACAAAAGGACCTCGGAGGTGATATGACCCATGGTGTACACCAAGGTAATAGACCCCAAAGCAGGGAGCATGAAGCTATGACTATAGGGTTGGTCAGACCCTAAGGCCAACATATATGTCAACTCCCATTGACAATCTAAACTCCTAAGGAAGTCCTTCACATTTTCGAGAAAGTAGAAGGACTGGAAAGTGGTGTGAAAGAAGTTAAGGGGTACTACTGGGAGTGCTGGTTCCATGGGTGGGTAGCAAGGGATCGAAGCATCTAGGATTAGGCCCTCCCATAACCAGCTAGATAAAGGCTCTCTAATGACAAGTTCACCCTCGGGAGGCAAGAATGGCTCTAGATGAGGGTCAAAGGGCGAAGCATCTCCCTCAGGTGGGGAAAAGGAGTCCTCTATGAAGTAGATGGGACCTTAGCTCTTTATCGAAGGTGCCAGGTTGAGAGTGTCAACCGTGACCTCTGTAGGTTCTGGCACAACTTCGTCCTGGCTCAGGGGTGGGTTAGGGGAAATCGGCAACCCAATAGTAGTGCGCATCCTGTCTAGTCTATCCCTAAAAGTTTGCAAGAGATTGGTGAGGGTGGGATCCCTAGGGAAAGAGACATCCGTGGAGACTTGTCGGTAATCATGAGACTTAGTCTCGGATCGAGACTCATACGCAGGTGGGACCCTGCACCTCCAACTATAATGTGCTTGGTTGGGGGTAATAGGGTGAGGTAGGTAGGTCCTCCTAAGCTCATGTTTCATGTCATACCACGACTCGATGGGTCTTTTCCGCCTAATTTCTCTCAAGCATTCAATGTGTCTCCACTTATCCTTGGCTTCGTGCAAAAACCTCTCCTAGGCAAAAGAGACTTGCATGGCATCGGGCATGGGATAACACCCAAAATATCTATCCATGCCAACTTCCCAAGTTAGGTAGTCACTCGGGTCATTGGAGCCATCAAAGGTAGGGGCATCGGGCCTAAGGAACAAGATGGGGTGGTTCCCAAGCCCATGGGCGTATCTCTCCCTACTATGTGGGTAGTCATATGGCCCGGGTGGCATGAAAGCCATGGGAGTGGGACCTATGGGGTGGACATGCAAGACAACTACGAGATGGGATTTGGCATGACTCTAAACAACAATGCAAATGGTAGAATGCGGACTCAGATGCACCTAAAACAAACTTATGGACTCAATTGCACCCTAGACGAACCTATGGACTCAAATTACCTAGGACCCTAATTTGATAGAACAAATTAGTTCCCAAAGCTCTGATACCAGATTTGATGCGGGACGCTATGCAAGCTAGGACTCTTGGTGAAGACTCGACTAAATGGACAACTAAGACCAGCAACTTTGCGATGTATTGAACGGTGTAGACTCAACACCTAATGTTCCCAAGAGAGAAACTATGTCAACTAACAAGAATTTAGGCTCGCAAGCGCCCCTATGAGGGAAGCGCACGGATCCGCACGGTTGAGAAAGCGACAGGGTCTAGGGTGATTAGACTCCACACTCGTGACTCGGATGAGTCACGGGATGGTCACACTCTCTCACCACGGCAGTGAATAAAAGAAATGAACTGGCTAAGAACCTACTACGCACACAAGAAGCGGCATCAAGAGAAAATACTAAAAGAGCAAGCTAACCAGGCAAAGAAGTGGACGCATACCTCCACGCTCGGGGCGTGGGGAAGAAGCCCGGCCAAGTCACACGATCCCCGGTACAATGCTCAACGAGTACAATCAAACAAAGCCCACTCCTCACAGGGAGGTAAAAGGCTACACAGCGGGATCTGGGGGTCATGCAATGTGGGGTGACGGGTGCCGGGTCGGTGAAGCTCGTCGTACGCGAGCCGCCGCGAGTCGGTATGAACTGGGACCAGCAGCAAGAGTGGCACATCACGGAGGCTGAGTAAGGCGCCAATGTCCCTGGTAGCACGCTGTGGGGGATGGCGAGCCTCCTGGAAGATGAGGGAAGCCGACAACGCCGGCTGGAACCTCCGGAGTGGTCGCGAGCGGTGGGCAGGCTGCTAGCCGGCCTGCACGCGCGTAGGGGAGCAGCTGGACGAGGACCCTGGCACGTGACCTTCTGCTGGTCCGTTGGTCACAAAACTCAGCGTAGGCGCTGGTGGGGGTGTACCAGGGACGCCGGTGAAGTGGCGACTGCAACGGAGTACCGAAGGCGATGTTGCAAATTTTGCAACAGGCCCTACGCGTTCTGGTCTGTCCTCTGGCAGCAGGACCATGGGTTGAAGATTGGGCTGGAACCGGGTCCTCCGGATGGAAAATGGGGTGGGGTTTTCTCTGGTGGATAGGTGAAGGTCGTAGGATGATTGGGTAGCAGTGGCAGAGTGGCGTGTAGTGGAGGTTTTGGCGTGGAAAGTGAAAATAGGCGAGGTTTAGTTCTGCAGTCCAGTGCAGTCAGAACTGAGAGCTATGTTGGAGAATAGTGTGAGCAGGGAAAAAATGTTTTAAAGTGCACAATAAAATTATTGAGAGGGGTTTAGGATGTGTGTAATCAGTGCTGAAAGTCCCCGGTCGTTCTGAGACGATTTGAGGGTCATCCCTTTGGAGGTGATTGAGCACTGTCCCGCCGGGACTGCACAGGGGCAGTCTATGTGACTAAAAGGGCTCTAAAGGAAACTTCTTGAAAAGATAGAGTTGGGGCGCAGGCTTTTGAGGAGAGATATAGGACAGGTAGAGGAAGAACTTTGATGAAGAGTTGAACATGATCTGAGGTTGTAAAAGGGGCGTAGCAAGGTGATCTTCAGGGTTCAGGTTTTATGCAGGTCTGCACAGGGGCAGCCAACACAGGTAAAAGGCTTACAAAGTAAATTTTCTCAAATGGACGAATTTTGGCATGGGGTTTTCTTGAGTGTCTTCGGGATAGGGAGAGGAAGAAAATTTAAGAAGAGGCAAAGGGGATACGAGGACGGGACAGAGGGGTTCCAACCTGATCTTTGTGACCCAATTCTGCAGGCAGACAACCATGGATGGAGCGCTGGACAGCAATGGTCTTGTCTTCCACACCGGTAGCAAAACCTTGACCGATGAACTCCGGGCTTGAGATGAAGATGGGGAGGTCACCTCCCAGCAGCTTGAGCTTCAGAGAAAGAGGGAGAGAGGGCTAGGGCGTCGCACCCTATAGGGAGAGGAAGAGGGAGGGAGAGATAGAGGGTGTCACACCCTAGAGGGGAGGGGAGGAAGAAGAAGGTAATGCTCTTGGCCAAAACTCAATTTTCATTCATTCATTCATCAATCCCTCAAGGGGGGGGGGATACATGATAATATATAGAGTTTGGGCTACACCTTCCCCCCTTAGAGTTTGGATTTGTAACCCATTTGAAATTTAAATTCTATGGGCTCCATCATTGCTCCTTGGAGTTTGGATTTGGAACCCATTTGAAATTTAAATTCTATGGACTCCATCATTGCTCCTTGGAGTTTATGTTTGACCCATTTAAAATTTAAATTCTATGGGCTCCATTCTCCCTCCTTGGAGTTTGAATTCGAACCCATTTGAAATTTGAAATCCCAAAATAATGCAAACCCAAATACATGACAAAGACACACCAAAGACGTACAAAATATAAAATATGACCAAGTACGTACAAAATATCAAATACGTACAAAATTCAAATATGACCCAAATACGTACAAAATACAAATACGACCCAAATATGTACAAAATACAAATACGACCCAAATACGTACAAAATATAAATACATATAAAAATACGTACTAAAGTGTCAAAGCTCCGGGGGAGACTCCAGACTATCTCCCAACCACAAAGAAGTCGATGTCGACTGAGTCGTGCTGCGTGTCCGGTACCGGCGGCTCTCTGAGTCGAGCCGTATTCTTGCTCGGGTGTCATCACCACAGCCGCTGCTACCACCGGTGCTCCCTCAAGTGCACCAAACACCCCCACTGCCACGTCCTCCACAAGCGACCACCCTGGTCACCCCGTACCTGCAGTCGGCACACTTCTACCCAGAGCCAGTTGACCCTGCAGTCATGAACCGGATGATGGTGGAAAGAATGATCGAGCTGAAGCTCACAGAAAGGGGTGAAGGCGACTACGTCGCGTTTGATGCATACCGGGTGCCATACTCACAACACCATGCTGCTAAGCAGCTTCCTCCGGGAATCAACAAGCCGCCCAAGTTTGGCAAATTCAACGGGAGGGGGTCCCCGAGAGAACACATTGCCTATTATATGACTGTTATGGGTGACTTGGCCACCGACGAGTCATACTTGCTGAAATTTTTCGGGTCCTCGCTGACAGGGCTCGCATTTGAATGGTATTCCAGCCTCTCGACCGGGTCGATCAGCGACTGGACAGATATGCAGAAGAAGTTCAGAGAAAGATTCCATGTTACAGAGAGGGAGGTCACAGTGGCCGAACTCTACTCAACAAAGCAGAGGACCGATGAGACAGCCCTCGATTGTATCAAGAGGTGGAGGAACCTCAGAATGAGGTGCAAGCGGCCCCCGCATCAGAGGACGCTGTGCAAATATGCAAACATAATCTCAGAAGGTAGGTTCTGGAAAAGATGATCGGAATGGAAATACGATCGTTCGATCGGTTGAACAATGTCGTGGCCGAGGTGGAAGCTTTCCTGGCCAGACCTGCCCCTACATCTACTGTCGGCATGACCCAGAAGGGCAAGGCGTTAGAGCGATGCTCGTCGCCTAAGGAAGCGAACGCTCTTGACATAAAGACGTTCGAACAACAGAAAAGTGAAGGCAAGAAGGGAGTCACCCCACAGCCAGCAGAACCTCCAGACGGTAAAGAAGGCCCTTCGCTGAGGGACAAGATGAAGAAGGCCTATTCATTTCCAAAGGACAATACCCGGGTTCTATTCGACTGGGTAACGGAATATAGCATGATCACCCTGCCAGAGCCAAGGAGGCCGGAGGACCTAAAGAGAAAAGATAGCCCAAGATTCTGCCCCAACCACCAGATGTTGGGGCATCCAATCGAAGACTGCTATGTTTTCAAGGACATCATCGAAGGGATGGTGAAGAAAAATGAGATCGAGCTGGGAGAGTACAAAGTGGACCCTCCTCAGCCACATGAAGCCCCTCGGAGGAGGGCAGGAGTCAACATGATCTCCCTATACCAGGCACTGCCTAAGGAGATCTCTGAAACAAGCACACGAAGCACCTATGAAGCTCATTTCTTGGAGCCCGTGAAAGAACAGCAGGGATGGCAGCAGGTCCATGTGAAGCATAAGAAAAAGAGGGCACCCCGCCCGAAAGAGGGGGCGCATATCCGTGGTGTCACACCCTAGCTTGCTCGCCGGTGGTGGCACCCGTATGGGTCACTCCACCTACAACTGTCAGGATACCTACACATAATCGGAGGAGACAAACTCCGCTACCAGTGATAAAGGAAACCAATCCTGGGGTCCTTCGACTGCAAAACCTCATTGAGGAGCTGGACGAATATGTGCAGCCCGAATTGAAACCTTTGCTAGTGCGGGACCACATCTCGTGGCAAGAACTAGAGCAGCTCTCACTCGAACAAAGGGAGGAAGCTGAAGCGGCACCCGATAGAGAGGGCGGTCTATTCTGGGGGCACCCGCCCGCTGAAGCAAAAAAAGAAGAAGAAACAAAAGAAGAAGAAAAGGAAGGCCGTTGAGGCCGATAAAGTGCATGTTGTCTCTTGTAATACTCTATCAGCACTTTTCAACCTATCCAGAGAGGAGGAAGAAGAGGAAATTTGCTTCACACCCCATGCTGGGGGAGGCAAGGCCGAGGCCGCAACTGCTGCACATGCCACCCGGTCGGGCCGAAAATGGGGGCGCCAGCCGCCACCCAACCACAACATCATGTTCAGGGGGGAGCAGCCCTACAAAACACCTCCGCCGGAGGTCAAGGGAGTCCAAATCCCTCCTCCGCCAGAACTATATAACAAGAGTGAGGGCAAGGGGGTCCCTTCATTTCTTGAATTCATGAATATTTCCAAGGGGAAGCAGCCTTGTCAGGAGACTAACCCTACACCCGGGGACGTCCACCCGCAGCTAGCACAATCTGCCGAAGACCCAAATGCTGATGGAGCTTGCCCCGCAGCAGCTAACAAAGAACATCCAGGAGTCGGTACCAGCCAGAAGGGCACCGAATTTGAGGAAGATGAAGCAGGTCCGTCAGGGCCCGTAAACCAAGACTTCCCCAAGCCCAGATGGGCTGAAGAGATGAAGCTCTCCAATGTCCGAGCTGGGAGCCGAATAATGAAGCTACTCAAGAAGCTCCCTACTCGATTTATAATCTGGGAGATCCTTTCTTTGAGTGAAGAGACCTGACAGGCGATTATTACTGCTCTCCAGACGATGCTCATTTTGAGACATGTCTGGCTGAAGCAATGTCGGAGGCTAGCATGACCTTCACTCCAGACGATATGCTGCTGCCCACCATCAGCCACAACAGGCCGCTGTATATGAAGGGGCACCTGAATGGAAGGGAGCTGAACAAGATTCTAGTTGATCCCGGTCCAGCGGTCAACATCCTGCCTTATAGAATATACGAAAGGCACCACTTTAACGTGCATCTCGAGAAAGTCAGAGATATGCGTATCGCCGGCTTCAATAAAAAATGCGAAGTGTCAATGGGGGTAGCAGAGTTCACCCTCACCTTAGCAGATTTCACTACGACGGTGCAATTCCATGTCATTGACTCCCGCACCTCGTACAAGGCACTGCTCGGCCGCCCATGGCTGCATGAAAATATGGTGGTGCCCTCCACGCTCCACCAATGCATCAAGTACAGTCTCCAAGGGAAGGAGGAGAGGATATTTGCAGACCCCCACCCGTTCGAGGTGTTTGAATGTCATTTGGCGGATGCCAACCTATATACAGGGCCTTCCCAGAAGACCTCTGAAGCTAAGACCCCTGCGGGGGCATCGAGAAGCACATCCGGCAGCAGTTGGTATCCACCACCGCCGCGTGGATATGTCAAGCCCAAGGTGGTCTCCCATATCACATCATCCGGAGACGTGGGCAGAACAGCACCCCCAACATTATACTTTGAAGCTAATGAAGTGCGGGTCGCTTGGCGGCACAATCATATTGAAATCCCGGATGGCCTCACCAAGCCAACTCCCGGCCTTGATAACCCTACTGTCGAGCCTTTCAAAACTTGGGAGGTGACACAGGAAGATGGACCTAGCAGCTTGTTCTATACGGCTGAAGAGCACCCTACTCGGGAAGACACAGACTGCAACCTTCCCGAAGATATAAGCAACCCGCCGGTTCCCGTCAAAGGTCTGGCATTCACGACTGAGCGAATGGCCAGGATGTTTCAGAAGCAACACATCCCCCCGATCAGTCTCAAAAGTGAAAGGAAGCTTTCCAGAAGATGTGGTATCCCGCAAATCTGGATAAGGAAATGAGACGTGTCTCTCAACATCCGGGGTTGGGCTTCACCCTGGAAGAATATTATTACAGTGGGCGATACGAGGTGGACACCATCTCCACCGTCTATCCTGCTGAAGATGGCCCGCTGGGGACAACTTTTGATGAATACCCGGTGAAAGCTGACCATGTTGAACTGGCTCAACCCAGAAATCAAGAAATAGAGACCGCGGTCCCCTGCCGATGCTGGGAGCAGGTCTACCCTGAAGAGGCGGCCCTTCAAGCCAAATTTGATATGACTAGCAGCAGTGAAGCCGAAGATACTAAAGAAGCAGGAATTTCTCCCTCCAGTAGAGTCCTACTGATTATAACTTCAGCACCCCTTCTGCCAATCGGGGAAGCCTTGGTCGACTCTGATCAAGAGGAACACGCTGCCAAGAAAGAAAAAGCCACTTCTACGGAAGATACAACCGCCCCAGAAGGCGAGACCTCCTCAACTTCTGCTACAAAACCGGGATGCTGTCCAGGCCCGACAATAAACAAATACCAGCCTGTCGCGGCTGCAACCTCATCTACAAAGACTGAAGCTACTCTCTCGCCCTTGGGAGCTGCAACGGCAGTGGATTTGCTAATAGAACAATCCGCGCAGCCGCTAGCACAAGAAACAGAGAATCCTCAAGAAGCTCTGGTGGTGTCTGACGAGGAAGTCAAAGTACTTAACCCTCAAGATGGTATTCCAGACTTCGTTGACCTCCAACCGGCACCTCCGGAGATAGAAGACGGAGGCCAAGCCACAGTCGATGAACTGATAGAAGTCAACTTGGGAAATGAGGAGGACCCTAGGCCTACCTTCCTCAGTGCCCAACTGTCCCCAGAAGAACGGGAGCTGTACACCCAACTGCTGCTAGAGTACCGGGATTGCTTCGCCTGGACTTACAAAGAAATGCCCGGTCTGAATCCCGCTGTCTCACAACATGAGCTGGAAATCAGCCCTGAGGCCGAGCCGGTGAAGCAACCACCGCGACGCATGAGGCCAGAACTCATTACTCAAATTTGTGCTGAAGTCAACAAGCTTATTGACGTGGGATTTGTTGAAGAAAACCAGTACACCACATGGCTGGCGAATATCGTCCCCGTGAAAAAGAAGAATGGACAGATCCAGATATGTGTCGACTTCCGAGATCTAAATAAAGCCTGCCCCAAAGATGACTTTCCGGTGCCAATAACGGAAGTCATGATCGATGCTACAACCGGTCATGAGGCCCTGTCATTCATGGACGGGTCATCCGGTTACAACCAGATTTGGATCGCGGAGCATGACAGGGTCCATACTGCTTTCAGAACCCCTAAAGGCATCTATCACTATAAGAGGATGCCGTTCGGACTAAAGAATGCTGGCGCAACTTATCAGCGCGCAATGACCAAAATCTTTGATGAGTTACTCTACCACAAGGTCGAGTGCTACATAGATGATCTGGTGGTCAAAACCCGAAGAAAAGAAGATCATCTGCAAGACATTCGTATTGTGTTTCAGAGGCTGAGGCAGCATGAGCTGAAGATGAACCCCATGAAGTGTGCGTTCGGGGTATCGAGCAGAAAATTCTTGGGCTTCATTATCCGATATCGGGGGATCGAGATAGACTCCGTAAAAATCAAAGCAATTCAAGAGTTACCTCCACCAAGGAACCTCTCCGAGTTGAGATCACTACAGGGCCGCTTGGCTTATATCCGGCGGTTCATTTCCAATTTGTCAGGGCGATGCCAGCCTTTCCACAAACTGATGATGAAAGATGTTCTCTTTTATTGGGATGAAGATTGCCAGACAGCCTTCGACAAGCTGAAAGACTATCTGAAGACTCCTCCAGTGCTGGGCGCACCGGTGAAAGGACGGCCATTGATACTATACATAGCAGCTACACATAACTCACTGGGGGCAATGCTGGCCCAGAATAATGAAGAAGGAAAAGAGCAAGCCGTCTATTACCTCAGTCGGAGACTGGTCAGAACTGAGGAGAAATATACTTATATTAAGAAGTTCTATCTGGCACTGGTCTTCGCAGTTAAGAAGCTGCGACACTACATGTTGTCGCACGAAATTAGCCTAGTATCCAAAGAGGACCCCCTGAAATATATTATGTCCCAGCCGGCACTCAAAGGTTGCCTGGGCAAATAGGCAGTAATCCTTATGGAGTTTGACATCTCCTATGTGCCGCGCAAGGCCGTCAAGGGCCAAGCTATTGCAGACTTCTTCGCTGAGCACCCAATGCCCGGGGACTGCCCGCTGGAACCGGAGTTTCCTGAAGATGAAACCCTGGAAGCCATTCAGGTGCGGCCCTCCTTATGGCAACTATATTTCGATGGCGCTTCCAGAATTGACACCTCTGCCATTGGATCGACCAGGGTCAGGGTAGGAGCAGGCATAGTCATGAAATCCCCAGAGGGGGAAGTGGTGCATACATCTTGCTCGATAAATAAGCATTGCACGAACAATGAAGCAGAGTATGAAGCCCTGATAATCGGGTCACAAATTGCTCTATCCATGAGAATTTAGATGCTGGAAGCGTTCGGAGACTCCATGCTAGTTATAAAACAACTGGAAGGAGAGTTCGATGTGCGAAAGCAAGAACTTCTCCCCTATCATCACCTGGCAACCCGCCTGATGTCGAGATTCTACTTCATCAGCATCAAGCATATCAACTGAGGCCAGAATGCTCAGGCATACGCCCTCGCTAAGCTGGCCAGTTTGTTGGCGGTCCTGCCAGACGCAAGCCTGAATATAACGGTGATCAACCGCCGGCAAGTCCCTAGTGTAACAAAAGTCTTAGCCGACGAGCAAGAAATTGAGGTGGCAGTCGTCGAGGAGGTTCAGCAGCCCGATTGGCAAGAACATCTCCTGCGGTGGTTTCAACACCAATAGCTCCCAAGAGAGAAAGAACAAAGAATGAAGCTCCTGAGGGTCAAAGACTCTTATGAGATGGGAAGCGGAACCTTGTTCCGAATAATGGCGGATGCCCGAAGGACAGTCCTACTTTGTTACTTGTCTTCAACAGAGGCTAGACAGGTGATGCAAGAAATCCATGCGGGATCCGCTGGAGCACACCAGGCTGGCCCAAAGATGAAAATTGAGATAAAGAAATTGGGTTACTATTGGCCCTCTATGTTTGATGATTGCTGCAAGTTCGCCAAAGCTTGTCAGAAGTGTCAAGAACACGCTAACGTGGCAAGGAGACCTCTGGTGCCACTGCATCCCACCTTGCCAAGCTGGCCGTTCGCCCAGTGGGGCACGGGCGTGGTAGGGCCGCTACCAGCATCTTCATCAAGGTGCAAATATATCTTAGCAGCTACAGACTACTTCTCCAGATGGGCGGAGGCGGTAGCACTAAGAGATGTAATGGGAGAACTAGTTGCAAGATTCTTCCGCCAGAACATAATATTTCGGTTTGGGATCCCCAGCCGAATCATCTCTGATAATGGTAGCCATTTCTGAAACCAAAAGGTTTATCGACTAGCCGACAAGTACAAAATTGACTGGAGGACATCATCTCTCTACAACCCTCAAGCCAATGGAGCTGTTTGCGATGGGCACCTAGTACCCCGCCCTAGCCGAGCTACCCTTCCTTGGTTTAGTGGCACTCCGCCCTAGCCGAGCTACCTTTATCTTGGTCTAGTAGCACTCCACCCTGATCGAGCTATCCTTCCTTGGTCTAGTGGCACTCCACCCTGATCGAGCTATCTTTCCTTGGTCTAGTGGCACTCCGCCCTGATCGAGCTATCCTTCCTTGGTTTAGTGGCACTCCGCCCTAGCCGAGCTACCCTTACCTTGGTTTAGTGGCACTCCGCCCTAGCCGAGCTACCCTTCCTTGGTTTAGTGGCACTCCACCCTAACCGAGCTACCCTTATCTTGGTCTAGTGGCATTACGCCCTGATCGAGCTACCCTTATCTTGGTTTAGTGGCATTCCGCCCTAGTCGAGCTACCCTTATCTTGGTCTAGTGACATTCCGCTCTAGCCGAGCTACTCTTCCTTGGTCTAGTGGCATTCCACCTTAGCCGAGATACCCTTCCTTGGTCTAGTGATTTTCCGCCCTAGCCGAGCTACCCTTATCTTGGTCTAGTGGCACGCCACCCTAGCCGAGCTACCCTTATCTTGGTCTAGTGGCACTCCGCCCTGATCGAGCTATCCTTCCTTGGTCTAGTGGCATTCCGCCCTAGCCGAGCTATCCTTATCTTGGTTTAGTGGCACTTCGCCCTAGCCGAGCTACCTTTCCTTGGTTTAGTGGCACTCCGCCCTAGCCGAGCTACCTTTATCTTGGTCTAGTGGCACTCCGCCCTGATCAAGCTATCCTTATCTTAGTCTAGTGACACTCCGCCCTAGTCGAGCTACCCTTATCTTGGTCTAGTGGCACTCTGCCCTAGCCGAGCTACCCTCATCTTGGTCTAGTGGCACTCCGCCCTAATCGAGCTACCCTTATCTTGGTCTAGTGGCATTCCGCCCTAGCCAAGCTACTCTTCCTTGGTTTAGTGGCACTCCGTCCTAGCCGAGCTACCCTTATCTTGGTCTAGTGGCACTCTGCCCTAGCCGAGCTACCCTCATCTTGGTCTAGTGGCACTCCGCACTAGCCGAGCTATCCTTCCTTGGTTTAGTGGCACTTCGCCCCGATCGAGCTACCCTTATCTTGGTCTAGTGGCATTCCATCCTAGCCAAGCTACCCTTACCTTGGTCTAGCGGCATTCCGCCCTAATTGAGCTACCCTGATGTGACATGACCGATTGATGTGACACGACCCCTCGGACCTAGGTTCGCAAGCAACCGAATCGAATGGCGGACTCACCATAGCGGGTTCACCCACGTCGTGCACACCCAGGTCCGTAGGTGGACCGGCGATAGTGGTGAGGGTCCAAGGTTGGACCTTTCTGTTCCGGGGGTTTGTCAAGCTTAGGATGGACCCCCAAAGGGCCTGGGATGCCCAATTCAGTGGGCGACTAGCACGTCAAGGGCGTGGGATGTAATGGTTTTCTCGCAACTCGCCCGTGGTAGTCACTCAAATATTAGCGAATTCAGGATCGGGCACTCACTCACCGACCGACAGCACTAAGATGCGATACTAAACAAGAAAAGTGATTCCAACAGAGAAGTGCAACCAGGAGCTCACCTGATCGGCGTGAAGACGCCGATCCCGGCCGGAGACGAGGGCGAGTGAGGAAGCGTGGGCTTACCTGCACGCTGCGCCGATGAAGCTTCAGCCGAAGACCTTCTAGTACACGCACTACACCCTCACAGAGGGGGTGGACTAGGGGTAGGGATAATCAATTACAACCAAAAATACCTCCACGTAGGGAGGGGCGGTCAGCCGGCTAGGCGAGATCGGACGGCGAGCTAAAGGAGTCGCCGAGTGTAGACTTCACCGATTCTGTCCGCTTCTGGAACTGCTGGATAGGTAGTCGATGTTGACGCCGCCACGGGCTCTACCGGACTCAGAAGTCGCCGAAACCTATGCCAAATCCTCGCTGACTGGCCCGGGAGGACTCTTGAATTTTGGTGTACCTTCTGGATGTCGTCAGGGGCTAGGGCCGGCTCTGGTACTAGGCCACTTTGTTCTGGCTTGGACTGACTCCAGAATTCTACAGCCGGAGGATGAAACTTCCACGAACACTCCCGAGCTCCGAAGGTGATGTAGCTTATATCGATATGACCGTGGGAAGGTCCTCTTAGAGAAGCAACCATAAAAAAGGAAAACGGAGGTCGGAGCAGAGAGATAGAGCCCGTAGAGTGAAGAGGTGCCTGTCAGGCCCTGATAGGACAGACCTGCGCACCTTGAGTAGAAAATTTAGAACTTTATGCTTCGGGCTTCAAATGGTGCTCCGTTTCTTGGAGATGCAAGGGGACTTGTAGGAGGAGACTTCAGCCAAAGAATCACATCGAAACTCTCACAGGAGCGGCCGTGGTCGCACTTTAACTGGGCCTCTAGTCTTCTGCAGGAGTCGAGTTGCACAGTCGAGGGAGAACGGCTCTCCCGGGCAGCTCCAAACTCGGATCGGGGCAGGATCACCTCGCCTGCGAAGACGACTGGAAGAGCTTTCCGGAAATATATGGTGTGACGTCTGGAGCTTGGAGATGAGGACGGGGCAGACTCTGAAACCTGCGGATCCTTAACCCCTGGCGACCTGAGAACAGAGTGAGAGAGTAGAGTGTATGTAGAGGTGGGAAAGGGGATGAAACTTGCAAGGGGTGGCTAAGGGAAGTTGTGGGAAGGGGAATGAAGGGATCTAGGGGTGAAGGGAGGGAGTGGGGGGTGCTGGGGTCACAGCTATCAGGGGGGAGAGGTGGAGTGCACAGGTTGCCTAGGTGGAGAGGGAGAGAGGGGGGGGGAACCTCTCCCTTGGTTTGAATGGGTGGTTAATGGTGGGTGGTTAATGTGGGCTTGGGGATGGGAAAGGGTGTGTTGGGGAGAGGAAAGGTTGCTTGGGGTTGGTGAAGGGGTGTGTGGGAGAATGGGATTCTTCCTTGGGAGATGGAGGGGTGGCTTGGGAAGAGGAGGGGTTGCCTCGGAATGGTGAGAGGTGCTTGGGG
The DNA here is from genome assembly GCA_022559845.1 of Amorphophallus konjac. Classification (NCBI taxonomy): domain Eukaryota; kingdom Viridiplantae; phylum Streptophyta; class Magnoliopsida; order Alismatales; family Araceae; genus Amorphophallus; species Amorphophallus konjac. The sequence continues at coordinate 468,650,921 of CM040121.1, forward strand.
CTTGGTGAAATTAATGGAGGAATTGATGGAGCCTTGGGAAGATGAAGGGTTGGGGCTGATGTGGAGGATGAGGTGGCAAGGGAGAGAGGAGAGAGATGGAATTTTGAAATTGGGGGTGGGGAGGAGAGAGAATGGGGTTCGCCCCCTTTAGAGAGAGAGAGAGGGGAATCCACCCCTTAGAGAGAGAGAGAGAGATTCTCACAATTGTAGTGGAATTTCAAATTTTCTTTCAATCATTCATTAGTTCTCAAATGGGGGATTGGGGTCCTATTTATAGGAATCCCACAATTTAACATAAGTCGTTGACTTTTGGACTAATAACAAGAAACCAAGGGAAGGGGGGGTGCCCATGGGCCTAGCCCATTGAATTGAGCCTATTAACCTACCAAACTAACATAATGACTCAAGACTTAGGTAAATGACTCATTAACCTAGGTACTGGACTTAAATAAAAGGAAAAGTACATGATAAGAAAATGAAAATTACATCATATGACTCGAAATAAAGTGGCGAACAAGATGAAACATAGTTGGCGAGCATCGGGATTCTTGAACAAATGGGATTGCTGGTGATGTCCCCATCATACCCCCGGGGTGCGGAGAACTCGACTCCGTCGAGTATTGGTCCACCGGGGAAGTGGTCCTCTAAAGCAGCTCAGGGTGAACCTCAACCTCCATGCTCAACCCTGCGTCTGCAACCAGGGGACGGTCCTTCATCCTCTCACGGTGGCTTGGGCACACCCTCTTGCTGGCGATGGTACCCTTCTTGCCTAGTATTACCTCTGTGTGCACACGTCGGGCTCTCATGCTGATTTTTGGTGGCTCTCCGAGGGTATCACTCACAAGGGAAGATATAGGCTCAAGGTACTCACTAGGATCTGCCGCGATGCCCATATAGGGTGCCGGATCCGCCACGTGAGAAATGGGGTGAATCCCAAAACCCATTAGTAAGTCCAACCCGTAAGCCGGGTTGCAAAAGCCACTCGAAACTTGGCAAGGTCCAAGTCCTCGTGCCCTCAAGTTGGAGGTGACCCTAGGGTAGATCCACTCCAATGTCACCATCGATAAGTTGCCTACTTGGAATTCCAAGTGGCGCTCGCAAGCTTTTGCTCGCTCTTTGTGAACCTCACCGCTCGTTGCTAGATGCTTGCGTGAATGTGTATGCCATGCATTATGATGCGGTGTGGGTGTGAAAAGCTTGGTGTGTAAAGGTGGACCGGGACAACCATATGTAGACCAGTCATGCTTTGACGCCAAGAAGACTTTGATGGAATTGGGAGGACCGGGGCATCCATTAGTGGACCTATCATGCAATGATGCCGTGTAGACTTTGGTCAACCTAGGTGGGTCAGGGCACCCGTAGGTGTACCTATCATGCAAAGTGGTGATAAATATCGGGGGACCCGGACATCCGTAGATGCCTTTGACATGTGTATGACCAATGTTAAATGAGGGAGGGCCGATACACCCGAATATGAACCAATCATGCATCCTACTTGACATGTGGGTGATATGAACGAGTGGACCCGACTTAAGAATCATATCAAGTGGTGTTGTACGCCAAGACTTATGCACTTTTGTACCAAAGATGTCTCCTATGTGTGGGCTTTTGGACCTCCATTGGAATGGGTCAAAGGGGTCTAGGAAGGTGGATATCATGAAGTGGGGCACTTCCTCAATCCCTAAGTGTGTATTGCCCAAAGTCATGGCTCCCATGGTGTAATCTGAGTCTTGGGAGAGATGGGCTTGGTCCAACATGGTGGGTGAGGGTAGGAAGGAGTGGGTGATAAGTGATGTGGGTGGACCACATGGGTTCCTGGGTTCCCATTGGGAGGGGTCAAAAGGATCAACATAAGTGTATCCGGGGGAAAGGAGCTCTAAGTTTATCTCAACATCCTCAAGGTCCTCACAATATGGTGGTGAGTCATCCTCCTCCAAAGTAATTGGTCCAAGATCTCTAGTGAGTTGACCGTTTAAGGCATTTGGGGTCTCAATGGGTGGGGAGTAGACCGGAGTGGGTTCTTCCTCCAAGGGGAGAAATAGAATAATCTCAATAGTGCAATGCCAACTCGTGCAAACGGAAGTGATGGAGCCAATGGTGGGGTGGGCAAAGTTAATGGTGCTAGGCTCCGAAGGTCCCATGGCAAGCAAGCCGGTCAAGTGGACTTGCCAATATAGGCAATCCACTAGGTCTCCCAAGTCTCCCGCGAAGTAGAAGGTTTGTAAAGTGACATGGGCAGACCGGGTGGAAACAATTTGAGATTGATATCCCAATTGTGGTGATCTCAGGAGGGTGGGACTTTGCTTGAGCCATTGGAGTATGGACTCATCTATGGTGACGGTGTGCGGCTCATGAGGACCCGTACTCGGAGGGGTGGGTGAGTTTTGTGGCTCCTCCTCCTCAACGGTGTGGGCTTGGGTTTCCTCGAGGGTCGGGAGGGGGTCTAGGTCGGTCTTACTTCCAAGGGAAGAGGTGTTTACTTCCAAGGGATCATGTGTTTGGATCATGGGCTCCTCTTCCAAGGGGAGGAATGGGTCTTTTGGTGGAGGAGTGGAGATAGCCAGCTCATGGTACTCCCGGGGTGGTGAACATGGACGGGCTTGGGTTGGACTTGATAGGGGAAGTACTTGGGTTGGAGTTGGGGGTGGAAAAGTGGTTGGTTGAGGAGGTCTGGATTGGGGTGCGTAGATCTTTTTAAGATCGGCCCTCATTTCAACCCAAGATTCAATGGGTGCTTCCCCTTTGGCTTCTCTCAAACCTATAAGGTACTCCCATTCTTTCCTAGCTTGGCGCCAGAGCAAACTCTTGGCATAGTTGACTTGGATAGGCCCTGACAGGGTGAACCTCCCAAAGTGTCGGTCTATGGACTTCTCCCATTCTAGATATATGCTAGGGCGGGATCCATCAAACATAAAAGCCGCTAAGGGTCTAAGGATGGCGAATATGCTAAGTAGGAAGTGGTCATGATGAACGGGTGACGAATGCAATGGCCCTAGGACAAGTCAAGAACTTGCTCTGATACCAAATTGATGTGACACCACTAGGGAAATGCAGCAAACAGACAAGGGCCCTCGGACCTACTACACAAATACAATCAATTTTGAGCACGGGGTTGCGTAATTTGCCGAATCGCCGTTGCACACACGAACCTGAGGTGACTCGGTGATGCCGAGTGGAGGTGGTGGATCAAGACCCTGGCTGGTTTGAGGGCCAGCAGGGCTAAGGTTGCCCTCCCGAGGGTAATATGCCCACAACTAAGGGGCTGGCCGGGTGCCAAGTGGGGCACTGGGTCACTCTCTCTCACAAACCACAGTGACCTCACGAAAATGGAGCACTCCGGGGTCGGGCGCTCTCTCTCGCTTCCAACGGAGCAATTTCACGGATATTAAAAGAACAAGTACTAATAATGGGAGCAAGGTTTTGAGCTTACCCTGGTTGGTTTGAAGAAACTAACCCCGTTCGGAGATGAGGGCGAGCGGGGGAGTGTGGGTACCCTGCACACTGCGTCGGTGTAGCTTCCCCTGTTCGAACAATACATGCACTACTCCCCACACAGGGGGGTTGGACTAGGGGAGGGGAAAGTGTGGGTTACAATTAAACACTACCTCCACACAGGGAGGGGCGCTAAGCCGGCTAGGCGGGGAGGGGAGGTTAACTAAACTAGTGCCGAATGATCTGCCTAGTTCTGGAATGACCGGATAGGAAGTCGATGTAGACGATGCCACGCACTCCACCGAACTCAGAAGTCATCAGAACAGGTGCCGAAACGTCGCTGACAGACCCAGGAATTTTTGTGAATTTTTGGGGGCGGTCCCATCGTCGACACCGGCCGGGGAAGGCTCTGGATCTGGTCCTCTGCGCTCTAGTTCAGACTGGTTTCTGGGTGTATCAGTAGATGGATGTAGTCGCCACGTTCGCTCCCAAAGTCCAAACGTGGCGGGACCAAAACGAGTACGACCGTGGATGAGTCTTCTTCGAGCAGCAGCCAGGGGGAGCACCAGACAATGTCGGGGCAGAGAGGGAGAGCCCGTTGAGTGAGGAGGGGTCTGGTCAGGTCCTGAGTAGCCTGTTCAGCGCACCTGGGGGAGAAAATTCGGAACGGGCAGCCCCGGACTCCAATCGAAGCCCCGCCTGTGGGGTTGCGTGGGGGACTTGTAGTACTTCGACCCGGTCAAGCGGCACGCCTTGGAAGAGAAGGGTGAGGCCGTGGAAGCTTATGCACTGCAGCTCTGCCTTCTATCCAGGGCCACCTTGCGTAGTCGAGGGAGAACGGGTCCACCGGGCAGCAGGGATGTCGGATGCCGACGAGACCACCTCGACTGCGGAGCTATCTCGACGATCTTTCCGACGATGTATGATACGCTTCCGACGATGTATGAGATGGCTGCGGAGCTATCTCAATGTAGCAATTTCCAGATCGACGGCATCGGGATCCTCGAACAAATGGGATTGCTGGTGATGTCCCCATCATACCCTTATCTTGGTCTAGTGGCATTCCGCCCTGATCGAGCTACCTTTCCTTGGTCTAGTGGCACTCCGCCCTGATCGAGCTATCTTTCCTTGGTCTAGTGGCACTCCGCCTTGGCCAAGCTCTCAAAAGAATACACCATATTGCCATTACGGGCCCTACGTCCGAATTGGTGAAAGATCATTCCTTTGCGTTAGCATTCATCCCCTGCTAACGAATGAACCGCTCTACTCGGCATGAGGCCCGGTGCTCCGGCCAACAGCCGTCTACTATCAACCAAGGGTCGGACCTCACGCTTCGACCTACCACCCTTTATATCAAAAAAAAGAAGAAGAAAAGAAAAGAAAAATGGGGTTAAAAATAGAGATACCCCTGCTAGACCTGCTCCTATATTAGGACAAGTGCAAAAATGGCTATAACCTAGCTGTGGTGAAAACCCGAAAGGGAGCTACAGGCAAAATCGGGTACCCCGCCATGTGGAAATCCGAAAGGGCGCGTGGGCAAAAGCAAGAGGGGGCTGGCTTCGGCGAAAACCTGAAAGGGCGCCTAAGTCAGTAAAGTGGTAATTTAAAAATTTCTCTTTTGTTCTCCCCCCGTTGAAACTCCAAAAAGGGACAATCATCAAAAGTCCCGCCGGAGATCCTCTAACAAACCCATGTTCGACTCTCGTCATCATCGGCGAGATCGGTCGATCTCTACCCCTAACTTGGACCTTCCGTCCCTGTTAATAATCCTACCTCTGCTTCGGCATGTGACCCATACTGATGAACAAACCCATGTTCGACCCTCATCATCATCGGCGAGATAGGTCGATCTCTACCCCTAACTTGGACCTTCCGTCCCTGTTAGTAATCCTACCTTTGCTTCGGCATGTGACCCGTGCTGATGAATAAACCCGTGATTCGACCCTCGTCATCATCGGTGAGATCAGTCGACCTCTACCCTTAACTCAGATCTTACGTCCTTGTTAATGAACCGTGTCCTTTGCTTCGACATTTAACCAGTGTCGACGAACTAAACTAGGGATCAATCCTTATCATCATCGGTAAGGCCAGTCGGCATTCTAGCAGTCAAGTTCTTCTATACTCCAAATTCAAAAAAATAAAAGAAAAAAATGGGGTTAAAAATAGAGATACCCCGCCAGACTTGCTCCTATATTAGGACAAGTGCAAAAATGGCTATAACCCAGCTGTGGTGAAAACCCGAAAGGGCGTCGCAGGCAAAATCGGGTACCCCGCCACGTGAAAACCCGAGAGGACGCGTGGGCAAAAGCAAGAGGGGGCTGGCTTCGACGAAAACCCAAAAGGGTGCTTAGGTCAGTAATGTGAATAAAAAAAATTATAAAAATGAATGATGAATAGTGATGATCCATCCTCCGTCCTGAAGACCCTTTACAGGGTCGAAGCTGAGTTTTCATCCAATGTCCCATATATATATATATATATATATATATATATATATATATATATATATATATATATATATATATATATATTTCCTACCCTTTTCGACCCTTGTCACCATCGACAAGATCGGTCGCTACCTTTTTCGGTTCATGTCATCATCGGCAAGACCGTCTACCCTTTTCGACTCTTGTCACCATCGGCAAGATCGGTCGCTACCCTTTCCGGTTCCTATCATCATCGGCAAGACCGTCTACCCTTTTCGACCCTTGTCACCATCGGCAAGATCGGTTGCTACCCTTTCCGGTTCTTGTCACCATCGGCAAGGACGTCTACCCTTTTCGACCCTTGTCACCATCGGCAAGATCGGTCGCTATCCTTTTCGGTTCTTGTCATCATCGGCAAGACCGTCTACCCTTTTCGACCCTTTTCACCATCGGCAAGATCGGTCGCTACCCTTTCCGGTTCTTGTCATCATCGGCAAGACCGTCTACCCTTTTCGACCCTTGTCACCATCGGTAAGATCGGTCGCTACCCTTTCCGATTCTTGTCATCATCGGCAAGACCGTCTACCCTTTTCGACCCTTGTCATCATCGGCAAGATCGGTCGCTACCCTTTCCGGTTCTTGTCATCATCGACAAGACCATCTAGCTAAGGGCGCGCCAAAGTAACCCCGCGCCGTATTAACATCAAACGGTGCCGGATTAACTTCCGTGCCGAATTAAAGGCCATCCCAGGCCTCACCCGGCGCCCTCCTATTCCGGCGCGCAAGGGATTGAGCTCACCCTTACCGGCGCGCCATTCTCTACACCGGATTAAGGCATCGAACCTCCTCCTATATATAGGGAGTCGTTCGATTGATAGAAGGAGGAGGATAGAGAGAAGGAGGCTTTGAGGAAGACTTTCAAGAGGGTTTTTAGAGAGGCTTTCAGAGAGGCTTTTCAAGAGAGGATAGAAGGAGAAGAAGCAGGGTTCTCCGGAGCGCCCATTGCCGCCGTCTTCCCTCAACCTGCCTGAAGCCCTCCAGAGTCGGAGAAGAAGAAGACACCCGATACTATGTTCTGGGAATAGGTGGGCGCCTGTGTTTCCGCTGATTCCTGATATCGATTTCTCTCTGTCGAATGTAAGCGGGAGGGGGAGGGATGGCGATGATATGAGCCAAACTCCCCTCCCCTTCTCCGCATCTTCTTTTATTTGCTGTTGCTCTCCTATGAATCCTCCTGCGAGTAGGATGGTGGCCGTGCTGCGATGCCGGCACCGAACTCGTGATATGTGGGTGATTTCCCCCCGTCGATGGAATAATAGCATGCGTGTATGAATGCACTAATGGATTGAATGTTTGGCATCCTGTCTTCCCCTTCCATTGCTATTTCGTTCAATGGTTTTATATACCTATTAGGGTCTTCCCGTATGCGGCTTTGAGATCCTGGTTTCTCCAGATTCCGAACGCGCCCTGGCATGCCATGGGCTACATGGATAATCCCTCCTTGGGTCCTCCGCGTCTGTGCCTGTCCACACGTCGCTCTCCGTTTTGATATGAAATCTGACCTTCACCTCCCCTCCTCTTTGCATCTCTCCGTTGTTCAGAGGAGGCCGGTGATGTTTCTGGGATAGTGAAGCCCGCTTCGCGACTACTGTTGTGTAGTGGACAGCGGATCTAGAGGGGAGGGGTGAATAGATCTGCCCCTCTTTTCGCAATGCAACCCTCTTTAAAGCTAGATGATGAAATAAGCAGCGGAATATAACTAGCTTGACGAAGAACACAAATGATTTGCTTGGCAAGATGATTACGCAATATAGATATTGAACCTAAGCATGCATCTAACACATATCAATCGCACAATCAAACCACAACACAAAGGATTTTAAGGTGGTTTGGACTGAATTTCCAGTCCTACGTCCACCCCTCACCAAATCCGGTGAGGCTTCACGAGTGCAGCACACCAAACCGTAAATCGAAGAACCACCGATTGCCTTCCTACTAACCACTGGTAGGGACGTCAACACCGCAGATCGGACAACCTCCGATTGCCTTCCTACTAACCACTGGTAGGGACGATTCTCAACTTCCAAGTGTTTGAGTGAAATAGAAAAAGAACAACTTATGAAAAACACTCAAACAAGATATAGAATATGCTTAAGAGAAAAGATCTTGTCTGAGATTTGCTGGAGCTTGAATCTCTTGAGGATTCGATGAAGAGCTTCTTCCCGGAGTAGCTTGATTTCCTTCTTGGAATACGCTCCTTCTAGCTTCCTTTGATCACCCTTCTTGCCCTTGAGTGTTTCTAGCTTTGTTGGAGATTGCTTGGCTTCAGATCTGAGCTTGAATCACCTTGGATGGATGAAGAACTTCCTCCCGAAACACTGTTCATGGAGGTGCTACAGTACCTCGTAAATGGCCTCCCTTGATCTCCCTTAAGGCCTTGAAGTGATAGGGTTTCCAACCCCTCATGTGTTGATTTTATAGACCTTGAATGGTCCTTGGACACCCCCCAGACCAGATCCACAAATCATGGGAGATTAGGTGAGTTTTGATTAAACAAATCCATGGAAAGGGGCTGGCCACGAGGTGGATTTCGAAGTCAAACATGGCTGCATCGGGGCTGGCGGTCGACCTGTGGCTTCTGGCGGTCGACCGCTACTGAGAAACACTATAGATGAATGGTCACTGGGAATTCCGATCGACCGCTAATGGCTGGCGGTCGACCGCTACTGAAAGACACACATTCTGGCGGATGCTGGCTGGGGCGGTCCACCGCCCCTGTGCTGGTGGTCGACAGCCAGCTGGGCTGATTCCAGGCTTGCCCGGGTCGGTCCGTTATCCGCTTCAGCTCCGTCGTTCAACTCCATTAGCAGCCCGTGTATGTTTGTGGCATCACCCTTGATAGTCTAGAAGGTATCAATTGAGTCTTTAACCTTGGATTCTCTTCTTGTGTAGTGGCCTTGGCTATTTGAATGAAGCTTGTAGTTGTTGTATAGACTTTGTGTGTGAAGTAGCCGGCCAATGTATAGACCTATGTTGTAGCCATCAACCAACGTACAGACTTGGAGTTGTGCTAGCAGCCAATGTATAGACTTCATCTGCAGCAACGTATAGACTTCAAGTTGTGCTAGGCAGCCAACATACAGACTTCATCTACAGCAACGTATAGACTTCAAGTTGTGCTAGGCAGCTAACGTACAGACTTCATGTTCTGCAACGTACAGACTTTGTCCAACGTATAGACTTCATCCAATGTATAGACTTTATCCAATGTATAGATTTGGTCCAACATATAGACTTGGTCCAACGTATAGACTTTGTCCAACATATAGAGTTCGTCTAACATATAGACTTTGTCCAACGTATCAACTTTGTCCAACGTATAGACTTGGTCCAACGTATAGACTTTGAATGCAGTGCACATGCCCGCAACCTGTTCGATGAAATGACAAACTGGTTAAACACAATGTGACTTATAGTAGTTGCTATCATCAAAACCATAATAGTAATCATGGTGCACATGTGTTCAACATTCTCCCCTTTTTTGATGATGGCAACACTGTGAGTCATTATATGACAGAAATAGCCAAGATGGCAAAGTGTATGATATATGTAACATATGCAGCTCAAGATCCATGATAGTAATAGCATGTGAATGCAATTATGAATGCAGATATGAATGCTATGCAATTATGCAAACCCCATCACATACACATATGAGATGCAAAGTGAGCAATGGATTCTCCCCTTGGACTCTCCCCGTACACCATTCACACATCCCCCATGACAACTCACAAAGCACATAAGCTCTCCCCTTTGACAATGTGATAATGCATATAGCTCTTACAAAGGACTCACACAAAGAATTCTCCCCCTTTGCCAATAGCAAAAAGGAGTGACAATAGGAAAGTGTCTGAGAGACCAGAGCTGAAAGGAGTTAAGAGCAAGCCATTATATGCAAACCTGAAACAGACCGTGAGCAATATATGTGGTTCAAAGCTAATGAAATCCGAATTCATCAACAGAGTTCAAAAAGCAGCTACATCCAAGATGTAATAGAAATGAACCAAAGGTGCATATTATGGCAATGTTTAATAGTCCCTTGTCTTATATATCCATATTCAGTAACTACAAAGGGAATAACACAAAAAATGAGTATTGAGGCTAAACAATCATGACTAAAGCATGGAAGTTTATGAGTTCAACAAATTTGATTTTCAATATCTTTTGAATTTGAAGGCACATGACTCATATTTTATGAGCAATCAAGTCTAGTACATGCCTCCAAGCCGTAAGAATACACGTTGTTTAGACGCCAGTATTCCTAGGTATTTGGCAAGATTGACTGTTATGCTTCAGAATGAACAGAGATAGCAAAGTCACATCATGACACATCCAAACTCATTTCATTGATGAGAAGATATGTTTCTCAGCAATTATGCCATTGCTCTGTCTATAGTCCAGATGAATTAAGACAGAGATAACAGAGGCACATCATGACATATCATTCGTCACTTGATTTGATGACGTGACATATTTCTCCGTGCAACACTATCATTGCTCTGCAAATTGATTTTCAAGAATTCCAACTCATCAAGATGTTTAGAAACAATACTAAGCTCTAGAGTATCACCAAGATTATCATGAAGTCTGGATTTTCATATTTCAGGGTAGTCATTCAAGACATAACGTGCAGTCTTTAGTGAAAGTCTATTAAAACTACAGAACATAGATGATTTCAAACAAGATATATCAGAACTATAAGGAAATCATTAAATCTGAACTATTTTCATTGAATGGATAATCATTAGGGCATATAATAGAAAGCTCCTACACCATATGTCCGTCTGTCTTATGAACTCAAACCAGACTGTAAGCCACTGAAGTGCAGTTTGCAAGAGGTTAAGAGAATCAACAAAACTCCCCCTAAGGATATGCAATGGATGCGCGAAGGAGTTATGTTTGCAATCAAGTGGAATGGCAAAGGAGGTTGACCTAGTCACTCATGAAGGTGGCAGAAATGAAATGTATGACCCAACCCATGGTTATACACTTATTAAATGCCACAGAATGAATATAAAATATATGCATGAATGTTACACAAGGACAACTCCCCCTTACTATATGGCCTATATGCGACATTGACACATGGTACTTGCCGGAGGTGAAACCTCACGCATATTGAGTGCTTCGAGACAAGCATAACTTGCCCTTCCATACATCAATATTTGATATACCATGGCCATGCAAGAATGATGCGACACAAACTATGCAATGCATTGGGAACATAGATTCATCTTGATTATGCAACTACATGCAATGCGACACCATATGCAAAAAGACATATTGACATATAAACAATGCATGAATACCAACGTGTAAAACACATAACTAGTTGAACATTATCATCATTTCAAATTCTTATTGGCCTGATGTCGGCAAAGATCAAGCTCCCTTCGGAGTGTTGAAAACCTGTCATACACAAGGGCTTGGTGAAAATATCAGCAATTTGATTTAGAGTATCAACAAAATGCAGTTCAAAGTTTTTCTTACTGACATCGTCTCTAATGAGGTGATGCCTAATGTCAATATGCGTAGTCCTAGAATGCTGGACTGGATTTTTTGCAAGGTTGATAGCACTAGTGTTATCACACAGAATCGGGACACAACCAAGATCCACCAAGTAGTCTTGGAGTTAGTGTTTAATCCACAACACTTGGGTGCCACAGCTCCCCGCAGCAACATATTCTGCCTCCGCGGTTGAGAGGGCAACCGAGTGTTATTTCTTGGAGGCCCAAGAAACTAAACACTCGCCTAGAAACTGGTAATAGCCACTAGTACGCTTACGATCCAGCTTGCATCCAGCGTAATTCGCATCAGAATAAGATATAAGAGATAAATCACATGATGACGGATACCACAATCCCAAATCTTGAGTGCCGGCAAGATATCGGAGGATACGTTTGACGGTAGTCAAATGAGATTCTCTAGGACTAGCTTGAAATCTAGCACAAAGGCATATACTGAACTGGATATCTGGTCGGGATGCAGTCAGATAAAGCATAGAACCAATCATACCTCTATAGACCTTTGCATCCACCAATTTACCATTTTCATCCGAATCCAGTGAAGTTGAGGTGCTCATCGGAGTTGCAATGATTGTACTGTTTGCCATGTCAAATCTTTTTAGCAGCTCCTTGATGTATTTGGCTTGGCTTATGAAGCAACCATCTTCTCCTTGGTTGACCTGCAAACCGAGAAAGAATTGAAGTTCTCTCATTAGGCTCATCTCAAATTCGCTAGTCATGAGGTTAGCAAATTCCTCACACATTTCAGATTTTGTAGAACCAAACACAATGTCATTAACATAAATTTGAACAATCAAGATGTTCTTACCTTGCTTCTTGGTGAAAAGTGTTTGATCTACCTTACCTCGTGTGTACCCTTTTTCAATGAGGAACGAGCTTAGTCTCTCATACCAAGCTCTTGGTGCTTGCTTAAGTCCATAAAGTGCCCTGTCTAACTTGTATATAAAATCTGTATTGTTAGAATTCTCAAAGCCAGGGGGCTGTTCAACATAGACTTCTTCTTTGATCAAGCCATTCAAGAAAGCACTTTTGACATCCATTTGATACAGCTTTATTCTAAGGGAGCATGCAAAGGTAAGTAAAATTCTGATGGCTTCGAGTCTAGCAACTAGGGCATAAGATTCATCAAAATCTACCCCAAACTCTTGATTATACCCTTGAGCCACCAATCTAGCTTTGTTTCTTATTATCTTGCCATCCTCACTTAGTTTGTTCTTAAAGACCCATTTAGTGCCTATGACAGATTGTGATGAAGGTCTAGGAACAAGATGCCAGACTTTATTCCTTTCAAACTGGTTTAACTCGTCTTGCATTGAATTTATCCAGTTTTCATCTTTTAATGCTTCATCAATATTTTTGGGTTCAAGCTGAGAGACAAGAGCAAGTTGATCTAGTTCTTCCACAATTCTAAAATGTGACCTTGTTCTAGGTGGGTCATTCAAGCTGCCAATGACATTTTCCAAGGGATGATCCTTAAGAATTTTAATATTTGTAGAATCGTTACCTTCCCCTGGAACTTGATCCCTTGCATTGCTTGATTCAGCTAGGTCACCATCTTCTTTTATTTCTTCTTGTGGAGGATCACTCTTGTCCTTCATGTTTAGGAATTCCCCATCTTCATCATTTTCCTGCAAGAGTTATCATTATTAGAATCATGATATTCATCAAAGGAAACATGGGGTGATTCTTCCACAGTTTGACTTTTGATATTGTAAATTCTATAAGCCCTAGATCTATCAGAATATCCAAGGAATATACCTTCATCGCTCTTGGGCTCGAATTTATCTAAGTCTCTTTTGTCGTTGTTGTGGATGAAGCATTTTGACCCAAAGACTTTCATATGTGAGAGAGAGAGCTTTTTACCTTTCAGCAACTCATAAGGAGTCTTTTTGGTGTGTGGCCTTACCATAGAGAGGTTGATAATGTAACATGCTGAGTTTACCGCTTCGGCCCAAAATCTCCTTGGAAGTTGCCGTTCAGCAAGCATGGTTCTTGCCATCTCTACAAGTGTTCGGTTTGTCCTCTCAACTACACCATTTTGCTCCGACATTCTTGGTGACGAGAATCTGTGTGAAATGCCTTCAGCCCTGCAAAGATTATAGAAGTCAGTGTTTTCAAATTCACCACCATGATCAGATTGAATCTTGGAGATCTTGAACACACCGTCCTGCTTTATCTTCATGTAGAGCGCCTGAAACTCATCAAAAGTATCATTTTTATGTGTGAGAAAGAAAACCCATGTGAACCTAGAGAAGTCATCCACCAAGACATATCCATATTTTCTACCACTTAAACTAGCAGTTCTGGTTGGACCAAACAAGTCCATATGAATTAGCTCGAGTGGTTTGGATGATGTATTTTTAGATCTTCCCTTGAAAGATTTTCTTGTTTGTTTACCTAGGGTACATGCATCACACAACTTGTTTTCTTGTTTAAATGATAATTCAGGCAACCCTTTCACCATTGAATGCTTTAACAATTTATGTAAGATATTGTAGCTAGCATGTCCTAGTCTACGATGCCATAACCAAGCAATTTCAGATTTTGGTGCAGCATGACAGAGATTTAAATGAGCAGGATCATCTAAGTCAATCATGTAAACATTGTTGACTCTCTTACCAGAAAATTTTACCTTGTCAGATTTTGGTTCAAGAATTCTGCATTCATGAGAGTCAAACAACACTTTATGACCTTTATCACACAATTGACTTATGCTAAGTAGGTTATATCTCAAACCTTCAACTAGCAACACATTTCCAATGGAGTTGGAGAGGTTCTTACCTACATCACCTATTCCAATGATTTTTTCTTTGTTATTCCCTCCAAACGTAATGTATCCTCCTTCCCTTTCCTCTAAGAGATAAAATTTTATTTTGTCTCCAGTCATGTGTCTTGAACAGCCGCTATCAAGATACCACATGTTATGCATGGCTGCAAGACATTCCTACACAAATAATTAAGCAATTGTATTTGGAACCCAACCAATTTTGGGTCCCATCAAACTCTTAAGATTTTCAAAACATGAAACCATTTCTTTTGGAACCCAAACCTTTCTAACATTCATGTTTTGTTTGCTTAAAGTAGGGATTTTATTTTTCTTTTTAGCCTTGACATTTCCTTTTTGTTTAGAGGCTCTTTGTTGGATTTTGTGAAAGTTTGATGAAGTTGGCTTCTTAACCCATTGTGGCCATTGGTTGTTTTTGGGTTGAAAGTGATTGTTCTGCCACCTAGGAGATTGAACGTTATAGGATTGATGAACATATCAATCATAAAAAGTATGGTGGTGTTGGCCTATATGAATGGGCAATCCAGTTTTGGTGATATCTGGAAGATTGAGCATGCAATGGCCAATGAAGTGTTGACCTATGCTGCGGGGAAGGTCGACCTTTCTTAGGCTTTTGGACAGTCTTTTTGGGAAGTTCAGTGACTGCCTCTTCAACCTTTTCTTTCCCTTTCTCCTTTTGTTTTTGCTGGTTTTGTGTGGGAGTTGTGTTTGAGGTGGAAGCTTCGGAAGATGAAACAAATGTGACAGTTTTGATCCTAATTGGCCTTTTGTTTGTTGGTTCAAAACCCAACCCTTCCTTGTTGAAGTTCATTCTGGTACCTAGCAAAGCATCTAGGTTTTCTCTTCCATCCACAAACTTTTCTTAAGAATGTTGTTTATCCTTCAACTCTTTTTGTATATTTTCAATAATTTGAAGAAGTTGAATGTTGACTTGTTTGACAGCTTCATACTTTTCATTGCTCAATTTATTGTCTTTTTCATAGCTTTGCATTTTGAGCTTCATACTGTTGATTTTATTTTGCATGTCTATCTTTTCTTGGGGTTTTGAATGATGAAATGACAAGCAAGTAATCAAAGATCCGCTCTTAGCCTACAAACATGTGATCATGAACCTAGGCAATCAAAGCTAGCTCTAGCATGGGCATGCTATCTCACTCAAACTATGCTAAAGAAAAAGGAAAACACACGCCGGGGCGTGGAGCAAAAGAATAAATAAAACACACCACAAGGGGTGGAGCAAGCAAGGAAGTAAAAGAGATATGTGATGAATGAGAAAGCTAATGCCCAAGACTAAGGAAAGATGTGATCGCCACCAAAGTAAAAAACAAGCAAGAGACCTGTAAATACCTTGGAAATAGGTGGATGAAACACCTGCCCACGGGAGAGAAAACCGAAGAGAACCTGCAGGTCAGCTAGAAATAACAGCCAGGACCCTATGCATTACTTGGAAAGTAACGGCCACCCGATAGACCGCCAGGAGAAGATGACGCGCCTGCACCAGGCCGTCAGATAACCTGCAGTAACAAAGTGTAGATTCTTTTAACTCCAACTCTTCCAGCCGGCTAGAAGACTTGGGCCTCGTACTGGGGGACCTGTAAACCTGCCAAAGATGTAGAGAGCAAGAACAAAACAACCCAAATTAGCCCTTTCAATAATATAGCATCAATTCTCAAAGAACTTAAGGACATCAAAAGGAGAGGGGATTACCGGGGAGTTTTTGTTTTTTTAACCCCTCTGGGTGTTTTTTTAAAAGATTAGGAGGATGTTTGGATGTTTAGAGAACAGTGAAAAAACGTGGAGAAGGAGGAGGGACAATGCTTTGATTGAGGAAAAACCAAGGAAGAACTTAAGCATGTGATGAACTTGAAAGACTAAAACCAAAGTACTCCCTTGATTATGAGATGAACGTGGGAAGCAGTTCCTCCTGGATGAAGATGACTCCTGAGTTCGGCAGCACTTCGTCGTGAATTTCAAAACCCTTCTCTCTAGGCCATGAAGTCAAGGGTTCTATTTATAGACCCTCAAACTCTCAGGTCGAGCAGAGGATAATTCAGCAAGATAAAGGGATAACTCCTGGCAAATCCTCGAAGATAATATCACCAAGAGTCCATAGAAACAAATAGAAGGTCCTGAGGATCAGATTCGAAAGAGATATCGTCAATCCAAACCCTTATCTTCGGTCACGACGTAGCAGAGAAAAGGCCTGAACTGTCAGGACTCTCTGAAGGAAGTAACGGCCACACGACAGACCGCCACTTGGAAATAACGCACCAAGGAACATCCGTCACTACCAACCTTATCCCTAAAAGATAAGATCAGCGGGAAGAAGACCCAACAAGCTGGACTCTTCAAGGAAGTAACGGCCAAAGAATCGGGCGTCAGAATGAAACAACGGCTGCACGACAGACCGTTATTATCAACATGTAATCAAAAGGATAAGTTTTAAAACGAGGCCTTAAGCCTTAGGACTCTTCAAAGAGTAACGGTCCAGGACCCATCCGTCAGAATGAAACAACGCGCCTAGGACCGACCGTTATTATCAAAATGGAAATCAAAAAAGAAGTAGAGGCCTTGCTAAGATTCATCCAATGAAACGCCACCCGGAGCCATATCCGATCAAGGAATTAAGACCCAAAAAATAGGCTTCAACTAATCAAGAGACTCAATGAAGAGTGAACGACTTGGAGCATCATATAGAATAAATAAGAAGATGACCTGACTCATTGGGTATAAAACGGGTGTCAACAGATGCCCCTCCTTAACGTCCTCTTTGCAGGGGAACGAGCGGAGGTGAAGCGAAAGTGAAATGGAACATGGAGATGAAGCGGAAAATGAAGCGGAGTGGATCAAAAAGAGGGCGTTAAGGTAAACGACACCCGTTCTCAACCAACAAGCGATAGGAATTTTCTGGAAAGCTTCAAAACTGATCACAAGAAAATAGCCAACCAAAGGATGCAAGTCTGGAGGAGCTAATAACTAAGGAAAGGAAACACGGCTAGCTGCCGGAGGCAACGGAAAGAACAAGAGACTAAACTCCAGACATGAATCTTCAGCCAACCAGATCAAGCGAGCAGATCGAAGGAAACCTTCTAATTCAGAGTGGAATGATTCTCCTTATCCGAGATCAAGAGCACAGCTATTCACCATCATCGAGACACTTCGAACAGATGAAGCACATGAATGCTCAAAGAATGCGTATGATGCATGCTGGGCTAAAGAAAAAGAAATCTTTAAAACAAATGCAAAGAAAGATGAAATATCAAGATGCTCGAGAATAATATTGCTAAGCTGGAGAAACCAGGGTCAGGACACCATCTGCAACCACGGCGTGCAAGACAGAACCATCGTCCCCAAATTTTTCCAACCTAACGGCCTATCCAACGATTAAGCATGTGAACTTAGATCATCATCATTTTTGTTTAAGGGGAACATCAGATCCCGAAACACATGAATGACCAGCCGATTCTCGAGATAATATATCATAAATAACATATAGTAATGCATTAAAGGATAAGGGAAAGATATACAATACCTGACCCACCTTCCGGACGGACGGTAAAGCGCGATTTCATTCACAAATTCCTTCATGAAAGATAGGTTAGCCAAAAAAATAAATATGATCATGAATCAAGGCATAACCATTTGTACGTGCGAGAAGCATCAACGATGAACATTTTGACAGAATATAAAACCATTTTGACATCCAATCGACCATTTAATTCATCTAGAAACTTACAAGTTTGTAACGGTCTGATGAAGGTGCGTTACATCAAGTAACGGACCATCCTTAGTCCGTCATAAACCAGGCGGTTCACATTCTTCAAAAAAATAGTCTCATCACATGTAACGGTCAAATCCAGACACGTTATAAGGATGTAACGGCCGAACGATGGACCGTCACATTTCCTGAGTGTTCAAAAAAATAACAACCGAATGGTCACGGCCTTCATTCAACACTCAACAACCCAAAAACCCAAACCGAGAGAAACCACCGGCGACCACCGTCCCACTACTACCATGGCCGGCGACGAGGCTCCCCAGCCACCACCACAGAGGAGGGAGAGGGGAAAGAAGAAAGCGATCCGGCGGTTTCACCGCCGGCTCGAACGGGAGGCGATCCCACCGGTCACGGAAGAAGAACCGAGGAGAAGAGAGCCAAGGGAGGAAGATGAAGCTCCCACGGCCGTGGGGGACCAAGGGGAAGCCCCATTGGGTGAAAGGGAGCCCAAGGAACCAGAGAAGAAGAGGAAGAGAGGCATGGACCGAGAGGTAGGCCGCCCACCCCATTTTCAAAATTTTAATTTTTTTGTATTTTTGTATGAATGCATGTGGGAATGGGAGGTAGAAAATGGGTCTACGAACCCATTAAGAATGATTGTAGGCCTTTTGGCCAAAGTGAGAAGCCACGGGAATGCAAAGGAAAAAACGCCCTCTAGTAGGGAATGTGACGGTCCTTCCAGTGACCGTCACAAGCCTAACGCGCCACCGTAGATGCGTTAGAGCCATGTGACGCCCCATCCCAGGGCCGTTACATGCACCAGAGACTAGAACTATTTTTTAGGTTTTCAATTATTCAATTTTTTTTTGTTTTGTTTTGTTTTTGTAAATGTTGTGCATTGATTTTATGATGTAATTAACTAACTTATGATCTAAATAACATGCAGGGAAAGCGAAGATCAAGGATCTCCTGGCTGTAGGTCCGGGCGGTGTACCAGGCACTGCCCGACTACCAGAGGGAGCGACTAGCCAGCATGGGATTCGCCGAGGTGCTCAGCATCGAGGTAATCCGGATGGACACACCCCTGCTGTACGCGTTGCACGAGAGATGGGACCCGATCAGCAGAGCCTTCATCTTCCCGTGGGGCCACATGATCCCCACGCTAGAAGACGTAGCGAGGATTACGGGATTGAGAGTCCACGGAGCCGCAATGATCGGATGGACTTACGGCGATTACCGGGAGATGGCACAGCAGCTGCTCGGGCTAGATTTGATCAGGCCGGGACAGTCCTCCTCCCAGCTCTCGAGATCAGTACTGCAGGAGAGCCTGGGACTGAGGGGAGTGGTGATAGCCGTAGGAGAGCTACCCGAGGAGCATCTGGGCAGAGTGATAGACCAGGTGCGCCCTCGCGTGGCAGCGGAGGTAGGACCGGAGGGAGATAGAGTGCTCAGACGCTTCCTGATGCTATTATTCGGGAAGCTCCTCTTCGCGACTCGGGCAGACGTCATCAGCTACAGACTACTGCCGATGATAGAGAATTTGCACAGAGTTGGGAGATACGCTTGGGGAGCAGTAGTGCTCGCATTCCTGTTTGAGTCCCTGAGCACTACGGACCGGCAGACGATGTTGGGCGGCTTCTCGCCTTTCTTACAGGTAAATGCACTTTAAATACTTTCTTTTATGCCAAAATGTTTATGATATGCCATGTGACTGACTTGATTTCTAAAAATGCAGATCTTGAGCTATATGTACCTCCCGGGCATCGGGAGAGGCGCGCTACTCCATCCCGACCGCATACCGATCGCGAGGCGTTGGTCGGTGGCGAGGGACACAGGGTCGATCATTAGACTGACCCAGACGATCCAGGATGACCTGGACTCCTTCCCACATACGTCGGTAAGTCCAGAACTCAAAATGATTTCTACATGCTTTTAAATGCCTTTTTAAATACCTCTAATGCTTTAAATGCTTTTATTATGCCAATGCTGATGAATGAACTAAATGCTCTCAGGTGAGAGGGACCCCATACCGCGGCGAGGGTTACACGGGACAGCCGTGGGTAGAGGCGGCCTTGTCGTACCAGGGACGAGACATATGGCTGCATTGCATCCATATCATCGAGCCCCTGCACTACAGGATGATCCTGCGGACCCGGGGACTACATCAGCCCGAGGTGACCTTTTCACGCCACAACGATGACCACCCCGGCAAGTCAGCAAGGGGCATCAGTGGTAATGTGGATTGGTGCGCCCGGAAGGCGAAGTACGTCCATGACTGGAACAGGCGGGGCCGAGCGGTGAAGGAACGAGACGAGAGCGACGAGGCATATTTGAAGGCCTTTGCTCGACTCTACGGCGACCAGGTGTACCGAGGTACCCGACGACCGATATGCAAATTCTAAACTCAAAAACTCTTGCTATATGCAAAAATGCCATGTGATAGATGTACTGACTCACATGTTTCTAAATGCAGCTAGACCCTGAGGGATGGATAGCTGAGCTGGAGGGATTACTCCACTCCACCATCCAGCAGCAGGACGAGTACCGGGCCGCCCTGGAGCTTCTGGTAAGATTCTAAAACTTAAACTTAAATGATCATGCTTATGAAATGCTTAATGAGATTAATGCTGAAAATGCAGCAGGCCGAGGGAGCCCAACGAGCTGGACCGGATGCCCCATCATCCTCCTCCCATCCTGCGGGAGGCAGAACAGAGCAGGATGCCGAGTTTGCTCGGACGGTTGCCAGAGCCGAGGAGGCGGAGGCCACCCTCGCGGAGCGGGTAAGATGCTAGATGCTTATGCTTATGATCATGCGTATGCCTAAAATGCCTTTTGATCAACTACATGAAGTGTAATCTACAGGCGAGAGAGCTAGCAGCAGTAGTGGCCGAGGCTAGACAGGCTCGATTGGAGGCAGAGCATCTCTAGGCAGAGATAGAGAGAAGCCGGGCTGAGACTGGGCGGGCCCGAGCAGAGACAGAGCTAGCACGGGCAGAGATGGCCCGGCTGAGAGCGGAGACCCCTAGATGCTCGGATGATGCAGAGGTGGAGCGACTTCGGACGGAGCTAGCTCAGTCACAGGCTGAGGTAGAGCGACTCCAGATTGGGACGGCGGATTTGGACTGATACCGGACCGAGGCACGCGAGGCTCGGCGCCAGGCTTACGATATGAAGATTGCGCTGCGGACCCTCGAGAGGACTGTCCGGATGATAGGCCGAGGACCTGAGCGGAGTGTTTCGCAGAGCGGAGCACAGAGGAGCGTCGCCCGGAGTCGGTCGGTGGCTGATTTCCTTGTGAGTTCCTCCGGCCAGCGGAGGAATGAGAGGGTGGAGAGAGGACAGCAGGAGGAGAGTGCTTCCATAGCACCGCCAGCAAGGAAGCCGGAGGGTGGAGATGAGGAGGGCGGCCCGGCGAACGAGCCGGCCGAATGATGTATTTCTTTTTTATTTTTGTACATGACAATATGTATAGAAAAATGAAAATTTTGGCATTTTTGTTTTGTTTCATGAGTGTGAATGAATGCAGGAATGTGTTTTTGAAAAAAAGTAGGAATGAATGAGTGGACGACTGGTTTGGCAGGTTTGAATGTGAATGTAGAAAATGAATGATTGATTGAGATGATTTGAGGTGATGTGTGAAAATGCATGTATGAAATGCATGTATGCGGAAAAAAGTGTATGTATGAGAATGCGTGGATGATGAATGAGTTGTAGAATGTGTGAAAGATCGCCAGGTCTAACACAAGGGCAGGAAGAAATTACCTGAATTCAGCAGCAGAGAAAGTAACGATCTAGGATCAGACCGTCATAATCAAATAACGCACTGGCTGAAGGGCGTTATACACAACAGAGGCCAAATTTGTAATCTGAGCTGCAGGAAAAGCGACGGCCCACCTCTGGTGCGTCCGAGGGAAATAACGGCCAATGCTAGACCGTTGATCATGGCAGAGTGATGGGTTGTCAGGGCAACTAGCAGGAAATGCGACGGCCCAAGGGAGACGCATCGGGGTGAAATAACGGCCATATCCAAGACCATCGGGAAAATGTTGAACCCAAAAGCCAACATCTGAACGACCGAGAGTGTAACGGACCATGGTCCACATGTTAGAAGATAAAGACGGCCAAAGACCAGACCGTTAAGCTTCACAGATCAGGGTCGGGCCAAATCAAACCCACAGGAAATGCGACGGCCCAAGGATGGCGCGTTAGAGACAAATGACGGCCCCACGATAGACCGTTAGAGACTGAGTTGTGTTCCAAGATGGATTGAGCCGTGAGAGCCTAAACCCGAGATTTATCCACTCAATCCCCCACTAGAACCTATCTAGATTGAAGATAAAGCCTTCCAACTCAAGTCTTATCCTTTCCAAGCCAAAATTAAACCTTTAAAACTTGGAAACTCAACCAAAATCGTATCTTTGCTGAAAACCTCTGCTTTAGGGTTGAAGAACCTCTCCTAAGGGCAGAAATCAAGATGAAGAGAAGCTTCGAGGTGATGGCTATGGAGGAGAAGGTCTTCACCGGACCTAAAGCTGCCAGAAAAGAACATGGAGAGCTCCAACGGTTGACATCAATTCCCAAGCACTTAAGCTCCAATGTTCAAAGGGTGGTAAGTCCCTCAACAACACATCCAACTTCAAAAAAACTCTGCACTTCAATTCGTTTTACGACCTTTTCTTCTCCTTCTTTCCTCAAGCCTCTTCCTGGCCCAAGATGCTACTCTAATCTGAAGTGGGTGGCTCCCATGGTAAAGGCCCTCCCTATAGAGGTCACATCAATCCTTAAAGCATGGCACCTTCAACCACTCTTGGTTTTAGGCAAAAATTTCCAGAAATTGTCCTTAGATTGGCCAAGTATTTCAGCACTTGTGGAATTATGGCATCCACAAACTCATACCTTCATCTTCCCTTCCTTCGAAGCAACAGTCCTATTAGAAGAGGTAGAGACCTACCTAGCCCTTCCTAAGACTAAGGCGGGGGATGAAGACCGGGTTTGCTACACAACAGAGCCTATTGACCCGTCCTTGATCTTGAGTGATTTCATTCATAACCCAAAGGACGTGAGGACCATGATCAGCCCACACCACATTCACTTGATACCCTTGGCGCAATGGATAGTGTCTCATTGTAAAAATAAGTGGGGAGACATGAAGCAATAGCCAAGGCGGTGGCGGTTTGCTTGTGCGGAGTCTTCCTTTTTACCACGACCGACCACCTCTTAGACATCCAAAATGTTAGCATTATTAGAGGGCTGTGGCGGGGAATGTCCATCTCTCAAGCTGTCCTCTCATACCTCTATGAAGGACTTAGCTCGGCTTGCCTAGGAGGACTTTTGTTCGGCTCCATGATACTCCTTGAGTGCTGGATGGGAGTGAGAGTCAAATTCCAACAAAAGGAAGACATAACTTCAGTTAGCCGAATCTTCGGGAGCCACCCTCTCTTCTTCATTGGAGGGGCATTTGGATACTCTTCTCAGGTTGAATGCAAGACGGCGGACAAGAAAACGCGAGATGGATGGCGCCTCTTCTTCAACACTCTGCCAATGGATAAGTTCATCATGCGGCCAAGAATCCTTCGAAGCACTCTTCTTAAAATACCGCGGCGTCAAGGCTTGGACCTCCAGCTAGTGGGGAATACCACCATGGCGATCTACAACCCGCACCGATGCCATCTTCAGATTGGACTCCCAAGAACCAAAGCTCCAGCACTATCACACTACCCTCCCCTTCTACCTAGGAAGATGGGGATCGAGGAAGACGAAAGAGCAGTACAGACCACGCTGACCATGTGGGAGATCAGCAAAGTGCACCCGTGGCGAGAAGAAGTTGAAGAGGACGACGCAGCACGCCGTGATTACGTGAAAGAGTTGAGGAAAATCCGCCCTCTTGCGGATAAGAAATTGAATGTGCCTTGATTTTATTTTGTTCATGAGAGAAGTTGTTTGTTATTAACAATCAAAGTTGGAATCTTTAATCTTGCTTGAATGAGATGATATTACTTCAACTGAACGTATGTGAGTTTTGTGGTTTGAATGGCCAGAGTGATGTGAAGAGGCAGAGCCTCTGGAGGATGTGACGGATGGGCGGTGGGCCGCTGTAAAGAAATGACGGCCTGACGATGGGCCGTCAGAACGAAAGCACTATCAATCCTGCTCTCTGAAGCAAGTAACGGATGGGAGATGGGCCGTTATATATAAACGACGGTATAGACCAGGCCGTCAGAGGGACAATGTTTGATGAAATAAAAGCCCCATGCCTGCAGGAAGTGACGGCCGAAGGGAGACCGTTATATTCATGTGGCGGTCTGGAATTGATGCGTTACAGCCTTTGACCTGCATTTTTGTGAATTATCACTTTGAACTTGTCCTGCTGCCTGTACACACTCAAACATGAAACAAGTTAGATCTGTTCTTAGACTCAACCCCTTGCCTTGAAGCAAGTTAGATAATGACCGTTTCTTGATATTTGAGAAGAGTGTGCCGCTGAAGGGCCGAGAAGGTGTGTCGTTGAAGGGTTGATAGGGTGTGCCGCTGGAGGGCTGATAGGGTGTACCGGTGAGGGGAAGAATGAGACGGTGGAGGAGTGTGCCGGTGAGGAGCCACTCCTCTGTTACTTGTTTTTAAGGCTTTTCTTTTCTTCTTTTCTTTGAGTTTTACGTAGTTTTATACAAATCTTTCCTCCTTCTTCTTGCAATATGTTGTTGTTCTATTCGTTTGATGGTTTTGTTGTCTTTTGATATGTATTTCTTATCCCATTCGTTTGTTGGATCCGTTTACCCCTTTTTTATGTGTTGTTATTTTCTAACAAAAATTCGGCAGCATCTCCCCTTGACCCGAGCGTAAGGGAAATAAGGGAACGCGCCCACATGGAGTGGCAGAACCCGACAACTGGAGGTGGGCGCCCGAGGGCGGCAACACCTTGATAAAACCTCAGAAAACACGGGGAAAACAACGAGCCGAAGACCTCTAAGACTGGACAAGGTGGGCTGGGGGTTAGTCAAGGCGTACCGGCCAAGGACAAGCACAGGGTGCTTGAGGGGTGTACCGGGCTAGGGAGAGGCTAGGTGTGCTGCTGGGGCACCAAGGGGAGGTGTACTGCTGGGGGGAGCTACTATGGGTGTGCCGGCCAAGGTGCCGGAAGGGTGTGCCGCTGGGGGAAAGTGCATGTGCACCGGACAGGACTCCAAAAGAGGGTTGGTCTGCTAGCTGGGAGGGGTGTTAGACCGATCAAAGCCACAGGGACTTCCGGCAAAAGGGAAAAAGGTGCAAAGGGGCAAGCACAGGTGAGGGTACTGGTACTGGGCTTCACAGGAGAAGGTTCATGACCTCAAACCATTCAAGATGGTGCCACATCCGGAGGAAACCGTCGGCGTGAGGGATGAACGCAAACACCGGAAAGCGAAGGGAAAAATGATCAAACGCACTGTGGCCCAAAACAATGAGACAAAGAGAAAATCCACTGAGAGGGGAGATCTTCATTCATGGGAAATAAAGGGCCGTAGCCACCCGTATACATCACAAAACATGCCCGAGCTAAGGCTATAGGCAAGAAAGAAAACCTAAGAACAAAGGAATAGAGAGGGGGAAAACAGAGAAACAAAAGAGGAGGAGGTGTTGGGGATCGAAGCAGGGACGATCGTCCACTACTCTTTCCCCCACCTTCCCCTACTACATTAAGCCCTCTCTCTCTCTTACTCTCTTCTCGTTGCCTGGTGGTTGTTGGAAGACTCCACGCCGGAGCCCTCTCTCTTTTCTTCTCTCTTCTTCTTCTTCTCGTATGCAACCCTCTCTATTTGTCTGTGCCTCTGGGTCTCTTCTCCATCTCTCCTCCTTCTCTTCGCAGGAATGGGAGTGGTTTTATACTCCCAGCAGCGGGAGCCCTCGAGCACGGCAGTCGGAGGCGGGAAGCGGCTAGTCATGATGGGGTTTGACTTCCCCCGTCCTGGACGTCAGGGGAGTAGCCTGCGTGGCCCAACCTCTGGTTGACACATCGGATAGCTCACTGCGCACCAAGGATACGTAGGGCATGGGCATCACGTCATTCGGGCGTTGAAACGCCTTCACGTTGTGCCACTGGCGGGCTCAATAAGTGTGCCGCAGGAGGGCCAAAAAGGCGTGCCGCTGAAACCCCAAATGGGCTGCCGCTGAAGCCCCAAATGGGCGTGCCGTTGAAGGCTTGAAATAGTGTGCCATTGAAGGCCTGAAATAGTGTGCCGTTGAAGGCTTGAAATAGTGTGCCATTGAAGGCTTGAAATAGTGTGCCGTTGAAGGCTTGAAATAGTGTGCCGTTGAAGACTTGAAATAGTGTGCCGTTGAAGACTTGAAATAGTGTGCCGTTGAAGGCTTGCAGGGTGTGTCGTTGAAAGGGCACAAGGGTGTGCCGCTGAAGGCCCAGGGGTGTACCGCTGAAGGGCCAAAAGGCTGTGCCGTTGAAGGCCCAGGGGTGTACCGCTGGAGGGCCAAAAGGTTGTGCCGCTGAAGGCCTAGGGGTGTACCGTTGAAGGGCCAAAAGGCTGTGCCGCTGAAGGGCTAAAATGGGCAGTTCTGAGCCCGTTGTGAGCACGAGTTGTGGCCCATTTAATTTTCTTCGAGGCCCATGGATTGTGGGGGCTCTTGGTGGTTGATTTCTCTTCACTGTCGTGACTCCGGAGACGGCTTCACGGTAGTGTGCATATTTGGGGAGTCCAGATGACCAGTCCCTCCGGGGCTTCTTCACTCGGTGCCGTTGTTAATGCTGGATTGAGCTGGATATCTGTGCGTGCAATTTTTGGTATCCACAAATGCCCCCCACCCACGGGTAGCGCAGGCGAAGGATGAGCCGGGCAGTGCCCGCGGGTGTATTGGTCTCTTTTCTCTTCATCGGCACCGACGGGGTGTCGGGAGTTGACGTAGCATGCTTGTCTCTTCTCCTCTTCATCAATGCCGACAGGGCGTCGGGAGCCGTCGTAGCGTGTTGGTCTCTTCTTCTCTTTTGAATCAGTGCCGACAGGGTGTCGGGAGCTACCGTAGCATGTTGGTCTCTTCTTCTCTTTTTCATCCGTGCCGACAGGGCGTCGGGGGCTGACATGGTATGCTGGTCTCTTTGTCTCTTTGTCAGTGCCGACGGGGTGTCGGGAGCTATCATGGTTTGTTGATCTCTTTGTCTCTTCGCCAGTGCCGATAGGGTGTCGGGAGCTGACCTGGTTTGTTGATCTCTTTGTCTCTTCACCAGTGCCGACAAGGTGCCGGGAGCTGACCTGGTTTGTTGGTCTCTGTCTCTTCGTTAGTGCCGACAGGGTGTCGGGAGCTGACCTGGTTTGTTGGTCTCTTTGTCTCTTCGTCAGTGCCGACGGGGTGTCAGGAGCTGACCTAGTTTGTTGATCTCTTTGTCTCTTCGCTACTGCCGACAGGGTGTCGAGAGCTGACCTAGTTTGTTGGTCTCTTTATCTCTTCGTCAGTGCCGACAGGGTGTCGGGAGCTGACCTGGTTTGTTGATCTCTTTGTCTCTTCGCCAGTGCCGACAAGGTGCCGGGAGATGACCTGGTTTGTTGGTCTCTTTGTCTCTTTGTCAGTGCCGACAGGGTGTCGGGAGCTGACCTGGTTTGTTGATCTCTTTGTCTCTTCACCAGTGCCGACAGGGTGCCGGGAGCTGACCTGGTTTGTGGGTCTCTTTATCTCTTCGTCAGTGTCGACGGGGTGTCGGGAGCTGACATGGTTTATTGATCTCTTTGTCTCTTCACCAGTGCCGACAGGGTGTCGGGAGCTGACATGGTTTGTTGGTCTCTTTGTCTCTTCGCCAGTGCCGACAGGGTGTCGGGAGCTGACCTGGTTTGTTGGTCTCTTTGTCTCTTCGTCAGTGCCGACAGGGTGTCGGGAGCCGACATGGTGTCGAGAGTTGACCTGGTTTGTTGATCTCTTTGTCTCTTCGCTAGTGTCGATAGGGTGCCGGGAGCTGACCTGATTTGTTGGTCTCTTTGTCTCTTCGTCAGTGTCAACAGGGTGTCGGGAGTTGACCTGGTTTGTTGGTCTCTTTGTCTCTTCGTCAGTGCCGACAGGGTGCCGGAGGCTGATGTAGTTTATTTGTCTCTTTGTCTCTTTTCTTTTCTCCCCTTTTTTGAACCACATTACCGGTACAAGCGCCCTTTCGGGTTTTCGCCGGCACCGGCCCCCTCTTGCTTTTGCCCACGCGCCCTCTCGGGTTTTCACGCGGCGGGGTACCCAATTTTGCCTGCAGCGCCCCTTCGGGTTTTCGCCACAGCTAGGTTGTTGCCATTTTTACCCTTGTCCCCTTGCAGGGGCAAGTCTGGCGGGGCACCTCTATTTTTAACCCCACTTTCTTTTCTTTTCTTTTTTTTGACGAGCGAGTGACACGCAAGCGTCGGCTAGGGCACGAAGCCTTGCGCCGGAAGGTAAGGCTCATTCGTTGGCAAGAAGAAAATGCCAGTGCAACGGGAGAATTCGTGCCGATTCGGACGTAGGGTCCGTAATGGCAATATTGTATGGAGTTGGTGGCTAGGGCACGGAGCCTTGCGCCGGAAAGGGGTTTATTCGCTGGCAAGGGACGAATGCCAGCGCTAGGATAGAGGTTCTGTCGATCCGGGCGTAAGACCTGTGACGGTGATTTTGCATGAGAGAAGGTGGCTAGGGTGCGAAGCCTTGCGCCGAAAGATAAGGTTCATTCGTTGGCAAGAAGAAAATGCCAACGCAACGGAGTTTTTTTTTTGTCGATTCGTACGTAAGGTCTGTAGTGGAAATATTGTGTGAGAGCGGGTGGCTAGGGCATGAAGCCTTGCGCCGAAAAAGGACTTATTTGTTAGCAAAGAACTGACGCAAACGCAGGGGTGGAGCCGTCTTTGCCCGTGCGGATGTCCGTCGATACGTAGGGGCGTGCATATGGGGGACATATGTATATACATATATATTATTATTATTATTATCATTTTCCCTTCTTTCTCTTTCTCTCTCTCTCTTTTTCTTTTCCTCTTCCTCTCTGTTTTTATTTTCTTCTCTCTCTCTTTTTTTCTTTTTTTTTTGTCGAAATCCCCTCCTTCCCTTCCTTTTTTATTCTCTTCCTCTTTTACCATCTTTCCACTTTTTCCTTTCCCCTTTTTTTCTCTTCTTTTTTTTTGCCGTATAAGGGGGG
This sequence comes from Amorphophallus konjac, assembly GCA_022559845.1. Taxonomy (NCBI): domain Eukaryota; kingdom Viridiplantae; phylum Streptophyta; class Magnoliopsida; order Alismatales; family Araceae; genus Amorphophallus; species Amorphophallus konjac. The sequence goes on from CM040121.1 coordinate 468,679,986, forward strand.
CGGGGGGCGGGGCGCCACTGAAGGGCTGGCTAGAGCGTGCCGCCGGGACACTTGAAGGGCGCGCCGGGAGAGAGCACAGGAAGGTGTGCCGCGTAAGGCACTCCTAAGGTGTGCCGCCGGGGGCACGTGGGAGCGTGCCGGATGGGGCATGTCATCGGTGTGCCGCTGGGGCACTGGGAGTGTGCCATTGGAGCGGCAGAAGGGCGTGCCGCTGGAGGCTTCACAATGGGTGTGCCGCTGAGGGCACTTAGTAGTGTGCCGCTGGAGGCCTTGCAGGCTGCTACGCCGTTGGAGCACTTCAAGAGTGTTTCTTTTTCCTCTCTTCTTCTTTTCACCTTCTCTTCTCTTTTCTCCCCTTCTATATTCCCCTGTACGTAAACATGGGGTGAGAATTTATTTAGTGTCCACGAATCGAGAAAGCGGGCTACAAAAGCCTAAATTGGGGAGCGGGCAGGCTGCCAGAGCCAAAATTGGGAAAGCGGGCCATGGGGCCGAGGTAAGCAGGCTACAAGAGCCAAAGTTGGGAAGCAGGCTATGGAAGCCGAATTGGGGAGGCAGGCCATAAAAGCCAAGGGTATTGGGCAGCGGGCTGCAAGAGCCAAACTTATGGGAAGCGGGCCGTGAAGGCCAAATTCTGGGGAGCAAGCTACGAGAGCCGAACTCTGGGAAGTGGGCTGCAAGGGCCAAAGATATCAGTAAATGGGCTGCGAGAGCCGAAATTATGGGATGCGGGCTGCGGGAGCCAAATTGGGAAGCAGGCCGCAAAGGCCGAAGGTAAGCAGGCTACACGAGCCAAGGTTACGGGAAGCGGGCCGTGGAGGCCGGATTGGGGAAGCAGGCTATAAAAGCCAAAGGGAAGTAGGTTGCAAGAGCCAAAGTTGGGAAGTAGGCTGTAAGAGCCGAAATTATGGGGAGCAGGCTATGGAAGCCAAATCAGGGAAGCAGGCTACAAGAGCCAAAATTGGGGTGCAAGATGTGAACACCCAAATCGGGGAAGCAGACTATAGAAGCCGGAGTTGGGAGATTAACGAGCCGCGAGGGCAAGAGGTAGGCCATGGGGGCCAAGATTGGGCTCTATGAGCGAGCGCTGGGAAAGTAGGCTTCGCTAGCCGAAATTGAGATTATTGTATACACATATTTTTATTATTTATTATTATTATATTTTTTATATTAAAAATTTTTATTCAAGCATGCAAGCATTCATCGGCAGACATAACATAAATATAAGTAAGGCAGCTCCCTCTATAGGGGATAGGATAGGGACATCACCCAAAATTCGTTGACACGGTGCGGGCCACGAGGCACAATTGGGGGGTGGTGCACCCGTCAAGAGGATATCGCATGTCTTACATGCATAGCCTAAATTCACGCATTTCACCCGAGGTAATTCTCTGTGGCATGGCAGTGCAAATGTGTGAACAAAGAGCCCTAACCATAGGGATATGCAGGCTTTCCTGGTGACATTCGAGGATCACTCTAGTGCCTACACATTAGTTCCAGGCTTTCGACTTTCGGTAGCTTCACACAGCCCCCATCTATTTATTTTGGTAGCGGATTTCACCGTTCGACGCGAGTCTCCTCATGTGTCTCAATGGGGATTCCCGGCTACTAAGATTCTTCCTTATTGTGATTCGCTTTACCATTTCGCTCGAGTCTCCTCATTTGTTTCAGTGGGGATTCCCGGCTACTCGGCTCCGCGTTTCTCTCTCTTTTCTTTTCTCTCTCTCTCTCTCTCTTTTTCTCTTTTTTCTGTTTTTTTTGTTGTTGTTTGTTTTTACAGTGGGGGTAGGAAGCTTTTTCCTCACGATTACCTTTCACGCAAGTGCAGGAATTCAAGCATCCGTAGAGTGCTAAGAAGAAATTCGGGCAATCCCTATAGTTAAAAGCTATTGAACACGCTACGTGCTAATTGTGGGAGCGTTGCCTCAGGTTTATTTTGTGAGTTGGGCTTAGCAATTCAGCCATGACTCTTCCCCTTGACGTGTGCACCCGCCAGAATAGGGTTCCCTTCGAGCGCGTGCCCTGACGCCTGTGCATCCGGAATCGGGCGGTATTATTTAGCAAGGAAACACGGTCCTAGAAAATTTCAAGGAGGTGTATTATTCTATATTAAGCAACCATGCAAACATGACAATCAAGCATTCTCTTCTTTCTTCTTTTTTGTTTTATTGTTTTGTTGTTGTTTTTTTTGTTTGTTATTTTTTTTTGTGGCATAAGAAAATATTGTTGTTACGTATAAGTGTAGTGGTAGTAGAGGTATTAGGGAAGCAGACCGCGAACGGCTGAAAGGGTATTGGGGAAGCGGGCTACAGAACCCAAGGGACATTAGGGGAGTGGGCCATAAGGGCCAAAATTAGGAAGCGGGCTACAGGAGCCGAAGTTGTGGGAAGCGCGGTGGGACAGATGGATTAACCCTGACAATGGGCCCCGGCCGAAATGGCCCTGCAGAGGGGCGTTGGGTAGCGGGATGTGAGAGTCGAAGAGACGGGTCTCTTTTGTTCCCTGGCCGGGGAAGGGTCCGGACCAAAGTGAAAGGTTTATTCTATTGTCCTCTGGCCGGGGAAGGATCCGAACCAAAGTGAGATGTCTATTATTATTTTTTAACTGGGAAGCTGTTGGCTGAGGTGCCAATGGTGAAGTAGCTATCGGCTAGGAGCCGATGATTATATAGCTCTCGACTCGAAGGCCGATAATGAGGTAGCTATCGACTTGGAGGTCGATGATTGGATAGCTGTCGACCCGAAGGCCGATGAAGGGGTAGCCATCGGCCAAGAGCCGATGATGAGGTAGTTGTCGACTCAAAGGCCGATAATGAGGTAGCTGTCGGCTAAGAGCCGATGATGAGGTAGCTGTCAGGTCAAAGGCCGATAATTAAATAGCTGTCGACCCGAAGGCCGATGAAGGGGTAGTTGTCGGCTTGAAGCCCCGATGGCTGAAAGTTGGTCGGTTTAGCGCCCCGTCGGCAGAAGGTCTAGTCGGTTTAACGCCCCATCGGCGAAAGGCTTAGTCAGTTTAACGCCCCGTCGGTGGAGGGTTTAGTCGGTTTAACGCCCCGTCGGCGGAGGGTTTAGTCGGTTTAACGCCCCGTCGGCGGAAGGTCTTGTCGGTTTAACACCCCGTCGGTGGAAGGTCTAGTCGATTTAACGCCCCGTCGGCGAAGGTCTAGTCCGTTTAACGTCTCGTCGGCGGAAGGTTTAGTCAGTTTAACCCCCCGTCGGTGGAAGGTCTAGTCGATTTAACACCCCGTCGGCGGAAGGTCTAGTCGGTTTAACGCCCCGTCGGTGGAAGGTCTAGTCGGTTTAACGCCCCGTCCGCGGAAGGCCTAGTCGGTTTGACGCCCCATCGGCGGAAGGTTTAGTCGGTTTAACGCCCCGTCGGCGGAAGGTCTAGTCGGTTTAAAGCCCCGATGGCTGAGTATATGTCGGCTTGAAGCCTCGATGGCTGAATATCTATCAGCTTGAAGCCCTGATGGCTGAATATCTGTCGGCTTGAAGCCCCGATGGCTGAATATTTTTTTTTTGGTTTAACGCCCTGTCGGCGGAATATTTTCCGATTTAATGCCCCGTTGGCGGAATATCTATCGGCTTGAAGCCCCGATGGCTGAATATTTTTCGGTTTAATGCCCCGATGGCTGTTCTTTCTCTTCTTCTCTTCTTCTTTTATGGACATGCAGGTGCAAAGACTGCGTCTGCCTCGTGACTCTCTTTTTTTTCTTCTCTTCTTCTTTTGTAGAGAGGCAGGTGCAGAGACCATGTTCGCCCCGTGATTGTTCTTTCTCTTCTTCTCTTCTTCTTTTATAGAGAGGTAGGTGCAAGGACCATGTTCGTCTCGTGATTGTTCTTTCTCTTCTTCTTTTATGGAGAGGCGGGTGCAAAGACCGCTTCTGCCTCGTGACTCTCTTTTTTTCTTCTCTTCTTCTTTTGTAGAGAGGTAGGTGCAGAGACCAAGTTTGTCCCGTGATTGTTCTTTCTCTTCTTCTCTTCTTCTTTTATGGAGAGGCAGGTGCAAGGACCATGTTCGCCCCATGATTGTTCTTTCTCTTCTTCTCTTCTTCTTTTATGGAGAGGCGGGTGCAGAGACCGTGTTCGCCCCATGATTGTTCTTTCTCTTCTTCTATTCTTCTTTCATGGATAGGCGGGCGCAAAGACCGCGTTTGCCTCGTGACTCTCTTTTTTTTTCTTCTCTTCTTCTTTTGTAGAGAGGCAGGTGCAGAGACCATGTTCGCCTCATGACTCTTTCTCTTTTTTTTCTTTGTAGAGAGGCAGGTGCAGAGACCGTGTTCACCTCATGTGCATTCTTTCTTTCCTTCTCTTCTTTTGTGTGATGAGGCGGGCTCGAAGACCACGTCTGCCTCATGTGTCTTCTTTTGGTTCTGCTCTTCTTCCTTTATGTAAGAGGCGGGTTCAGGGACCACGTCTGCCTCATGTGTCTCTTCTTCCTTTTCTTCTCTTCTTTTGTGTGATGAGGCGGGCTCGAAGACCACGTCTGCCTCATGTGTCTTTTCTTCCTTTTCTTCTTTTCTTTTGTGTGATGAGGCGGGCTCAAAGACCACGTCTGCCTCGTTCGTGTCTTTTTCTTTACTCTGCTATTTTTTCTCTTAATGTGCCCCAGGTTGGGGCGTAGCTTCATTTGGTGTGCATCCCTCCTGAGGGGGGTGTGTTTTGCCTCTTCGCTTCTGTGCCCCCAAGCGGGGTGTATTTTTTTGGCTTCTATGTCCCCAGACCAGGGTGTGTTTTTTTTAATGCCCCCGAGGCGGGGCGTCGCTCTCTTCAAATGCCCCCATGGTGGGGTATACTCTTCACGGCTTCTATGCCCCCAGGTGGTGATGCGGGACGGACACGGGGACCGACTCTACGTGGTATGGACCTCATGTCCGTCCCGCATCAGTTTGGTATCAGAGCGAGTTGAGTCTAGGGTAGTCATTACATATGTCTTACATGCATCATGGTATAAGTCGAGTCTAGGATCATCATTTCAAAACAACAAAAAAAGAGTGTTTCAAATCGCATTTCACCCAATAGCCCGGTATATTAAAAGGCGTTGCCCGAACATTAGGTTATGCCTATCGGGAAGGTAGCGTACTTGTGCGAGTGATCTTCGGGTCGCTTATCTCCGCCACGTACCGGATATTGGTTAGGTCTAAGTGCATCATCTAGTGTGTGTTTGCATTAGTCGGTTTGTCTTGTCCCTTTGTGTCGGCATGTCCATCGTATAGTCTCCAATTTCCCATGGATTCCTCATCACCCGGGCAATATGGCCGTTGGTCCACCCATGGGCTTGGCAACCATCCCCTCCACTTCCGTAGGCCCGAAGCCTCGGACTTTTATGGCTCCAATGACCCAGGCGACTACCTCAAGTGGGAAGCCGCCATGGACACATACTTTGATTGTTATACTATGTCTGATGCCATGCAAGTTAGTTTTTCCCGAGAGAGGCTTGTCCACAAAGCCGCCTGGAAATGGGAGAGCATTGAGCGCATGAGAGAGGTTAGGAGGCAAAGGCCCATCGAGTCGTGGCATGAGATGAAGGACGAACTTAGGAAGGTCTACCTACCCGGCCCGGTCACCTCTAACCGACCCCACCCAATCACATCCACCCAAGTGGGCCATAATCGGAGGCAACGCGCCGCGCATGTAGAAGAGCCTAGGTCCACGACTAGGCCGACTTCATATGGGGGAGTCCATCACATCGCTCCTACTCCAAACCCCACCATTGCCGAACTCTTCCAAATCATTTTGGATAAGGTGGATAGGAAGTGTGATTATATTGAGTCCCTGCTTCCCCCTTGCCTACCTCCTAGCCGAGATAGAACCAAGCATGACCCTAAGGAGGTAGCAACCGGTAGTCCCAATCCAGAGTCATATAGAGTGCCATCCCGAGGTCCTCTCCCCATCTTGGTGGATCCTCTTCCCCCACCCACGAGAGCCCCATTGCCTACACCCCCTGTCCGTCAGGAGGATAAGGGTAGGGACCCACTTATCAGGGAGCGTAGTGGGTCACCACAGCAGTGTTATCGCTGCCAGGGGTTCGGCCACTACGCCGGACAATGTCCCACTCGGACATCTCTAGCCATAAGGGACAAAAGGGTTGGAGAAGCCCCACTCTCTGATCTTTATTCTAAGCCACCTCAGCCCGAGTCACCCGTGTTTCTAACGGGTATGCTTGTCATAGCCGAGCCGCTTCTTAGCTGGCTCAAGAAGGGCTTGGTCCCACTTCCCTTCCCATCTATGGACCCTATCCTACCTCTGGTGCCAATCAATTCATTTCACATCACTTTCCGGTCTAGTCACTATGTGGATACATTGGATGACCTTCTTAAAGGGTTAGACCGGCAGTGGACATTTACGCACTTGTTGGCTCCAGGCTTCGACCGACCCACAGGTCGTAGTTTCACTCATCCCGCTTTAGGGTCCATCACCTCCGTGTACACCGTGGGTCATGTTACCACGGAGGTTCTTCTACTCCTCCCTATGCCGGCCAAGTCCGACTTCATTTCCTTTTGCCCAAAGGAGGAATCTTACTTTCTACCTATGACTGTCGTCCCACCTCTCACAATGAATGAAGGTGATCATTTACACCTCCAAGATTTCCAAATGTGGGACAGCGATTTGTGGAAGCCTAGTCCGAGGGGTCATACCTTCTTTGATCCCTTCGACCCATTCTCTTGTGGACCCCGTGACCCACCACATTTACTCCACCTTTTTGAGAGAGTCCACCATCATACCCCCACCGTCTCATCTCCCTTCAAGGATGAATGAGATCAACAACACCTTCTAGACTTCCACACATGGGATCTTGAGATGAGGAAATCCATATCGAGGAGTCACACATTCTTTGATCCCTTCGATCCCTTTCTTCATGGGCCCCTTGGCCCACAACCTCCATTCCCCCTCTTTAAGGAAGTCCACTATCACACCCCTCCTACTCGGGCCTGGCAACCTTCACATGGCAATATGTCCGAACCGTCATTTGGGGGTAATGAAGACTTTGGTTTCCCCGGCCCACCTCAACCACCCAAGCCTCCCGGACTTCCCACATCCAAATCCCATGTCCATGGTTGGTGCATCATAGGATGTCTAGGAGTCCACCATGACATTAACCTCCGGTTATGTCAAATGCATGCATGGCACACATTCGGATGTCCTGGGCCACCTTGCATATGATTGGGTTTTACTAACTGTAGGGTTGTTTAGGGTCGTGTGTGCATCCATGTGTTTCTTTTCTTTTGGTAAGCATGTTAGGTCGTGTGTGCATCCTGTGTTTCTTTTCTTTTGCTAAACATGTTAGGAGTCTGCATGACGATGTCCGTCGTCACAGTTGAGGCCAGCAATGCACGGTACAAGGAGTTAGCCGATGTCCATCGACACCACCGAGAGTTCCAAGAGGGTGAATATGTCATGATCAGGGTAAGACCTGAACGGTTTCCCTCTGGAACCGTTAAGAAGTTGCAAGCTCGCGGAGCCGGTCCCTTTAGAGTGTTGAAACGCGTTGGATCCAATGCGTATGTTGTGGACCTACCTGAGGAATATGGTATAAGCTCTTCCTTCAATGTATCGGATCTTGTTGCATATAGGGACCCAGCGGTGATCCCTAGTGAGCCTTTTGAGCCATCTCCTCCCCTTGAGAGTGATCCCACACCTGAGTGCCCACTTCCACCTCCAGCCCCTTTTTCACGGCAGCGTGAGCATATAGATCGTATACTGGACGAGCAAGTTGTTGTGCATCCCTTGGTTTTGATGATGACAATAGGATATGTTTGATTAATCAAGTTCTATCTTGTTTCATAACAAATACAAGTGGTTTGATTGTTCCTTCAAAGTAATGGACTCATGACTATTTGATGATGACAAACAATGTTTTTGATTAACTCAATATAAATCTGATAGTTCAAGTTACTTCTGATATGTTAAGTAATTTCAGGTCCACTGAAATCCAAGTGGAATCAAAAAATCAGAAGAAGTGTCAAAGGCCGCTTGTCGACCAGGAAGTGGTTATGGTCGACCAACGAACCCAGCCAGAAACACTTCAAGTCATCCGCCTTCTGCATGTGCCTTGGCTGTCGACCAAAGCCCCACTTCTGGTCGACCACAGAATAGACAGAGCATCAGACAGAACTGACGGCCATCTGGAATTTGCCCCTTGTCGACCAGCGACAAGGCTGTGGTCGACCATGGGACGCGAGTGTCAGCCAGAATGAAACCGCCATCAGGACACTGCTCGTTGTCGACTAGGGACAGTGTCATGGTCGACCACGGGTGTTATAGCGTCCAGAACCGAACTCTAACCAAATTCTGTTTTGGTTCCTTAAAACCTGCAGATTGTTGTTGCAGGTTGTTGGGTAGTTCAAATGATGAGATTCCGCACGGGAATCAAGGAGAGAATCTTGCTTAGAAGCGGTCAAACTTATTGTAGTGATCGGATTTAACCTTCTCCCTGCTTTCTAGCAGATTAACGCTCGATCTGGAATTTGAGCGGGAAGAGCTTCAGGCTTGAAAAAGGATCTGCATAAAAAGTAGAAGGCAACTGATCGCGGAGGCAAGCACACAGAGAGAGCATAGAACAGAAGCTAAGAAACACACCTACATCACAGGACGAAGTGGCTCTCCATCAATCAGAAATCTGCAGAAGACTAAAGGCATTCTCATTGCTGCAGAAGGAAGACTGGGCTTGAAGCTGTGCGACCTCCAGCAGCAAAGCAGCTGAAGGCATCCGATTGGAAGTTCTACAGGGAGTCTACTCTTGTTATTTATGTGATTAAGTCCCAGGCTGAATTCTTTACTTTGTTACAAAAGTCTATATTCAGTCCTGTTGCATCATCCCACCTTCTCATCATTTCTATTCATCCTTACACCAAGTGTCAAGCTGTGAGGCAGCGGATTCAAGCTGTGTGTCAGCTGGTACAAGCTGTGTGTCAGCAGGAACAAGCTGTGTGATAGCGGTGTCTTGTGTTTTGGATTGAGATCAGAGGCTCTCATAAGTGAAGCCTTGCTTGAGTTAAGCAAGGGGTGGATGTAAGTCTCAGGAAGAGACTGAACCACCTTAAAAATCCTATCTTGTGGGTTGCTTATGTGTGTGCGTGCTTCTCTATGTGTTTGTTTTCTTCATTGATATCAACATTAGTTCTGTAATTCGTCAATCACCTGCAACTCATTTAGTCAATAGATATTAAATCGAAAAAAGGGGGAAAGATCTATTCACCCCCCCTCTAGATCTATTCAGTCCGTACTCAACACGTGGTATCAGAGCCAGGTTCTCCAAAAATGTGGTCTAACAACCAGGAGAGGCCTGCCGGACTGAACTCTAGAAGTCTAATGGCTGAGGGACACTCAGTAACTAGACCACCATATTTCGATGGAAATGATTTCTCATACTGGAAAAATCGTATGCAGGTGTTCTTGAGAGCACAAGATCATGAGATGTGGAGAGTAGTAAGCCGAGGACCCTACGAGCTGTCCGAAGATGAGGATACCTGGACCAGAGAACAGGTCAGAAAATCAACCATCAACTGGGGAGCCATGAACGTAATGCAATGCGCACTACACCCCACGGAGTTCTCACGAGTTTCACAATGTGCAACGGCCAAGGAAATGTGGGATCGACTAGTAGTAATCTATGAAGGTACTTCAGAGGTAAGGGAGTCAAAAGCAAATATGCTAGTTTCAGAATATGAAATGTTTAGAATGAAAACTGACGAAAATATTTCTGAAATGTATGCTAGACTAGTGCAATTAACGAATAGTTTAAAGAGTCTAGGGAAAACCTACAAGGAACAGGAATTAGTGAGGAAGATCCTAAGATCCCTCACTCCTATGTGGCATACCAAGGCCACAGTAATTGAGGACTCAAAGAACCTCACCACTATGACTGTGGATGAACTAGTGGGATCCCTAATGGCCTATGAGGTCAATCTGAAAAGAAAAGAAGATGAGGGCAAGAAAAAGAACCAGCTCGCCCTAAAAACTAAAATAGGCACCTCTGAACTATCTGACACTGATAACTCATCTAGCACAGGTGAGGAAACTGGTGAGCTAGCCATGTTAACAAGAAAATTCAAAAGGTTTCTGCGGAAGGAAGGTAAGGGATTCAGGAATCCTAAGGGCATGGTAAGAAAGTCATCTCAGTTTAAGTTTGATAAAAATAAAACTTCATCTAACAAACTTGTCTGCTACAACTGCAGGAAACTAGGACACATAAAGGCTGAATGTCCAGAGACTCCTAAGAAATCAAGCTTCAAGTGGAAAGGCAAGCAACTAAAAGCAATGATAAGCACATGGAGCGAGGAGGAGGAAAGCAGTAAGGAGGAAACAACTTCCGAGGAAGAAGAAGGAAACATCTGTTTGATGGCCAAAGGAGATAGCGATGATCTTGAGGTAATCCCTCCGTTTCGAGATTTTTCTAGCTCAGATTGGGAAGAAGTCTACTCAGACTTACTTGATGCATATGAAAGAATTAGAAAGGAAAATAAGAGTTTGAAGAAAAAGCTTAATCATGTCAATAATGACAGCAACCCATTTGCCAACAGAACTGAACTAGAATTAGAAATCACCACCTTGAAAAATAAGCTGAAACAATACGAGACAGATGAAGAAAATGTCAAAGGGCTGTTAGAAGAAAATGAGTCACTGAAAAACACAATTGATGAGGTAAAATTAAAGACTCAAGAAAGTGAACAGCAAACTAAGGTAACTCAAGAAAGAAACAACTCACTCAAGGAGGAAAACTGTCAACTTCTGGAAGAAATAGAAAGAATCCAGAGTGAACTGAAAAACAAACAGGAAACCTTGGAAAAAATGACTAAAGGTCAAGAAAACTTAAATGCTATCTTGGGAATAAAAGTAAACTTTCAAAAAGAAGGGTTAGGATACAATCCTACGGCTAAAAAGGAATTCCAAATAAAAACCGTAACTGGGATTGCTGACTCAAAAGGAAAAGGGCCCCTAATCAATCTATATCAAGACAAACAAGAGGATGTAGCTGAATGCTCCTCCAAAAGGAATAATGTCACCAAGGAAGAGAGAAACATTAAAGAGAAAATAGTCAATCAACATAAGCTTAAAAATAATAGACAAGAAACTCAAATTCACAGAAATAACCAAACAAACCAAGTACTAAATCAAGTTAAAGGACATAAATCTGGAAAACAAGGTGTCTGGAGACAGGCTGGTCGACAACCGACCCCTCCTCTGTCGACCAGAGGATCTGCCAGAACAGGCGCTGGCGTCTGGAGAAGCAGTGGTCGACCACAGACATACCAGATGTCGACCAGAGGAACTGCCAGAACAAGCGCTGGCTTCTGGAAAAGCAATGGTCGACCACAGACACACCAGATGTCGACCATGACCAGACACACAAACAGAAACCACAGATTTTCTCAGGTGAAACAAAATGAAAATTGGAAATCAAAAAGGTGGATTCAGATTAAAGAAACATTAGAACAAAAGCCACCCAATCTGAACAAGTTCAGAGACGAAAAATTAAACTGCTCTAACAAAATCTGGGTTCCCAAAGGATTGTTACAGCAATTTCACAATTTTACAAGTTATCTTGGACCCGGGTACCATTGGGGTCCAAAAATTTCTGTGTAATTCATGATGCAGGAATGTCTGGCAGCCATGCACAATAAGTGGTACTTAGATAGTGGTTGCTCAAGACACATGACGGGAGACAAGACCAAGTTCTCCCAACTAAGCTCAAAAGATGGAGGTTATGTGACCTTTGGAGGAAATAACAAAGGTAAGATCATCGGGACAGGTAAAATAGGTAAGAACTCCTCAAACAGTATTGAAAATGTACTGCTGGTAGATGGACTGGAATATAACTTGCTGAGCATCAGTCAGCTTTGCGACAAAGGCCATAAAGTAATATTTGACTCCAAGATCTGCAAGATTATTGAACCAAATTCAGATACAGTCAAGTTTATGGGCCAGAGAGTAAACAATGTCTACATAATAGACTTGGATGATCCAGCCCACTCCAACCTGTGCCTAACCGCCAAGAAAGAGGACCTGACCTGGCTGTGGCACCGAAGGCTAGGGCATGTTAGCTATAGGGTGTTGCATAAACTTGTGAAGAATAAAATGGTTCTTGGTATGCCTGAAATTTCGTTTGCTCAAAATGTCAAAGTATGTGAATCATGTACCCAAGGTAAGCAAACAAGAAAATCATTCAAAGGTAGAACTGAAAGTCAATCTTCTAGACCACTAGAACTTGTGCACATGGACCTTTTTGGCCCAACAAGAACTGCTAGTCTTAGTGGTAAGAGATACGGTTATGTACTAGTTGATGATTTCTCTAGATTCACATGGGTAATATTTCTATCTCATAAAAGTGATGCTTTTTCTGAGTTTCAGGAATTCTACAAAAGAATGAAGCAGGATGGCAAGTCCAAAGTGTGTACAATCATATCTGACCATGGGGGGGAGTTTGAAAATTCTGACTTTGACTTATTCTGCAGAAACAAGGGCATAACCCACAGATTTTCCTCACCAAGGACTCCAGAACAAAATGGAGTTGTGGAGAGAAGGAACCGCACTCTTGTCGAGATGGCTAGAACCATGCTGGTTGAAGCTAAACTTCCAAGGAGATTTTGGGCAGAGGCAGTCAACACAGCATGCTACATTGTAAACCGAGCAATGGTAAGACCGGCTAGTGAAAATACACCATATGAAATGTTCAAAGGTAAGAAACCATCCCTAGCTCATTTTAGAATTTTTGGGTCAAAATGCTTTATTCATAACAATGATAAAAGGGTCTTGGACAAATTTGAACCGAAGAGTGATCCAGGAATATTCTTGGGCTATTCCGACCGATCAAGAGCCTATAGAGTTTTTAACACCAAAGATCAAATTGTTGAAGAATCCCATCATATTACATTTGATGAAATTAATAATCTTGGCAAAAATGAGCAGGTCAGCAAGGAAGAAGAAGATAGGGAATTTCTAGAAGACAACGAAGAACCAAATGAAGAAGAACAATATCAGGAAAGAGATCAAGGTATTACTAATGCTCCACCCGAAGGAGAAGGCATCTCAGGTAACAATCTTGAGAACTTAAGACTTCTTAGAGATCATCCCATAGAAAACATCATTGGTGGAATTCATGATCCTAGGAAGACTAGATCTCAGTTAAAAGAAATCAATGAACTAGATCAGCTTGCACTTGTGTCCCAAATAGAGCCCAAATCAGTAGAGGAAGCATTAAAAGATGACTCATGGATAAATGCTATGCATGAAGAACTAAATCAATTTGAAAGAAATCAGGTGTGGAGTCTTGTCCCTAGACCTTCATCTCACCCCGTTATTGGAACCAAGTGGGTCTATAAAAACAAGCTAAGTGAAGAAGGGGTTGTAATGAGAAACAAGGCTCGGCTGGTGGCTAAAGGGTACAACCAGGAATTTGGGGTTGATTTTGAAGAATCATATGCTCCAGTTGCTAGATTAGAAGCCATCAGGATATTGTTAGCCTTTGCAGCATCTCATGGAATCAAACTACAACAAATGGATGTAAAAAGTGCATTTCTAAATGGAATAATAAAAGAAGAAGTCTATGTGGAACAACCCCCTGGATTTGAAAATGATGAACTTGCTAATCATGTTTTCAAATTGCATAAAGCTTTGTATGGATTAAAGCAGGCTCCTCGGGCCTGGTATGAAAGGTTGAGCTCCTTCCTCACCAAGAAGGGATACATAAGAGGTAAAATTGATCAAACATTGTTTTCCAAGACCCAAGGTAAGCATATACTAGTTGTACAAATCTATGTGGATGATATTGTGTTTGGGTCTACTGAAGCTTCTTTATGTACTGAATTTGCAAACTTAATGACCAATGAGTTTGAAATGAGTTTAATGGGTGATTTACAGTTTTTTCTTGGATTGCAGATCGTACAATGTAGAGAAGGATACTTCATAAATCAATCCAAGTACATAAAGGAGATGTTGAAGAAGTTTGGCATGGAAAGCTGCAAACCAATCGAGTCACCCATGGGTACAAATGCAACATTGGAAGCTGATGTAAAAGGTAACATGGTAGATGCCAAGAAATACAGAGGTATGATCGGGTCCCTGCTATATTTAACTGCTTCAAGGCCAGATATTCAGTTTAGTGTATGCATGTGTGCTAGATATCAGTCTAGCCCTAGAGAATCACATTTAGGGGCTGTCAAGCGTATCCTTCGATACCTTGCCGGCACCCAAGAATTGGGTTTATGGTATCCTACATACTGCAAACTAGATTTGATTTCATATTCAGATGCTGATTATGCTGGTTGCAAAATTGATAGGAAGAGTACTAGTGGTTATTGTCAAATATTAGGTGGATGTTTAATATCATGGGCTTCTAAAAAGCAGCATTCTGTGGCACTCTCCACTGCTGAGGCTGAGTATGTCGCAGTAGGGAGCTGTGGTACACAGGTTATGTGGATAAAACATCAACTCCAAGACTACAATGTAGATCTTGGATGTGCACCTATTTTCTGTGACAACACTAGTGCTATTAATTTGTCTAAAAACCCCATTCAACACTCTAGGACAAAACACATTGAGATCCGTCATCACTTTCTAAGAGATGAGGTCTCCAAAGGAAATTTCATGCTTCATTTTGTAGAAACTGAAAAACAACTGGCAGACATTTTCACAAAACCCCTTAACAATGACAGATTTTCAACTCTAAGAAGGGAGTTAGGAATTTGTAGAATTTCTCCTGAAAATTCTTGAAATAATCATATTCATGTGTTCACTGTATAGATTCTGTCATTTCTGTACTAAGTTATGTCAACTAGGTCTCTAGTACTGGTCAAGTTTTGAGTTTGGAGGTCTAGTGTCGGTTGCTACTTCAGCAAGTTCTGCAGAATCCTGGTTCTACTACGGATTATCTCTTGTGGTCGACCACAGGTAAGGCGCTGGTCGACCAAGGCATCAGGACAGGAAATAGTTGGTTCTGTGACTTCGCAGCTGTCGACCACAGGCGGTCCCATGGTCGACAACAGAATTGTCAGAAAGCAGACCACAGATGACTACTCATCAGGCAGCTTCTGTGACAGCACAGAGGTCGACCAAAGGCAACTCTATGGTCGACAGAGGATCTGAACAAGGGAAAATGGATCTAAAAAGGCTGCTGGCTCTGCTAGGAAATCCTCTGAACTAAGTGAACTTTTGTGCTCAGATTCTTCACTCATTCATCCTTATCCATACTTCCCATCCCTTGTGTCTCTATATCTCTTCATGGCCAACATTTTTTTTATCTTCAGCAAGGACTCACAAATTGAGGGGGAGAAAAAGTGTAAACTCATTCCTTGATAAAACATTGAAAAACCTAACCATATCTTTCAATAAAATCACCAAGGTAATCATTAAGAGTAGAGGTTGAGTGTAGTAATGAGAATTTGAACTGTACTACTGCAATAAATTCAAACCATAACTATGACTCTGTCACAAGATTTTGAGGACTTATGATTTTTAGTAATGAGACTATTTCTCTACCTGTGTCTGTATTGGACAGTAAAAATAAACTCAAATATAACATGTATGAACATGGAATACGCCATAATTCTGCCTTCTTGGTAGAGCAATGGATTGAGTTCTGAGAAACTACTGTTCTCCATCTCAAAGCAAAAAAAATTGGCTGAACAATAGATGGGAGACAAGTGTGTCATGAAGATCCAATCTAACTCTGCTGCTTTCAAAAATATTGATTGGGCATACTGAGTAACTGGGGATATTGGCGTCTGATAAACGTATAACCTCACGGATAAAAGGTGTGTCCCAGTCATTAGTGGAATGGTTAGGCATGCTAAGTAGCCGGGGTTTCTGGCGTGTAAAAAGCGTGTCTCCTCGTGTAGAAAAGCATGTGATAAACCTGACCACAGCTCTCAAATGATTCAAAAAGTTATCACAAAGGCAGAGAACATGGTTGACCTAAAGCATAGCATGCAAATAAAAGTACAAAACACTGTTCAGCTAGCATAGTTAGTCAAATTATCTCTTGAAATATATTATAAGTTCAAGGAGCCATGTGAAAGAAATTGGATATGGGGAGTCAATTTATTGGTGCAATACTTTCAAATTCATTGAACCACAATACCCACTCTATTTGGTCACAAGGTGGTCTTTGCATAAGGGTGGAAAGGTTCCATAAGTGTTCTATTAAAGAAAGGGAGTACACTTTAATATCTTCCAAAAATTTGAGTTATGCTGATTAAATCCTGACCGCTCGTTTTCTGCATCGTGATGGTTCACTATCCTTTTTTTTTAGACCTCCACTCCAAGTTCCACCTACCTCCACTCCATCTACTTCTGCTCCACCACCATCCTTCACCTCCAACACTGAGTCTCACGGAGTGCTTCTCCAGATAGCATCTCAGTTGTCCTCTCTCACCACCCAATTCCATTCCTTTCAAGAGAATATGAATGCTGCCACCGGGCGCCTGGAGCAGAAAGTCCAAAGGCTGGAACAACAGATGGAGGCCAGGTTCATCAAGCAAAAGGAACACACTGACCATGCTAGTTCTCGGTTCAACAGACTAGTTGGCACCTTAGGTCAAGTGTCAGAAGAAATGGGAAACCGCATAGAGTTCACAACCAAGCAGAATGAAAAGTATCACAATGCTACTATCTCCGAGATCCAGAAGCTCAGACTCTCTTATGCCCACATTGTTGACAAGCTGGATCGCATGGAAGAGAACGTGAAGCCAGAGACTTCCTCATCCTCCTCAGAGGGATTGTTTAAATGATCTTCTTTTTGCTGTTGACAAAGGGGGAGATAGGACTTTATGTGTCATTGTGTGTCTAGTTGTGTGTCTAGATGTGTGTCTAGATGTCAAGTTTACTTTGTCTACGTGTCCTTAGTGTCTTTATCCTTTTTGAGTCACTCATATAATTAGTGCTATAGTTTTTGAAAGGCACATCAAACGAATTGTCTGAATGAAATCTGTGCTATGATAGCCTTGAATGCAATATCAAATGAATTTTATAATCTGTTGTTTGTCACAATGACTCATGGTTGTCATCATCAAAAAGGGGGAGAATGTTGTGCATCCCTTGGTTTTGATGATGACAATAGGATATGTTTGATTAATCAAGTTCTATCTTGTTTCATAACAAATACAAGTGGTTTGATTGTTCCTTCAAAGTAATGGACTCATGACTATTTGATGATGACAAACAATGTTTTTGATTAACTCAATATAAATCTGATAGTTCAAGTTACTTCTGATATGTTAAGTAATTTCAGGTCCACTGAAATCCAAGTGGAATCAACAAATCAGAAGAAGTGTCAAAGGCCGCTTGTCGACCAGGGAAGTGGTTATGGTCGACCAACGAACCCAGCCAGAAACACTTCAAGTCATCCATCTTCTGCATGTGCCTTGGCTGTCGACCAAAGCCCCACTTCTGGTCGACCACAGAACAGACAGAGCATCAGACAGAACTGACGGCCATCTGGAATTTGCCCCTTGTCGACCAGCGACAAGGCTGTGGTCGACCACGGGACGCGAGTGTCAGCCAGAATGAAACCGCCATCAGGACACTGCTCGTTGTCGACCAGGGACAGTGTCATGGTCGACCACGGGTGTTATAGCGTCCAGAACCGAACTCTAACCGAATTCTGTTTTGGTTCCTTAAAACCTGCAGATTGTTGTTGCAGGTTGTTGGGTAGTTCAAATGATGAGATTCCGCACGGGAATCAAGGAGAGAATCTTGCTTAGAAGCGGTCAAACTTATTGTAGTGATCGGATTTAACCTTCTCCCTGCTTCCTAGCAGATTAACGCTCGATCTGGAATTTGAGCGGGAAGAGCTTCAGGCTTGAAAAAGGATCTGCATAAAAAGTAGAAGGCAACTGATCGCGGAGGCAAGCACACAGAGAGAGCATAGAACAGAAGCTAAGAAACACACCTACATCACAGGACGAAGTGGCTCTCCATCAATCAGAAATCTGCAGAAGACTAAAGGCATTCTCATTGCTGCAGAAGGAAGACTGGGCTTGAAGCTGTGCGACCTCCAGCAGCAAAGCAGCTGAAGGCATCCGATTGGAAGTTCTACAGGGAGTCTACTCTTGTTATTTATGTGATTAAGTCCCAGGCTGAATTCTTTACTTTGTTACAAAAGTCTATATTCAGTCCTGTTGCATCATCCCACCTTCTCATCATTTCTATTCATCCTTACACCAAGTGTCAAGCTGTGAGGCAGCGGATTCAAGCTGTGTGTCAGCTGGTACAAGCTGTGTGTCAGTAGGAACAAGCTGTGTGACAGCGGTGTCTTGTGTTTTGGATTGAGATCAGAGGCTCTCATAAGTGAAGCCTTGCTTGAGTTAAGCAAGGGGTGGATGTAAGTCTCGGGAAGAGACTGAACCACCTTAAAAATCCTATCTTGTGGGTTGCTTATGTGTGTGCGTGCTTCTCTATGTGTTTGTTTTCTTCATTGATATCAACATTAGTTCTGTAATTCGTCAATCACCTGCAACTCATTTAGTCAATAGATATTAAATCGAAAAAAGGGGGAAAGATCTATTCACCCCCCCTCTAGATCTATTCAGTCCGTATTCAACACAAGTGACAGTTACCAGGAGTGGATCTTACCCGCGCTACCTAGTGCAATGGAGAGGACGGCCCGCTACTGAGGACACTTGGATCACACATGGCGAGTTGCAGCGGGTCGATCCGGACCTTCTGGAGCGATATAGGAGCGATGCCGACCCTTACTCGACAGGGTCGAGTTTCTCCCACCCGGGGAGAATTGGTGCGGACACCCGAGCAGTTAATCGGCACGACACGCCGAGCCACCGGTACCGCACACGGAGTACGACACGAGCCACCTCAGCATCCATCTGGCTCGGAGACAGCCTGGAGACTCCGTCTTGAGCCTCCCCCTTTATTATATTTAGTTAGACTTTATGTGTGTTTCATTTGTATTTATTTCGTTGCATTCGGTTTTGCCATTTTGATTGTAATAGGGGCTTATGTGTAATTCGGACCCCGTGGGCCCCACGGGCCCCCCAGGACCCACCCCATTGGGCCACCTCAGCCTAGGGTCCCACGTGGGGTCAGTCAACATGCCACATGGGGGTATCTAGAAGTTTGAATTGTAATTGGACACATGGGGGACAATGGACTTGAAAAGTCCAAATGGGAGGCCACCTACCCCACCTACCAAGTCCACCCTCTCTCCTTGGTCCAAGGGCCGCCCCCCCCTTAATATTATATTATTTTGTGTGTGTGTGTGTCACACTCCATCCCAACCCTCCATTCCCATCCCCTAGATCCAATGGTTGTGGATGGATGTGAGATGTAAGGTATTTAAACTTGTATTTTCCATTTTAGTGAATTAATGCATTCATTTGGAAGAAAAAACCTTGGAGCTCCAGCTTGGTGCGCCCCTCCCTCTCCCCTTGCAGCTGTGAAGGTTGCTTCTTGGTGGTGAGACTCCACCCTATCAGTTCCGGTCGCCGCCGCCGCCGCCACGAGCCGCCACTGCACCGCCACTGCCATCAACGAAGTTCTGCCTGCGCAGTACCACAGCAGCTTCCATGAAATTCAACCATCAACCACGAGCTCAGATAGATCTGGAAATTTTACTGGAGGTTTCAGAGGTGTCAAGGATATCCCATAAAGTTTGGTTTGTCATTCCGATCCCGTTTCATAATTTTTGATTTTCGTCCACCCTTCCATTTTAGTTTTGCCAGAGTTCTGTCCAGATTCATATCCGCCCTGTGTTTTATGTCTTAGGTCCATCTTTTGATTTCTGTTAGTCCCATAAATTTTACTGAAGTTTCCTTCTATCCACTGCTTCATCCAAAATTTTTATAAATTTCTGGTTCGCCCATTTCATATTTTCTAAAAATCGTTCTCAGTCCCATCTACAATTCTATCCACCTGTTCTCAGATCCGACCACTAGTCACTCCAAAAATCATATCAAATCGCCTCCACCTCCAAATCTAATTCCAAAAATTGTCCCCATTTCGTGGTTTGATTGCCTACAACTTTAAAGAAGAGATCGAGGCCTGATTCTAACGACAAGTAGGCGGTCAACAGCCATTTACAGGAAACTCATATGCTGATCTGATATTTCAGGAGCTGTGCAATAGAGGATTGAAAAATAGTTAAAGCCCAGGTCCGCAGAGGTTCATAAGATTCCACTGACCCTAGGTTGAAGGATTTTGAATCCTCTTTCCAACGGCACTGGTTTCATCGCATTCCGACGACGGGGCTGATTGCAGCGGCCGTTTTCGCCGGAGCACGCGCTGCTAAAACAGCAATCTCAGTTCGTGGACAGCAACTTCAAAGCTTGGAGATCGGGACCGATCGACCCCCGATCGGTGTTCCCGGCCGACCGCCGTCCGTGGAGGCGCGCCACCAGGGGTCCCCATCACAGTGGGTCCCACCCCCGCAGATCCGGAGGACAGCGCCGTCCGTGGGCCCCGCGGGCCCGTAGAACCCACCGTTCGGAAAGTACGAAAACGCGGAGTTCGGCACCGCCGGGCGACATCAAGATGCTGCCCGTCAACCCGCATTGCGTGATTCCCAGGCTCCACATGTGACCTTTTATCTCCCTGCGTGGAGTGGGTCAAATCTTTGTATTGCTGTGATATTGTTTAACCGGGAGTCCGTGATTCGGCCGGGGTTGTCTTCGCCACGCCGGGTGCGTGGAGGTAATTGTCCGAACCTCTTGGCGTTCATTTGCTTAGCTAGTATTCAGTCTTTGCCACTGCCGAGAGTGTAGGTACTAGCCCGTGTGTCCATGTCACCGCTGTGAGAGTGAGTGTGACCCGTCCCGTGACTCGATCCGAGTCCGAAAGTTGAGTCGGACTACCCTTGACCTCTGCCGGTTCCTTAACCGCGCACGATCCACGCTTTCCCTCGCATGGGACGCCGAGTGAGTTTGCACTTCTGTTAGAGACGTGTAGCCTATAGGAGCTCTCCGTGTCAGGCCTAATGTCTCTCCCATCATGTGTTGCTGGTCGTGTCTTCATCTAGAGTCCGAGGGTGGCACCATATAGTGTTGTCTCCCGTGTCCGTCCCGCATCAGGTGGGGTATGTCTCTTCTTCAAATACCTCTGAGCCAGGGTGGACTTCTCTTCATATGCCCCTGAGCCGGGGCGTGTTCTTTATAGCTTCTAGGCCCTCGAGGCGAGGTATGTTTCTTCTTCATATGCCCCTAGTACGGGGCGTAGCTCTCTTTAAATGCCCCCGGGACGGGGGTGTATCTTTTGCTTCTTATGCCCCCCTGAGGCCGGGGTGTGTCTTTTGCTCCTTACGCCCCCTTGAGGCGGGGGTGTATCTCTTTACGGCTTCTGTGCCCCCGAAGTAGGGTATGTTGTTTCTTCTTCAAATATCCCTAAGACGGGATGTATTCTTCTCTTTCTTATGCTCCCGAGATGGGATGTATCTTCTTCAAATACCCCTAAGCCGGGGCGTGTTCTTTATGGCTTCCATGCCCCCTGGCGGGGTATGTTTCTTCTTCAAATACCCCTAGGCCGGGGTGAATTCTTTTCTTCTTCCCAGACACACCGGGGGGAATGTTTGCTTCTTATGCTCCCAAGGTGGGGTGTATTGCTGCTTTTGATGCCCCCAAGGTGGGGCGTATTGCTGCTTCTGATGCCCCAGAGCGAGGTATCCCCCTTTTTTTTATATGCCCCCGGCACGGGGTGTATTCCGCTTCTAGTGCCCCCAGAGTGGAGTGTATTGCCGCTTTTGATGCGGGGTGTGGTTCTTACTTTTTATGCACCCGAGGCGGGGTGAATTCTTCTTCTTTGTTTACGTGCCCCCATATCGGGGTGTATTCCTCTCTTCATATGCTTCCCTAAGCTGGGGGATGTTGTTTGTTCTGCTTCAGATGTCCCCCCCCCCCCCCCCCCCCCCGGGGGGGTGCATTTTGCTTCATGGACTCCGAGCCTAGGGTATGCTCCTTCAAAGGTCCCTAAGCCGGGGTGGATTCTCTTTTCTTCTCATGCTCCCAAGGCAGGATGTAGCTTCTTCAAGTACCCCTAAACCGGAGTGTATTCTTTATGGCTTCTATGTCCCCTGGCGGGGCATGCTTCTTCTTCAAATACCCCTAGGCCGGGGTGGACTTCTCTTCATATGCCCCTGAGTCGGGGCGTGTTCTTTATAGCTTCTAGGCCCTCGAGGCAAGGTATGCTTCTTCTTCAAATACTCCCGAGACGGGGGTGTGTTTCTTGGCTTCATATGCCCCGGACGTGGGGTATATCTTTTGTTTCTTATGCTCCCGAGCCGGGATATAGCTTCTTGGCCTCATATGCTGCCGAGGCGAGGGGTATGTTGCTTTACGTGCCCCCGGGGGGAATGCATTTTACCTCCGTTGCCCCGTGGCGGGGTATATCTCTTGGCTTCTTACGCCCCCCAAGGTGGGATGTGTTTTCTTCTTGTGCCCCCGGGGTGGGGTATATCTTTCACTTCTTATGCCCCCCTTGAGGCGGGGTGAAGTCTTTACTTCAAATGCCCCTAAGTCGGGGTATAGATTTGTCTCAAATGCCCCTGGAGCAGGGGTGTATTTCTCTTCATGTGCCCCTGGGAATGGGGTGTATCTTTGTTGCTTGTTGTGCCCCCAGAGGGAGGTGCCTTTCTCTTCATGTGCGCCGGGCACCGAGTGTATCTTTGCTTTTTTTTACATGCCCCCGAGGGGGGATTCTTCTTCTTCTGCCCCGACATGCTGGGGAATTTCTTCTTCTTGTGCCCCCAAAGTGGGGTGGATTCTCGACGGCTCCTATGCCCCCGTTGGTGGGGTGTATGCTTCTTCTTCAGATTCCCCTAAGGCGGTGTATTCTTTGTTGCTTCATGTACCCCCGAGTCGGGGTGGATTCTCTTCATGTGCCCCCATGGCGGGGTGTACTCTCTTTATGTGTCCCCAGGAGTGGGGTGTGGTTTGCTTCCTATGCACCCAAGTAGGGTGTATCGCTGCTTACAATGTCCCCCGAGGCGGGGTCTCCTTCTTCTTCAAATACCCCTAAGCCGGGGCGTATTCTTTACGGCTTCTATGCCCCCATAGCGGGGTGTGTTTTTTCCATAAATACCCCTAAGATGGGGTGGACTCTTTTCTTCTTATACTCCCAAGGCAGGATGTAGCTTCTTCAAATGCCCCTGAGCTGAGGCGTGTTCTTTACGGCTTCTATGCCCCTAGGCGGGGCATATTTCTTCTTCAAATATCCCTAGGCCGGGGTGTATTCTTGCTGCTTCTCATGCTCCCGAGGCGGGATGTGACTTCTTCAAATGCCCTTAAGCCGGGGCGTATTCTTCATTACTTCTGTGCCCCCTGGCGGGGTATGTTTCTTCTTCAAATGCACCTAAGCCAAAGTGTGTTCTTATACTTTTTTTTTGCGCCCCTCAGGGCGACGTGCATTCCTCTCCATATGCCCCTAGCATGGGGTGTGCTTTTGTTTCTTATGCCCCCAGGCCGGGGTACGTTCCTTCTTCATATACCCCTAAGCCAGGGTGGGTTTCTCTTTTTGTGTGTCCTCAGGCCGGGGCGAATTATTTTCTTCATATGCCCCCATGGCCGGGTATGTCTTTTGCTTCAGGTGCCCCCATATCGGGGTGTATTTCCCCTTCAAATGCCCCTAAGCTGGGGTGCAACTCTATTTCTTCTTACGTCCACAGGTCGGGGCGGATTCTTCTTCAAATACCTCGAAGCCGGGGTGTAGCTTTTGCTTTGTGTGCCCCTCAGTCGAAGCGGATTCTCTTCATGTGCCCCTGGGAATGGGGTGTGTTTACCTTTTGCCTCCTATGCCCCCATAGCAGGGTATATACCTTCTGCTCATCCCCCATGGCGGGGTATGTGCATGCTCTCTTCGGGAGTGGTGGCCATGCTTGGCCTCATTGCTGTAAAGCATTCCCCACAGCGGGCAACCATTCACCAAGCTACAATTGTGGCTCGCTGTGTCTTTTAACAACCACTCGGGGGCCGTTTTGTGTCGGATGGAGGCAGCAGGAAGGAGGAACGAGCGGGGTCATTACACCGCGGACTCGGGACCTCCTAGAGTCGGGCGGGATGCCAGGTTTCTTCTTGCTCTTTCAGTCAGCGATGCTAGTCAACTTTTCTTCCTTTCTTCTTTATTTCTCCTCCCTTTTTATATGATTGACTAGGGTGGAGGTGCAGGAGAGCGCTCACCCCCTCAGGGAGGGGATGAGTGGTTCGCTCCACCGCATCAACCCCACAATGGTAATCTTAATTCAGCACGGGTCTCGACGGGCGTGGTGTTAAGTTATGATTTTGATGATTGTTGTGATTGTTAAGTTATGGTTTTGATGATAACTAAGCTTACTGTGTGATTAAGTGATGATAACTAAACTTGTGGTTGATTGCTCATGCTCCTGTAATCTATGTATGTTTGAGATGGCAAATGGCAACGGTTACATGGTCTTAATACTTGGTTTGCATATGTTGGTTCTACAAGAGGTTTCAAGCCTTTATAAGATTGAACATATGGACTTGAGCTTTGATGAACACTTTTGTTCAAATCCTGATCAAATAGTTTGAAACTTGTTTGGTTGATTTTTACGCATACCATACATGCATTTGTCAAAGCAACAAGTGTTCCAATCTTATATGTGAAATTGGGTCTCAATGTAAATCACTTCTTGAACTCTAATACATATTTCACATATCATTTTGAGCTTGCATTATGTTGAAACAACTCATGAGAAACTTGCTTGAAAATTGGAATAATGGTACTTATATCTTGCTCAAACGGTTTACAATAAGCTCTTGTTAATTGATTGAAACTGCCAAATGGCCAAAGGGGTTTCATACATGTACTTCATGCAATTACCACATGCATTATTGATCAAAGTTCTAATCCTTTTCTATGGTTTTGTAGGTCAAAACACTCAACATATATTCCCCAAGATGAAAGGAGTTTGAAGCCTCAAACTTAAATGGGTTGCAATGGAGTTCGGGGGTGAAACCTAAAAGTCTGAAGTTTACTGTAGCTGTAGGTCGACCGCCCCAGGTCGATCGAAAAAACCAGGGATCAAATTTCTACAATTTTCTCAGTAGCGGTCGATCGCCAGCTTCCACAGGTCGACCGCCAGCCCCGAGCCAACATATGTTGACTTTGTTTTCCACTTCGAGAAGAGCTTTTCTCCTTGTAATTCTTTAATCCTAATGACATCAAATCACCCACAAAATGTGGATCTGGTCTGGGGGATGTCCATGGACCATTCAAGGGCTATAAAACATCTCATTTGGAGCCATAACTCTAACCATCCAAGAGGGCTTCAAGGGAGATCAAGAGGGTGCTGTCCAAGGAGGAAGAAGAGAGTATTGTAGCTCCGTGAACAGTACTTTGTGCAGGAAGTTCTTCATCTATCTCCAACCCATCCAAGGTAATTCTCAAGCCAACAAGCATCTATGAAGTGAAGAATCAAGCAAACAACAAAGAGAGATCAAAGAAGAGGCCATCAAAGGGGGAAAGTGAGCTGTTGCAAGAGCAAGAGGAGCTGCATGAACAGTACTCCGTCTAGCAATCCCTTCATCCATCTGAAGCCATTCAAGCTCAATTTGAAGCCAACAAAGCTCCAATCAAGAGTAGAAGCAAGCAAGCAATCAAGGATTCAAGGGAAGGCTGCCCAAGGGAGAAGAAAGAACTACTGTATCTCCGTGAACAGTAAATTCGTGGAAGGTTTATTCATCCATCTCCAAGTTCTTCAAGCTTTATCTAAAGCCATTCAAGCTCCATTCAAGTGAAGAAGGAAGCATCATTCAAAATCTACATCATACACTCAGTGGAAGCCAAATCAGGCGTCTTCTAAACCGTGCTTCATTATTTTCGTGTTTTGGGCTTTATGTTTGTGTTCTTTATAATCTGGAAACATTTGTGTGTGTGTGGATCATTGTGGATCCGTGATCGTGTGTGGTCATTGTGTTCTATTTGTGTGTGTGTACGTAGAGCTTCCTAGATCTACGTGTGTGTGAATCTATTTAGATTTGGTCTTTTTAGTGTGTGGAGTGCTGCATCTATTGCAGTGTGTGTGTGTGTTGTTGATCCTTTTGTCAGATCGTGTTGGAGATCTCGTCTCCGTGTGTGTGTGTGTGTGTGTGTGTGTGTGTGTGTGTGTGTGTGTGTGTGTGTGTGTGTGTGTGTGTGTGTGTGTGTGTGTGTGTGTGTGTGTGTGTGTGTGTGTGTGTGTGTGTGTGTGTGTGTGTGTGTGTGTGTGTGTGTGTTGGGGTGCGTCCCCGTGTGCATAGGCAGGCGTCGTCTTGCGTGTGTGGTTGGAGCGTCGTCTCTGTTTGGGGATTTATCCCCGTGTGAAGCCTCACCGGGTTTGGTGAGGGGTGGACGTAGGACTGCCATCGTTGCATCCGAACCACTTTAAAAACCGTTGTGCAGTGTGGTTCGCATTATGTGGTTTGGTCCACTTCTTCTACCTCCATTCTCCGTGAGTATTAGTGTAAATTGTTTGTTCCGATTTATCCTCGTGTATGTTGCATAATCTATATCATTATCATACATAGTTTGATAAATCTGATTTGTGATCATATAATTTTGAATCTCTTAACTAGCATTATATCACATGTTTCAAAAAGGTCAAAAGTTTTCATAAAATTGGTAAACACCCAATTCACCCCCCTCTTGGGTGTCATTGATCGCGGGACTTCAATTGGTATCAGAGCTAAGGCTCTATTTTTCATAGATCTAACGATCTAAGAGTGATCCAGATCAATGACTACCATGATGTACACCTTGTACTCTCCACCCGTGTTTGATGGTTGCAATTTTGATTTGTGGTTAGGAAGGATGTGTAGTCTAGTCAATTCATATGACCCTAAGCTATGGAAGCTTATCTCACATGGTCCTTATGAATTGCCTAAAGACAAAAATGTCTGGACTGCAAATCAAAAGCTTAAACATGATCAAAACTGTTTGACTCTAAAATTGCTTATTGCTGCAGTTGATCATAATTATTTCCCGTTTGTCTCACATTGCAGATCCGCGAAGGACATCTTGGATGGATTAAGAAAAATCCAAGAAGAGCATGGAGGCCAATGTCTTGTGGCAGGCACGAGCGAACAAAGGAGTGATCAGCCAAGTGGATCAAGCTCACCAAGTGGATCAAGGTCAAAGGTAAATTCTGATTCTGAAAATGAAGATGAATTTAGCTATGAAGAGTTGTTGAATGCCTATGAAGAGTTGGTTGATAAGTACAAGAAGGTTAAGTCTGAAAACATAAAATTGAAAAAGAAATCTGAACATGCTTTTCATGAGAGTGGCTCTTGTAACAAATGTTCTAAACTTGAAAGTGTTAAAAAGGAAAACGATGCATTATTAATTCAAAATTCTTTGATTGAAGGCAGATTGAAGCAGCTTGAAAATTCCATTCATGAAACCTCTTCATGTGATGAATGCTTAAGATTCAAAACTGAAAATGAATGTCTTCTGATTGATATTAAAAATCATGAAGAAACCAGTTCATGTATGAGAAAAGAAAATGAGAAATTGAAGGAATTTAACATGGCCACTTTTGAAAAATTGTGTGCTTTTGAAAAAGGAAAATATGTGAATCTCCATGAATTTGAAAGAGTAGATGAATTGTTGCAAGAAATTCAAAGTCATAAAACCATCAATGCTACTTTACATGATCAAGTTAATTCTTGTGAAAATAAGATGGCTTCCTATGAATTACACATTTCATCACTTGAAAAAAAAATCTCTGACTTGAATGTTTCATTATCTAGATTTGTGGACGGTCAAAATAATCTGGACAAATTACTAGGAATGAAAGTAAACTTTCAAAGAGAGGGGCTGGGGTTTAATCCCGTGAACAAAAAGAAATTTGAAATTAAAATATATACTTCACTTGTTCATGACAATTATGCACCCAGCACCTCCACATCTCACTCCCAGCAACCCACTGTATCAAGAACCCAATCAAATCAGAAAAATACTGTGAATGTCCAAAGGATTCAAAAAGAAAATAAAAATCAGAAAATCAACATGCATCAAAAATTCAAAAATGTTGCTAGCATCACTATGCATGTTAAGCATACCTCTGCCTCACACACACATCCACTAATGAAGAAACTCTCATGCTTTTACTGTGGAAGACATGGACATGCCATGCATGATTGCTTCATTATGAAAAATGATGACTTGAGAGCATGTAGAAATCAAGTTGGTTTGAAAAATGTAAAGAAATCATTCACCACAAACCCTCCATGCATTGCAATCATTGTGGTAAAAGGGGACACACAACTTCACATTGTTGGTTATTGTCGAAGAGAAAGAATTCTCACTCAACACATCATGATCACTCACATGAACTGGCAGAACCAATGAAAAGAAGGAATATGATGTCACGTGCCCTCTACCACCATTTTGGCAAATCTAGGAATGTTAAGCATGATTATCTTTTTATGAGAAATAATGACTTGAATATTGTTAAAAATTGGAAGTTGCATGCCAATATTGCTCCTAACCCACAAGGACCCAAAAGAATTTGGGTACCTAAGATTGCCAATTGAGAATTCTATTTTGCAGGTGTGCCTTGGAAATGTAAAGTATGAAATCTGTTTTCATCAAGAAGGTAAGGCACACGGGCCAACTGGCATGAGTCGGCTTGAAAGAAAAATCAAAAAACTGAACTTGAAAAATCAGGTGATATCTCTTCTATTCTCTCTAGCGACTATGTAAGGTTTTGATTCATTTTGAGTCTTATAGTCATGTAATCCTGTATATGTCCTCACTTGCATTCCATTCATGGTTGCTTGCATATTTGTGTGCATCTCAAGTGTCATATAGCATCTTGTTGTAGGGGAGCTTGAAAATTCTTCAAATCATGATTCCATTACATGCATTGAGTTTACATACATCTTCATGTTTACATATACCTTCACATGATCTCATGCACAAGAGTTGAAGAATCTACTTCTCATTTTGAAGGAACTCATGTCATAATCTATGCAACTCTCTTGTCTTCAACACATCCATGACTGCATATAGCATTAGAATCTCATTGAACATCTTGTATTCATGCACACACTAAGGGGGAGCAACCGCATTCATCACATGGGATTAATGCTTGCATTCATGCCTGAGTCATGCATCAACTCTGGAGGTTATTAAAGGGATGTTTAGTTGTTAAATGAATTTGTCATACTAGTTGCAAATTTGAATCGAAATTGACAACTAAAGCCTGTTTGTTCTTGGATGCAGATTATACTCCCAAAATTCAAATGATGATGGGCTAGTCATGGCCAAGCCTGAGTAAATGAAAGAAATACCTTGCAAGGATGAAAATGATAAGAACCCTCTCAAGTTACTACAAGAAGATGGGCTACTTTGTGTAGAACAACTTCCAGGATCGACTCAAGTACAAGGTGGTGAAAGTCTTGTACGTGTTGAAGTAAGTACCCAAGACATGGTATGAAAATCGCGCATCTTTTTTAACCAAGAATGAGTTCAATAGGTAACCTTGATCAACCACCTCTCACAAGGTAAATCAGGTAAAAGACTTCTTAGTGGTTCAAGTACATGTGGATGATATCATTTCTGAGCTACTAATAATGCCTTTTGTGAAGATTTTGCAGGGATTATGCAAGGAGATTTAAAATACTCTCATGAGTAAACTGAGTTTCACTCTTCTTTGGATTGCAGGTGAAAGGTTTGGAAGAAAATAGATTCTCAAGGCAAAGGTAAGAAAGCAAAAACTGAAATATCAACCTTCGTGAGGTTGGTGAGTTTTAGTGATTGAAGGCCTCCAATCTTGTCTCCTGAACTAAGATAAGTCAACCCTCCTTCTATGGAAATACACAATCATGCAATGGCCTTTTGTCACTTGGTGACACCTTTAGATGACATGTATTGTTCTACATACCTGAAATAATTGCTCCTCCATTCTGCTGTGATTAACTTGCTTATTGGTTGAATGAAACTTAAAATCTTGAACTTTATGTTGACCTTTGAACATCCTTCAATCTGATTGCTTGAGCACATTTAAGCTTAATTGTGTATCTGGTATATCAAATACTGAGTAGTGAAAAGGTGGATTATCTTCACCTGGAAACTCTCACTATGCGTGAGTTGGTCTTTGGACCAAAGTTCTCCGCCTTGTACCAGAACTAGAAGAAATCGATTGTTTGGCCTTGAAAGAATTTTCTGATGCTATTATTTGCTCCTTGTTAGCTAGCCTCATGTCATAAGACAAACATTGCACTTTCACTGAATTTTTCTGTGATTCATGTTTTTGTCAAAGGGGGTCTTGCTAGCTAAACAAGTTGAAATGAATTCTATTTCATTCTCTATTGACTGAGTGATCTCCAATTGAAACATGCAACATGCTCATGATGAATTACTTCAAAATACCCTACTCCTCCCCTTTCTCTCTAGGCAGGGCTTTAATCTAAAAAATTACTTCAAAATTTCTAAAATTGATCCTTGTTGAAGTGAAGAGTTCTGCAATAGGAATGTCAACTTCTGAATGACTTGTGATTGATTTCAAAACCTTTGAAAATCTGTTCTTAACAATCTCTGACAATAAATGGTTTCCACTGCATGCCAAATGATTTCTGCACCTTTGTATATAAACCACTTGTGATGAATAATGTTCCATGCTCATCATTCAAATCTGAACTGCTCTCTTGAATATAGTGTCATTTTTCATCTTGCATTCCATTCTCACATGGTTATAGGGTGCATGCATCAGAACCCAATGCATTAGGTGCATTTAATTCACTCAAATGAAAAACCCAAAACTCACATTTTGCACCCATGTTAAATGTTGCATTGCAATAGAACTCATGCCTTAGCTACATTCAGTTCATTCAATTGGTATCCATTTGATTGGTATCAGTTGCATATTTGCATTACATGTTGCATACATCCCCTCTGTGTGCTTGCTTGCTATTATATGTTATTCACCACCATCCTTGAAATTTCTATGGCTTTATGTCTTCTTGATAAATATTACTGTATTTGAGTCATTATTGGAGTGCTTCATGTCGTACACTCTGGGAGAGTTTATATTTCATAAGTGCATCTATTTAGGGGGAGTTGCACTGTTATGTATTCATGATATTTTTAGTATACATGCTGAATCAAATTCGCACACTTCATGCATAAAATGTTAAAATGAATGTTAAAGATAAGGATATATGATTTTCTTTTCAACACTCTCGAGATGTTAAACTTGCTGCATGTATGTTGAAGAGACAGTTGAGGAAAAAGCTGCCTACCCATCCTTGTTGAAAAATCTGAAATGATAATGAAAGATAGCGCAATGCTCGGTCTCACTAAGTAAACTTGGAACATGTCACCTGAGACGTGATGTGGTTCATATCTGAAAAGTATTGACTAGTATCTCTGTTCAAAATGAGGTGAAATGGTTCAGTATTCTGAGTAACCGGGGATTCTGGCATGAGCTCCATGCGTCTACTCTCGTAAAAAGGGATTATTTGAACCTGATCACTCTTAAAAAAATTCTAATTATCATGTGATATTGGTTGAGTTGAAAATTATTAGTGAAAACTCATTGAGGTAGAGCGTAGCCTCCAATACGCTGTTCTCAAAATTGAAGTGCAGTCTGTAAAATATCTCCTTGTGTTGATCTGAAAATCTGAATATCCATATTGCAACTATCATTTTTCATGTTACTCACTTACACATCTGGAAATTTGATTCATTATGGATTCAGAAAATTGATTGACTGTTTTAACAATTGCATGTATCTCCTATATGATTGCACAATTTCCCATGTGCTACTCATGTGCACTCCGGTTGTCATGACTCTCTTGTATCTTTCTTATACCCAGTCCCTTCTTATATAAGTATGGGGGAGCTGTGTTGCATGTACATATATGTATTTGTTTGATTGTACATCTCATATGGTATTTCATACATGTGTTGCATTTCATGCATTTTAAACCAAAATATAAAAATCAAAAAATTTAAAAATCAATGAAAATCCTTTTAATATGCACTCCTGCTCTTGCTTGTTGTGAAAATTTGACATGAGATCTAGCTTTTGAATGCTATCATGCTGAACACCTCATCATATGGCCATCTTCCTCCACTGGTTCATATCTTTGAGGCCATCACCACCTTCAATTGGTATCAATATATACTTGACTGTATTTGCTTTGGATGGTATCATATTGATTTGTGAGAATAATCACCAATTGGTTTCTTCTGATTAGCATCATATTGCTTTGCTCGTCTCTGATTTGCCCCTGCTTCTTCTGCTTTGCTATGATGGGCTATTACTATTTCAAAGGGAGTTAGGCTTGTTCTTCCTTGCTTGGCTTCTTCCAGCATTGTTGCTATTGTTGATCATGTCACAGGAGGAGAAAGATTTGCATTATCCCGCCTTTTGATTATGTCAAAGGGGGAGAAAAATTGATGAGTGTGTGTGACATGGTAGAAGAGTTTTTGTGCCCTTCTGTTGTATCATCATTAACAAACTTATCATTAAGTTTGTCATCATCAATAAGTTTGTCATCATCAAAAAGGGGAGATTGTTGAGTTATGATTTTGATGATTGTTGTGATTGTTAAGTTATAGTTTTGATGATAACTAAACTTAATGTGTGATTAAGTGATGATAACTAAACTTGTGGTTGATTGCTCATGCTCATGTAATCTATGTATGTTTGAGATGGCAAATAGCAATGGTTACATGGTCTTAATACTTGGTTTGCATATGTTGGTTCTACAAGAGGTTTCAAGCCTTTATATGATTGAACATATGGACTTGAGCTTTGATGAACACTTTTGTTCAAATCCTGATCAAATAGTTTGAAACTTGTTTGGTTGATTTTTACGCATACCATACATGCATTTGTCAAAGCAACAAGTGTTCCAATCTTATATGTGAAATTGGGTCTCAATGTAAATCACTTCTTGAACTCTAATACATATTTCACATATCATTTTGAGCTTGCATTACGTTGAAACAACTCATGTGAAACTTGCTTGAAAATTAGAATAATGGTACTTATATCTTGCTCAAACGGTTTACAATAAGCTCTTGTTAATTGATTGAAACTGCCAAATGGCCAAAGGGGTTTCATACCTGTACTTCATGCAATTACCACATACATTATTGATCAAAGTTCTAATCCTTTTTCTATGGTTTTGTAGGTCAAAACACTCAACATATATTCCCCAAGATCAGAGGAGTTTGAAGCCTCAAACTTAAATGGGTTGCAATGGAGTTCGGGGGTGAAACCTAAAAGTCTGAAGTTTACTGTAGCTGTAGGTCGACCGCCCCAGGTCGATCAAAAAAACCAGGGATCAAATTTCTACAATTTTCTCAGTAGCGGTCGACCGCCAGCTTCCACAGGTCGACCGCCAGCCCCGAGCCAACATATGTTGACTTTGTTTTTCACTTCGAGAAGAGCTTTTCTCCTTGTAATTCTTTAATCCTAATGACACCAAATCACCCATAAAATGTGGATCTGGTCTGGGGGATGTCCATGGACCATTCAAAGGCTATAAAACATCTCATTTGGAGCCATAACCCTAACCATCTAAGAGGGCTTCAAGGGAGATCAAGAGGGTGCTGTCCAAGGAGGAAGAAGAGAGTACTGTAGCTCCGTGAACAGTACTTTGTGCAGCAAGTTCTTCATCTATCTCCAACCCATTCAAGGTACTTCTCAAGCCAACAAGCATCTATGAAGTGAAGAATCAAACAACCAACAAAGAGAGATCAAAGAAGAGGCCATCAAAGGGGGAAAGTGAGTTGTTGCAAGAGCAAGAGGAGCTGCATGAACAGTACTCCGTCTAGCAATCCCTTCATCCATCTGAAGCCATTCAAGCTCAATTTGAAGCCAACAAAGCTCCAATCAAGAGTAGAAGCAAGCAAGCAATCAAGGATTCAAGGGAAGGCTGCCCAAGGGAGAAGAAAGAACTACTGTATCTCCGTGAACAGTAAATTCGTGGAAGGTTTATTCATCCATCTCCAAGTTCTTCAAGCTTTATCTAAAGCCATTCAAGCTCCATTCAAGTGAAGAAGGAAGCATCATTCAAAATCTACATCATACCCTCAGTGGAAGCCAAATCAGGCGTCTTCTAAACCGTGCTTCATTATTTTCGTGTTTTGGGCTTTATGTTTGTGTTCTTTATAATCTGGAAACATTTGTGTGTGTGTGGATCGTTTTGGATCCATGATCGTGTGTGGTCATTGTGTTCTATTTGTGTGTGTGTACGTAGAGCTTCCTAGATCTACGTGTGTGTGGATCTATTTAGATTTGGTCTTTTTAGTGTGTGGAGTGCTGCATCTATTGCAGTGTGTGTGTGTGTTGTTGATCCTTTTATCGGATCGTGTTGGAGATCTCATCTCCGTGTGTGTGTGTGTGTGTGTGTGTTGGGGTGCGTCCCCGTGTGCGTAGGCAGGCGTCGTCTTGCGTGTGTGGTTGGAGCGTCGTCTCCGTTTGGGGATTTATCCCCGAGTGAAGCCTCACCGGGTTTGGTGAGGGGTGGACGTAGGACTGCCGTCGTTGCATCCGAACCACCTTAAAAACCGTTGTGCAGTGTGGTTCGCATTGTGTGGTTTGGTCCATTTCTTCTACCTCCATTCTCCGTGAGTATTAGTGCAAATTGTTTGTTCCGATTTATCCTCGTGTATGTTGCATAATCTATATCATTATCATACATAGTTTGATAAATCCGATTTGT
Organism: Amorphophallus konjac; assembly: GCA_022559845.1. Taxonomy (NCBI): domain Eukaryota; kingdom Viridiplantae; phylum Streptophyta; class Magnoliopsida; order Alismatales; family Araceae; genus Amorphophallus; species Amorphophallus konjac. The sequence goes on from CM040121.1 coordinate 468,714,598, forward strand.
GATCATATAGTTTTGAATCTCTTAACTAGCATTATATCACATGTTTTAAAAAGGTCAAAAGTTTTCGTAAAATTGGTAAACACCCAATTCACCCCCCCCCTTGGGTGTCATTGATCGCGGGACTTCACATGGCCGTGCAGCCCTCTCTCGCCGACTCTTTCTCTTCTTTTTTTTGCTTCTTTCTTTTCTTCTTTTCTCCTTTTCTTCTTTTCTCCTTTTCTTCTCTTCTTCTTCTCTTCTTTTCTTCTTTTCTTCCCTTTCTTCTTGAGGAAAAGGGGAGGGTTTGATTTCCCCTCCCTTCTCTTCTCTTTCTCTTCTCTTCTCTTCCCCTTTTTATAACAGCCCCCATGATTCCTGGAAGCCGCATATGCTTCGAAGCAGTGTCCTCGAGGCCACGAAGGCAGATGCACCGAGTCTGGCTTCTCTTTTTTTTATACGACTGGCGGAGATAGCACCTGCAATTCATCAAAGCAGGCAAACATCGTTTATTAGGGGGCTATGAGGCCCTGAATCCCGGCGAAGAGATGAAGGGTGGTTTGGTCCCACCGGGCGTGCCAGACTTGTGGACGCACTTTTCGTTCGTCTGTTATGCTCGTCTATTCGAGAATGGTTGATTCGTCTATTAAGTGTGTGGGTGTGCCAGTCACCGAAGTGACAATTTATTTAGGCTCCGAGGAGCCCATGGCGCGCTCGATCTGACTTCGTCAGACGATTGTGTGGTTCGTGTCGGGACCAAAACCCGCCGCGCCATAAAGGTGGTGGCGTCATTTACATCCCCCATACGAGGGAACACCCTTGATTAATCGCCGAGATTCGGGGCCTCATGGCCAAGAAATTAATTACATGAAAGGTCTATTACGAGGTATTGAAATCCTCACGCGAGGGCGAGAAGAAAATCATTCACGGTCATGTCGGTCGTGTACTGACCATTTAATGTTCGGACGAATGTCTGGCTTGAGAAAAGCACGATCGTCATGGGAAAGCCGGAGCATATGTATGCCGGGATACGGTAAATTTATTGTTCAGAAGAACGGAAAATGTTCGGCTAAATCTCGGTTATAGTGGTCATAAACCAATAAGTCTGTTGGCCCGGTGCAAGATCAAGCTGCGACTATACTGCAGTGGGCCCCCCGCGGTCGAAGTTTGGCTCACATGAGCGTCATTAATATTTCCGGTGCCAAGGGGCAACGAGGGAATATCCCTTGAATCGGCTGAAAAGCCCTGTGTCTAGGGAAGCAGACGTTCGAAACGTGTCGGTCATTCGGGAGACCGTTTAATATTCGGACGGGTGTCCGGCTTGAGAGTATCATAATCGTCGCAGGAGGACCTAGAACATATGTATGCTGTGATATGGAAAATACATTATTCCGAGACACTAAAAACATTCGGTTAAATCTTGATTAGTGTAGCAGGAAACTAGCGAATTTATTGGCCCGGTGCGAGATCGAGTCGGGACCATACCGGGGGCGCCTCCCGCGGTCCAAACGGGGCTTGCGTGGGCATCATTAATGTTCCTGGTGCCGGAGGGCAATGGGGAAGAGTCCCGGGACTAGATTCCAAAACCAAAATATGTTTGAAGGAAGCGAGCTATAGGCCGAGGGTGTGGGTCATACAATGACCATAATCGGGACGGACCCGAGGTCCAAGCACAGCCCACAAAGGCCTTATTGATATTCCCGTATATAGGGTCCAGGGATGACATGAGCTATCTCGTTCTATTCAGATTTTTATCGGTCACATGCGGACCACTTGATATTCGGACAAGGGTCCATATTGAAGGTGCGACATGGATAGGAACGACCCCGTACAAATGTATGCCGAGTTTACGGCAATTTCAACGAAAGGGCGGGAACAAATCCCGATAGAGTGAATCTGATTTAACGAGCTATCAGCCCGGAGCAATACTGGGTTACGACCACGTCGGGGTAGGAGCCATCGGCCATGTTGGTTGCTCACGGGTCTTTTCATATTCAGACACAGGTCCATAATAGAAACACGGTGAAAACCGAGGTGAACCCGTTCAAATGTTTGCCGAACGTGCGGTAATTTTAGTAGTTGCTCGGAAGGGATCCGGCCTGAGGAACGAGTCCGGTTTAATTGGAATGTCAGCCCAAGACTAGGTCGGGGCCTGGCCATGTCGGGATAATTCCCAAGACTCAGGCCCAACCTGGAAGGGCGGCATTGTTGTTCCTTCAGCATCGGGTCACGGGAGAGACGGGGCTGCAACATAGATTTTACCATTTTCTTTATCTGGGCTTTAAATTATGTGCATATATATTTTATTGCTTATTTCCCTTTTATGTATTTATTCTGGATGATTTCTCCATTTTGTTTATTATTATTACTATTATATTTTCCCTTTCCTTTTTACTATTATTATTATTATTTCACATTTTTTATTTATTTCTCATATATATATATATTCAGGTTTATTTATTTATCATAAATTTTATGAATTTATTATCATTATCATTATCATGACATATTTATATATGTTTATATATTTTTATTTTGGAAGGAAAAGTGGGCCGTTGGGGGCAAAAAGGGGTGTACCGGCGAAGGCAGGGAGAGCGTGCCGGAGAGGGGCTGGGAGAGTGTGCCGGTGAAGGGGCAGGCTGGCGTGCCGCTGAAGGGCTGAAGTCTGCACATTGGCCGGTCGCTGCGACATAAAGTCCGTACATTCATCAGCCCAAAGTCTATACGTTGTCTATTCAACCAGCACACAAAGTCTATACGTTCTTCAGCTCAAAGTCTATACATCGGCTACATTCATCAGCTCGAAGTCTATACATTGGCTACATTCATCAGCTCGAATCTATGCGTTGGCCAGCTCAAAGTCTGTACATTGGCCAGCTCAAAGTCGGTACATTGGCTGGGTTTATCAGCTCAAAGTCTACACATTGGCCAGCCCAAAGTCTGTACGTTGGCCAGCTCAAAGTCTATACATTGCAGCTCAAAGTCTATACATTGGAGCTCAAAGTCTATACATTGGCCAGCCCAAAGTCTGTACGTTGGCCAGCTCAAAGTCTGTACATTGCAGTTCAAAGTCTGTACATTGCAGCTCAAAGTCCATACATTGACCAACTCAAAGTCTGTACACTGCAGCTCAAAGTCCATACATTGGCCAGCCTAAAGTCTGTACGTTGGCCAGCTCAAAGTCTATACATTGCAGTTCAAAGTCTGTACATTGGCAAGCCCAAAGTCTGTACGTTGGCCAGCTCAAAATCTATACATTGGCCAGCTCAAAGTCTGTATGTTGGCCAGCCCAAAGCCTGTACATTGGCCAGCCCAAAGTCTGTACGTTGGCCAACTCAAAGTCTATACATTGTTCAGCTCAAAGTCTATACATTGTCCCTTGGCTACAGTTCAAAGTCTGTACATTGGCCAACCCAAAGTCTGTACGTTGGCCAACTCAAAGTCTATACATTGTTCCTTAAAGTCTGTACATTGGGTTCCACTTCGGAGAGTGAGAAGAGTGTGCTGCTGAAGGGCCGAGAAGGTGTGTCGTTGAAGGGTTGATAGGGTGTGCCGCTGGAGGGCTGATAGGGTGTACCGGCGAGGGGAAGAATGAGACAGTGGAGAAGTGTGCCGGTGAGGAGCCACTCCTCTGTTACTTATTTTTAAGGCTTTTCTTTTCTTTTTTTCTTTGAGTTTTGCGTAGTTTTATACAAATCTTTCCTCCGTCTTCTTGCAATCTGTTGTTGTTCTATTCGTTTGATGGTTTTGTTGTCTTTTGATATGTATTTCTTATCCCATTCGTTTGTTGCATCCGTTTGCCCCTTTTTTATGTGTTGTTATTTTCTATCAAAAATTCGGCAGCATCTCCCCTTGACCCGAGCGTAAGGGAGATAAGGGAACGCGCCCACATGGAGTGGCGGAACCCGACAACTGGAGGTGGGCGCCCGAGGGCGGCAACACCTTGATAAAACCTCAGAAAACACGGGGAAAACAATGAGCCGAAGACCTCTAAGACTGGACAGGGTGGGCTGGGGGTTAGTCAAGGCGTACCAGCCAAGGACAAGCACAGGGTGCTTGAGGGGTGTACTGGGCTAGGGAGAGGCCAGGTGTGCCGCTGGGGCACCAAGGGGAGGTGTACCGCTGGGGGGGGCTACTATGGGTGTGCCGGCCAAGGTGCCGGAAGGGTGTGCCGCTGGGGGAAAGTGCAGGTGCACCGGACAAGACTCCAAAAGAGGGTTGGTCTGCTAGCGGGGAGGGGTGTTAGACCGATCAAAGCCACAGGGACTTCCAGTAAAAGGGAAAAAGGTGCAAAGGGGCAGGCACATGTGAGGGTACTGGTACTGGGCTTCACAGGAGAAGGTTCATGACCTCAAACCATTCAAGATGCTGCCACATCCGGAGGAAACCGTCGGCGTGAGGGATGAACGCAAACACCAGAAAGCGAAGGGAAAAATGATCAAACGCACTTTGGCCTAAAACAATGAGACAAAGAGAAAACCCACTGAGGGGGGAGATCTTCATTCATGGGAAATAAAGGGCCGTAGCCACCCGTATACATCACAAAACATGCCCGAGCTAAGGCTATAGGCAAGAAAGAAAACTTAAGAACAAAGGATTAGAGAGGGGGAAAACAAGGAAACAAAAGAGGAGGAGGTGTTGGGGATCGAAGCAGGGACGATCGTCCACTGCTCTTTCCCCCACCTTCCCCTACTACATCAAGCCCTCTCTCTCTCTTACACTCTTCTCGTTGCCTGGTGGCTGTTGGAAGACTCCACGCCGGAGCCCTCTCCCTTTTCTTCTCTCTTCTTCTTCTTCTCATATGCAACCCCCTCTATTCGTCTCTGCCTCTGGGTCTCTTCTCCGTCTCTCCTCCTTCTCTTCGCCGGAATGGGAGTGGTTTTATACTCCCCGCAGCGGGAGCCCTCGAGCACGGCAGTCGGAGGCGGGAAGCGGCTAGTCATGATAGGCTTTGACTTCCCCCATCCTGGACGTCAGGGGAGTAGCCTGCATGGCCCAACCTCTGGTTGACACCTCGGACAACTCACTGCGCGCCAAGGATACGTAGGGCATGGGCATCATGTCGTTCGGGCGTTGAAACGCCTTCACGCTGTGCCGCTGGCGGGCTCAATAAGTATGCCACAGGAGGGCCAAAAAGGCGTGCCGCTGAAGCCCCAAATAAGCGTGCCACTGAAGGCCAGAAATAGTGTGCCGTTGAAGGCTTGAAATAGTGTGCCATTGAAGGCTTGAAATAGTGTGCCGTTGAAGGCTTGCAGGGTGTGCCGTTGAAAGGGCACAAGGGCGTGCCGCTGAAGGCCCAGGGGTGTGCCACTGAAGGGCCAAAAGGTTGTGTTGCTGAAGGCCCAGGGGTGTACCACTGGAGGGCCAAAAGGCTGTGCAGCTGAAGGCCCAGGGGTGTACCGCTGAAGGGCCAAAAGGCTGTGCCACTGAAGGGCTCAAATGGGCAGTTCTAAGCCTGTTGTGAGCACGAGTTGTGGTCCATTTAATTTTCTTCGAGGCCCATGGATTATGGGGGCTCTTGGTGGTTGATTTCTCTTCACTGTCGTGACTCTGGAGACAGCTTCACGGCAGTGTGCATATTTGGGGAGTCCGGATGACCAGTCCCTCCGGGGCTTCTTCACTCGGTGCCATTGTTAATGCTGGACTGAGCTGGATATCTGTGCGTGCAATTTTTGGTGTCCACAACCCCCTTGACCAAAGGTATTCTAAGTCATTTGGCTAGGTCTAGGGTTTTAATATTTATAGTCTCTTGTTGTATTTAGAAAAAAGTAATGAAGAGATTTTATGCTAATTGCATTTGGGCGCACCTCTCCTCCTCTCTCCTTGTTCTAGGTGTTCTTCCCTCTTCCTCCTCCAATCTCCTCCAGATCTGATCCTAAATCTTCTATCTCCCTCAAATTTCTTCCTCCTCGCTTCTTCCTCTATCTGCTATGATCGTTCACCGCTGCCGCCGCCGTTCGTGCCGCCGTTGAGCCACCACAAGCCGATCATCATCTTGCTGCCCTAAAACTCAGAGTTGCAGGATAGTAGCCCGGTGAAAGGGCTAGTACGGGAGATCCGACCGTTAGATCGTGATGAAACTTTGGGGGTAGGTTCCCCCAATCATAGTCCATTCCCAGTTTAATTTTGAGATCGATCATAGTTCATTTAGGCGCTTTCCCAGCCACATGTTCTTCCTTCTCAAAGCCTGCCTGTGTGCAGATCTACGAGATAGGTCTCTGTGGCCGATTTTTCTTACCCCTCAAATGTTGTCCAAAATTTACAAAAAAACTATGTACGTTACCATCACCCTCCCCTCTACCCACCATAAAAACCCTAGGTCCTAATTCGTTTGATCCTCGGTGAAAGCCTTTGATCAAGGAGTTCATGTTTTGTCCAGCCGGTTCTGTATTTCGGGACAGTGTGCTCAGTCAAATTGTAGTCACTCCCATTTTCATTCCAGCCGTTAGATGAACCTATAATTCCAAAATGTCATAGGATTTTGAGTCCTCTTTCCAACGGTACCTATTGCGTCGTGATCCGACGTCGGAGCTGGGAGTACGAGCCGTTCTCGTCCGAGTGTGCAGATCTGGCCAGAAGCTGAGCTGCGGTACAGCCTTGGGAAATAAATCCCAAGAATTCGCCCGGCTCCATTCCGGTGATCGCCGCTCCCAGGGATCAACCCGAGATACTCCAGAGACGCCCCGTCGGTCGCTGCAGCTAGGAGCCCTCCCGGACGTCACCGCACCAGTAGCGGGTCCCACGTGCTATCCTGCGGCCCCGAGTGAATCGAGCTGAACCGGCCGACCGTGTCCACCTGAGCGCCACCAACTGCTGCCCGTCAACCTGAGATTGCTGCTCTCAGGCCCCACATGTCGCCTATTACCTCCCTACGTGGAGTGGACTCTAGAATTAATTCTGTAATGAATAATTATTACTGTATCGGGGGTTCTGGATCTCGGTCGGGAAGTCTTCCCCACGCCCCGAGCGTGGAGGTACATTCGCCACCCTCTTTGTCGCATTTGCTTGTTTAGTATGTGTTCTAGATGTCGCTGCATGTGAGTAGGATACTTTATTAGCTAGTTAAACATTAATCACCGCTGTGAGTTGTGAGTGCGAGACCTGTCCCCTGACTCGTTCCGATCACGAGAGTGAGCCGACCACCTGAGTCTCAAAGCCAGTTTCCCAACCGTGCAGATCATCACGTTTCCCTCGCTAGGCACGACCGTGGGTCTAGCGCTTCTTGTTTGGGGCATGATCGCCTCTTCTGGAGATCGTTCGGTGCCGCGTCATAGTGTTGTTGCTGGTTGCGTCATCTTATTAGTTGAGTCGTCCGATAGAGTCCAAGGTCGCAACCAATTCGAGTCGAGTCCCGTCATCATCCCACATCAAGTACGTTTTCGATGATTGCTCTAAAAAATTAAATGAGTTTCAACGGGAAATTGAGAACTAAAAATCTGTGAATGCCATGCTCAATAAGCAGCTTGTTGCATGCGAGGAGGACCTCGTTTATTTTGAATTGCAAATCTCTTCGTTAGAAGATGAAGTCAAGGATCTAAATGACTCTCTATCTAGGCTTGTTCAGGACAAAGAAAATCTAGACAGAATTTTGGGAACGAATGTCAACTTTTAGAGAGAGGGTTTGGGGTATGCTCATGTAAATAAAAAGTTCTTTAGAAACAAGCTATACACTTTCTTTGTCTCTGGCTCAAATGGAGCTAGTACTTCAAGTGGCCCCCCAAAATCACGTGCAGCCCAGAAAAACCAAAAATAGAACAGAAATCAGACAAAGAAAACCTCTAAATAAAAACAAAAAAATGATTTTGCCTATTCTAACATGCATGCTAGAAAACCCAATGCTAAGCACCATGTTTTCGAAAAAAAGGAAGTTTCATGTTTTTAGTGTGGACAGCTTGGTCATATTATGCATGAGTATTTTACCATGAGAAATCATGAATTAAGAGCATGCAAGAACAGTATGAACGATGGATAAGGCAAGGGCAAGCGACAGGTCGCCATTGGGAGGAAGTGTGCTCAGCACACTCATGTTCAAAAGTCCAAGAATGGCCCAATGCGTCGATGCACTCATCAGGTAAGGTCGATGCACCCTAAGGACAGCAGAAGAAACCTTCCTCTTTGTTACTTTCATTGTGGAAAAATTGGCCACACAGTCAAGGACTGTTGGCATCTAAAAGGAAGGACTCATTCTCATGCCAAGAATAGTAAATTCCCTGTTGTGTATGCACTTTTTGTTGGGTCTGTTGTTTATTCATTTATTGGTTTGTTCGATGGGTTTGTTCGTTTAATAAGTGCGTGGGCGTGCCAGTCACAAAGTGACGCTTTATTCCGACTTCAAGGAAGCCCTTGGTGCGCGTGATCTGACTAATCAGACAATTGTGTAGTTCGTGTCGGGACCAAAACTCGCCGTGCCAAAAAGGTCACGGCGTTAATTACATCCCCTCGGAGAGGGGAACACCCTTGATTAATCGCCAGGAATAAGGGCCTCATGGCCAGAAAATTAACATTAATGTAAGAAGATAGGGAAGGTCGAATTATGCTAAAAGCTCGGATCGGGATACGAACATTCAGATTTTGTCGATCGCTCATGGACCACTTTATGTTCGGACAAAGGTCCGTATTGAAGGTACGCCATAAACGGAAATATACCCGTACAAATGTATGTCGAGTTTTATGGCAGTTTCAATAAAAGAGCGGAAATGAACCCCAGTGGGACGATTCCGGTCTGACGAACTATCGGCCCAGAGCAATGTCGGATCACGGCCATATCGGGATGGTTCCCAAGCTCCGAACCCGACTTGGAGGGGGCGGCGTTGATATTCCCTTTATACCAGGTCCTGAGGAGAAACGATGCTGCGGAGCAGGTTTCGTCATGTTATTATTATTTGAATTATTATTATTATTTTGTTATTATTATTATTATTTTGTTATTATTATTTTTTTTGATGGTGAGTTTGTTATTATTATTATTTATTCTTTTTTTATGAATTTATCATCATCATTATTATTATTATTATTATTATTTTTGCATTTGGTGTACGTGTGGAAGGATGAGCCAAAAGGGGGCTGAAGAAAGGTTTGTGCATGCTGGGCAAGGGTCTGAGCAGGTTTGGGCTGAAGTCAGAACATGCTGGGCAAAGGTCCGAGCATGTGGGGCTGAAGGTCAGAGCAGCCTACAGCCATGCAGGGATGGGGTCGGTGCACATGGGCAGCCATGCATGCTGAGGTCGGTGCAGTTGCGCAACCAGACATGTTGAGGTCGGTGGACATGGGCAGCCAGGCAGGGATGAGGTCGGTGCACATACAGGCCAGGCGGGAGTTAGGTCGGTGTAGTTGCGGCCATTCAGGGCTAAGGTCGATGCACATGGGCGACCAGGCGTGAGTTAGGTCGGTGCAGCTGCAGCCATGCAGGGCTGAGGTCGGTGTACATGGGCAGCCAAGCGTGAGTTGGGTCGGTGCACAGGGGCGGCCATGCGTGAGTTGGGTCGGTGCATGTTTACCCTAAGGTCGGTGCAGGTTGCAGCTGGGCTAAGGAAAGGTTGGTGTAGGTTTGCCCTAAGGTCGGAGCAGGTTTGACTAGACTAAGGGAAGGTCGGGGCAGGTTTGCCCTAAGGTCGGTGTAGGTCTGCCCAGGCTAAGGAAAGGTCGGTGCAGGTTTGGCCAGACTAAGGGAAGGTCAGCACATGTTTGCCCTAAGGTCGGTGCAGGTCAGCCCAGCCTAAGGAAAGGTCAGTGCAGGTCTGCCCAGGCTAATTAAAGATCGGTGCACATGGGCAAAGGGGTGAAGGAAGGTCGGTGCACATGAGGGTTTAAGGTCAGTGCACATAGGGCAGGGTCTGCGCAGGCTTGGGATGAAGTTTGTGCATGTTTGAAAGCTGCATGCCAAGGTCGATGCACATTTGGGTTGTGTAAAGGGCCAGTTGGCCAAAGTCTATGCACATTGGGAATGTGTGGAGGGCAAAGGTTTGAGCAGGTCAGTGCATATGAAGGCCGAGGTCAATACATGTCCATGCATATAAAGACCAAGGTCAGTGCACCGGGCGAGGGGTGTAGGTGCGAAGGGGCACTGGGTGTGTGCCAGGCAAGGGACACAAGGAAACGTGCCAGGTCGGGGATGCTGGAAGCGTGCTGGACGGGGCGCGGTAGGAGTGCACCAGGGGGAGTTGACTTGGAGGTGCACCGGATGGAGGGACAGGCTGGTTCGAGGGTCAGTGCCGCTATGGCTGGGTGGGGGAGGTTCCCTTATTCATGAGACGCATGTGAGGAGTTTTCTTTTGGTTTTCTCTTATTCATGTAGGTTTTGTTTGTGGTTATATTCGACAGTCCATCATGATGATGCGGGTGTTCAGTTATTCGGGATATCCGTGGCTCTTTGTTATTTCGGCGAAGCCATTTTATTGGTGTTTATTCTGTTTATTTATTGCTTCTTTTTTTGTTGCTTTTCTTTTATTGTTATTGTTATTCTATTAATTCTGGTGAAAATTCGGCAGCATCTCCCCTTGACCCGAGAGTTGGGGGGCGTAAGGGGTACACGCCCACAAGGAGTGACATGACCCAACAAGTCAAGGCGTGCGCAGACGCAACACCTCTAAGAAAATCTCGGAGAACCGAGAGAAATCAGTGAGAGACATTGGGCTAAAACAGGCTGAGGGTGCACTAGCTGGAAATGGCCCAGGTGCGAAGGGTAAAGGCAGGCCAATGTGCGTCGGGCAGGAGCAGGTTGGAGGTGCAGGAAGGAGGTAACCCGGGAGTGTGCCGGGCAGGAGAGAGCCACGGGCGTATCGGGAAAGCAAGGTTAAAGGGTGTGTCGACGGGGCAAACAGTGAGCATGCCGGACAAGGCTAGGCTAGGGGTGTACTGGCAGGCAGGTTGGGGGAGTGCACCGGCCAAAGGCCGTTTGGAGTGTGCCGGGTGGAGAACCCTGAGGGTGTGCCGGGTAAGGGTGCTCCGTTTGAACGCCAGAAGTGGCATGCTGGTGGAACAAGGGGGCAAGTGTGCCTGGTGGAGCAGCCTAAGGGTGTGCCGGCCATAGGCAGGTCGAGGTATGTTGAGTAGGGGCCAGCTGGGGCGTGCTGGGTAAGGAATGGCCACGGTTCACCGGATCAGAAGGAGATGGGTGAGAGCGGTAGTAGGAAGAACCAAGGGAGATCTCACCGTATGGAGTTGATTCAGAGACGCCAACCATTAGGTTGGCTAGGCCCTGAACTCTGGCGCCATGAAGGCTTCCCCTGATGAAGGAGTGAGACGAGGTGGATGAAGAATGTTGACTTCTTTCTCCCCAAACGATATAGAAGAATCGGTGAAGCACAGAGAAGACCTCGGTGGAGGTGGAGAGGCGGGAGACATAGACGCAAATCCATGAACACCTAAAAAAACTTTCTTCTTTTCTTGAAAAAAAAAGAGAAGGAGCTCAGAGGACTAATACATTATAAGAAGGCAAATAAAAGAATGGAGGGGACAATATACAACGAGGGGGAGGGGGATGGAGCACTAGATCCTCCCCTCCCAGGCTTTACCCCTCTCTCACTCACCCCTCCTCTCTTCTTCTCTTCTCTCTTTCCTTCTTCTTCTTCTTCCCTTGACATAGACGGTGGTGGGTGGAGTAGCAGACTTCCTCTCTCTTCCTTTCTTCTGGTCTTCTTCTTCTTCTTCTCTTCCTATCTTCTGGACTTCTTCTTCTACTTCTCTTCCTATCTTCTTCGTTCTACCTCTGGGGAGAGCCAGCCTCTCTTCTCTCTTTGCCGTGAGAGGCTTTTATACCCTTGCTGGTGTTGACATCGCTGGCAATGCAGATCAATTCGAGGTCGACCCCGGTCTTGTCTTTGAGCAGGGAACATCTGCGTGCCTTAGCCCGTCGTTGACATCTGGGCAGTTCGAAGCTGGCCTCGACGTGATTCCACTGTGCGCCAAGGGTAACGCAGTGACCGCTATATTTACCGCCGGTCGTGCCGGTCCAAATGATGGAACACTTCACCAGACGAAGAAGGGCATGCCATGTGCCGCTGGGTGGCTGACGAGGTGTGCCGCTGGAGGGGCTGGGGAGGTGTGCCGTTGGAGGCGTTTAGTGTGCCGCTGGAGAGGGCTTTTGGGCGGGTGTGTCGTTTAAAGGGAATAGTGAGTGTGCCGTTGGAGGGCTGCCACTAGTGTGCCGTTGGAGGGCACAAACTAGTGTGCCGTTGGAGGGCTGCCACTAGTGTGCCGTTGGAGAGGCACCAAGGGTGTGCCATTGGAAAGGCCCCAAGGGTGTGCCGTTCAAAGGGCACCAGGGATTTACCGTGCATAGCTGGAAGCCATGTCCAGTTGAAAGGTGCCTGGCGGTGTGCCGGGCAAAGAAGCTTAGGGCGTGTAGGATGAGCTTCTCAAGAGTGTGCCGGCTAGAGCCCCTCGCAGGTGTGCCGGTGGATAGCACAGATTGTGCCGTTGAAGGGCACAAGTTGGTGTGCCAATGAAGGGGGGGGCACAAGTGTGTGCCGTCGGAGAGGGTTTTTGGGCGTGCCGCTGGAGGTGTTTGGGCCTCACCATTTTAAGGCCAAGGGGTGGCCTCACCGCTTTAGTGGCCTTCCTTTTCTTCTTTTCTCCTTTTCATCTTTTCTTCTCTTCTTTATTCTCTTATATGTAAACATAGGGTGAGAATTTTGATGTCCACAAATGCCCCCCACCTGTGGGTGGCGCGAACGAAGGATCAGCAGAGTGGTGCGCGTGGGTGCAGCCCGTTCGAGAGATCCATTATCGTGATTAGGAGAGCGGGTCCACAGATCGATGTTGAGGTTGAGAAATAGCGCCACGTGGGCCAAAATCTGGCATCAGGCTATGAGAGCCGAAGTTGAGATCGGGCTACTAGAGTAGGGAGGTATTAGAAGCGCGGTGGGATAGGGAGAAGAGTTTGTTTGTTCAATGATCTGGACAGGAGGTCCGAGTTAAACTGTTTATTCGTCACCCGAAGGGGCAGAGAGAAGAGTTTGTTGATTCAAAAGAGGTATTCGTCATCGGAAGGGACGGGAAGGAGGGTATGTTCCTTCAATGATCCGGACGGAAGATCCAAATCAGAAAAAAGGATGTGTTCGTCACCAAAAGGGGATAGAGAGAAGAGTTTGTTGATTCAATGATTTGAACATGTGGTTCAGATCAAATGGGCTATTCGTCACCCGAAGAGATGGAGAGAAGAGTTTGTTGATTCAACGATCTGAACAGGTGGTTCATATCAAATGGGCTATTTGTCACCCGAAGGGACGGAGGGAAGGGTTTATTCACTCGATGATCCGGACGGAAGGTCTGAACCCAAAGGCTATTTGTCACCCAGAGGGACAGAGGGAAAAGTTTGTTGATTTAACGATTTGAACAGGTGGTTCAGATCAAATGGGCTATTCGTCACTCGAAGGGACAGAGAGAAGGGTTTGTTCATTCAATGACCTAGACGGAAGGTCCAAATCAAATGAGCTATTCGCGACCCCGAAGGGATGGAGAGAAGGGTTTGTTCATTCAATGACCTGGACGGAAGGTCCAAATCAAATGGGCTATTCGCGACCCCGAAGGGACGGAGAGGTGGTGAAGTCGTTGACACGGTCTAGTGTCAGTGCAAGGAAAAAGGGGGTTGATCCCTCACCCGAACGGCAGGCTCAGGCCAGGGTGATAGGGTATTTCGTTCTTTAATGCGCCAGGGGTACTGACTGCATGAAGGGTCTTTTAATTCTTTGGTTGGATGGAAGGTCGGAACCAGAGTGTAGAGAATCTTTTAGTTCTCTAGCTAGACGGAAGATCCGATCTAAAGTGGAGAGAGTCTTTTGTTCTCTAGCCGGATAGAAGGTCCGAACTAGAATGGAAGGGTCTTTTTGTTCTATAACTGGACGGGAGGTCCGATCTAGAATGGAAAGAGTCTTTTTGTTCTTTAACCGGATGAAAAGTCCGACCTAGAGTGGAAAGAATCTTTTTGTTCTTTAATACGTCGGGGGTATCGACCGTGAAATCTGAACCTGGGAAAGTAGACCGCAAGGGTCGGAATCGGTGTTGCGGAAGTAGGCTGTGAAGGCTGAAATCGGGGAATTAGGCTACGAGAGCCGAAATCGGGAAGCTGGCTACAAAGCGAAAATTGGGGAGCAGGCCGTGAAGGCTAAAATCTGGGAAGCGGGCTGCGAGAGCCGAAGTTTGGAGAACAGGACACGAGGGCCACAATTGGGAGAGTAGCAATCCGTGAGAGCAGGAAGCAGGCCGTGGGGGCCAATGATTGGGCTCTATGAGCCAGAACTGGGAAAGTAGGCTGTGAGAGCCGAAATTTAGTTATTATTATTATTATTATTATTATTATTTCCTTTATTCAAGCATGCAGGCATTCATCAGCGAGCACAACATAAAATATGCATAAGGTAGCTCCCTTTATAGGGGATGGGATAGGGACATCGCCCATAATTCACAGACATGCTGTAGGCCAGGAGGCACAACTAAGGGGTGGTGTACCCGTCAAGAGGATATCGCATGTCTTGCATGCATAGTTTAAATTCACGCATTTCACCTGAGAAAATTCTCTGTGGCGTGGAGGAGTAAACATGTGAACAAAAGGCCCTAAACATAGGGATATGCAGGTTTTCTAGGTAGCACTCGAGGATTACTCTAGCGCATACACATGGGTTTCAGGCTCTCGATTTCAGTAGTTTCGCACAGCCCCCATTTGTTTATTTTGGTAGCGGATTTCACCATTCGGCGCATTTCTCCTCATTTATTTCAGTGGAGATTCCCGACTACTAAGATTCATCCTTATTATAATTCTATTACGGATTCGACCATTCGGCGCGAGTCTTCTCATGTGTCTTAATGGGGATTCTCGGCTACTAGGCTTCGTCCTTATTATAATTCGCTTCATCATTTCGTGTGAGTCTCCTCATTTATTTTAGTGGGGATTCCCGACTACTCCGAATCACGTTTTTCTCTCTATTTTGCATCATTTTTTTTTCTTAAAGTGGGGGTATGCAACTTTTTCCTCACGATTACCTTTCACGCGAGTGTAGAAATTTGAGTCTCCGTAGAGTGCTAAGAAGAAATTCAGGCAATCCCTATGGTTGAAGACCATTGAACACATTAAGTGCGAAGTGGGGAGTGTTGCCTCAGGTTTATTTTATGAGTTGGGCATAGCAATTTAGCCATAACTCTTCCCCTTGATGTGTGCACCTGCCATAATTAGGTTCTCTTCGAGCGTATGCAATGACACACATGCATTCGGAATCGGGGCGGCATTATTTGGCAAGGAAACATGGTCCTAGAAAATGCCAAGGAGATGTATTATTCTATATTATAGGCAAGCATGCAAGCAGGGCAGCCAAGCATTTTTTCTCTCTTTTTTTCTTTTGCATAAGAACATATTGTTGTTACGTATAAGCGTAGTGGTAGTAGAGGTATTAGGAAAGCAGACCGCAAAGGGCCGAAAGGATGTTAGGGGAGCGTGCTACAAGAGCCAAAGCTGGGAAGCAGGCTGCGAAAGCCAAAAATTACGAAGTAAGCTACAAGAGCCAAGATCTAGGAAGCAGGCTGCGAAAGCCCAAGTTGGGACGCAGGTGACAAAGGCCAATGATGTTGGGAAACAGGCTGCACAGAGCCGAAGTTGGGAAGTAGGTTATAAAAGCCAAGAGATATTGGGAGTAGGCCAACAAGCCGAGAGATGTTAGAAGCAGGCTTATAAAGCCGAAAGATATCGGAGAGTGCGGTGGGACAGATGGATTAATCTCGATAGTGGGCCTTGGCCAAAATGGCTGAGCCGAAAGGTGTTGGGTAGCAGGATACGAGAGCCGAAGAGAAGGGTCCCTTTTTTGTTCTCTGGCCGGGGGAAGGGTCCGAACCAAAGTGAAAGGTCTATTCTTTCGTTCTCTGGCTGGGGGAGGATCCGAACCAAGGTGAAAGGTCTCTTCTGTAATTCTCTAGCCGGGGAAGGACCCGAACCAAAGTGAAAGGTCTCTTCTCTTAATTCTCTAGCCGGAGAAGGATCCAAACCAAAGTGGAAGGTCTCTTCTTTAATTGTCTGGCTGGAGAAGGATCCGAACCGAAGTGAATAGTCTCTTTTTTGGTTCTCTGGCCGGGAAAGGATCTGAACCAAAGTGGAAGGTTTCTTCTTTAATTCTATGGCCGGAGAAGGATTCGAACCAAAGTGAATGGTCTCTTTGTTAATTCTCTAGCTGGGGAAGGATCCGAACCAAAGTGAATGGTCTTTTTTTTAATTCTCTGGCTGGAGAAGGATCCGAACCAAAGTGAAAGGTCTATTCTTCAATTCTCTGGCCGAGGAAGGACCCGAACCAAAGTGAAAGGTCTGTTCTTTTTTAATTCTTTGACCGGGGGAGGATCTGAACCAAAGTGAAATGTCTCTTTTTAATTCTCTGGTCGGAGAAGGATCCGAGCCAAAGTGAAAGGTCTCTTCTTTAATTCTTTGGCCAGGGAAGGATCTGAACCAAAGTGAAAGGTCTCTTCTTTAATTCTTTGGCCGGGGAAGGATCCGAACCAAAGTGAAAGGTCTCTTCTTCAATTCTCTGGCCGGGGAAGGATCCGAACCAAAGTGAAAGATTTCTTCTTTGATTCTCTGACCGGGGAAGGATCCGAACCAAAGTGAAAGGTCTCTTCTTTTGTTCTCTTGTCGGGGGAAGGATCCGAACCAAACTAAAAGGTCTATTCTTTAATTCTATGGCTGGGAAAGGATCCGAACTAAAGTGGAAGGTCTCTTCTTTAATTCTCTGGCCGGAGAAGGATCCAAACCAAAGTGAATGGTCTCTTTTTAATTCTATGGCCAGGGAGGGATCCGAACCAAAGTGGAAGGTTTCATCTTTAATTACCTGGCCGGAGAAGGATCTGAACCAAAGTGAATTGTCTCTTTTTTAATTCTCTGGCCGGAGAAGGATTCGAACTAAACTGAATGGTCTCTTTTTAATTCTCTGGCCGGGGAAGGATCTGAACCAAAGTGGAAGGTTTCTTCTTTAATTCTCTGACCGGGGAAGGATCCGAACCAAAGTGAAAGGTCTCTTCTTTTGTTCTCTGGCCGGGGGAAGGATCCGAACCAAACTAAAAGGTCTATTCTTTAATTCTCTGGCTGGGAAAGGATCCGAACTAAAGTGAAAGGTCTCTTCTTTAATTCTCTGGCCGGAGAAGGATCCAAACCAAAGTGAATGGTCTCTTTTTAATTCTATGGCCAGGGAGGGATCCGAACCAACGTGGAAGGTTTCTTCTTTAATTCTCTGGCTGAGGAAGGACCCGAACCAAAGTGAAAGGTATGTTCTTTTTTAATTCTTTGACTGGGGGAGGATCCGAACCAAAGTGAAATGTCTCTTTTTAATTCTCTGGTCGGAGAAGGATCCGAGCCAAAGTGAAAGGTCTCTTCTTTAATTCTTTGGCCAGGGAAGGATCCGAACCAAAGTGAAAGGTCTCTTCTTTAATTCTTTGGTCGGGGAAGGATCCGAACCAAAGTGAAAGGTCTCTTCTTCAATTCTCTGGCCGGGGAAAAATCCGAACCAAAGTGAAAGATTTCTTCTTTGATTCTCTGACCGGGGAAGGATCCGAACCAAAGTGAAAGGTCTCTTCTTTTGTTCCTTTGCCGGGGGAAGGATCCGAACAAAACTAAAAGGTCTATTCTTTAATTCTCTGGATGGGAAAGGATCCGAACTAAAGTGGAAGGTCTCTTCTTTAATTCTCTGGCCGGAGAAGGATCCAAACCAAAGTGAATGGTCTCTTTTTAATTCTATGGCCAGGGAGGGATCCGAACCAAAGTGGAAGGTTTCATCTTTAATTATCTGGCTGGAGAAGGATCTGAACCAAAGTGAATTGTCACTTTTTTAATTCTTTGGCCGGAGAAGGATTCAAACCAAAGTGAATGGTCTCTTTTTAATTCTCTGCCCGGGGAAGGATCCGAACCAAAGTGGAAGGTTTCTTCTTTAATTCTATGACCGGGGAAGGGTCCGAACCAAAGTGAAAGGTCTCTTCTTTTGTTCTCTGGCCGGGGGAAGGATCCGAACCAAACTAAAAGGTCTATTCTTTAATTCTCTGGCTGGGAAAGGATCCGAACTAAAGTGAAAGGTCTCTTCTTTAATTCTCTGGCCGGAGAAGGATCCAAACCAAAGTGAATGGTCTCTTTTTAATTCTATGGCCAGGGAGGGATCCAAACCAACATGGAAGGTTTCTTCTTTAATTCTCTGACCGGAGAAGGATCTGAACCAAAGTGAGTGGTCTCTTTTTTAATTCTCTGGCCGGAGAAGGATTCGAACCAAAGTGAATGGTCTCTTTTTAATTCTCTGGCCGGGGAAGGATCTGAACCAAAGTGAATGGTCTCTTTTTTAATTCTATGGTTGGGGAAGGATCCGAACCAAAGTGGAAGGTTTCTTCTTTAATTCTCTGGCTGGAGAAAGATCCGAACCAAAGTGAATGGTCTCTTTTTTTTTATTAGTGGCCCAAAGGCCAGAGGTAAGATCTTTGTCGGCTTAGACGGCAAGAGTGCCACCGGCAATGGGTTTATGCGCCAGCCTAGATGAAGGAGTCATGTTGCTGACAATGGGTTGATGCATTGGCCTAGACGGAAGGTCGTGATGCCGAAAATGGGTTGATGCGTTGGCCTGGACGGAAGGTCATGATGTCGACTATAGGAAAGGTCTGTTGATTTTGTTGGGTGGCCAAAGGCCGAAGGTGGAGTTGCTTGTTGGCTCAACATCTGTCGGCTGAAGCCCCGCTGGCTGAATGTTTGTTGGTCGAAGCCCCGATGGCTGAGCATCTGTCGGCTTGAAGCCCTGATGGCTGAATGTTTGTCGGCTTGAAGCCCCGATGGCTGAATGTTTATCGACTTGAAGAAAGGTCGTGACGCCGACCATATGAGAGGTCTATTTTATGGTGGTTGAAGGCCGAAGGTAAAAGATCACGTCTGCCTCAAGACCTTCTTTCCTTCCTTCTCTTCTTCTTTTTTGTAAAGAGGCGGGTTCGAAGATCACGTCTGTCTCATGACTTTTCTTTCTTTTCTTTCCTTCTCCTTTTGTATGAAGAGGCGGATTCTAAGACCACATCTGCCTCATGACTTTTCTTTATTTTCTTTTCTTCTTCTTTTCCTTTTTTTATTGTGAAGATGCAGGTGCAAAGACTACGTCCGCTTCATGACTGTTCTTTCTTTTCTGCTCTTCTCTCTTCTTTTTTGTGAAGAGGCTGGTTCGAAGACCACGTCTACCTCATGACTTTTCTTTCTTTTCTTTCCTTCTCCTTTTGTATGAAGAGGCGAGTTCGAAGACCACATCTACCTCATGACTTTTCTTTCTTTTCTTTTCTTCTTCTTTTCCTTTTTTTTTATTGTGAAGAGGCGGGTGCAAAAACTACGTCTACCTCATGACTATTCTTTCTTTTTTGCTCTTTTCTCTTCTTTTTTGTGAAGAGGCGGGTTCGAAGATCACGTCTGCCTCATGACTTTTGTTTCTTCTTTTCTCTTCTTCTTTTCCTTTTTTTTTATTGTGAAGAGGCGAGTGCAAAGACCACGTTCGCCTCATGACTGTTCTTTCTTTTCTGCTCTTCTATCTTCTTTTTTATTGTGAAGAGGCGGGTGCAAAGACTATGTCCGCCTCATGACTTTTCTTTTTATTCTGCTCTTCTTTTCTCATTAATGCCCCCAGACTGGGGTGTATTTCTCTTAATGTTCCCCCAGGTTGGGGTACAACGTTTCTTCATCTGCCCCCCCTAGGTCGGGGGGTATGCCTCTTTGCTTCTGTGCCCCCAGGCGGGGTGTATTCTTTATGGCTTCTGTGCCCCCAGGCGGGGTGTATGTTTCTTCTTCCGATCCCCCTAAACCGGGGTGTATTCTTTATGGCTTCTTTGACCCAGGCGGGGTATGTTTCTTCTTCAAATGTCCCTAAGCCAGGGTATATTCTTTTTCTTCAAATGCCTCTAAGCCAGGGTATATTCTTTTTCTTCAGATGCCCCTAAGCCAGGGTGTATGCTTTTTCTTCAAATGCCCCTAAGCCGGAGTATATTCTTTTTCTTCAAATGCCCCTAAACCAGGGTGTATGCTTTATGGCTTCTATGCCCCCAGGTGGGGTGTATTTCTCTTCATATGCCCCCGGACTGGGGTAGATTCTTTATGGCTTCTATGCCCCCAGAGCGGGGTATATTTCTCTTCATATGCCCCCGACACGGGGTGTATCTTTTGCTTCTTATGCCCTCGGACCGGGGTGTGTTTTGCTTCTTGTGCGCCCCAGGCAGAGTGTGTTTCTTTCTTTGTATGCCCCCAAGTTGGGGTGAATTCTTTCTTTGTGTGCCCCCAGGCCAGGGTGAATTCTTTCTTTGTGTGCCCCCAGTCCGGGGTGAATTCTTCTGCTTCTTATGCCCCCATGGTAGTGTATGTTTCTTCATGTGCACCTGAGTCGGGGTGTATTCTTTTATGTGCCCCCAGGCTGGGACGTAGCTTTGTTTCGTATGCCCCCACACACGGTGTGTTTCTGGCTTCCTGTGCATCCAAGGTAGGTTGTGTTTTTTTTTCTTTTTACGTGCCCCTAGGTCTGGGTGTAACTTCATGCTTCTTATGTCCCTAGGCCGGGGTGGATTCTGTTTTCTTGCTTCTGTGCCCTCGGAGCGGGGTGTAACTTCTTTATGACTTCTATGCCCCTATAGCGGGGTATGTTTCTTCTTCAAATGCACCCAGGGCGGGGTGTATGTTTTGGAAGCTGCTCATGGAGCGTCTTTTACTTTGGCTAGCGTGGTATTTTCATGGCGAGTCATGTCGGCCAAGGGGTAGTACGGGGGACGTCTATAGAGATGGTGGTGCCACACCCTGAAAATGGCAGTAGTAGTTGATCCTGTGGATAGAGGCAGTTTTTTTTTCCGTGAGGCCCCAGTATCTTCTTCTTTATCTTCGACCACCTGGACGGGCCATTCTTTGCTTCCTTTTGTGAAAATTCGGGCCTCAAAAGGGAGGTGGCATGCAAACATCCCAAGTGAGTGTATTCATTTGATTCCTTTTTCCCTCCCCACATTGGGGTGTTTAGTGTGTTGGCGGAGGCTGGAGGACGCCCTGCCACTGTACTTTGATAGTCAGTCCCCTGGCAGGGCCATCTTCATGTTCTTGGCTCGCGTCAGGTGTATATATACGTGTTGTTTGTTTGTTTTTATTTGGCGATCCCGAGAAGGGAATATGCTGCTAAGTGCCCTCAGGCAAATTGAAATTTCCTGCGAAGGTTGATTACTCTGTTGCCCCCCCTTTCCACATGGAGTGACCCATTGGGGGGGCTGTGGAGGGGTGGATGCATGTTCTCTTCGGGAGTCGTGGCCATGCTTGGCCTCATTGCTATGAAGCATTTCCCGCAGCGGGCAATAATTCATCAAGCTACAGTTGCGGCTTGTTGGACCTTCGAATAGCCACTCGAGGGGCCGTCTTATGCCAGATAGGGGCAGCAGGAAGGTGGAACGGACCAGGGCATTGCACCATGGACTTGGACCCTCCTAGATCCGAGTGGGATGCCGGCCTTCTTCTTGTTCTCTTGGTCGGCAATGCTTGCCAACTTTTCTTTTTGCCCTTTATTTTCTTCTCTTCTTTTTTTATGTAATAGACCAAGATGGGTGTGCAGGAGAGCGCTCACCCTCTCAAGGAGGGGATGAGTGATTCGCTCCACCGCATCAATCCCATAGTGGTAATCTTTATTCAGCACGGGTCTCGATGGATATGGCTGTACAACCCTCTCTCGCCAATTCTCTCTTCTTTTTTTTTGTTTCTTTCTTTTCTTCTTTTCTTCTTTTCTTTCTTTTTCTTTAGTGGCCTTCATAATTCCTGGAAGCTGCAGGTGTCTCGGAGTAGCATCTTCGAGGCCACAAAGACAATTTCACCTACTCCGACTTTTCTCCCCATAGGGCTGGCGAAGACAGCACCTACAATTCGTCAAAGCACGCAAACATCGTTTATTAGGAGGCCATGAGGCCCTTAATCTCGGCGAGGAGATGAAGGGTGGCTACAGTCCCACCGGGTGTGCCAGACTTGTGGACGCACTTTTTGTTGGGTCTATTGTTTATTCGTTTATTTGTTTGTTCGATGGGTTTGTTTGTTTATTAAGTGCGTGGGTGTGCTAGTCACAAAGTGATGATTTATTCGGGCTTCAAGGAAGCCCTTGGTGCGCGCGATCTGACTAATAAGATAATTGTGTAGTTCGTGTCGGGACCAAAACCTGCCACGCCATAAAGGTCACAGTGTTAATTACATCCCCTCGGAGAGGGGAACACCCTTGATTAATTGTCAAGAATAAGGGCCTCATGACCAGAAAATTAACATTAATGTAAGAAGATAGGGAAGGTCGAATTATGCTAAAAGCCCGGATCGGGATACGAACATTCAGATTTTGTTGGTCGCTCATGGACCACTTTATGTTCGGACAAAGGTCCGTATTGAAGGTACGTTGGAAAGGGAAATAAACCCGTACAAATGTATGCCGAGTTTTACTGCAGTTTCAATAAAAGAGCGGAAACGAACCCCAGTGGGACGATTCCGGTCCGACGAACTATCGGCCCAGAGCAATGTCGGATCACGGCCATATCGGGATGGTTCCCAAGGTCCGAACCCGACTTGGAGGGGACGACGTTGATATTCCCTTTATACCGGGTCTTGAGGAGAAACGAGGCTACGGAGCAGGTTTCGTCATGTTATTATTATTTGAATTATTATTATTATTATTATTTTATATTTTTTTGATGGTAAGTTTGTTATTATTATTATTATTTATTATTTATTTATTTATTTTTTTTTTATGAATTTATCATTATTATTATTATTATTATTATTATTTTTGCATTTGGAGCACGTGTGAAAGGATGAGCCAAAAAGGGGCTGAAGAAAGGTTTATGTATGCTGGGCAAGGGTCTGAGCAGGTTTAGGCTGAAGTCAGAGCATGCTGGGCAAAGGTCCGAGCATGTGGGGCTAAAGGTCAGAGCAGCCTGCAGCCATGCAGGGATGGGGTCGGTGCACATGGGCAGCCATGCATGCTGAGGTCGATGTAGCTGTGCAACCAAACATGCTGAGGTCGGTGCACATGGGCAGCCAGGCAGGTATGAGGTCGGTGCACATGCAGGCTAGGCGGGAGTTAGGTCGGTGCACATGGGCAGCCAGGCAGAGATGCGGTCGGTGCACATGTAGGCCAGGCGGGAGTTTGGTCGGTGCAGTTGCGGCCATGCAGGGCTGAGGTCGGTGCACATGGGCGGCCAAGCGTGAGTTAGGTCGGTGCAACTGCAACCTTGTAGGGCTGAGGTCGGTGCACATGGGCGACCGGGCGTGAGTTGGGTCGGTGCACAGGGGCGGCCAGGCGTGAGTTGTGTCGGTGCAGGTTTACCCTAAGGTCGGTGCAGGTTGCAGCTAGGCTAAGGAAAGGTCGGTGCAGGTTTGCCCAAAGGTCGGTGTAGGTTTGACCAGACTAAGGGAAGGTCGGTGCAGGTTTGCCCTAAAGTCGGTGCAGGTCTACCCAGGCTAAGGAAAGGTCGGTGCAGGTTTGGCCAGACTAAGGGAAGGTCAGTGTAGGTTTGCCCTAAGGTCGGTGCAGGTCTACCCAGGCTAAGGAAAGGTCGGTGCAAGTCTGCCCTAACGTCGGTGCAGGTCTGCCCAGGCTAAGGAAAGGTGAGTGCATGTCTGCCCAGGCTAATTAAAGATCGGTGCACGTGGGCAAAGGGGTGAAGGAAGGTCAGCGCACATGAGGGTTTAAGGTCAGTGCACATAGGGCAGGGTCTGTGCAGGCTTGGGATGAAGTCTGTGCATGTTTGGAAGCTGCATGCCAAGGTCGATGCACATTTGGGTTGTGTGAAGGGCCAGTTTGCCAAAGTCTATGCACATTGGGAATGTGTGGAGGGCAAAGGTCTGAGCAGGTCAGTGCATATGAAGGGCAAGGTCAATGCAAGTCCATGCAGATGAAGGCCAAGGTCAATGCATCGAGCGAGGGGTGTAGGTGCGAAGGGGCACTGGGAGTGTGCCCGGTAAGGGACACAAGGCAGCGTGCCGGGTCGGGGATGCTGGAAGCTTGCCGGACGGGGCGCGACAGCAGTGCACTAGGGGGAGTTGACTTGAGGTGCACCGGTTGGAGGGACGGGCTGGTTCGAGGGTCAGTGCAGCTGTGGCTGGGTGGGGGAGGTTCCCTTATTCATGAGACGCATGTGAGGAGTTTTCTTTTGGTTTTCTGTTATTCATGTAGGTCATGTTTGTGGTTATATTCGACTGTCCGTCATGATGATGTGGGTGTTCAGTTACGGGATCTCCGTGTCTCTTTATTATTTCGGCGAAGCCGTTTCATTGGTGTTTATTTTGTTTATTTGTTGCTTCTTTTTTGTTGCTTTTCTTTTATTGTTATTGTTATTCTATTAATTCTGGTGAAAATTTGGCAGCATCTCCCCTTGAGCCGAGAGCGGGGGGGGGGGGGTAAGGGGTACACGCCCACAAGGAGTGACGTGACCCAACAAGTCAAGACGTGCACATACGCAACACCTCTAAGAAAACCTCAGAGAACCCTGAGAAATCAGTGAGAGACATTGGGCTAAAATAGGCTGAGGGTGCACTGGCTAGAAATGGCCCAGGTGCGCCGGGTAAAGGTAGGCCAAGGTGCGTCGGGCAGGAGCAGGTTGGGTGTGCCGGGCAAGAGAGAGCCACGGGCGTACCAGGAAAGCAAGGTTAAAGGGTGTGCCGGCGGGGCAAACAGTGAGCATGTCGGACAAGGCTAGGCTAGGGGTATGCCGACAGGCAGGTTGGGGGAGTGCACCAGCCAAAGGCCGTTTGGAGTGTGCCGAGTGGAGAACCCTGAGGGTGTGCCAGGTAAGGGTGCACCGTGTGAATGCCAGAAGTGGCGTGCTGGTGGAACAGGGGGGCAAGTGTGCCAGGTGGAGCACCCTGAGGGTGTGCCGGCCAAAGGCAGGCTGAGGTATGTCGAGTAGGGGCCAGCTGGGGCGTGCTGGGTAACGAATGGGCACGGCTCACCGGATCAGAAGGAGATGGGTGAGAGCGGTAGCAGGAAGAACCAAGGGAGATCTCACCCTATGGAGTTTATTCAGAGACGCCAACCATTAGGTTGGCTAGGCCCTGAACTCTGGCACCACGAAGGCTTCCCCTGATGAAGGAGTGAGACAAGGTGGATGAAGAATGTTGACTTCTTTCTCCCCAAAAGATATAGAAGAATCGGTGAAGCATAGAGGAAGACCCCGGTGGAGGTGGAGAGGCGGGAGACACATACGCAAATCCATGAACACCTAAAAAAACTTTCTTCTATTCTTGTAATGAAAAAAGGGAAGGAGCTCAAAGGACTAATACATTATAAGAAAGCAAATAAAAGAACGGTGGGGACAAGATACAACAAGGGGAAGGGGGACGGAGCACTAGCTCCTCCCCTCCAGGCTCCACCCCTCTCTCACTCACCCCTCCTCTCTTCTTCTCTTCTCTCTTTCCTTCTTCTTCTTCTTCCCTTGACACAAACGGTGGTGGGTGGAGTAGCAGACTTCCTCTCTTCCTTTCTTCTGGCCTTCTTCTTCTTCTCTTCCTATCTTCTTCGTTCTGCCTCTGGGGAGAGCCAACCTCTCTTCTCTCTTCGCCGTGAGAGGCTTTTATACCCCTGCTGGTGTTGGCGTCGCTGGTGATGCATATCAATTCGAGGTTGACCTCGGTCTTATCTTTGAGCAGGGAACGTTTGCGTGCGTTAGCCCGCCGTTGACATCTGGGTAGTTCGGTGCTGGCCTCGACGTGATTCCACTGCGCACCAAGGGTAACGTGTAGTGAGCGCTATATTTACCGCCGGTCGTGCCGGTCCAAACGATGGAACTCTTCACCGGACGAAGAAGGGCATGCCACGTGCCACTGTGTGGCTGACGAGGTGTGCCGCTGGAGGCACTTAGTGTGCCGCTGGAGGGGCTGGGGAGGTTTGCCGTTGGAGGCGTTTAGTGTGCCGCTGGAGAGGGCTTTTGAGCAGGTGTGCCGTTTAAAGGGCACTGTGAGTGTGCCATTGGAGGGTTGCCACTTGTGTGCCATTGGAGAGGCACCAAGGGTGTGCCGTTGGGGAGGCCCCAAGGGTGTGCCGCTGAAAGGGCACCATGGATGTGCCGTGCGTAGCTGGTAGCAGTGTCCCATTGAAAGGTTCCTGGCGGTGTGCCGGGCAAAGAAGCTTAGGGCGTGCCGGATGAGCTTCTCGAGAGTGTGCCGGCTGGAGCCCCTCGGAGGTGTGCCGGTGGAGGGCACAGAGTGTGCCGTTGAAGGGCACAAGTTGGTGTGCCGTTGAAGGGGGGGCACAAGTGTGTGCCGTCGGAGAGGGTTTTTTGGCGTGCCGCTAGAGGCATTTGGGCCTCACCGTTTTAAGGCCAAGGGGTGGCCTCACCACTTTAGTGGCCTTCCTTTTCTTCTTTTCTCCTTTTCATCTTTTCTTATCTTCTTTATTCTCTTATATGTAAACATAGGGTGAGAATTTCTGATGCGGGACGGACATGGGGACCGACTCTATGTGATGCGAGCCTCGGACTCTAAATGAGGACGCGACCAGCAACATACGAGTTTGAGAGACACTTAGGCCAGACACTAAGAGATCCTATGGGCTATACGTCGCTAACAGAAATGCAAGCTCACTCGTCATCCTAAGCGAGAGAAACACGGATCGTGCACGGTTGAAGAACCGACAGAGTTCAAGGGTAGTCGACTCACTTCCGGACTCGGATCGAGCCACGGGACGGGTCACTCTCACACTCACAGCGGTGACATGGACTCATGGGCTAGTTCCTATCGCACTCGCAGCGGCATACGACCATATACTAGCTAAGCAAATGAAATGCCAAGGAGTTAAGAGCGTTACCTCCACGCTCCCGACGTGGGGAAGACAACCCTGGCCAATCACGGACTCCCGGTTAACAAATTTTTTACAGTGGTACAAAAATATGACCCACTCCATACAGGGAGGTAATAGGTCACATGTGGGGCCTAGGAGTCACGACAATTGGGTTGACGGGCAGCATCTTGATGTCGCTCCGGCGGTGCCGATCCCGCGTTTTGATGTTGTCCGGACGGCGTGATCTACGGGTCCGTGGGGCCCACGGACCGCTCCAACCTCCGGCTCCGGTGAGGTGGGTCCCGCTGTGATGGAGACCCCTGGTGGCACGCCTTCCTGGATGATGGTCGGCCGGAAACACCGGTCGGTGACCGATCGGCTCCGATCTCCAAGCGTTGGAGTTGCTGCCCACGGACTTTTGCTTCTGTTTTTCGGCGCGCGATCCGGCGAGATCGGCTGCTGCGATCAATCCTGATGTCGGATAGAAGCTCAGGAGGTACCGTTGGAAAGCTCTTTCAAAGTACTTCAACTTAAAGCTAGAGGAATCAACTGGATCTGCACGGATCTGGCCTTAAACTATTTTTGAAGTCTTTGTTAGACTGTGCCCGAAATTTTAGAACATCAGGGCAATTTCCTGAGAACTGCCTTTGACCGCGGGGTAGGCCTCACATTCAGACCTTGAGCTCTTCATGAAAGTTGTGAAGGAGAGAGAGAGGAAAATGGCACTAATTCTTATGAAGGGATTTGTGGAGGTTTCGATTTGTTAGGGATTTTATACTTACTGGTGGTCGGATCTGGACACTGGCTGGCAGAACTGTGGGGGGATCTAAAGATGATTTTTAGAAAATATGAGATGGCCTTTAGAAATTCCACGAAAATTCGTGGATGGAGGGGTTTGTGGATAGAACTTCCAGTAAATTTGGAAGATCCATGAAAAATCAAAAAGAGGTCCGAATATTAGGAACTCAGGGTTGCTGTCACTGTAGACAGAAACCTGGCAGAACTGGAAGAGCAAGATGGACGAAAATGTAAAAATGGAAATCGGGAACTAGAGGCCAAACCTTTTTTTGTAGAACATGGAGGGAACATCTCGAACACCCTCTGAAAATTTTAGCTAAAGAAGATCATGTGGTTGAGAGCCACAATTCGTGGAAGAGCTGGCTGTCTTGAGTAGACAAAACTCCGTCGGCAACCGTGGCGGTGCGATGGCGGCACGATGGCGGCGGCGGCGATCACCGGAACTGATATGTGAGGCTTCCCACCTCAGAAGGCAACCTTCCCAGCTGCAAGAAGAAGAGAGAGGAGAAGAGTATGTAATACCCCAAATTCTTTTATAAATTTAATTAAAAATTTATTTCAATTTAATTAGAAATTATTTGAATTTATTTGAATTAATGGGAATTAATTGAAAATTAATTAGATTAATTCTTTAATAAATAGAATAAGTCACATTTTGACTATTTTATAAAAATCTATAAATATCATATTCTTGTAGAATCAATTACGTTTAACAATTTTGTCTTCTATGACTAAGCCAAATAAAATCATTAACTAGGCCGAATCAGTGGGATTAGTCAAATTTTTACACTTACCTAACCAAATTCGTGCTCAATAGTAACCACCACCTTAAAATATTAAATTCGAGCTCATTTCTCAACCAAATGAGGTGATTCCAAGGGTAAATGAAAGGTATTCAAGAGAGGATCATTTCCCCTCTCATAATGCCATGAAAATTTGAGCTTATGGGGAGCATTTGGTCGCGCATGGGCTAGGTCAACTTTGGCAGCGGCGGTTTGAACACGCCACTTCAAGGGATGATTTCTCCCTTCCTGGAAGTATCTAGAATGATTATGACCTATTAAAAGAAAGCCCCATGTTTCTATTTTTATTTGGTAGCAGTGGTGTTCGCAGAGGATTCCGATCTAGAGAGATCTCTCGCGTTTATTGGAGGAGTGTCCGAGTTCATGGGTTTTTCTTTGGCCCTCTTTGTTCCTTCGATTAAGGTAGCTACCCTCGACCAAAATCTACAGATGAGTATACCATTTTGATCCTCTCGGAGGGCTCTTTCCATTGGTAGTAAAAGCCCCAAATTCTATTAGGTGTGGAGGGAGATCTCGTGGTTATAGTGAAGGGCTGTCAAACGGGCGTTCTTCGTTCTAACTTCTAAATCTCTCTTCAATTCAGGTAGGTTATAACAGTCCAAACTCTAATTAACATATATGGTTGTGATTAGTACCATGTTAGCTTTCATTTGGCGTAGAAAGCCCTAAATTTTATGCATCATGTTTAGAGAATTTCTGATTTGAGTAAGAGCATGTCTAGACGTGATTTATGATGTATTCTTTTGAGTTAAATCATGATTTCGAGTTATTAATCTTGATCCCCATATAGCATGTCATATATGGTTGGAATCAGCGTCGAGTAAGCTTTCTTTAGATATAGAAAGCCTTAATTTTTATAGACCATGCTTAGAGAATTTCGTGTTTGATTAGAAGCATGTTAAGACTATGTTTTTAAGTGTTCTTCCTAGATAGGTTATGATTTCGATTGGTTTTCCGGTGAATTTAGTGTTCCAAACCCTTGTAAAATGACCCTAATATGTCCATCAAGAACCTAGGGGCATGGGGTTAAGATCTTAGTCCAATTAGACCCCAATTGGGTGAGATTTTCCGATTTCCGGAAGTCTCGTTCGCGTCTGCGAACCCGAGGGTCGACCCATACACAGACAAAGTCTGTCTGTGCAGGGGGTCGACCCATACACAGACAGAAGTCTGTTTGTGCAGGGGTCGACCCACTTTGTCTGTGCAGGGGGTCGACCCATACACAGACAGAAGTCTGTTTGTGCAGGGGTCGACCCATTTGCTGATAGCCCCAGTAGGCTTGTTTTCGACCCGAGGATCGATACGAGCCGTGAGGGGTCGACCCATTCAAGCCTAGTCCAATTGAAAATCATATTTTTAGGAACCAATGACCCATACATGCAACCCATTGATCTCAAATTAAGTTCGGCGTTCCTCAATCCAAAATTGAAGAACAAAGTGTATAAACCATCCCGATT
The DNA here is from genome assembly GCA_022559845.1 of Amorphophallus konjac. Classification (NCBI taxonomy): domain Eukaryota; kingdom Viridiplantae; phylum Streptophyta; class Magnoliopsida; order Alismatales; family Araceae; genus Amorphophallus; species Amorphophallus konjac. Next base: position 468,744,379 of record CM040121.1, read on the forward strand.
ACTATCTCCACTTCAACGCACACAAATGGTTAATTAGAAACCCATATAATAAAATGGTAATTTTGAAAGTAAATTGCTATCTTGTATTACTGTCTATTGTCATTATTGGCTTGTTCTAGTATCTTGAGTTACCATCTTGTAATTAGCTTATCTCTTGAATTGAGATTTATAATAATTCACGAATTAAGGTATTTTTAAATGGCTGTTAGGAAATCAATTAAAAGCCCTTATAGCCCGGTAGAATAGACTAATAGCACACTAACAATCTATATGGCATTACGGCCATTAAACCTAAATTGCTGTCCCTTAGTGCGATTCTACCCGGACACTCTATCCGGCAAGTCAGAATCCGCCATTTTGAGACCCGTATGACCGGGCTACGACCTGGAAATTGTGACCAAATCGCTGAGTTATAAGTCACGGATCGACTTGGGATAATCAGCACATGAGTAGCTCATAGTTGATCGCTTGTCTCTATGAACGGTCTAGTGTAGTTCGTATAAGTATCGTAATTGTGTCTTAAGGTCACGTACTGCTTACTTACCTGAACGGCACTGTCAACCATTCATTCTTGACCTCGTGGACTGAGATTTGGTCCAGTTCTTGTAATACGGCCAGTAGTAGCCATATATCCTGTCAAATGGCCCAGAAGTGACCGTATACCGAATTTTTAAGTTAATGAATCCAAGGACAGGTTAGTCCTTTAAATCTTGAACTTCTGACAAAAATTCCTCTGATTAAATTGGCCATTTAACTTGACTGAATGTCTAGACAACGTGGGATCTTGGATCCAATAAATCAATGCTAACGCATCATAAGGGCCCGGTCTGGTCCTGGGGAGAGCGCCGGAAAAATTATTGAGCCCATGGGATGTTATAATGACATGGTGAGGCATTGCACTGAGTGCATGACTAGTGTGACGTCTATGACATGAAAATCTCTTGTTACTCTTGGTACTTGATCGTGCTTGAAATGATGTTTAAATTACTTGCTTTTGGGCCAGTTCTCTATTACTATCTCCTGTTATAAATTCTTGTACTTGTTATCTTGTTAATTCTTGTCATCATATATTTCTTGACCTTGCAAGATCTTTTATTACGTTGTTTCATTGTATCGTCATTTATTTCTTTTATTAGCATGGCATATGAAAATATAATTAATTTGTTAATCACGTAAACTTGCCTGTTATTTCCTACTGAGCGTCAGCTCATAGTTGTTGTTTCCCCCTCTTTCCAGGCTGTTCAGGTGATGATGCGCATACCGATGGGGAGGGGCAGGAGTGATATCTTTGAGTGCACCAGTTCTAGAGTTGGAGTTGGCATAGTTATCCTACTTGTAGTTGTGCCTTAGAGTGTGTTTAGTTTCAGTTATGATATTATTGATTGAGTTGTTATTGTCTCAGTTTGTATTAAGTTGGTTTAAGGATATTGTACTAGATTTGGAATATTTCATGATCAATAAGTTATCTCTTTTCTTAGCACCTGTGTAATTGTTTAGTTTAGAATATTTATATGATTTCTAGATAGTTTCTAACTGTACGACCTGATATTCTGCGTCAGGACGTGATAGTTTAGTTGGTATCAGAGCCTAGGTTTAATATTCCTAGGTTTCCCTAAAGGTTCTAGGTTTTCCGAGTTCTAGGGTTCTAAGTGTTATCATAGGACCCCTAACCTTGTTAAAGTCTAAGGACCTGACCTGGTGAGATTCGGGTAGAGACTTGGGTTGAGTTAATACCTTAGTTGTAATGTTATCTATCTTAATGAACCTAAGTAATCTATTCCACGTGTAGGCCTTTGAGATGGCAGCTGATCGTGTGGAATGGAGGAACTTGCAGCGTACGGTTCAAGGCCTTACTCAGGCTTTGCAACAAGCGGCCCAAGCAGGAGCTGCACACCATGGCAGTGGTGATTTATATCGGAACTTTCGGGGAATGAATCCGCCGAGATTTGTGGGCTCGACTGACCCTGATGAAGTCGAGCATTGGCTGGATGAGATGGGAAGGATATTTGAAGTAATGCAATGTAGCAATCAAAAACGTGTCCTTCTCTCGACTTTTAAACTTGAACGAGATGCAAGAACATGGTGGGAATCGGTTAAGGTGACTCTCGGTGATCAGCAAGTCACATGGGAGGAGTTCGAGGAATTCTTTAATGGAAAATATTTTTCTGATAGAGTGCAAGAAAAGAAGGCAGCGGAGTTCGCGGCTTTGAAGCAGCGAAGTCTATCCGTGGCAAAATATGAAGCTCAGTTTTCGTGGCTTTCTCGTTATGCTACTCACTTAATATCCACCAAGAAAATGAAGGCTAAGCGCTTTCTTAATGGACTGAGGCTGCATTATATCAATCAATTGGCACCGATGGAGATCTCAACCTATTCTGAGATGGTGAGGAAAGCTCAAGTCCTAGAAGATACTCTAGAAATGACGGAGAGAATCCGTGGCAAAGGCACAAAGAAGGAACAACCTACGGGTTCCGGGAATATCAAACCCGGGTATGGCAAGAAGAGGCATATTAGTGGGCCTGGTAAGTGGAGTGGTTCTGGATCGTGGAAGGGCAAGATGCCGAAGCATGAAGACAAGAAGCCTGGCCCTATTGTTCCATCCAAGGGCATGTGCAAGTTTTGTGATCGTCCTGGTCACAAGATGGAGGAGTGCTGGCGCAAGCTGGGCGCATGTTTGCGATGTGAAAGTAAGGAGCACCGTATGGCTAACTATCCTCTTTTATCGGAGCAAGCTACCCCGACAAAACTACAAGGCATCAAAAGGCCGCAAGGCAAGCTCCAAGCTTTGCACACAGATGAAGCAGGAACCACCGAGGATGGTGGACTCGTCGAAGGTACTCTTATTATACTCGACAAGCCAGCATTTGTTCTTTTTGATACTAGTGCCACACATTGATTTATTTCTCGGAGATTTTCTAAGTCTTTAGCTGTGGAACCTGTTTTGATGAATTATCCATTAGAAATATCAACACCTATTGGTTCTAGATCGGCAATTCAGTATTTCTATCCTTCTAGTAAGGTTATGATTGATGAACAGAATTTACCAGCTGATTTAATTTGCATGGACATGAAGGATTTTGATGTAATCCTAGGAGTAGATTGGTTAGCTAGATATGAGGCAGGTGTTCACTACAGTTCTAGCTCTGTGTCTTTTACTAGGCACCCGAGACTTTCTTTTGTGGGAGTTAAGCACCATAACTCCGTATCACTTATCTCGGCTCTTCGAGTTTATAAGCTGATGAGACGAGGATGCGAGGCTTTTCTAGCCTTTGTCTGTGCAACCCCTGAGCAGCAGATTGAGATTAAGGACATTTCTGTTGTCTGAGATTTTCCTGATGTCTTTCCAGAGGAACTACCATGACTTCCGCCTGAGCGGGAAGTTATCTTCTCTATTGATCTCATTCCTTGTACATCTCCTATTTCCAAAGCTCCTTATCGTATGTCTCCTATGGAACTGAGAGAATTAAAGCAACAGTTGATGGAATTGCTCGAGAAGGGTTTCATTCGTCCAAGTACCTCTCCTTGGGGAGCCCCTGTATTATTCGTCAGGAAGAAAGATGGTTCGATGAGATTGTGCATCGATTATCGGCAATTGAACCAGCAGACTGTCAAGAACAAATATCCATTGTCGAGGATTGACGAATTATTTGACCAGATAGCGGGAGCTCAGTATTTTTCTAAAATTGATCTTCGATCTGGATATCATCAGTTGCAGATTAAGAAAGAAGATATCTATAAACAGCTTTCCGCAGTAGGTATGGTCATTTTGAATTTGTCGTTATGCCTTTTGGTCTAACGAATGCACCAACAGCTTTCATGCAGTTGATGAACAATGTATTTCGGCCCTATCTTGATCAATGGGTCATGGTATTTATTGATGACATCCTAATTTATTCCAAGAATGAAGAGGAGCATGCTGAACATCTAAGGATGTCATTGCAACTATTGAGAGGTCATCAACTATATGCCAAGTTCAGTAAGTGTGAATTCTGGCTGCAAGAGGTGTCCTTTCTCGGACATATCATCACCAAAGAAGGTATTTCTGTTGATCCTTCAAAGGTAGAGGCAGTGAAGAATTAGGATCATCCTACAAGTGTGACTAAAGTTAGAAGTTTCCTAGGCCTGGCAGGCTACTACCGGAGATTTATCCAAGATTTCTCTAAGATTGCGGTACCTATGACAAGATTAACCCGCAAGGAGAATAAATTTGATTGGTCAGAAGATTGCCAGCGAAGCTTTCAGACTTTGAAGGAATGTTTAACCACTGCACCTATATTGGCTTTACCTTCTGGTGAAGGAGGTTTTGTGATATACACGGATGCTTCAGGTATTGGTTTAGGCTATGTACTCATGCAGCATGGGAAAGTGATTGCCTATTCTTCTAGGCAGTTGAGGGAGCATGAAGAGAATTATCATGTTCATGATTTGGAACTTGCAGCAGTGGTATTCGCATTGAAGATATGGAGGCACTACCTGTATGAAGAATCATTCACGGTGTTTTCAGATCATAAGAGTCTGAAATATTTATTCTCTCAGAAGGAACTCAATATGAGGCATCGAAGATGGTTGGAGTATTTGAAAGACTTCAACTTCTCGATTGAGTATCATCCTGGAAAAGACAATGTTGTGGCAGATGCATTAAGCCGGAAGCCTGTAGCTAAATTGTCAATTCTCATGTTACAAGAGTGGAAGCTATTGGAACAATTAGCTAGTCTAGATCTGAATATTGACAATGATCGGGTTATGATTGCACAGATTCAACTTAAACCTGAATTGTTGATAGAAATCAAGTCTTTGCAAGATAATGATCCCAAGTTGGTAGAGATCAAAGGAAGCTTGAGCAGCATACCTGATTTCATGATGGCTGACGATGGAAGATTGTTATTTCAGGGTAGAACTTGTGTACCTGATGTAGCTGAGATCAAGAACAAGATTCTGGAGGAAGCTCATAGATCCAAATACACCATTCATCCTGGAGGCACTAAAATGTTCAAGGATTTGAAGAGATCCTTTTGGTGGCCGAATATGAAAAGGGAAGTTGCAGACTTCGTGAGTAGATGCTTGGTTTTTCAGCAAGTCAAGGCTAAACATTTCAGACCGACAGAAAAGTTGAAACCACTCGACATACCCCAATGGAAGTGGGAAAGCATTGGCATGGACTTCAGTATGAGTCTACCTTGGACTCGTGGTGGATTTGATGCAATATGGGTGATTGTCGACCGATTGACAAAGTCAGCTCATTTCTTACCCATTAAGTCTAAATGGACAGTTGATGTTTTGGCAGCTTTGTATATGAAAGAAGTGGTAAGACTCCATGGCATTCCAGTCAGTATTGTGTCTGATAGAAACCCCAGATTTACTTCACATTTTTGGAAAGGACTACAAGCGTCTTTGGGTACTCGTCTGAATTTCAATACTGCCTTTCATCAGCAGACAGATGGACAGACTGAAAGAACCAACCAGATAGTGGAAGATATGCTTAGAGCCTGCATGATCGATTTTGGAGGCAGTTGGAGTGACCATTTGGCTTTGATTGAATTCGCCTACAACAACAGTTATCAATCCAGCATTCAAATGGCTTCTTTTGAAGCATTGTATGGAAGAAGTTGTCGTTCCCCGTTATGTTGGGATGAGGTAGGTGAAAAGTAATGGCTTGGACTGGATCTTATTTCAGAATCATCACAGAACATCCGTATTATCCAAGATCGGTTACAAGTGGCTCAATCAAGACAGAAGAGTTATGCCGACAATAGAAGAAGGGCATTGGAATTTCAAGTTGGTGAGCATGTATTTCTGAAAGTCTCTCCTACAAGAGGGATTCGAAGATTTGGCATTCATGGCAAGCTGAGTCCGAGATATATTGGTCCGTTCGAGATTCTGGATAGAGTGGGAAAGGTTGCTTACAGATTGGCTTTACCACCTCAGTTGTCTGGCGTACACAATGTTTTCCACGTGTCTATGTTGAGGAAATATATGTACGACCCCACTCACATCATTCAGCCTGTGGATTTCGAATTGAAGGAGGATTTGACCTATGAAGAAAGACCTATCAAGATTCTTGATCGGAAGCAACAGCAACTCCGGAATCGTTCCATACCTATGGTCAAAATTCAGTGGAGTCGGCGTGGAGCTGAGGAAGCTACTTGGGAGTCTGAAGATGCTATGCGGAAGCGGTATCCCGACTTATTCTAGGTGAGCTAATATTTCCCTATCTCTGTATTAACTTGCAGTGAATTTGGAGGACCAAATTCTTTAAGTGGGGGAGGGTGTAATACCCAAAAATTCTTTTAGAAATTTAATTAGAAATTTATTTCAATTTATTTAGAAATTATTTGAATTAATGGGAATTAATTCTAAATTAAATAGATTAATTCTTTAATAAATAGAATAAGTCACATTTCGACTATTTTATAAAAATCCATAAAAATAATATTCTTGTAGAATCAATTGCGTTTAACAATTTTATCTTCTATGACTAAGCTTAATAAAATCATTAACTAGGCCGAATCAGTAGGATTAGTCAAATTTTCACACTTACCTAACCAAATTCATGCTCAATAGTAACCACTACCTTAAAACAACAAATTCGAGCTCATTTCTCAACCAAATGAGGTGATTCCAGGAGAAAATAAAAGGTATTAAAGAGAGGATCATTTCCCCTCTCATAATGCCACGAAAATTTGAGCTTATGGGGAGCATTTGGTCGCGCATGGGCTAGGTCAACTTTGGCAGCGGCGGTTTGAACACGCCACTTCAAGGGACGATTTCTCCCTTCCTGGAAGAATCCAGAATGAGTATGACCTATTAAAAGAAAGCCCCATGTGTCTATATTCATTTGGTAGCAGTGGTGTTTGCAGAGGATTTCGATATAGAGAGATCTCTCGCGTTTATTGGAGGAGTGTCCGAGTTCGTGGGTTTTTCTTTAGCCCTCTTTGTTCTTCGATTAAGGTAGGTACCCTCGACCAAAATCTGCACATGAGTGTACCATTTTGATCCTCTCGGAGAGCTCTTTCCATTGGTAGTAAAAGCCCCAAATTCTATTAAGTGTGGAGGGAGATCTCGTGGATATAGTGAAGGGCTGTCAAAAGGGCGTTCTTCGTTCTAACTTCTAAATCTCTCTTCGATTCAGGTAGGTTATAACAGACCAAACTCTAATTAACATATATGGTTGTGATCAACAGCATGTTAGCTTTCATTTGGCGTAGAAAGCCTTAAATTTTATGCATCATATTTAGAGAATTTCTGATTTGAGGAAGAGCATGTCTAGACGTGATTTATGATGTATTCTTTTGAGTTAAATCATGATTTCGAGTTATTAATCTTGATCCCTATATAGCATGTCATATATGGTTGGAATCAGCGTCGAGTAAGCTTTCTTTTAATATAGAAAGCCTTAATTTTTATAGACCATGCTTAGAGAATTTTGTGTTTGATTAGAAGCATGTTAAGACTAGATTTTTAAGTGTTCTTCCTAGATAGGTTGTGATTTCGATTGGTTTTCTGGTGAATTTAGTGTTCCAAACCCTTGTAAAATGACCCTCATATGTCCATCAAGAACCTAGGGGCATGGGGTTAAGATCTCAGTCCAATTAGACCCCAATTGTGTGAGATTTTTCGATTTCCGGAAGTCTCGTTCGCGTCTGCGAACCCGAGGGTCGACCCATTGGGTCGACCCATACACAGACAGAAGTCTGTTTGTGCAGGGGTCGACCCATTAGGTTGACCCATTTGCTGACAGCCCCGGTGGGCTTATTTTCGAATCGAGGATCGATCTGGACCGTGAGGGGATCGAACCATTCAAGCCTAGTCCAATTGAAAATCATATTTTTAGGAACCAATGACCCATACATGCAACCCATTGATCTCAAATTAAGCCCGGCGTTCCTCAATCTAAAATTGAAGAACAAAGTGTATAAATCATCCCGATTACTATCTCCACTTCAATGCACACAAATGGTTAATTAGAAACCCATATAATAAAATGGTAATTTTGAAAGTAAATTGCTGTCTTGTATTACTGTCTATTGTCATTATTGGCTTGTTCTAGTATCTTGAGTTACCATCTTGTAATTAAATTATCTCTTGAATTGAGATTTATAATAATTCACGAATCAAGGTATTTTTAAATGGCTATTAGGAAATCAATTAAAAGCCCTTATACCCCAGTAGAATAGACTAATAGCACACTAACAATCTATATGGCATTACGGCCATTAAACCTAAATTGTTGTCCCTTAGTGCGATTCTACCCGGACACTCTATCCGGCAAGTTAGAATCTGCCATTTTGAGACCCGTATGACCCGGCTACGACCTGAAAATTGTGATCAAATCGCCGAGTTATAAGCCACGGATCGACTTGGGATAATCAGCACATGAGTAGCTCATAGTTGACCGCTTGTCTCCATGAACGGTCTAGTGTAGTCCGTATAAGTATCGTAATTGTGTCTTAAGGTCACGTACTGCTTACTTACCTGAACGGCACTGTCAACCGTTCATTCTTGACCTCGTGGACTGAGATTTGGTCAAGTTCTTGTAATACGGCCAGTAGTAGCCGTATGTCCTGTCAAACGGCCCAGAAGTGACCGTATACAGAGTTTTTAAGTTAATGAATCCAAGGATAGGTTAGTCCTTTAAATCTTGAACTTCTGACAGAAATTCCTCTGATTAAATTAGCCATTTAACTTGACTGAATGTCTTGACAACGTGGGATATTGGATCCAATAAATCAATGCCAACGCATCATAAGGGCCCGGTCTGGTCCTGGGGAGAGCCCCCGAAAAATTATTGAGTCCATGGGATGTTATAATGACATGGTGAGACATTGCACCGAGTGCATGACTAGTGTGACGTCTATGACATGAAAATCTCTTGTTACTCTTGTTACTTGATCGTGCTTGAAATGATGTTTAAATTACTTGCTTGTTGGCCAATTCTCTATTACTATCTCCTGTTGTAAATTCTTGTACTTGTTATCTTGTTAATTCTTTTCATCATATATTTCTTGACCTTGCAAGATCTTTTATTACATTGTTTCATTGTATCGTCATTTATTTCTTTTATTAGCATGGCATATGAAAATGTAATTAATTTGTTAATCACGTAAACTTGTCTGTTATTTCCTACTGAGCGTCAGCTCATAGTTGTTGTTTCCCCCCTTTCCAGGCTGTTCAGGTGATGATGCGCATACCGATGGGGAGGGGCAGGAGTGATATCTTTGAGTGCACCAGTTCTATAGTTGGAGTTGGCATAGTTATCCTTCTTGTAGTTGTGCCTTAGAGTGTGTTTAGTTTCAGTTATGATATTATTGATTGAGTTGTTATTGTCTCAGTTTGTATTAAGTTGGTTTAAGGATATTGTACTAGATTTGGAATATTTCATGATCAATAAGTTATCTCTTTTCTTAGCACCGGTGTAATTAATTAGTTTAGAATATTTATATGATTTCTAGCTAGTTTCTAACTGTACGACCCGATATTCCGCGTCGGGGCGTGACAGAGTAGGGGGCGGCCCTTGCTGCTCCAACAAAATTTCTGATTTTTGTGTTCATTAATTCTAATCAAATGGAAATTTAAGGGTTTTATATGAAATACAAAAAGACCTCAATTAACCCTAGATCTAGAATTGCGAGGGGCAAACTTGGGAGTCAACAAAATTAATTCTCCCATGTGGTTTGGACCAAAATAAAGAAATTACAAAATTATTTCTATTTTATTCTAAAGGGGGGGCGCCCCTTGGACTTCATGGCATCCAACTTGGACTTTTTAAGTCCTTTGTCCCCCACTTGGCCCACCCTTCTAGAAGCCCACAATTGACATGTTGACTGACCCCACATAGGCCCTATGGGTGAAGTGGATCAATGGGAGGAGGGCTGGGGGGCCCGCGGGACCCAAGGGGTCCAAATTGCAAATAAACCCCTCTTACAATCTAAATTATAAACCAAATAAAGACAAATAAAAACACATTACACACAAATAAAGTCCTAGTAAATGTGATAAATGCCGAGACTCAAGGGGGAGTCTCCAGACTATCTCCAAGCCAGATGGATGCCGAAGTGGCTCGGGTGGTGCTCCGCGTACGGTACCGGTGGCTTGGCGTATCATGCTTCTCAATCGCGCGGGTGTCCGCACCAATTCTCCCCAGGTTGGAGAAACTCGACCCTGTCGAGTAAGGGTCTGCATCACTGTGGTATCACTCTAGTAGGTCCGGATCAATTCGCTGCAACTCTCCATGGGTGACCCATGTATCCTCGGTGGCGGGCCGTCTTCTCCATCGTACTAGGTAGCGTGGGTAGGATCCACTCCTGGTAATTGTCACCTGCTCATCCAGTATATGATCTATATGCTCTCTCTGCCATGGAAAAGGGGCTGGAGGTGGACACTCAGATGTGGGATCACTCTCAATAGGAGGGGATGGCTCGAAAGGCTCACTAGGGATCACCGCTGGGTCCCTATGTGCAACTAGATCCGATATATTAAAAGTAGAGCTTATACCATATCCCTCGGGCAGGTCCACAACATACGCATTGGATCCAATGTGTTTCAACACTCTAAATGGACCGGCTCCGCGAGCTTGCAGTTTCTTGACGGTCCTAGAGGGAAATCGTTCAGGTCTTACCCTGATCATGACATATTCGCCCTCTTGGAACTCTCGGTGGTGTCGATGGGCATCGGCTAGCTCCTTATACCGTGCATTGCTGGCCTCAATGTGACGACGGATGTCATCATGCAGACTCCTAACATGCCTAGGAAAGACTCGACAGACTCCGACACTCGTGCATGGATGGGCATGGGGACAAGATCCACTAGCTTCCTAGGCCTACGACCTGTGACAATCTCGAATGGACTCATGCCGGTAGACTTATTTACCGAATCATTATATGCAAACTCTGCCAGTGGTAACATGAGATCCCAATCCCCTATGCGGTCCCTAACAAGACACCTCAAAAGTTCTCCCAGACTCCTATTGACCACCTCGGTCTGACCATCTGCCTGGGGATGATATGCAGTGGAAAACTTGAGGTGACTACCCAACATATGCCATAGTGTCTTCCAAAAACAACTAGTGAATCTAACATCACGGTCAGACACTATGGTACGAGGCAACCCGAACTTGCACACCACATGAGTAAGAAAAAGGCGGGCTACCCTCGAAGCATCCGAAGTCTTCGAGCAAGGAATGAATAGGGCCATCTTCGAGAATCGATCAACAACCACATAGACTGAATCATGCTTCCTGGAGGTACGTGGCAATCCCAAGATAAAATCCATGCTAACATCCTGCCACGGGGCATCAGGCACGGGAAGAGGCGTATAGAGGCCCGAGCTTTGCTTCTTCATCTTGGCCGTAGCACATGTACGACACTGAGCCACAATGTGAGCAACATCGCGCTTCAAGCTCGGCCAATAAAATCTATGCTCAACCGCCTCAATAGTCTTGTTCCGACGAAAGTGGCCGGCTAGGCCTCCCGCATGTAGCTCCCAGACTAAGAAGTCTCGAACAGAAGTTCGGGAAACACACAACCTGCCTCCTCGAAAGAGGTAACCCTCATGAAGCACATACTCATCAAGGTCTCTCGAAGGTCCGGCCTGGAGAGTGGCATAAATCTGACCGAAGTCAGGACAGTCAACATAGGCCTCTCTCATCTTTTCTAGCCCTATGACCTCGGCACTCATAGTGGTCAGCAAACATGTTCGCCTACTCAAGGCATCGGCCACCTTGTTCTCCACTCCAGCTTTATGTTTAAGCACAAAGGTGAACTGCTGGAGATACTCAACCCAACGATTGTGACGTGAATTAAGCTTCTTTTGGGAATGGAGGTACCTCAACGCCTCATGATCAGAGTATAAGATAAACTCCTGATGTAAAAGATAGTGCCTCTAATGCCTAAGAGCCTGAACAACTGCGTAAAATTCCTTATCGTAAGTGGAGTATCGCAGTTTCGCGTCATTCAGCTTCTCGCTGAAATATGCGACCGGGTGGACCTCCTGACTCAACGCACCTCCTATCCCAACACCCGACGCATCACAAGATATCTCAAACACCTTCGAAAAATCAGGCAATCGAAGGATAGGTGTCTGGGTCATGCGCTCCTTGATGTCCTTGAAGGCGGCAGCTGCGGCCTTCGTCCAAACAATTGTGCCCTTCCGAATACAATCCATGATCGGGGCAGTGACGGAGCTAAATCCGCAGATGAAACGACAATAGAACATTGTAAGGCCATGGAAGCTGCGGACATCATGGACCGTACGGGGTTTCGGCCACTCAACAATGGCCCGGACCTTCTCCGGATCGGCGGAGACCCCCGTACTAGACACAATAAAACCCAAGAAGGTAAGCTGAGGTGTCATGAAGGCACACTTCTGTGGGTTTGCATACAACTGCTCTCGCCTAAGAAGAAGACAGACCTGCCGAAGGTGGTCTAAGTGGTCCCCCGTGGTGCGACTATAGATAAGTATATCATCAAAATACACAACCACAAAGACTCCAATAAACGGTCGAAGGACCTGAGTCATGAGTCGCATGAATGTGCTAGGGGCATTGGTCAACCCAAAAGGCTTGACCAACCACTCATATAGACCATCCTTGGTCTTGAATGCGGTCTTCCACTCATCACCTGGCCTAATCCTCACCTGAAGGTAGCCACTCTTAAGATCAATCTTTGAGAAGATGGTGGCACCAGCCATCATGTCTAGCATGTCATCCAGGTGGGGAATAGGGAACATGTACTTCACGGTGATTTTTTTGATGGCACGGCTATCAATGCACATCCTCCACGTGCCATCCTTCTTCGGGGCGAGTAATACGGGTACAACACATGGGCTCATGCTGTCCCGAACAGATCCTCTCTACATCAACTCATCAACCTGCCGTTTTAGCTTGGCATGTTCCGTGGGACTCATGCGATAATGAGGAAGGTTGGGCAAGGAAGATCCCGGAATAAGGTCGATGGCGTGCTAAATATCCCGCATAGGTGGGAGTCCCTCGGGAAGCTCATCGGGAAATATATCAGCAAACTCCTGCAGAATGGGGACAACCTCCGGTGGGAGCTCACCCTTGGAGTCTCGCTTTACCTCTCGGACCGCAATAGCAAACACGGGGCAGCCCCGACTAGCTTCCCGCTCCATTTCCTGGGAGCTAATCAACATAAATCTCCTAGTCGAGGGCTCACCTGGGCCAGATGTAACGGTTATAGCCCTACCTGGTGATGGGGTACTAGTCCCGGGGATGGAAGGCTCTGGAGTACTAGGACCAGTAGGACCCCTAACTGATGGGCTCTTGGGCTGATGGGGTTGGAGAGTAATCTGTTGGCCATCATGGTCGAAGGTACATGTGTTCGACCGGCCATGGAGTGTGGCATCCCGATCAAATAACCACGGCCTACCCAAAATAATATTGCCCACCTCCATGGGTAGGACATCACACCATACCTCGTCACGGTAGAAATAGAACTGCAGTGGGACCAAACACCGCAGCCTGATCGGGATGGAAGTGGAATCCACCCATGATACACGATAGGGGCTAGGGTGATCCATCGGTGTAAGACCAAGACGTGAGACAGCACCCGTGGAGATTGCATTGATGCAACTCCCGCTATCGATGATCACTTTACACACATGCTTGCCCAGCCTACAGAATGTATGAAAAATAGTGGTCCGACGCCAGTCATCACTGGCCTGTGGCTGGGTGAGAATACACCTGACGACCCCCACGTGGACATCATCGGTATGCGGGGCATCCATGCCGTCACCTTCAATCTCATAGTATTCGTCGGCTAGCTCCTGATCTACTTCATAGGTGACTAACTCGAGGCCCGCAGGGGTGGTATCCTCGGCCTTTGTGTCCCCAATGATAAGATATGACCGGGTGGGACACTGGTTGGCAAAATGGCCAAACCATTACAGCGGTAACACTGCAGCCGTGATCTACTAGGCTCCCCAATCATGGGTCCTTTCCCCTTATCCTCCCGACGGATAGGAGGTGTAGGTAGCAAAGGACGTGCAGGAGGTGCGGGTGCCGGTGGACGGGCTGGGGGTGCCTAAGATGTTGGGGACGAGGAAGGTCCCTCGGGGGTGGAGGGAGAGGCCTAGGAGCAAAGGGCTCGGGGAGAGCGGGCTCCTGAGGTCGAGCCATGGGGGCCCTCGGATACGTGCCAGATGAGCCACGGGGCTCGACACTACGTAGGGGGAAGGAGCCCAACCGATGGGGAGACTCGAACTCAGCCTTAAATTGCTCCAATTCGAGAGCAATCTGATATGCCTGCTCCAAAGTGGTCACATTGCGGCGAAAGAGTTCATACTGATAGTTGGGCCGCAGACCTCTTCGAAAGCGGGATATAGTCATGGTGCTGTCTTCCGTGACTCCACACCGTAAGTAATACTCGTCAAACTCAGCGGTGTACTCAGTCACGGATCGGTTCCCTTGAGAGATGCTTTGCCATTTGTCTATGAGACATTAGCGATATGAGGCAGGAAGGTATTTCTCCCTCAGCTTGGTTTTCATGTCATCCCAAGTACCGATTTGGGGTTGACGTCGCTGATTGAGCAGGCTCTCTACATTGGTCCAATAAGTTTGGGCCAGCCCTTGCAGCTTCATCTTCGCGTATCGGACTCTTCGGTGGTCCATCATCTCAAACCACTCGAAGTACCGGTCCATGCCGGCCTCCCAATCTAAATACACCCTAGGGTCCAAGGACCCGCTAAAAGTGGGAGGGTCCGCACGCACGCCCCTAAGAATGCGTACGTCGTCATCGTCATCACGATTCCGTCGTTGATTCCGACGACCGTAACCCCCTTTCTCATTGTCAGATGCATAGTCATCCACCACATGCACCTGTTGCCTCCAAACATCCACTGCCTGAGCCCTTGGTGTAGCAGGTTGCTGAGCTGGCTCTTGTTGACCATTGGTCGGTGCGGGTTGCGCCGCTGCTGGGGCCCTCTCAAGGACGGCTATCCTCCCAACAAGACCCTGGATGGATTGGTCCGAAGCTTCGGTCCGATCCTCTAGGTCTTTCATCCGCCCTTCTAGACGTGTCCCTACTCCATCTAGACGCGTACTAAGGCCATCCATACGCGTGTCAAGACGTTCCATAATGGCTCGGAACATCTCGGCCGTCGAGGACTCAACGGAGCTACGGGCCCTGGAATCCGCCATAGGTGGTGGTGGCGAGTATTGGATACCTCGACGGGTGGGCATGCAAAGACACACGGACTAATGCACCTAGACCTAAACCAATATCCGGTACGTGGCGGAGTTAATCGATCCGAAGATCACTCCCGCAAGTGTGCGGCCTTCCCGATAGGCGTAGCCTAATGTTCAGACAACACCTTTTAATATACCGAATTATCAGGATGAAATGCAATTTTAAAACACCTTTTTTTTGTTTTGAAAATAATGATGATCCTAGACTCGACTTAGACCATGATGCATGCAAGACTTATGCAAAGACTACCCTAGACTCGACTGGCGCTCTGATACCAAACTGATGCGGGATGGACACGGGGACCGACTATATGTGATGCGAGCCTCGGACTCTAAATGCGGACGCGACCAGCAACATACGAGTTTGAGAGACACTTAGGCCCTACACTAAGAGATCCTATGGGCTATACGTCGCTAACAGAAACGTAAGCTCACTCGTCGTCCCAAGCGAGGGAAACGTGGATCGTGCACGGTTGAGGAACCGGCAGAGTTCAAGGGTAGTCGACTCACTTCCGGACTCGGATCGAGCCACGGGACCGGTCACTCTCACACTCACAGCGGTGACATGGACTCACGGGCTAGTTCCTATCGAACTCGCAGCGGCATACGATCATATACTAGCTAAGCAAATGAAATGCCAAGGAGTTAAGATCGTTACCTCCACGCTCCCGGCGTGGGGAAGACGACCCCGGTCAATCACGGACTCCCGGTTAACAATTTTTTTACAGTGGTACAAAAATTTGACCCACTCCACGCAGGGAGGTAATAGGTCACATGTGGGGCCCAGGAGTCATGACAATTGGGTTGACGGGCAGCATCTGGATGTCGCACCGGCGGTGCCGATCCTGCTTTTTGATGCTGTCCGGACGGCGCGATCTACGGGTCCGTACGGCCCACGGACCGTTCCAACCTCCGGCTCTGGTGAGGTGGGTCCCGCTGTGATGGAGACCCCTGGTGGCGCGCCTTCCTGGACGACGGTCAGCCGAAACACCGGTCGGTGACCGATCGGCTCCGATCTCCAAGCGTTGGAGTTGCTGCCCATGGACTTTTGCTTCTATTTTTCGGAGTGCGATCCGGCGAGATCGGCTGCTGCGATCTATCCTGATGTTGGATCGAAGCTCAGGAGGTACCATTGGAAAGATCTTTCGAAGTACTTCAACCTAGAGCCAGAGGGATCAACTGGATTTGCACGGATCTAGCCTTAAACTATTTTTGAAGTCTCTGTTGGACTGTGCCCGAAATCTCAGAACAGTAGGGTAGTTTCCTGAGAACTGCCTTTGACCGTGGGGTAGGCCTCAGATTAAGACCTAGAGCTCTTCATGAAAGTTGTGGAGGAAAAAGAGAGGAAAACGGCAATAATTCTTATGAAGGGATTGGGGGAGGTTTCGATTTGTTAGGGATTTTATACTGACTAGTGGTCGGATCTGGACACTGGCTGACAGAACTGTGGGGGGATCTGAAGATGATTTTTAGAAAATATGAGATGGCCTTTAGAAATTCTAAGAAAATTTGTGGATGTAGGGGTTGGTAGATAGAACTTCAAGTAAATTTGGGAGATCCATGACAAATCAAAAAGGGGTCCGAAGATTGGGAACTTAGGGTTGCTGTCACTGTAGACAGAAACCTTGCAAAACTAGAAGGGAAAGATGGAAGAAAATGTAAAAACAGAAATCGGGTACTAGAGGCCAAACCAATTTTTGTAGAACATGGAGGGAAACTATGGAACACCCTCTGAAAATATCAGCTCAAGAAGATCATGTGGTTGAGAGCCAAAATTCGTGGAAGAGCTGGCTATCTTGAGTAGACAGAACTCCGTCGGCAACCGTGGCGGTGCGATGGCGGCACGATGGCGGCGGCGGTGATCACTAGAATTGATATGTGAGGCTTCCCACCTCAGAAGGCAACCTTCCCAGCTATAAGAAGAAGAGAGAGGAGAGAGAGTAGGGGGCGACCCTTGCTGCTCCAACAAAATTTCTGGTTTTTGTGTTCATTAATTCTAATCAAATGGAAATACAAGGGTTTTATATGAAATACAAAAAGACCTCAATTAACCCTAGATCTAGAATTGCGAGGGGCAAACTTGGGAGTCAACAAAATTAATTCTCCCATGTGGTTTGGACCAAAATAAAGAAATTACAAAATTATTTCTATTTTATTCTAAAGGGGGGGCGCCCCTTGGACTTCATGGCATCCAACTTGGACTTTTTAAGTCCTTTGTCCCCCACTTGGCCCACCCTTCTAGAAGCCCACAATTGACATGTTGACTGACCTCACATGGGCCCTAGGGGTGAGGTGGATCAATGGGAGGAGGGCTGGGGGGCCCGCGGGACCCAAGGGGTCCAAATTGTAAATAAACTTCTCTTACAATCCAAATTACAAACCAAATAAAGACAAATAAAAACACATTACACACAAATAAAGTCCCAGTAAATGTGATAAATGCTGAGACTCAAGAGGGAGTCTCCAGACTGTCTCCGAGCCAGATGGACGCCGAAGTGACTCGGGTGGTGCTCCGCGTATGGTACCGATGGCTCGGCGTATCATGCTTCTCAATCGCGCAGGTGTCCGCACCAATTTCGGTGTCCACACTTGTTCACCCACAAAAGTTTTATGCACATGCACATAGAAGAATGTCAAATCATTTGTATGCTACTTTTATTGTGGTGAATATAGACATGTAGTAGATGATTGCTTCTACATGAAGAATGATGATTTGAACGTAGCAAAGAAAAGAAACTCACATGTCAGAAGTGATGCTAACCATCAAGGACCCAAGAGAACTTGGGTACCTAAAAATTCTAAATGGGAATTTTGGATGCAGGAGTGTCTTGGAGCTGAACAAAGCATCATCAAGAAATTAAAGCTCAAGGCACATGTCTGTAAATAAAAATTTTAGTTCATGTAAATTCTGCATGTTAGGTTCTCTTTTTAGTTATTACAATAAAGGTCTTTCTTACTTTCAATAAATTCTGAAAGTATAAATCCTGCATAAGGTCTCAAAACTGTTGAAAAATCTCCGCTGCAATTGAATTTGAAAATATGATATCGGCTACTCGAATGATATCTACATAAGTGAACCTCACTTTGAATTTGTCTAGCCTTCTGGTATATCAAAAGATGCATGTTGGAATAATGGGCTAAGCCTATCAAAAAGACAATACTTTGCGTGAGGTGATTCTCGGATCTACGTTCTCCGCCTCGTACCAAAAGGCAGATGCCTTAGTTGCTCAATTCATGAAAAATTAGTATTCGCTGATAAAATTGATGTGATGTTGTGCTTATTGTTGATGTTTTACAAGGTATATGGTTCAACTTGATCCTGTCTCACTCTTGGTAGTCATAATCACTTGATGATTTATGTCATGGGTGCCTTAAATTCCAACCTCTTGAGTTTGTGGACACTTGCACCATTAATTGCATTTCCCAACTGTCATATGTGTTGCATTGAGGGGGAGCTTAAAAAATTCTGCTCTTCAACTTAGAATGCTTTGATAATTTGAGTTTGCATGTGTGGTGAACATTGAACATCATCTTGTCTTCTTATGGACTCTCATGCATATCATGCTAAAGGGAAATTGAAATTGAAAAATCAGCTCTATATGTTAGAATATGTTGCACCATCATGCCATAACCAATGTGGTATATAGAATGGTGACATGTGGAAAGGCAGGTTAATCCTGTCCGAAAACTTCCACCATGCTTGAGATGATCTTCAGATCAAGTCCTCCGCCTGGTACCATGAGTTAAACGTCCATATAAGTCATAGAGTGCACATCCTCTTGTCACATTTCACTAAGGCTCGTTGAAGCTCATGCACAAGCTAAGGGGGAGTCAGCATAAAAGAACTTAGTATGCATGCTTGAATACTGCCCATTCTAAATTTCAGCATCATCATGCTGATATTTGAAATGATTGCACACTCTCAGGGGGAGCTTGATTCATCTTGATAAATTGTTCATACTTGCTGTTATATATATGCTTTGTGTGCTTCGTGAACAATGGATTTTGTATCGAGTGTCAAGCAAAATGAAAAAGCATGTCTGAATGTACCTTCATGATGTGTGATTTCAATTGAATTACAAAATGAAAAATCTGCCATGATTAATGTTTAATTAATTTTTTTTGAAAAATGTTTGCAAAAAACCCAGCTCCTTTTGGATGTTCAGAATGTTGTCTGCCAAACTACGTCGACCCATAGATCTCACAGAGTCAACCCAGCAGTTGAGTCCTTTTGAAACCTTCTTTCTATCTGAGCATTATGCGTCGGCACCTTGAGGTGCTCGCGTCGACGCACCAGTTCATCCGATGCTCCTGATCAGTTCCCTCAACTCTCATCTTCAGATTAAACAATGATCACCGTTGTCTAATAAGCGTCACTACCTTTGTTCCCCTTGTAACATCTTTGTATGTCTCTCCTTGAGGGGGAGAGTTCACTGCATACTTCCATTCTCTACCCAAGTGCATTCCTTGTATACATCAATTTTTGTATCATGCTTATTATATGCTGTGTTCCTGTTGCGCGGGTTTTTATGCCGAATGACCGGGGTGAAGAAACGGATACAGCGGGGAAGGAAAATATGAGAGTTTGATGTATCTCGGGCATCCTCCTTACTGTTGCATGCCTCTCACGGCGGTACCAGACACTCTCCTTTTACGGAAAGTCGGGAAGGGTCGAATGGCACGAGAATGTCAGGCTAAGGGTTAACCGGACAGGGTGCGGGCGTGCCAGTTGATTTCTCGATAATCACCCATGGAACCAAGGGTTGACTGGGGAAGCATCGCCAGGACGCGGCACGTGGGTTTGGGTGATCGGGTGACACGTGGAGAGAAGAGGTTCCATGGGTGCGAGTGCGTTAGGTGATTGCGGGAATCATGTACTGGACGTCTTTCCCCACCGACCACAAGTAACCGATGTTTATTTACATCAGATTGAATCTGAATACCTTCGTTCTAAGCTGAAGAAAAGTCTGTATATGTGTCTGAAGACACAAGTAGAGGGCTGGGGGCATTCAGCAGCTATAGGTGCACTTTTGACTGAGGGATATTTACTGGGACTGGGGTGTTAGGCACGGATGCCAAGTGGTGTAGATAGAAAATTGAGGGCATGAATGTGGGTGCGAGAACACTCGTCCAATCGGCAGTGTAATACCGAGGTGTTTACTTTTTTACAGGAAGGCCGTAATGGCCAAGGTACAACTGGCGCATGCCACGGGACAACTCCGACGTGCTGGTCGGTCCCCGGGTCGATGCGTGATGAATGAACACATATGCGTTTTACAGAGGGCTCCTCCCGTGGCGTGGGCTAGGGCCGTGATGCCGAACGGGGGCCTGTGACTGGATGACTGGAGGGATACATCGATCCGGTATCTGGGCGAGGGTCGATCACGAGTTGAATCGAGCGGTCGAACATGGCCTCGTGACTGCGAGAGAGCATGACGTCATGGTACGCGTGTGGTTGCAACCGACGGGCACGCGAGGGGGAAATCCCGGCATGAGGGAACGTTCGCCCATGTTGTAGCGTCTCACATATGGTGGGTGTCGACTTGTGTGTGACGGCTATATACGGTGTGAGGGGAGAGCGAACGACATACCCCCGGCGTATTAGGCCGACGAACAAGTCACACGCACAATTCTCCTTAGCTCGCTACTTGGAGCCGCTCGAAGCCTTGGAGGGAAGCCGGTGACGCCAACACTTGATGTTTGATGTTATGAATGCTTGATGCCAGGGGATCTCCCCACCCCTTGAGCTCCTAAGGGGCCTTTATAGGGGAAGTTGAAGGGTCACAGGGGGTTTACGCGGACCAGCTAAGGGGGTTGAGCTAGTCCGCGTAAACCCAGGTGAATAGTGCTTGGGGTTACACGGGTTGAGAGAGAGGGGGAAGGGGTTTACGCGAACTAGCCCAGGGGGCTGAGCTGGTCTGCGAAAACCCCCCTTGGATGGGGTTTACGCGGACCAGCCCAGGGGGCTGGGCTAATCCGCGTAAATCCCCCGCCCTCCTTAGGGGGTTTAGGCGGGCCGGTTCTTGTTTTTTTATTTTTTGAAAAACTTAAATTTTTTTAATTGAATGGGGGTTTACGCGGACCAGCCAGGGGGGGTGAGCTAGTCTGCGTAAACCCCCCCATGGGGGGTTTAGGCGGACCAGCTTGGGGGCCCATGCTGGTGCACCTAAACCCCCTCCCTAGGGTTTTAGGCGGACCAGCCTGGGGGTCCAGGCTGGTCTGCTTAACCCCCCCAAGGGGGTTTAGGCGGACTGGTGCCAAGGAGAGAGGGGGGTCCCACCCTATAAAATTCAAATTTTTGGGCCCATTTTCTTCCTAATTTGACTAAGAAAGAAAAGGACAATTAGCTGGGGAGGATATGTGGAAGCTTGCGAGACTTGTACGTGTTGACCGGAAGGCGAACCTGTCGTGCTATCGCTCCGTGCTTCCGCGTGTTGACTCCTTGAACTGGTACGGCACACGAACCGCATCATAGGGCGGTAGATGAGACGAACCTAGGATCAGTGGGGTCGTGGGACCACCGGGCTGGAGGGAGGGCACAGCCCCAAGGGAGTTTGCCCTCCCTGGGGCGCGCGGCCATGCCGAGGGGTGAACTGGCCCCGGGCCGGCCGTAACCCCGGGGGATTGCCCCCGGGGGTCTTCTTGTGTTGTTTAGGATTGTCCTTTGACGGACGCTGAACTCTGGGAAGCTGGAATGGGCCCGTGGGGGCCGTTGTTCTTCGGGTTATCATAGTCACTCGGAAGGTGTTCGGGTAAATGCCCGACACACCCCAAATTGCCGAACGACTTGGGTAGATGGCTGAGGGGCGCACGGTGGACCTCAGATTGGAGATAGGAGCTTGTGGGAGCTAAGAGGGGGCATTTTGTGGACGTGGGTAATGTCTCAGGCTGTGTGCCGCGTTGCACGGCGGGTTGACAGGGTAGCCTCGGGTTGACCCGAGTGTTGAAATTGAGTGGCTCGTTGCCACGTATCTGAGGGTTGGGGGTGGCCCCGACTTACTGGGGGGTCGTTGCAGGACCCCATTAGTGTGCTAGAACCACGGGGTGGCCCGTGGTTTTGTGTAGAAGGGCTGGAACATATGCGCCCACAAGGTGTTCGAAAATATGCCGAACACGCATGTGTGAGCCGTATGCATGTGCTGCGGGCCTCCAAAGCCTATGGTTGACTTGTTCGAGTCTCCCTTTGACCTTGGAGGGTTGAAAGAAGTGTCTCGGAGTAGGCCCGTGGCCCTTTCACTGGGTGCCACGTGGCGTGGCTTAACGTCGGGGAGCCCCCAGGTGGTCTCGGGCGGCCACGTAGGATACGGGCAAAGCCCGTATGTGAGTGGCCGGGGTTGACCCCGGACAATTGTTAGTGTCACCGCGTGTCACGACAAGTTGGTCAGGACCCTTGTAGGGTCTAGGAGGGTTGTAGAAAGGGCTAGATAGCCCGTGTGTGGAAGGTGTCTGGGGAAATGCCCGGACCCTTACTCCTTGTTATTTTTGCTGGAAAATAGTCCGGGTACAATAAATGCCCCCACGGGTCGTGCGTCGGAGGCAGAGACGAGGGCGTACGGCCCGTGAAACTCTCCTTCTAAGTTGTTGTAGTTGTATTTTGACGCTTCATATGTTTTTATTCTGCTGTGTTGTGTGTGTTAATTTGCTAGTGTTCTGACTGTCTTTTTTTGGATCTTGTCTTGCAGCGATGGCACGCTTTGGCAAAGATGGACGAGTCTCGAGGCGCGCGGCTCGAGAGGAGGATCACTGGGTGCGGCGGACTGACCGACAGATTCCCACTCTGGGTGCACCCGTGATCACTGTGGCTGGTATAAAGCAGCTGGACCGGGGCCATACGGCAGTGGCTAAGGGTCCAACTGGTGAGAGGGCAGCTGGGGTAGGGACCGTGGAGGTGGCCAGGATTCTGGAGGCGGATGGTTTGTACAGTTACGACCAGAGCGGAGGCTATCCATTGGAGTTCCCCCTAGATCGTCACCTGTTTGAGTTCATCTAGAGCTATGTCCCCCCTGGCATGGAGGAGGGTGACTCACAGATTCCAGGGGCCTGTCGTCGGCTTGAGAGGGCCATCTTGATTGGCAGGGACAGCCTGCATGGTACAGCCTTCTGCAGCTACTCGAGCTTCTTGGAGGACTACTAGAGGTAGCGTCAGTTTCCCGGTGTCGGTTGCCTGGGGTTCTTCGCCATGGCAGAGCACTCTGGAGTCAGGGTTGGCCCGATTGGCCCCGCTAGCTGGGATTTGCATGGTCACCATCGCACAGAGACAGAGGGGACTGCTGGGTTGATACTGGAGCATGCTGGTTTGCAGTATGCTGGAGAGGGCTATGATGATCACAACATGCTGAATGGAGTCATGCGACAGACTGTCACTAGCTGGTACGGTCGCTGGGCGGTGATCCCATCACACTACTACCGCCAGGTGCCACTGAGTGGCTGATGGGGATCGCCCACCACTACAGGGAGTTACTAGATCGAGCTGGGATCAGGTACACGGTGACTGTCGCTCTGTACGCGTACCCGTGCTACATCAGACTGCTGCAGAGCTTGGTAGAGCGTTTCAACCGTCGTTGGAACACGGTGGCAACATCAGAGGGAGAGACCACACTGGACTTGTGGTCTTTGTTCAGGATTTCAGGCTTGCCGATCAACGGCGAGGGATACGAGGAGGTAGTGCTGGATGACTTTCACCGCAGTCATACCGACGGACTGGGGAGATACCGGGTGCCTTACAATTATCGGTATCTCACGAAGACCTGGAGAGATTTAGCTCTAGCAGGGAGAGAGAGAGCCGCACAGACTCCCCGGGTACCACTGAATGTATGGGTCCGTCATTTCTACAAAGGGCCATTTTGTTTCTATCAAGAGTTTGCCAGGGACCAGACTCCATGGGAGGAGTACACTGAGGTGGAGCTACGCTTCCGGACGTACTCTAGATATGTGTATGCACCACAAGAGGGGTGGAATCCCCATGGTCTGCCAGATGTGACACACCTTGCAGCGTATCTGGCATATTGGCTGGCGACTTTTATAGTTCCCCACGGAGAGGATGGGCTGTTGAGAGCTGAGTTGTTGCGGCCGGCTTGGTTGTTGTCCGAGGGGAGACAGTTAGCTCTAGCTCCCACTGCACTGGCCAACATCTACCAGGGACTTGGATTTCTGGCGACACACTCAGTGCCGAGGGAGAGGAGTATACTCCTGCCGACCCACTATCTTAGCGTGTGGGCCGGGTTGCTATTCCCGGGGCTAGTGACGCGAGGTACCGTGGTGAACCCGACGGCACCACTTTTGTTCAACTTTACTGGGCAGCCGGATGGGATGCAAAGGAGCAGCTTGAGGGGGCCAGGAGGGCCCTTTGTTACCTGCCTGCCCGGGGCGAGGAGGGACTGCCCTTCGACAGCGCAGTGAGGGACTCTGGCCCCTTTCTGGGGGCTTCAGGTGGTGGGGCGACCAGCGCCCACCCCAGTAAGGGGGCGTCCGATGTGAGACCGCGGACTAAGTAGAAATTGAGCACCCGAGTAGCTGTGTTGACGTTACACTGGTCGGCGATGAGTTCCTTGGAGCCGTACTGCCTGCATCACTTTTCCAAGAATTTCAGGTACGACCAGGGGATTCCACCGAATAGGGAGTTCCCTCTGACGGGCAGACAGTACAAGGGCAGGGATACCCACCTACTTGCAGCGGCCTGGTGGGACTTTTACTGCCACCGGGAGTCAGAGCGATTCCCGATGTCAGGGCAAGGACGTCGGGGATGATTTGATGTGCACTACGCCCGTTGGTGGTTCGAGCATAGTCACCTCTACCGACAGAAGGCCTCTGCGATCAGGAAGGCGGAGGAGAGTCACCTGCTGAGAGAGGATCTGCCCCCTATTGCACTGGATGATGGGTACCTGAGGACCCGTGTTGCTCGGATCCACGGAGAGATCGAGCGAGTTGTAGCACGGTGGCCTCGGAGTGGCCGGGGTTCATCTTCTGGGAGCCGAAGCAGCAGAGGGGCACTGAAGCCCCTCGGATGGGCATCGGCGATAGTGACTGGAGTGAAGGTGTCTCGACCGAGGGCACCTAGGGCCTGGTGGGCTCAGTTCTTGACCGACTGTGGTATCCGGGGCGGAGGGTCGTTGGGCAGGGAGCTCCCGCACGGGAGCATCACCGATACAGCGGTTGATGACTGGAGACGGAACATCGCCCATGCGATCGGGTCAGCTGGGCCTGTGGAGTTCGTGTCCCAGGTTGAGTGCGCGCACACTCCTCGGGATATTCGGGAGGCCATGGCGATGGCAGCCCGAGCCCTGGTGTTGGGGTTGGAGCAGCTAGTGCCTTTACCATTACCCCCTTTGAGGCTCCAGGTTAGGCTTTCCTCCTTTAGCCCGCTCTCTCCCTTTCATTCTATACTTCTTAGGTACAGAACTGAGGTGTTGTATAATGCTGTGTTTGTCGGCAGGTTCTATGGCAGAGGGGGACCAGCCCTCCATGGGAACATCCTCAGAGGGTAGGGATGGAAGCCTGTAGCCCCGGAGGAAACGCCCTCGTGTGGAGGATGCAGCGATCGAGACTGGTGGGTCGTCTGAGGGACCCGAGAATGGAGAGCAAGTTAAGGAGGAGACGGCCTTGAGTAAGTGTCGCCCCGACCCCTTTGTTTTTGTTTGGTTTAGCCAACATGATTGACTAATTCCATTTTTTTGGACTTGTCTGTCTGTTGCAGCTCCGTGGGCGGCTGGCGTGGAGGCGACCTTTTCACCCCCTCGGGAGGCAGACTCCCCGCATGAAGAAGGAACCAAAGGGGAGGTTGACATTGAGAAGCTTATGCGTCTGATGAGCGAACCTCTTCCTAACATGGAGGACTTCCCCAACTTTGGGTCATGGAAAGCTATGGGAGGAGCCCGTGCAGGTGAGAGCTTCTAACCTTGGGCGCATGCAACAGCTTTGATTTGCCTCTAATTATTTGTTGTGACCATCTGGATCATGCAGGGGAGGCAGAGGCATAAGGGACCGGGGCCCTTGCTGGGGCGCTGAGCGGAGCCCCCGAATAGGCGAGAGCGCCGGCACCTACGGTGGCTAGTAGCTGTCCGGGTGAGTGTCCAATCGTTGTTGAGGGGATCTTCCCGTTGTTGTTGAACTCTTTTTCGACAAGCCAAAATTATTGACTTGATTTATGTTGCTGGTTTGGCAGGTGAGGACATGGCGGTTACCCTGGAGATGATCTAGGAATTGGCGGATGCCGGCCCGTCAGTGGCCCTGCCATCTTTTGGAGATGAGCCCGGACCGGTGACTCCCGTGCCCCCAACCACCGTTGAGGACACGTTGAGTGGACCACCACCGCTACTGACAAAGGTGCGTCTCCCACCCTTGCCGACCGTGGTGACGGCCTGCACGGTGGGGCTGATGGAGTCCTCCAGTGTGGGACCATTAGGTATGCAAATGATCACTTGATCGCTTTAGAGTGGATTATTTGGCTTTCCCACCCGTGCTGAGCTTTGACTGGGATGGATTGTAGGTACCTCTTCCCCTCTGGAGGAAGGAGAGCTTCCTCGGGACACGGACCAACTATCAAGAGATGAGCATCCCATCGTAGCTACTGCTGGGGGCGATGAGGAGTTTGTCGACATTGAGGGGGTTTCCCAAGGGGACGCCCCAACTGGTGAGCGTCTTCCCTAGCACCTTCGACTAGGGAGCTATCTTCATGTGAGGCTGGACTTGATAGTAGCCTAATTTGGCTTCCCGATGTACAGGTGCCCCTGATTTTGCCACGGCCGGGGGTTCATCAGAGAGCTTGTCCGGTTCTTTAGGAGGTGGAAACGCCACAATGGAGACTAACGAGAGCTCGAGCTCGAGCTCTTCTTCCTTCGAGGCCTCTTCTTCCGGGGACGCCGAGATGGAGGCTGCGTTAGAAGGTATATGCAGCTTCTCCCTGCCTCCGCATTGGCTTTGATACAGAGTTTATGGCAGAGTGTTAACATTTTCGTGTTATTTTTAGGACTGGAGTTTGAGGAGGAGCACACGCCGGCTCCCATCGAGGAGGGTCGAGGGGAGCCCTTTGTCAGCTCAATGGCCATTGGGGAGGACCGGGTTATAGGGGAGTCCCTGCCCTCTCCGACTCCAGCAGGAGACACTGCCGAGGTGGAGGAGAGGTTACCCTCACCGACCCCGAGCGGGGAAGTCACAGGCGTGGCAGGAGCCACACAAGGTGAGAGTCAGGACCTTCCTCAGGTTTTTCACCTTGTCTTGTCATAGGGAAGCCCTAAACATTGTTGACCCATTTTGTGTTTGATGGGGTTGTATAGGTCCTTCCGGTGTGCTGGCTGAGATGGGTCACTCCTCTCTCATGCTGGGGATTGAATGACCTACATCTGTTTCACCACCGGAGCCGCTGCTGGATGCCAGCGTAGGTGCGGCCTTGCTCCAGCGAGCCCGGGGCTATGTAGGGGGTGATCCCCTGCCTTCTCCAGAGGAGCTTCGACAGCGGCTGAGGGAGTGCACACACGGCTACCATGGTCTTGGATTCCCTCATGGGTCCTGGATGTCTGGCTTGGTCGGCATCTGGGCGGAGTACCCACGGCTTCTGGAGGCTCAGGAGCAGCATGCACAGTGACTGGCGGCCATCCAGGAGGTGCAGAAGCAGTGTGTTCAGCTTGCGTCAACTGCGACCGAGCAAAGGAGGCTTGCCGACGCGATCGTGTCTCTTGCTCATGACCATGCCAGGTAGCTGAGCGAGGCAACCAGCAGAGCCGAGGCCCTGCAGAAGGCCTTAGAGGAGCAGCGGCAAGCCGTAGAGCTTACTAGAGTTGAGTGGCGGACTGCCAAAGCTAGGGCTGAGGCTAGTGTTCAACTTGCATCGTCCTTGGAGGTAGAGCTTGCGGCTACGGAGTCCCGCTTGGCGGAGCTGGAGGGGAGCGAGGCTAGGCCATGATTGTATCACTTCCCTCCCCCCTTTTTGTTATTCGGATTGTATATTTCTGTTATCCCAAGGGCATGTCTTGGGCTCCCTTTTATAGAGTATCAATGACAAACTCCGGATTTTGGTGTTGTTGTTTGCTGAGTTGTTCTTATCCCCAGTCTGTGGAATACGGTTGGGTACAAGGGATGGCTACCACTTATTGTCGGTTGTGCTTGATTGTTTTAACATGTACTGGCATAGGGAGCAGGGGACTGGGTTTTACCCAAAATTGGAATTGGGATAAAAGACTGGGTAAGGGGAGTGGTGTGACTGGATTTTGAGTACTGGGAACTGAGTGCTGGTTGCTGGGAAGTAGGGAAAAAGCCCTAGCATAGGGTTGGCGTAGGCCCATCAAGACTTGGTGGCCTAATTGGCTAAGGTCGGGAACTGACTCTGGGATGTATCGGTTGTAGGTTGACGCCTGTGTGTTGGTCGTTTGTACGTCATTAGCCGGTAGTGTAGCTCTTTTGGGCTTGAGAAATTGGGACTGAGCTAGTCGAATGGCCTAAGAAGGTATCACAGCCGAGGGCCGTGATCGGGGCTGGGACTGATTGGCCCACCCGCGAAGGGATCGTGGCCGGAACTGGAGCTAGAAGCTGGCGGCTGGCCTGTAAAGGCGTTGTAGCCGAAGGCTAGAACTGGAGACAGGAGCTAGCCAATTGGCCTGTGAAGGTGTTGTTGTCGGAGACTGGAGTTGCAAACTAGCGGCTGGCCTATGAAGGCGTTGTATCTGGAACTGGAATTGGAGACTGGCCGGCTGGCCTGTAGAGGCGTTGTAGCCGAAACTGGAGTTAGGGGCTGACGGCTGGCTTGTAAAGGCGTTGTAGCCGAAGCTAGTACTGGAGACTGGGCGGCGGGCCTCTAGAGGCGTTGTAGCCAAAACTGGAACTGGAGGCTGGCGGCTGGCCTATGAAGGCGTTGTAGCCGAAACTGAAACTGGAAGCTGGCAGCTGGCCTGTGAAGGTGTTGTAGCCGAAACTGGAACTAGAAGCAGGCAGCTGGCCTGTGAAGGCGTTGTAGTCGAAACTGGAATTAGAATTGGTGATGACCGACCCTCGGGGGTGTAGTGGCCACCATTGTTGTGAAGTGAGGAGAAGGTTGCCGTCAGCGAGGTGTCGCGGTTGACGGCTTTCATTAGCAGAGAGTAGAGAGGAAGAATGAGTTTTTTCTCTTTTTTTTTTCTCTTTACCAGCCTTGCCGCCCTTGCAGGTTTTCGCTAGAGCTGGCCCCCTTTATATTTTTCCGGTGCGCCCTTGCGGGTTTTCACACCGAGGGGTTACCCGATTTTACCTGAGGTGCCCTTTCGGGTTTTCACCTCAACTGGGTTAGTGGCAATTTTTGCACCCAGTCGGCTCCCTGTAATGGATTCAACCATGCCCGCCGGGATATCTCTATTTTTAACCCCATTTTCTTTTTTTGTTTCTTTGTATATATTTTTTGTGAGACTGCTGTACATAGCGTGTTGCTGTCAGGGGACGTAACCTGAAACTGGGAGGTGTGGATGGTCGGGTACTGTTCCGCCATTAATAAGGGTTTTTAGAAATCCTCACGCCATGGTGGCGAAGGGCCACCTTATCATGGTAAGATATGATTGGGTTCATGGCTGGTGGGTCAGGGATTGTAGGAGAAAACTGGGATCGTGATGCAACTTGAAGGCTTTGGATTTGAAGGAAATGTAGGGTGTAGGGGCATAGAGTGATAAGTGTTTGGGAATGTGTCTGGATGAAAGTCTACTGGGATGGTGACTGGGAGCTCGATTATCACAGGGACTGGTTGGCCTACGGTCTCGAAGTGAGGGCCTAAGGTTGGCCAAACTGAGTGAGTGTAGTGCAAAGCCAATTGGAGATTATAGGGTTCGTGTTCTAGTAGTGTAAGTTGATCGAAGACTGGCTTTGGGTGAGGCTAACGGCCCACCGAGGAATAGGTGCAAGGCCATCCTGACTAGTGGGGAGAAGAGAATTTTCTCGTTATCGGCTCTACCACCCTTTCGGGTTTTCGCTAAAGCCGACCCCCTTTAGCTTTTTTCGACGCGCCCTTGCGGGTTTTCACGTCGAGGGATTTCATGATTTTGCCTGAGGCGCCCTTTCGGGTTTCCACCTCAGCCGGCTTACTGGCCTTTTTTCCCCTAGTCACTCGCTTGTGGTGATGATGACTGGGTCTGCTGGGGTATCTCTATTTTTAACCCCATTTTTGTTATTGTTGTTTTTTTTGACTTACTTGGGAGCCTGATAGCTTGACTGGTGCCGTTGTAGAAGTGCCCGTGCTCCCATAGTAACGAGAACGGGGACAGGAGGTTAGTCCCTGAGGATGCCTAACGGCTATTCTGGGGAACTGGGCTGGGTGTTCGACTGGAAATTGAAGACTGGGGGGCTGGCCGGTTGGATCCTTCACGGGGAAGGGCCGGCCTCAGTGGTAGTAGCGGAGATGTGCGCCTTAGTCTGGCTGGTGCGCGAACTCGTGCTCTGGTGCATAGTATAGCTTCATATGTTTGCCGTTGAGAGGCGGGAACGGTCTGTGACCTTTGTGATCAACGACCGTGTAGGCCCCACCCTCATAGACATTCCAGATAATGTATGGACCTCGCCAGTTCGGATGAAGTTTTCCACTGGAGCGCCCTGCCATGACTTCTTTTTCCTTGATCATGATAAGGTCGCCTTGTTTGAAAGCTCGCTGCTTGACGAGCTTATCGTAGGCCCGTGCCATGCGGGCCTGGTATACTTTCAGGTGTTTGTAGGCTTTGAGTCGCTTTCCTTCTAGATCGGTGAGCTCTTCTAGCCTTCTCTGGTACTCACTTTCGTCGGGGCCGGCAAGGCCGGCGTGGATCACCACACCGTAAGAAGCTAACTGGATTTCGATGGGAATAACTGCTTCTGTCCCGTAAGCAAGAGAGAACGGCAAGCACCCCGTGGGGGTTTTGTAGACCGTCCGATAGGCCCACAATGCTTCGAAGACCTTCTCACCCCAATCACGTTTTCGATGGCTAACCATCTTAGCCAGGAGCTTACAGAGGGTCTTGTTGAAGGCTTCCGCCAAACCGTTATCCTTGGGGTTGTAGACCGAAGATGTTCTCCAGTCGATGTGAAATTTGGCCGCTAACTGGTATACGGCCTTATTCTTGAATGGTGTCCCTGTTGACACCCATTTTTTACCGATAAGTTGAGTCATTTCTCTTACTATAATTTGTTGATGCCTCAAGTTGTCCATTACTCATTAGGCTATTTTTAGGCATGTCCTTGGGCCCATTTTATGGGTACCTCTCTCCTTCACTAGGTCTGCTTCAATTCAGGGCTTAATGGGCCTTGATTTTGCTTGATTTATCACTTTTTAAGCGTCCAGCCTTTGCGCGGTCAATCTCTCGGCTGTTCAGTCAATGAGCGGTTGATGGCGAGCCGTTCATCTATTTATCGGATATTTAGGTGATTTTCTGAATTTCCACCGACAAGCTGTTAAACGGTCCTTGTGTGGCCGTCCAAATTAATGGAACGGTCTTAATATGGCCGTCCAGTTCCCAGAGTCCCCAAGGTGTGGGTTTTACAGATAATTATCTATTTATCTATTTTATTTGAATTTATCACCGACAGGCTTTGAACGGTTGGCCTTGGGCCGCCCCATTAATTGGGTGGTCTATCATTAGACCGTTCAATCCATAAGAGTCCAACGGTGAAATATTCGGTCAATTTGATGGATAATTGGATTATTTCTTGGTTTAATTATTTTCCACCGACAGGGTTGAACAGTCTGGCATCAGACCATACAGTGGTCTGGACGGCCTATTGCACGACCGTGTAATGGCCCGATTTCTGAAGAATTTAGGATTTTTCTCTCTCTATCCGTGATTTTATCCTCAACTTATTGCACCTATTTCTCCACGGATACTCCACCAAATGGGGTGCCGTTTGAACTGGTTAGAAGATAATTCATTTATCTACGGATTATCTTTTATTATCTCGATCAAAAATTCGCTGGAAACCCTAATTTCGGGGCTAGTTTTGTGGGCTCCATGGCGGCTTTGAAAGGGGGGAGATTTTAAGGTTGACGATGAAGCCGTGCCGAACTTTCGAGCGACCTACAGCTAGGGAGGGAGACTTTCTACATCCACATAAGCCTCTGGTTCAGGGAGTATTCATTGTTTTGAGTCTTCATTTTAACAGTCCCACCATCTCTTTTGTCATTGCATGCTTCATTTCTCTACTCTTTTCCCACGTTTTTTCACTCTTGCACTTAATTACACACACCCTCCTGTTGTTTTCCACGCCCCTAGGGGTTTAAAAACTCCCAGGAATCCCCCATTCCAGCTTATTATGTTTATATGTGTTTGTTCTTATAGTTACTACACTTCACAGTTCTGATCTTGGGTTTTCCTTTGTGTTTCCCATTGTGTTTTGCAGGTCAGCATCGTACTAGAACGAGGCCCATTCTTCTGGCCGGCCGGAAGGGGCGGAGGTTTAGATCCTACAACTTAAAACATGGTGGCATTGGGCGGTCGTCCTCCTGTCCGTTCGAATACGAGAGCGGTCTTCACAGAGCCGTTCTTCATCCCTCTGTGGCCTCCTTTGGACCGTTCTGTTGTCAAGCTAGGCTTTGACCCGCGTTCCTTCGGCACTAGTGAGCGGTCTATCGAGCGAACGTGCAGTTCACAGAGCGGTTCTTGCAGAACCGTTCATCTACGCAGTGCTATTTTTGAGGTGAGTGTCTCCTTTTTTCCAAGGTACGGTGTATTTGTTTACATTCGGAGCCTTGGTGGCGATTGTAGACACGCCAAAATTGACGCTATGTTGATCAAATCTCATGTCACTATGTTGACGCCCCAAAGTGAACTTCAATACATTCATAATATGAAGTTTTTTCTATTTTTGTGTGTTTTTGGTTTGATCTTTGCATTTTTGTGATTCATGACCTGAAGAGGGGCGTGTTTTAAATAGCGACCTTATCTAGGGCGTGTTCAAAAGAAAGGACGACCAAATGTCAGGGCATCAATTCCTGGTATTATCCGGTTTCAAAATAAATTCAAATTATTGATTAACGTCCTTATCTAGGGCGTGTTTTCAAGTAACACCTTCGTCTCAGGCGTTTTTCTCATAATTTTCAAATAAAGTAAGTTTTATTGCCAAAATTTAATCTGAGAAGTGACGCCCTTGATCTAGGTCGTGTTTTGAGTAACGTCTTGATGTAGGTCGTCAATTTATAAATTGACGCCCTTCTGAAGGTCGTGTTTTATCCTTCGGTGTCGTGTTTGAGTACGTCTTTCCTGGAGAGTTCCCTGCCTTTAATGGTCTCCTTGCTCGAATTGGAACTAGAGTCCTACCTTCTTTTGATCGTTGCCCATTCTTATCCTTCCGAATCTGAGGTTATCTTGGATCTGGAACCCTATATAAGGGAGCTCTTGATCGACCTCGTGCGAGGTTGGCAGGTGGGCAGGTTGCGAGATCAGAGGTTATCGAAATCAGAGTTTTATACGTAGATGCTGAATTTACGGAGGCTATCCATCTTCTTCCTGTGCAATCTTTAAAAAGCTCTCTACTTCCTGTTCTTCCTGTCAACAGCATCAACTTCGGTTCACCCTTTACTGTCATCAGGGACAGTGATGCGGGACGAGACCACGGACACGACAAGCTCGTGACTGCCCCTTAACGAGGGAAGCGTCGGATGTGCGCGGTTGAGAAACCGGCTGTGAGCTAGGGTGGTCGTCTCTCACTCGTGCCCGGATCGGGTCACGGGACGGTAACACTCTCTCTCGTAGCAGCGGTGATATAAATAGAAAGCGAGCTAGTTACCCTATCATGCTCTCTAGCAGTGGCATAAGCAAGTATATATGAAAATTAAGCAAAACGCCAAGTAAGGGAGCGAATGCGATACCTCCACGCGCTCGGCGTGGGGACGACGGGCCCGGCCGAAGTCATACTCCCGGAACAATTATACACTGATATTACAGAAATGCAACTCGCTGCCCACTCCACGCAGGGAGGTAAAGGGCTACACAATGGGGTCCGGGAGGACCGAATTCGGGTTGACGGGCGGCTTCTCGTGTTGATTCGGCAACACCCGAACACGTGACGGTGGGGCCCACGTGCTGTCCGGAGGGGCCGTGTGGGACCCGGTGGCACCGCTGTAGTGGTGGATGCCCGGAGGGTCACTCCTTGGGATGGCGACACGCTGGTTCACCGGCCGGAGGCTCCGTTCGGCACCGGTCGGAAAACCCGATCGGAAATCTGCCGGTTCTGTATTTCGGCGCGCGCTCCGGCGAGAATGGGCGCTGCGATCAGCCCCGATGTCGGATCGACACGAGACTGGCGCAGTTAGAAAGCTAGCTTGAAGTTCTTCAACCTAAGCTCAAAGATCTGGCCTAGATCTGCTCGGATCTTGACTTATGGAATTTTTAATCTCCTATTATACAGTAACCAAAGACTCAAGCTTGCAGAGAACTTGACTGTGGATTGCCTTTGAACGTGAGGGAGACTTTCGAATCTGGGGTTGTGTTCTTCACCAAAGTTGTTGGAAATTGAGCTGGAAAGATGGAAAAATTGGTTTGGAAAAGTTTAGATGTGTCTATGATTTTCTGTGATTTGTTTACTGGATGAAGGTCGGATCTGGAAATGGGCTGACAACACTGTAGCTTCGGTAGAACATGAATTTCTAAAAATAGGTAGAAGAAGATACAAATTTAAGAAACATTGTGGTGGTAGGGGACGATGGACAGAACTCCCAGTTAAATTGGGAGGTCTAAAATAAATCAAAAGGGTGGTCGAAGGTGGAGAACTCAGGGCTACTGTCACTGTAGACTGTGACAGAACAGATCTGAGATTGAGAGTTGAACGAAATGGTAAGGATATGAAACGGTGGATTTTGAACCTCAATTTTTTTTTGGAGAAGGGGATAAAAGATAGTAACCAACCCTCAAAATTTCAAATTTATCTGAGCTCGTGGCTGGCTTCAGGAATTCACGAACTGTACCTCTGTCTAGCAGGATAGAAAACCGAAGATGATCCCGTGGCGGCTCGAAGGCGGCACGAACGGCGGCACAAACGATCACCGGAGGTTGAGAGGGGAGGAAGGAGATAGAATCCACTCTAGATCTGGGGTTGGGGAAGGAAGAACAGCAAGGGAGGAGAGAGGGGCGCACCAAGCTCCTTGAACACTCACAAAAATTCTGATTTTTCCATTGATTTTCTCATGAAAATACAAGCATATATATGACTCCAATCAAATCTAATGTGGACCCTTGGATCAAGGGTTGGGGATTGAATGGCTGAGATGAAGTGTGAATAACACACCAAATACAATTTTTTTAATCTAACTTGACCATTTCCATTCAACCTTAGACTAATTCCATTCCAACTTCACCTAATACACACCAACCAAGCCTAATAAGGCCAAAAGAGGGGGCGCCCCCCTTCATGGGCCTCTCTTGGGCCTAGGCTGGTCCAAGGCCAGCCAACCGAATCCACAACCCATGCTTGGTCCATGGATTCTCCCATCTAGATAGCCCATGAGAGGGAGTGGCCCAATTGGGCCTTAAATGGCTATTATGGTCCATAAGGGTGGCATAAGGTCCAATATGATAATCACTCCTAATAGACTCTACTAAGGCAACCTAGTAATGGACTCTTCCTAGAAATGTGGCCCAATGGCTTAATGAAGCCTTACAAAGAGAGCCCAAATGAAAGAAATCAAAAATTACACACTTTCAAGCCAATACAACCCATAATACATACCTATACAAGCTAATACACACTAATACTCATAAGCTCTTGATGTCCTCATCAGACAGCAGGGATTTTTCTTGCTTATCTAATTGTGTTTTCTTCATCGATCATCACACGTTTTTCTTCTTTGCATTAGTTTCATCATATCTTCTCTTTCCCTAACTCTTTAGGGGTTTTAAAACAAAAAGAAAAGGTGCGCATGTTTTATTCTCTATTCATCATCATATCATCTACTTGGGATTGATACTACATTCACTTGGCTGATCCTCTTCTTTTGTTTGTTTGTTTTGTCCTTTTTTTCAAGGGTAATCAATAAAGAAAAACCCCCTTCATCGGCCGGCCGATTGAAGGAGGAGGAGGAATTCACAATCCAGCATGCGTTCTATTTTCCACTAGGTATTCGCGATCTTCTTTGTTTCTTCTTGAGGTAACCCCTCTGGCGATCACCCTCCTTAGTAGCACCACGTGCTTCTTTTCTTCATTGTTATATCATCTCTCCCCCTTTTGTTTTCTCATATGTAATCCGCTCTTCACGTGTGGATTTATCACAATCTACAAATTGGCGATCACGGTGGGACTTCCACTGTTGTTGTTTTGATTACCATCTCCTATTGGCACCCACGTGTGCCCTTTCCTATTGGCACCCACGTGTGCCCTTTCCCCTTCGGCACCCACGTGTGCCCTTTCCCCTCGGTACCCACGGTACCCCTCCTTTTGTGCCCCACGGGCACCCTCCACCGTGCACACTGCACACTCCCGGGATCAGCCAGTTTGTGATTGTTTGATTATTTTCCTGAATTAACGCCTCACCCAGAGACGCTTTTTTCGTTTAACGCCTTCATCAAGGGCGTCTATTTTCTGTGTTACGTCTTCCCAGAAGGCATCTTTCATTATTCTACTACTTTTTATCACACTATCTGTGAATTCACGCCCTGCCCCAGGGCGCCCTTTTATTACATAGCGCCTCACGTCAAGGCGCGTTTTCATATTTGACGCCCTCATGCAGAGGCGTCCTTTGCGATTATAGCGCCTCACCCAGAGGCGTGTTTTGTTTTCTCACTGCTGGCTCGTGGGCTTTCACAGTGATTCATGACAGTGACTCTATCGTCTCTTTGGTTGATAGCGACCTGCCCCAGGTCGTCTCTTTCCTGCGTTTTTACAGAAACCTGCTTCTTGTTGCTGTCTGTGATTGTTGGATTGATTATTACATTGCTTGCCTATATTACTGTGATCTGATCATATTATTTTGCATCTTGTGGCATTTGGTTGAGAGACCTCCTCTCTCTACACTAGGATTCCACACACCTCTCTTGGAATCGGGACAACCCTCCATTGAGCACTCCGTCTCTTTGGACTGGAAATCCCTTTTCAAAGACCTCCGTAAGTCCCTGCACCCGTGGATTCCCTCACGGACGCCGGGCTGGTTGTACCCTTGAAGTACCCGGAGTATCGAGAACCTATCGTTGGTGAAGAGAGAGAAAGAATCTAGTTAACCCGGAGATCACACTTGGATAAACTAGGTTTCACTTTGCAAAAGAGGGAATTATTCTGCAATTTAATCCACTCTAATCTCAAGCGTAACACTAAAATCTTGCGTTCATCTCAACTTGGTTGCATAAACTTGCTTGGGTTGATTTGGCTTGTTGGGATTGAGTGGGTTTTGTTTGATAGTTCCATTTATAAAGCTTTCTCTCTTTTTAAGCATGCAACTCCGTTCAGGTAAAATCATCAACATGGCAGGCTACAGATATTCTTATGATGATGAGGATGAGAATGTTTTTGGTCAATATGAAAGTCCCCTCCAAGATTCCATCTATCATGAGGGAAATTACCCTCCTCCTAAGTCTCATTATCCTCAAGTCCATGTGGTTGATACCACTCCTCAAGAGGTTGTGCCCTCTTCTCAGGCTGTGCCTTCCAACACTTCGGGGAATCCTTCCCCATCCTTCAATGTCACGGATTTAATTAATGCACTATCTCAGTTGGATGATTCCCAGTGGCAGGCAGTTCAGGCCGCTTTGAAAGGGAAGTCTGTTCCTTCTTCATCCTCCAATCCCCCTCCGGCCGAGAGTGGCCATCACCCCGTTAATGACCAGGCGATCCTGCATAAACCTCCTTCCCGTCCACCAACGCCCGGTACGGCCATGTCGGCCCAACAGGAGAGCCACTCTGCGGTTAGGCACAAATTTCTCCAACCTCCCCGAATTCTACGGACGCCCATACCGCATTCTTTTATTCAAAATCCGGCCCCAATCGAGTCCGACACTAATGTTCTACTGCTTCAGAAGTTGGCTAGCATGGAAGAGCAATTAAAGAAGGTCACCATGGCTAAGAATGCACCGGAGATCTCGCTCCCTACATTGCCAGTCTTCCACTTACCACCATCTGATATGCCGAACTTCCGGCGATATAATGGGACTGGTAACCCATTTATTCATTTGAAGGATTTCATGTACGAGGCCTCCTTTTGGCAAGATAACAAGGCCTCCTTGGCTTACTTATTCAGGAGATCTCTGGAGGGGCCAGCCCTTGAATGGTTATATTCATTGGATCCTGCTGATGCCGGTGACTTTGATATCGTTCAGAGGAAGTTCTTGCAGAAGTACAGAGACCGGGTCGGACCCTCCCTCTCACTCACGGACCTGGTTGCGGAAAAAATGAAGCCCGAGGAAGACTTCATAATGTTTGCTGATAGATGGCGGTTGATGGCCGAGAAGCTGAAAGATACACTGTCGGAACAAGAACAAGTCAAGATGATAATTTCCAATGCAACTCCTCAGTTCTGGCATATCTTGGCCATGAACAGATTAACAACCATGGAGGAGCTCTATGAAAGGGCTCGTTATATTCAGACACAGATGAAGGATTCACCCATTATGGGCATGTTTGAGCCGAAGCCACAGCTATTCAAGAAAAGCACGAATGTCAACAACAGCGGGCCCACGATGGAGGGCACTATTGCAAATGAGCAGGTTGGTGTAGTTGGCCACCCCCACCAAGCTAACCCACGACCTAACCTGCCTCCACCACAAAACCCCCATTTCAATTCCACTCCACAACGCCAATTCGCACCCCAACATTCCTTTGCTTCACCGCAAAACCAAGCGCACCATGCTAAACCTCCAGCTCCGCAACAGTACCACCAGGTACCACCACCTACCAAGTATGGCCAACAACAACAACGGAGACCACCACTTGGCCCCAAAAGGGACCACTACCCTCCATTACCAGAAAGTCTCCCAGATATTTTCAATGCTTTAATGGCCGCCAATTTGCTCATGTTACCAAGGGAAAGAACAGTGTGGCCCGCTAATGTTGACACATCCCGTTACTGCGCTTTCCATCGTGCACCTGGTCACAACCTTGATCGTTGCTTCCACTTCAGAGATTACATTTATGACCTAAATGACCAGGGTGACATCAATTGGGATGAGATGAGACAATTCATCGCCACCATGAAAGAAAGAAGGTCTCCTCGGCAGCAACAGGCTCAGCAGCCACAGCAACCAGCTCCACAGCAGCAACAACAAGCTCCATCGCCTCAGCACGATATGGGGATCGTCCACAATCCACTGCCGGAGCACCCGCCAAACCAGCACGTAAACCCTGTCACGTCTCTCTATGAGGTGGAGAGAGGGCAGGGATGGCATGAAGAAAATGCCTCTGTCGGGGCACTTTGTCATAATCAAAATCAACCTCCGCGCCTCTTGCGCACCCCTTCTTCTTCTCCTACCCCTCAATTGGGCCAATCTCTTCTGCGCCCCGTGAATCCACCTACCTCCGCCTATTCTCCGACCTTGCCGGTTCGCCCCCTTCTTACACGCTTACCACCTCCACAGCCTACGCCACAACAAAACCCATCCACCACCAACCCTTCGCCACTGCACCTAGGCCACTCCTCATCCGCCCATCGCCAACGCCCACTGCACACGCAACCACTACTCCTTCACCGGCAAGGATCCCCCCACCATCGGTTCCACCACCTTTTGTACCCAGAACTCTTCTCATTCCACCACCCACTAATTCCCCCCGCATTCAGGTATCCCTTTCTACTCCTACGCCTCCTACCGGGGCACCAACACCCTCTATAGGGATTCCCTCTGCGGGAACTCCCGCCCCGCCACTTCTTAACACCAACACACCTTCTTCTTCTTCTTCTTCTAATCCTCCTCCCACACTTGCCCCGACAGAGGCACGTCAAGGCGTGGCGCCGCTCCGCAGTGGGCGGATGTTCCACCGTATTTTTCCACAGAGAGAGCTAGAGCCCATACAGGGGCCGCAAGAGCAAGAACAAGAACAAGAGTCAGTGCCAGGGACTCAGTATGATTTGCTAAAGCACTTGGACCGAACCCCAGCAAGGATTTCAATCCTGGAATTAATTAAAAGGTCCACCACTCATCAGCTAGCTTTGAAAGAATATCTGCAAAAGGTGATGGTCAATGAGGACATTCCAGTTGAGCAGATAGTCACGGTTTTAACGCCCGCTAGCAGTCAGCCGG
The DNA here is from genome assembly GCA_022559845.1 of Amorphophallus konjac. Classification (NCBI taxonomy): domain Eukaryota; kingdom Viridiplantae; phylum Streptophyta; class Magnoliopsida; order Alismatales; family Araceae; genus Amorphophallus; species Amorphophallus konjac. The sequence goes on from CM040121.1 coordinate 468,784,705, forward strand.
CAATTACTTTCCATGAACATGAACTGGCGCCACTCCCAGCAAGAAAGTACGCTCTATGCATCACAGTTGACATTAATAAGGTGGCTGTTAAGCAATGTCTGGTGGAGACTGGGGCATCCATCAATGTCTTGCCACCTAGCACCTTGAAGTTGTATGGCAATCCGGAAAGCCAAATTCGGCCGTCTACTATCACAGTAACTGCATATGATAACACGAAGAAACCTCCTATAGGCATGATTACGTTAAAAGTAAGTTTGGGTCCTACCGCCATCACAGCAGATTTTCACATTCTGGATATGGATCCGACATTTAATGGCATTCTGGGACGCCTCTACATTCAGCAACTCGATGCGGTGCCCTCCACAAATCACCAGTGCCTTAAATTCCCACACAAGGGCCGCATTATTAAAGTTACCAGTATGCCAATTTTGCCAGAGGAAGATATTCATGTGGGTTCATCAGTTCCATCCATGTGGCTGGCCAACAAGCCACTATTATCTGTGCTGGACATCCCTTGTGCACGACCAATGCCAGAAAAAGTCACAACAGTTGCTATGACACCCCTGCCTCCCAAGGGGAAAAAGAAGAAAACAATGATGAACACCTCTGGTTGGAACATCTTGATGAAAATGGGGTATCAAAATGGCAAAGGTCTGGGTGCCAATTGTCAAGGCAGGATTAGGCCTGTTAAACCTCAGAAGCTGATTACACGAGGTGGCCTAGGTTACAAAGGGCCAGGCAAAAACAAAGATGAACCATGGGCATTTATGACATCCACATTAAAAACAGATCGCCAACCGCTCACTTGGACATTGAAGACACATTTTGTCACGGGTGGCTTTCAAAATAATGAGCAAACTACCATACTTACTTCCATATTAGATTGTCAGGATGTTCATGCTAGACAGTTTACTCGTCATATTGCCCCGTTGGCCACATATAAAGCCCCGGAGTCCTTAAGGCCTGACAAGAGAAGGAAAATGGATGATCCAGAATGTGATTGGTACAGGTGGTTCGATATGCAGGATATTACTATTTCTTTGAGTCGCCTCTTCATGCCGACTGATCCGGAATGGCCGCCACTTATTCATGAATTGATTGAGAAGCCGACCGTAATTACAGATAAGAGACAGCTGCTGAGCGACTACACTGATACTGGAGAGCCAGATGTTCCGTTTGAAGAAGGTTTCACCGTGGACAGGCTGTGGGCCGGCCTCTTTTCTCTCACTTCCATGCATCCATCTGTGCTTGCTTCTCTACATTCTCATCGGTTTGGTCGCGTGCCAAGACCGCCTCCGATTATAATCAATTTGTCTCCAGATTCAATCCAAGTTTCTCTCACAATTCCTTCTTCACTCCTCGAGCGATTTTCTAAACTCTCCATCACGCCCCCGCGCGAGCCATCACTGATTCAATCTTTCTCTGATCTGGCAATTTCCACTCCTCCTGCTATCCTCCCTGCACACTGCTTTCTTCTTGAAATAGAAAATAAAAATAAAGACAAAAATAAAAATGAAAAAAAAACGCCAAATTCCCAACTTTCCAAACCTCCATTTCTGTTGAGGAGACCTCCTATTTTTCTTCTGAGTGCGTCCCGACCCAGGGGCCGCTCCTTCAAGATTCATTGCTAAATCTTTTCTCCCCCTCTGGTGAGGGGACTTCCTCTGTATTACCTCCTGTATCCACTTTTTCACCCCCTTCCCTTCCTTTTTCTGATCAAGCTAGTTGCTCCTCCTCTTCTTCTGCTAACGCTAAAATTCAAGGGGTAGATTCACATAAGAAGTCCAAGGGTAAGCAGATTCCCCATAGGTTTCTGTTGGAGTTAGCTATCAGATGCCAGGCTTGTTTAGCTCTTCCCGAATTTATAGAGAATCCAATCATCCTGCCAGAGTCTGAATATGAGGATGCTGTTGTTTCTTATGAGGGTTTGGGTGTCTATGAAATTATGAATGATGAAGACCCTATTGAAGAGGGGGATGAAAGTTATGAAGAATATGAGGACGAGGCTGATGCTTTTGCTAGTGGCATAAGATGATTTGACGAACCGTCAGCCTCTGTAGAAAAGCCTACCAAAGAAATTAATTTGGGTACCGAGGAAGACCCTAGGATTGTCCTCATAAGCAAGAATTTGCCGCCCTCCGAAGAGGAGGCGCTCATTTTGGTTCTGCAAGAATACAAGGACACGTTCGCATGGAGTTATGAAGATATGCCTGGTTTAGACCCTGCGCTCGTTGAACACCGCCTTACACTTAAGCCAGGGTCTGTGTCGGTCAAGCAACGGTTGAGGCGTTTCCACCCTAATATGGCTTTAAAGATGAAAGAAGAGGTCGACAAGCTCCATAAGGCTAGATTTGTTAGAGTTGTCCTCTATCCCAATTGGGTGGCTAACATCGTCCCGGTTATGAAGAAAGATGGAAAAGTTCAGATTTGTATAGACTTCCGGGATCTCAACCGTGCGTGTCCTAAAGATGACTTCCCCCTCCCTCATATTGATATTTTGATCGATAATACGGCAGGATTTGAAACTCTCTCTTTCATGGATGGCTTCTCAGGGTACAATCAAATTCATCTGGCTGAAGAAGATCAAGAGAAGACATCATTCACTACACCATGGGGTACTTATTGTTATGTGGTCATGTCTTTTGGACTTAAGAATGGTGGAGCCACCTATCAGAGGGCTATGATGGCGATTTTTCATGATATGATTCATATTTATATTGAGTGTATGTGGATGACCTGGTTGTGAAATCAAGGACAAGGATTGAGCATCCTGGGGTTCTAGCTAAGGTCTTGCAAAGATCACGAGAATATCAATTGAAGATGAACCCCAAGAAGTGCGTATTTGGCGTTTCTTCAGGGAAGTTGCTTGGTTTCATTGTTAGCAAAAGGGGAATTGAAGTTGATCCCAACAAGGCAAGGGCCATTAGAGATATGCCTCCTCCCAAGAATTTGAAGGAAGTTCGAGGATTAATCGGGAGGTTGCAATTTATTCGTCGCTTCGTCTCCCAGCATTCACAAAGATGTAGGTCATTTTACGAGCTTACTAAGTCGGGAGTCAAGTTTAATTGGGATGACAAGTGTCAGGCAGCCTTTGACGGATTGAAGGATTATTTGGCCAATCCTCCTGTCCTGAGGCCGCCGATTCCAGGCAAACCACTTATTCTCTATGTCTCAGTCCTGGATGACTCTGTAGGTGCTGTCTTAGCTCAAGTGGATGAAGAAGGTAAAGAGAGGGCAGCGTACTATTTGTCTAAACTTCTTAACCCCTGTGAGCAGAGGTATTCAGCCATGAAGAAGACTTGCGCTGCTTTGGTCTGGGTAGTTCAGAAGTTAAAGCACTATTTCCTAGCTCACGAGGTTCACCTCATTGCTCGCATGAATCCGATTAAATTCCTCCTTGAAAAATCTGTCCTCACTGATCGATTAGCACGCTGGCAGAGCTTCCTCTCTCAATTTGATATCACTTACATTCAGCAGAAAGCTATCAAAGGCTACGCCATTGCCGAACACCTTGCTCATCACCCTCTCCCTCATTTTGATCCTGTCAATTCGGAGTTTCCAGATGAAGAACTGATGTCCATTAATCAACCTTATGATCCTATGTGGACATTACATTTTGATGGAGCTCTAAATTCCCAAGGAAGAGGGATCGGCATGGTTCTCTTAACACCAGAAGGGGTCACCATCCCATTTGCTGCTCGGCTCACTTTTACCGCCACCAACAATATAGCTGAGTATGAGGCTCTTTTGGCCGGTCTTCAAACAGCCCATCGATATGGTGTCACCCATTTGAGGATTGTGGGTGATAGTCAGCTCATTCTGCGCCAGGTGCTGGTCAAGTGCCGCACTATCAATCCCAAGCTCAAACCCTACCAGGAACTTGCTTCAGCTTATGCCAAACTCTTCACCAAATTGATCTTCGTCCATGTTCCTCGTAGCCAGAACATCCTAGCTGACGCTCTTGCTTCTTTGGCCTCTGCTTTAGTCTTTCCTCCTGAGCGTGATTTTCATGTTCTCCTGATTCATCAGCGTGACACGCCAGCTATTAAGGATCGTGCATTCCTCGATATTAGGGATAAGGTGCTTGAAAAGGTCAAGCAGAAGGAATCTCTTAAAGGCAAAGAGGTCATGCTTTTAGACTGGGAAGAAGAATTGGCTGACGAAGAGAAGCCTTGGTATTATGAGATTGCCAGATATTGCAATGATCAGTCCTATCCCGAGGAAGCCACTGCAGAAGAAAAGAAAGTAATTAGAAGAGTGGCTCAACGTTATGTTTTGGTTGGAGGTGTGCTCTATAGGAGAGGGCTCACCGGTGTTTTGTTAAGATGCCTCGATGATGATGAATCTTGGAAAGTTGTGGAAGAGACGCATTCTGGAGTGTGTGGTGGTCATGTGAATAGCCAGATGCTAGCTAAGAAGATCCTTAGGCTAGGTTTCTATTGGTCAACTCTAGAAGAGGATTGTTCCATCTATGTTCGAAGGTGTGTTAAGTGCCAACTGCACGCCGACAAGATTCATTCTCTTGCTTCTTCACTCCATCCTATGTCGTCCCCATGGCCTTTCTCCATGTGGGCTTTTGATATCATTGGACCTCTTGGTGATTCGAACCTCCTGACCAAGCAAAAATCGTTCATCCTCACGGCAACGGAGTACTTCACCAAGTGGGCAGAAGCGGAAGCTTACGTGGAGATTAAAGCATCAACCGTCTGCAAGTTCATAATGAAGAACATCATCGCAAGGTTCGGCATCCCGAGCACCATCATCACCGACAATGGACCTCAATTTATCTCTCAAGAAATCAAGGATCTCTGCAGCAGGTACAACATTGCATTGCATCATTCTTCTTCCTATTATCCGTAGGGCAATGGCCAACCAGAGGCCACTAACAAAACTTTGATCAAGATTGTCAAAAAGACGTGTGAGGCTAATAAATTTTCGGACTGGCCAGATAAGCTAGTTGAAGCTCTCTGGGCCTATCGCACTTCCATTCGTACCCCCACTGGGCAAACCCCTTTCGCCCTTACTTATGGAATGGAGGCGGTAGTCCCTTATGAGATTCTCATTCCCTCTCTACGAGTACAATTGGATAAGGAATTTTCTATGGATGAACGTCGTGATTCACTCCTTGCCCAATTGGAACTCCTGGATGAGAAGCGTCTGGTCGCCGCTGAGCATGCGCGCGTTTATCAAAACAGGCTCTCACGTTTTTATCAAAAGAAAGTAATTGAGAGAAAATTTAAAATCGATGAGATGGTAATTAAGAGGATTTTCGTAAAGCCGGGTGGCCCTCGTTCAAAACTCCAACCCAATTGGGAGGGACCGTTTGTTATAAAAGACGTTTTTCCTGGCAATGCTTATAAACTGAGTAATGCTGAAGGAGAAGAGTTGACTCACCCTTGGAATGGTTTGTATCTTAAGAAATACTACCCTTGATTCAAAAATCCAAAAAAATATATAGAGAGAGAAATTTTCAAAATCCAAAAGAAAATGTTGTTTCAAAAATCCAAAACAAAGTGGAATATTTCCAAAAACAAAAAAAAATAGAAATTCCAAAAAGCAAATAAAAAATAGAAATTCTTCAAAATCAAAAAGAGATCAAAATTGGTGCCATGGCACACGAAGGATCAAGGTCCGAAAGGTCAAAATTCAGAATTCATTCATCAGTCTTGCTAACTTAAAAGGGGGTTGACACCCACACACATTACACGCTTTATTCTTGAGCTCAACCAGTGCAAAATCCGATGGAAAGTCAAAAACCTGACTAAAAATGAAAGACAATACCCGTTCTTTTCTTCTTCGGCCCATAAGGGAGGAAGGGAGACCTCGGGGTAGACACGCCAAGCCTATCCGCCGCCCTAGTAGGTGAAAGTCAGGGCCCAAAAGGGAGCAAATGCCATGAAAGCCCAAGTACAATTAGGTTTATTTTCATGAATACAAATCAATTCCAAAGTGAAAGTCAAGTTGAGAAAAGAAAAGCATGTCAAGAGGGCAAAGTCCCCGCAAGGAAAACCTTGGGCGTATGCGTGCAATATAAAAGAGGCAAAAAGGCAACAAATTTCCCTACGCCAAAGACCGAACCCCAACAGGCATAGGGTAGGGGAGGTAACTTTACCTCGAGTATCTCATAATCCCTTATGGGCTTCCCTTATATTTTCTTCCATCCTTTCTATGTGGCAAGTCACGAACTGGCAGGATGGTCAAGACCGACCTGGGAAATTGCACTGTACGAAACCTCGAATACAAGTCAACTATGATCACGTCGACCCCCTTTTTAAATTACTCAAGAAAGGTTAATGAATTTTAGATGGTGACTGTGTAGGCCCCGCGGTCTTGGTAGCCTTGTCAACCTTTTTTGCAGAATAATTTAATTAACGCCTTTGGCTAAGGCGCTTTTTATAGAATAAACGTCCTCGATTAGGTCATCTCTTTCCGAATAACGTCTCTGAGAGGGTCGTTGACTTTCTCAAAAATCAGATTTCCTTTTCAAATTCACGCCGTCTTCTAGGGCGTCTTTATTCGAACCACGACCTACTCTAAGGCGCGTTTTTCAGGAAAAATAACAAAAAAAAATAAAATGAGTGAAAAAAAAAGAAAAAAAATGCATTTCTTCACGATGTATGCTTGCATTCTTTTGCATGGGCATCTTTTATTTATGGTTTACATATGCATGCTTGCATGATGCATCTCCCCGTTATCAGCTATTTTATTTTACCTTATTTGATTAAAGGCTTGGCCCCTTGACCCGCTATTAAGGTCAAAAGTAAAGGCACCCCTTGCTTATTGAGCAAGGGGCCAAGTCGGACAGATGAATTAACCTGTTTGTTCAAAGTGTGGATTACAGTCATAGAAACAGGGCAAAGCAAAGTAAAGACGAAGAACGTGGAGAGAGGAAAGTACACAAACACAAGGCCACAACCACACAAAGTGCTCAGGTAACAAAAAAGATATCAATCTCATATATATATATACATCATGAATGTCTGAGTACAGGTGTTGGGGGTGGAGGAGTACAAGTAAGTCTCCCAGCTCTCGCCTCCACCCTCCTCTCTCCTACTCTCAACCTCCTCCTCTCCGTCCCGAGCTGGCGCTGGTGGAGGAGGCATGGGCCCCCATGAAGAAGCTGGAACCCGAACCTGACCCCCTGCCTCGCTCCTCTCTCGGAGGGAAGAGCCCGCCACAAAGGTGGAGCTGGTGAAGGAGTACCCCGCAGCCCGTGCTCGCTCGCGCCCTCGCTGGAGACGCTCCTCAGACACTCGTAGCCGCTCCTGAGAAAGGATCAACTGGGTCCTCGAGTCTGCCAGCTCTCGCTCGCGTGCTGCTACCTGCTCCTGGTACCGGGCACGCTCCGCCTGCTGAAGCTCAAGGTGCCGGGCACGCTCCGCCTGGTACTCCTCCCGCTCACGAGCACGCTCCTCACGCTCCCGGGCACGCTCCCGTCGCTCCAGCTCAAGAGCCACCCGCAGCTCGGCCACGTCCTAAGGTAGCTCCTCTCGACGCCTCAGGGACCACTCTAGCTCTGAGATCCGCTGATCACGGATCGCCAACTCGGTACGTACCGCCTGAAGCTGAGTCACCTGCAAACAGGTAAACGAATCATCATTTCCACAATTAATGCAATCTAGCAATTTAAGCAATACATGATTGAACCACTCACCTGTGTGCTCGTCGCATGGAAGTCCTCATCAACGCAGGTAAGAGCGGCTCGAAGCTCCTCAGTCTGTAAAATGAATTTCATCAGTGCACAATTATATAATCAATATTTGAATGGATTTGTGTTTTGGAATTTACCTGTGAAGCGAGATCGCGCTCTGCTGCCTCAGCTCGTGCGGTCACCCCAGCTAACTGCTCTGCCAGTGCAGTCACCTCTGCACTAGGCCCTCTCGAGCTGGAGGCCTCCCCGGGGTCTCTCCTCACTGCTCCCTGCTGGGCACGCTGCATTCATTGAGATCGTCAGTGGCTAATCATCAATAATTTAACAAAAAAATAATACATTTGCATATAGAAATAATTTAAACACTCACCAGGGTCTCTAGGTCGGCCCGTGTGGCGGCCAGCTGGTCCTCTAGGCTGTGTAGGTGGGCCTGTGCATTCATCGCCGCTATGTCCCGCGCATCCTGCATTCATTACATGTTAGTCACATGATAGAAACATAAGCATTTGCATTTAATTTAGAAGTAATTGCATTCATACATACCCCTAAGACCCTCATCTGGGGTCGGCCGGCGTATACCTCCCAGTAGCGTCGGAGGTACTCGGAGCTGTCAGTCGCCCGGGAGGTGACTCTGGTCCCGCCTCGCTGCCAGTCGGCGTACTGCTCCTCGAACCGCACTCTCCAGTCGGTCGTCTTCGTACGACCGTGCGTCTTCTTCCCGATCCCCCATGGCTCGCCTACCTCTACCCACTCCTGGTGGAGGCCCAGCGTCCTCATCACCAACCTAAGCCGTAACGGCTCGATCTCGCTCAAGCAGTGAACCCACAGCTCATGCTCAAAGCGAGGACGGCCCGCTACGACCCACGGCTGGCCCTCGTCTGTCATCCCCTCATAGGGTCTCCACTGCACCTGCATTCATAAACAAACATGTCATCATTTCATCATCATAATAATAAATTTAAATAAATGCAAAAGAAAGATGCATAACATTCATACATACCAGCGAGGGAGGGAAGTCTCGGAACTCTCTCCGCAGCACCCACAACTCGTAGCCCAGTGGGGATCCAAACACCACCGGTAGCCAGTGCCGCGCTAAGGGAAAAGCTCCCTCATTTCCAGGCCGTGGGTCAACGCGCCCCATCAGCATGTATAGGTGGCTCCAAACCTGCATCCATGCATCATATTAGTAAGGCATTCACACGCATAGACAAATAAAAGAAAAGAAAAGAGGAAAAATGCATACCTGATAAAAGGTGAGAAGCCACTGACGGTTGTCTCTTGTCCTGTCCCCGTGGACAGGTCGGCCATCATATGCGCCAGCAGTGCTGCTCCCCAGGCGTAGCTACCAACTGCCTCCAAGTCCTCGAGTATCCCCAGGAATCGGCAGTTGATGACGTCGCCCTTCGTCCCGAGCAATAGCCTCCCTAGTAGCAGCAGTAGGAACCTCCTCAAGTCCCGGTCCGCTCTCTCTCTGTCGGCTGGATCCTGGCAGTAGATCGCCCTCGCCCCGTCTATCAACCTCTGAGAGAACTGCTCTAGGGTCTCCCCGGACCTATGCCTAGCATTCCCTAAGCCCATCACCGTAGTCAGGTCAGTGCGGAAGATAGTCCTACACTCGCTAGGCGTCTCGTAGACCATCTCTAGCCCTAGCAACCTCTGGGCGAACTCAGTGTAGTCAGGGTAGGTGATCCCGCTCACAGCCTCACCGTCTACCCTCAGTCCCGTGATCCTGGCTACATCCTCTAGGGTAGGAACCATATGCCCCCATGGCATCAAGAATGCCCGGCTAGTCCTGTCCCATCTCTCCCGTAGAACCTGGATAAGTGGTACGTCGGGTCTGACTGGCTCTATGCTAAGGAAAGCCCCAAACCCCATAGCATCTACCCTCGCTCTCTGAAACTCGGGGAGGCCGTAGTATGCTGCCCGGACCATGACCCAGGAGATGCGCGTCCTCATCAATCCCTGCATGTAAAGAAAAGAATTTTCACTTAATTATTTTGATTATTCATGCTGAATTTCACTTAACTACCTTGGTTTGAAATATTGGTGTTTGATTTTAATTAACGACCATCCTCAGGTCGTGGTTTGTTGAATTAGCGCCCCTGAGGAGGGCGTGGTTCTAAGTGTGCTTTGAATTTGCGACCTATCCTAGGTCGCTGTTATCTAAGAAACGCCTCTGTGTTGGGCGTGGTTCTATGGTTAATTTCTGAAATTCTCAAAAAATATTTCAAGTCACGCCCTTGGGCGGGGCGTTTTCCAAATGGGTCCGTTAATTTAATCAGGAATTAATGAATGGACGACCGCTGGTTTGGTCGTCTATTGTTGAATTAACGCCCTGGTGGGAGGCGTTGTTTTCAAGTTTTTCAGAAAAAAATAAAATAAAGATAACAGCATGCGAATAATTCATGAAAAATAATTAAAGCATGGGAATTAACGGTAATTAACAGCATGATATGAAAAATGATGAATTTAAATGGGCGACATAATGCAGGGCGTGTTCTCATGGGGTTAATTATTTTTCAGGGAAATAATTTAATTAACGCCCTTAGGTTGGGCGCTTCATTTCTAAAACGTGACGCCCCTGAGGGCGTCTTCTTTCTGGGTTGCAGGGTTTTATACCCCGAGAGCTATGGAAATTAAAGGAAAAATGAAAACAATAAAAATAAAAATGAAAAAAATTGGGAATTGGGTTTGGGGGCCTACCTTCTTGTGCTTTGGTCCTTGTGGCTGGGGCCGTAGCTGACGCGGTCGCCGGAGTTGGCCGGCACGGGGAGGGGCCGCCGCCGTAGGCGGTGGTTCTTCACCACCTCCTTCCTCTTCTTCCTCACCTTCTTCTCCCCCCTCTTCGTTTTCTCCATCTTCTCCATCTCCTTCTTCGTCTTCTTCGTGGGCCTCTTGGCCTCCTTCGGCTTCGTCGTCGGCCGCCACCGGCGGAGCCTCCATGGGAGCATCCTCCTCGGCATGGGCGTCTTCGCCCAGGTCCACGACTTCTGGGGCAGCCACCCGCTGCCTCTTCAAGCCTCCTCCGGCCATGGCTAGGGCTAGGGTGTGTAGAGGGGAGAAAGAAGTAGAGAGAGAGAATGAGAGAAGGGGGAGGGTTTCGGTTAGGGCTTGCAGAGAGAAAGAGGGAAAGAGGACAAAGGAAGAAGAAGAAAGGAGGGAAAGTTAAGTCGAACGGTCGAAAAGAAATCACGACTTAAGGAAGGCCGTGTCTTATGGAATTAACGACTGAAACAAGGACGTTTCTTGATAATTGACGACATTTCTTAAGGCGTTATTTTTGTTTGCATGGAGAATGATAGCCGTCGTCAGACGCATTTAATGGCGATTGATTGATTTGATGGGAATAATCATTAATGTTTTTGAGTAACGACTACGATTGAGACGTTATTTATATGAAACGTGGCTTTGCTGAAGGCGTTACTTTTAGAATTTCAACGAATATATTTTGGAATATGAATCGAATTAACGCCTTGTCCTAGGACATTTTTCAGTTAACGCCCATTGATGAAGGCGTCAGTTATGAGCGATCAATCATGGAAGATGACCTGTGCTGAGGCATCGTTTATAGAATTAACGACATTGATTGAGTCGTTAGTTGCAACAGAATCGCATGTTATTGGAAGATTTGATCAGAATCACTGTGTTATTGGCTAGATCAAAGGAAATATCATTGATTATATGAAAGGAAGATTACAATGCTTCAATGAGCCACTTTGGGCATCAAGCTTCTTAAAGCAATTACATAAGACTTCCACTGTTCTCTGTCTTCTTCCAAATTTTCCACAGGTTGATGAGCTTTATTGATTTTCCACAGAGCTTGGATTGTTGTGCATTCTTCACCATCTTCATTGCTGCCAAGGTTCCGTGTCTTGATTGGAGGAAGGTGAGATGGATCCTCGAATACTCGCCGTGGAAGCCCGAGTTGAGGAAGGCACCGATGTGAGTTGTATAAGATGAATTCTGAAGCGCCTATGAGTCTAAGGTCCGTCCCGGGAGAAAATCTTGCACGGAGCTCTTGAGTCTTGAGTATTCCCGGGGCGCAAGTGAAGAGATTCTTTGGCATTACTTTGAGGTGCTCTCTCCATTCCACTCTCTTCTTGATTTGAGGAATTCAGTTCTTCACTCTATTGCTTATCCCAAGTGAACCGGTCATATAAGAGAGTGGGCTTTTTGAGAAGATTCTTGAGGATTGTTGGGCCTCATCACATGGATCGAACTTGAAGTGGAGATCTACCCAACTAGAGAGTGCTAGCATGCATCCGTAGATGGGCCTTCCCATCGCCGTCGAGGTAAGCCTGCTATAGAGATAGGCTAGAATCGCCAGTCCCACTCTATCTCCTTCCCATAAGCTCACTATAGCGCTTAATTGGGCCTCTTCTAGAAAGTCCTCCGTGGATGGGAATAAGATTGCTCCTGCCAAGCACACCACGAAGGCCTTTGCTACTCGCTCTATCTCTTCATCTTCTTTAGCTTGATCCGCTCTCTTGTACACCCATGAGGCGAGCTTTAGAAGATTGATTCCTTTAGTGGCTTTGATTTGATTCACTAGGTTGGGGCTAGCTATCAAGCTTGTTAATAGCTCATGAGAGGAGATTGGTTTTGTCATGATGGACATCTTTTCCTCATCTCCTTGCTTCATTCTCTTTAAGCCCAAGATCATCTCCAATTCTTCTAATAGGATCGTGGCTTCAAAGGTAGAGAAGAGAAAGGTATGAGTAGAAGGATGCCATATCTCTACAAGAGCCCCTATAGCTGCCCAGTCAAGATGGATTTGATCATAATGTTTGGCATGGGTGACTAGACCCAGAAGGTGCCATCTTGTTAAGTACACCCTCATATCTGAAGAAAATTTGGAGAGTATAAGAGGCAGCCACTTAATTTTTGTAAATCTCCTTGCTCCTGGGATATTCGGGTAGTCCTGTGGAAGGAAGAAAGGAAGAACAATGCAGAGAAAGAAGGATAAATGAGCATGCAGAAGAGAAGAACATTTAAGACAAAAGTGGAAAAGAACAGAAGGATTCAATCTTTACCTGGTTCATGGAGATTCTACTGCTTATGTGCCCGTTAATCTCGGTTAGCCTAGGAGTGGAAGCTTTGGACCTCTTAATCGCCCTCTCCATCTTCGGTTTGCAGGAATAAGTTCGGACGGTTGCGGTGTCTGCAGAAGAACAGAAGAAGCAGCAGAAGAAACAGAGCTCGGAGGATTTGATTGATTTAAGGAATTGCCTTCCCTTTATAGGAGTCCGGGGAGTCTTAAGGTTGTTCGGAGTTAGAAAGTTTATGGCTATTAGGACTTGGTTTAGCTTGCGAATCGGAAACGAAAGTTTGTACTTAATTAACGCCTTCTGTTAGGGCGTCAATTGTGGAATTGACGACCTGATTGAGGTCGTATTTTATTTAACGCCCTTTAGTGAGTCGTTTTCTTCGTGAACTCTTGGTGCATTTCACGCCTCAGTGGAGGGCGTGTTTCTCCTTTTGACGCCCTCATAGCAAGGCGCGTTTCATGTTTTGACGCCGTTCGGTCCAGGCGTGAATTTGTGAATTTATGAATTTACTTCCCTACGTGCTCTGATGAACTTAAGTGCTATTATTTTGTCGAATTTTATTTTATTTAGCACTTATGATCATGTCATGCTTTGAATTGAGGATTATTTATATTGAAATTATGGGAGGGCTAATGAACTTTCAAGTGCAGAGGATTGCAGGTTTCGAGATACCCGGATCACTGTGGAAGTAACATCTTGATTGTAAGCATTATTACTATATGATATTCTACACTATTATAGTATATCAAGGACCTTGTGGTTCTGATGAACCTGGAATTTGAGTTCCCCTTCATCAAAAACAGTGATAGTTCCAGGAGAGTCTTGATCACATGGATAGGCCGTTGAGTTGTTGAAGGTCTGGGATGATGGTTCCACCTTTCTGAGTTGATGCGCGGACAAACGGGCTTCGGCTTAGTGTCAGCTCAGAAATCTGGATTCTTGACCAAATCTAGATGGCTTAGCAATATTATCCTTGATTATTTTCTATATTTTTAGTTTGTCTTATCTTTTCTTTTAGCCCAGCATGCATCATGTAGGATTTTGAGTTTCATGCTGAAAATCTTCATATTATGGTGATAATGAAGGTCGCTCGCTCTTGATTGATTTGACATGAGATATTCCATTCCAAATTAAGTACTTTATTCTCTTTGAAGCCGCTTAGGCTGATTACTTGAAAATGTCCCTTTGTTGGATCTCCATCTCAATTCCCTTTATTTTTCTGCAAATACGCCTTGGTTGTAGCACGTCCACGTTGGCTGGTAACCGCTCTACAATGGTGTCTCCTTATCGTGCCATGCGGACATTTTTACTTGCTTAGTTTAATCTCCTTTATCCAGCAAATCGATGCTTCCTTGGAATCACTCGGAGTTGTTTCACTTTGAATCTTGGAAAGATTTCCAATGCTTAGTGTCTGAGGAGTGTCACATCACACCTTGGCATCTACTTATCAGTTCGCTCCACTTCATTCCGTTTGTTGCACTTTCACTCCATTTCGTCTCACTCCCTTGCAAAGCAGACGCCAAGGCGGGGCAGCTGTAGACACGCCAAAATTGACGCTATGTTGATCAAATCTCATGTCACCTTGTTGACGCCCCAAAGTGAACTTCAATACATTCATAATATGAAGTTTTTTCTATTTTTGTGTGTTTTTGGTTTGATCTTTGCATTTTTGTGATTCACGACCTGAAGAGGGGCGTGTTTTAAATAGCGACCTTATCTAGGGCGTGTTCAAAAGAAAGGACGACCAAATGTCAGGGCGTCAATTCCTGGTATTATCCGGTTTCAAAATAAATTCAAATTATTGATTAACGTCCTTATCTAGGGCGTGTTTTCAAGTAACGCCTTCGTCTCAGGCGTTTTTCTCATAATTTTCAAATAAAGTAAGTTTTATTGCCAAAATTTAATCCGAGAAGTGACGCCCTTGATCTAGGTCGTGTTTTGAGTAACGTCTTGATGTAGGTCGTCAATTTATAATTTGACATCCTTCTGAAGGTCATGTTTTATCCTTCGGTGTCGTGTTTGAGTACGTCTTTCCTGGAGAGTTCCCTGCCTTTAATGGTCTCCTTGCTCGAATTGGAACTAGAGTCATGCCTTCTTTTGATCGTTGCCCGTTCTTATCCTTCCGAATCTGAGGTTATCTTGGATCTGGAACCCTATATAAGGGAGCTCTTGATCGACCTCGCGCGAGGTTGGTAGGTGGGCAGGTTGCGAGATCAGAGGTTATCGAAATCAGAGTTTTATACGTAGATGCTGAATTTACGGAGGCTATCCATCTTCTTCCTGTGCAATCTTTAAAAAGCTCTCTGCTTCCTGTTCTTCCTGTCAACAGCATCAACTTCGGTTCACCCTTTACTGTCATCAGGGACAACAGGGGTTTTTCTTACTTATCTAATTGTGTTTTCTTCATCGATCATCATACGCTTTTCTTCTTTGCATTAGTTTCATCATATCTTCTCTTTCCCTAACTCTTTAGGGGTTTTAAAACAAAAAGAAAAGGTGCACATGTTTTATTCTCTATTCATCATCATATCATCTACTTGGGATTGATACTACATTCACTTGGCTGATCCACTTCTTTTGTTTGTTTGTTTTGTCCTTTTTTGCAAGGGTAATCAATAAAGAAAAACCCCCTTAAAGAAAAACCCCCTTCATCGGCCGGCCGATTGAAGGAAGAGGAGGAATTCACAATCTAGCCCGCGTTCTATTTTCCACCAGGTATTCGCGATCTTCTTTGTTTCTTCTTGAGGTAACCCCTCTGGCGATCACCCTCCTTAGTAGCACCACGTGCTTCTTTTCTTCATTATTATATCATCTCTCCCCCTTTTGTTTTCTCATATGTAATCCGCTCTTCACGTGTGGATTTATCACAATCTACAGCGATCACGATCACACACTCCTCTACCCTCTCTTTACTTTCATTCCTTCGTTTGTCTTGTGACCATATTTTTATATTTTTGGAAAGGGAGGTAAGGGAGGGAAAAAGATGTGGGAAAACATGTCAACATCCCATTTTTTGGCGATCACGGTGGGATGCCTAGTGCCCATCGTGCTAGTGTTGTGCTGATATGCTTTTGTGCTTGGTTAGGGTTCTTGTTTGAGTTGTTTCAGGTTGCTTTTCGTCCACCTCGGGTTGCTATTCTCGGATGAGTACACGGTTCCAGTAGAGTCATTCAGTCATCTCTGCGGTCGGACGATACACCGTCCTGTTCTAGTCTCAACTTCAGCGGTCCTCTTCGGACCGTCCATCTTCCTCCACGGTCTTCCAAAAGATCGTCCACTTCCACTGGCCCAGGTATGCTTCTGCCATTACACTTGTGATTTCTGTTGACATTCTGCAGTCTTTCTAGGTCCGTCCCAGAGTTCAAACGGTCTTTCGACAAATCGCTCTGTCAGGTACGCCTTTGTCCTATTCTTTTTTTTATTACCCCTGCCATTGAACGGCCCTCACAAGACCGTTGACCTCCCTGCACGGTCTCCCACAGACCGTTTGTGACTGCTACAGTGCACCCTAGCCTTCATTTTGATTAATATTTCAGATTATCTCATGCTAATTTGGTGCTACTATTGATCTCCCCTTTGTTGTCATCATACTTTTCCATGATTGTTTTCATTCTTTTCATATTTGCTAATCATTGATTGATAGATCTAGGCAAGATTCTTGCATGCACTCCGGTGCAGATAAGATCATACTCACTTTTCGTAGTAGTTGCATTCCTACCTAGGTAGGGGATCCTCTCATCTCCATACTCCTTAGAGCCGACTAGGTGACCTTATCCAAGACCTCCGTAAGCCCCCGTGAGCCGTGGATTCTCACACGGACACCGGGCAGGTTGTACCGTACCACCCCTGTCTAGGGTTTTACATCCGTGAGAGAGAGAGGCTCCCTTAGAGTCAGCCGGTCTCCCATTCCTACCTCGGTTAGGTACCTTGTGATTGAGTGAATTATCATCTTAATTAATCCACTAAGGTCCGAGAGGGAAATCTATAAAACATTTTGTGCATCATTCTTTAGTTGAGTGATTAACTGGTTGTCTCTCTTCTCATCTCTCCCCTCTCTTGTGTGTATTTTGTCGGTTGGATTGTTTGTTTTAGACCTTTTGTTAGGGGTGTTTGCTTTCTCTCCCTAGGTGTTTAGTGCATGTGGAGTTGCTTCTTCCCCATAGGATCATCTCCTAGGGGCAACTCCCACTTCATCTCTTATTTCAATCCCCTGTTCGATTCTCCTCCAGTCATGTCTGTTGTTGCAGGTGAAGCGCGGAAGAAGATCCATAGGAGGGTGAATGGATCTTCTAGAAAATATTGCTCAATTAAAATTCTGAATGAGATTCCAGGGATGGATCGAAGGATCACCACTTAAAATGCCAAGCAATCAGATTATCTATTGAACTAGAGAAGAGATAGTTGGAGCGCACTTAAACATACATCTAGCGAAGACAGAGTGAACAAACAAACCACTACAAGTAAGATTTTTAGGTGGTTTGATCTCTGTCCAGAGATCTACGTCCACCCCACACTCAATAGAGTGTGGCTTCCACTGATCCATAGCTTAACGGCTGGGCCTCACAGCTTGCCTACATCAGTTGACGAACAGCTTGAACAGCTGGGCATTACAACTTCGCCGACTAGAGGATACCACACCTCTGCAAACCGCTGAGCTTCACAGCTTGCTCCGCTGACTCACAGCTTGACGGTAAAGTAAAAATAAAACAGAAAAACAAGATGAACTACCGCAACTGAAAGCTGACAATGAAACCCGATGGCTCTCACAACTGGCCTAGATTTGATCCAAATGCCAGTGACTCAAAACATCAAAGGTTCTCCTCTCTATCTCACTCTCTCTTTAACTCTCCTTTTAATTCTTTCTTCACTTTCTTTTCTCTCTGGATAGTATATGGTCTCCCTGTTTCAGCTTTTCGATTCACTATCACCGTCCATGCATCTCCAGATGGAGAGATCTTCTTTTTATATCAGCAGCAGATAGATGGGCGTGTATCTTCCACGAATTCTCGCCCTAGCACCTTGACCACGTGGCAGCATTTCATCTCGCTGCTTTACACGTGTCACGAACCTGGCACTTCTTTCATTTTTTTTGGGTCATGTGCCCTTCTTGGACTCATCGAACAGAAATCCTGTGAGATCAGACTTGTTGTCATATAGAATTAATCTGAAAGAAAAGAGACATGATGCATAGAGTTAGTTCAAGATTTGAACTAACCATGTACAAACTTGATGGCGTGTAATGTAGTATGCATATGGGAAAGTATGCACATTGAAGATGAATGCACGAACATGCCACCAACGAGCCACCAATTAGTGTACATACTTTGTGTGCGATGTACAAACGATGCACAGATATGCCACCGAGGAATGTGCAGACTTTGTGTGCATGCGACAGGACGATGTACAGACTTGCCACCAGAGAATGTACAGACTTTGGAAATGCGTGAAGCACATGATGCAACAAGACTCTGTCCAGACTTAACCTGTGCACGGGCAAAAGATGCATCGACTGTGTGTATGTATGAAGAACACGGGCTGTACAGACTTTGCTTTGGCTGTACAGACTCAGCTGCGAACTGAACTAATGAATGAATAGTGCTTGCACTGACTTGGTCGAGTGAAGCAACGTGGATTGTACATACTTGAAAGCATACAGCAATGTATAGTCCCGACAGATGCAACATACCCGCATTGACTTACTTCTGAAGAATGTACATATTTTGTGTATTCATGGAATCAAAAAGAATGTACAGACTTTAAAGTGAAAGATGCACATATACATGTAGCAGATGAGTGCACTAACTATGTATATGCATGAAGCACACGAATGCCCTGACTTGGTGTATGCATGAGGCGAAACAATGCACTGACTATGTGTAATCATGAATCGAAACGATGTATGCATGTAGCAAACAAATGTACTGACTTAGCATATGCGTGAAGTACAACAAGACACATACTATGCTCATGAATGTATAGACTTGCTGAGTCATCAAGACAACCGTGTGCAGACTTAGTGTACGCATGAAGCATCTAATGCATGAACTTGACCACGCATACCAGCAACGGTTGTACAGACTAGTGAAGCAATGTACTAACTATATATATATACTGAAGGATGAAACAGTGCATTGATCCATGTATGTAAGATTAAGTGTAGAACTTTTATTTACTTTAATCTCACATGACTCAGATTGTCATTATCAAAACCAGGGTTCCAACAATCTCCCCCTTTTTGATAATGACAACTATAATTCATGTAAGATTAATTTGCTAACAATGAATCAAGCATTCAACAGACTCATGCTTCAATGCAACAATGCAACACAACATAGCATTTTTGTGTACTTTAAGAAGATACAAACTAGTGTTTGAATTAAAAATTCTCTTTCAAACTGTCTATCACGCAAGACCACCAGTAGACAAAAAAACTTGTAAAACGGTCTGTCCAAAATAAAACTTGTCTGTCCAAAATAAAATTGTCTGTCCAAAATAAAACTGTCTATCCAAACTGAACGGACTCTGTCCTGTTGCTCTTCATTTACACATTCACATTCATTCTCCCCCTTTGTCATTATCAAAATTTAAAGAAATGATAGTAGCTAATAACCTCGGTAGCTCCCCCTGTCTCTAGGAGGATATGTTGAACTTGAGCCAGAAGTAGAAAGTCTGTTCAGCAGAGAAGTCTGAAGATCTCTAATGGAGTCTGCCAGTTTGTCAAGCTTTTGATGCACAGTGTTCCCCAGCCTTTCCACTATAGAAGTGACTGATTCCCATTTGGTAAAAACTTGTTGCACAGTCTCTGACAGTGTCTGCAGATTAGACTGAATAACTTCAAACTTTTTAATGAATTCTGGCTGAGTGGCTACAATTTTGGTGAGTGTGCCTTTTAACATTTCAAACTCAATCTTCAGATCAAATGTATGACCAAGAATTTTGCCCATATTGGTG
This sequence comes from Amorphophallus konjac, assembly GCA_022559845.1. NCBI lineage: Eukaryota > Viridiplantae > Streptophyta > Magnoliopsida > Alismatales > Araceae > Amorphophallus > Amorphophallus konjac. The sequence goes on from CM040121.1 coordinate 468,804,355, forward strand.
ACTATGGAGATTTGAGTATCTTGAATTTTACTTACCATGTCGCCAATTCGATTGCTGATACCCATAAGAGATTGTAAAATTTCTCGTACAGCTTCATTTGTTCTCCTTTTAGAAGTTAAAAAATCTATTCCTTGGCATTTTACAACTATTTCCAAATGTTTCAGTCGGCCTTCTATTCTGTCAATTTGAACAGTCTGAAACAAGAACTGCTTGTTCATCAAATCATTCTGATTTAGCACAATCTCTGTCAGGTTAGATAACATCTGAGCGAGATTGGGTTCAGCATTTGTTCTATGTGTACTAGAGGTTGAAGCACTGGAATTAGGCAGCTCAGTGAAGTATGCATTATGCTGTTCAGGAAGTGGAGTAGGTGATGTACCAAGACTAATCATCTCTCCATGATGTGGACCATATTCAAGAGCAGGTCCCATAAAATAGTCTTGTGATTCTTCTTCAGCTACTCCTAGACCTTGATCATTTGGTTGCTCGAGTGGAGCTTCTTCAACAGATGCTTGGGCTCCTTGTGGTACATCTTCCTCTTCATTTACCACAGACTCTGCAATTTCTTCGAAGATCTCTTCAGCAGTTTCTTTCATTATCTGTGTGATCATATCAGTAAGAGACTCTTTTTCACTTTCCTTTTCTTGAGAAGCTTCAGCCCTTTCATCTTCTTCAGGAATTTCATTTCTGTCCTCTTCTTCATCTGCCTCTTGTCCCTATTGGACTTCATGTTGTTCCAGTTCAAATTGTACCCCAAAATTATCAAACAGCTGACTAATGTTTTGATCCAGCTGTTGTGTTTGTTGAGCATCTGTTAGATTTAGCTCATGGACTTCTTGTTGCAAAAGAAGATCTTTGAGATTTTTCTGAGAAGGCTCAGTAGTGGTCTCCTCTTGTTGTACTGCAGTTGATTTACTTCTTTTCTCTGAAACACTCTTGTGGACTTTCTTCTTCTTCTTCTTCAAAGGAGCTGAGTCGTGATCATCTGACTCTTCTTGATTCTTTTCTAAGCTGACTTGAGGCTGGTCACTTTGTTCTAAGGCATCTTTCACTTTAGTGCTTTTGGATGATTTTGACCTCAAGTACTTGTTGATAAAGTCCAAGTTATAAATGTTCATCTTGGGAATATCCTTTGATGATTCCCCTTCCAGTGGAATTTTCACCTTTTTGAAAATTGCTGTCAGATGAGCAGCATAGGGCAAGTTTCTGTTTGAGTCTTTGAATGTGCTCATTATATGAAGCATTATGGCTGGTAGACATATCTTGATGCCTTTGAGTAGGCAGTAGAAGATAAATCTCTGAGAGTCTGTCACTCTCCCTCTACTTACAACTTGTGGAGTTATCATAGTTGTAAGGATATGATGAATTAATCTCCTTAGTGGGGAAAATTTGCATGCATTGAACTGGGAGAGATATGTCTGTTTCTTTGGATCTCTGGGATCTCTAGGCATTTCTGAAATAAGGGAGTAGGCTTCATGCAGGTTTATATCGAATTCACCTTCTACTTCCCCTCCTTCTGGAATATGAAAGACTTTATGTAGAAATTGCCTAGATAGGTCAATCTTTACTCCTCTAACTACAGACTGAACCCTTGATTTTTCAGAGACACATTTCAGGTTATAATAGAATTCAGCAACCAATTTCGGATAGTAAACCCTATGCTTACTCAATAATTTCTTCCACTTCTAAAATTTAAAAATCTCTAATACTTCAGGAAATTTAAGAATCATAGGTTCATCATCAAAATCTATGAACCGCGGGAGCATGACTTTTCCTACTTCCAAAACCATTTCAGCTTGTGAAGAAGACATATCACCTTCTGAACGCTCAGCAGGCACTCCTTCTTCTTCAGTGTCATTTATGTCGGCTTCTGAGCTAGTCTTCTTGTGCCGTTTGGAGGAGGTCCTTTTTGCCTTCTCTTTCCCTTTTTGCTTCTTTTGTTGAAATACTTCTCTGGGCGACTCGGATGGCACTTGCTCTTCTGAAGTATCCTTCAGCTATACTTCCATTTCCTTTCTCTTCCTATAGAGTGATTCCTTCTGAAATGACTTAGAGGAGACTTCCTTTGAATGTGCTACCTTTGACCTCAGCTCAAACTGATGAGTGGCCTCAATCTGTTGGGCCTGTGGATGCGGCTGCCGTTCTTCTTCTGAACCATTCTTCTTTCCCTCATTCGTGGCTGACGGAGAAGACATGATGGAGGCGATGAAAAGAGAAGGAAGAAACGAGAAGAAGGAATGTGTAGGATGAGAAGATGGAAGGTTGGAGATGCTGGCTTACTTAGAGGAAGAGCGGGAGACTCGACTCGTCTTCAAAAGAGCGTATGATTGAAAAAGCAAGTAGGGTTTCGTATAAATGAGATACAGCCACCTTTACCAATATTCAATGGTTAATGCCCAAAATACCCTTTACCTTTAAACATACAAAGCTTTCCTACACAGAAGAGGGATACTCGGAATATGAGATTATATCTCAAAGTATTATTCTCCACAACTTATCTTTATGAGTCAATAGAAGAGAAACAACTCAATCAAGGAAATAACTCAGTCAAAAGCACCCTTAATCTTACTAGCATCTTTCATAAGCCAATAACTGATTGAAAAACCGAATTTTTATATAGACTTTAAATCAGTATAAATTTAATGAATGAACCATAGGGTCAACCATATAGATCATAAATTTTTGCACAATTTTGATTGAACATTTCAGTATAACAGCGCCTTTTTACTCAAGGAAACATGTTGATCAGACACTAGAATCCCTGGTTACTCAGTGCGATATACCTTTATGTTTCATAAGCTTTTGAACAGAGATAGCATTAATTCTCATGACTTAACCTCTGAACTTATTTGAGATAGATGGCCAGTTTCTCAAATCAAATGCCATTGCTCTGCCAAGATTCATTTTTATTAGATGGTGTATTCCCAGGTCCTTTATCAGAATTTTCTTTATACATGAATTAAGGACCATATAAGCCTTGAATTTCCTATCAGATTAGCTTCTTACTAAAAGTTTTCGGATTTTAGATGCCTTGCTGAGCAATTTCTAATTTGAACCATTTCATAACCATTGAGGAATCATTCAGATTAATTGTGAAGGCTCTTCAATTAAGATTTAATATTCATATATTGAATATCGCATCTCAACATAGGTCAGCAAGTTAGTTCTGGGATCAGGGTGATTTCAGTAGTTAATAGATAAGTAAAGGTGACGTTGATATGATATTACTCCCCCTGACTTACATAATTTTTGATCTTATTAGAGGATAGAAGTGGAGAAGAGAAGAAGATACTAACCATGGAGATGTCAGAGAGAGAGAGAGAGAGAGAGAGCCACTCATGAACAAGGGGAAGATTAAAGCCAGATAAGATGAGTCCAAAAGCACAGCCTTAGTCACTAATGGCAAATGACCACTCAACTCTTATACACCTAAAATCTTCCAGAATTGACCTTTTATCTTGTATCAGGCTTCAAAAACTGTGTCACAACATCAGTATCATCCAACCCGGCAATAACAAAGTGCTTACATTCTGAACAACACGACATCATTAACTCAACATAAACTCACAAGAGCAATTAATCTCTGATATGTTCAGCTCCCCCTCAGAGCAAGCAGAGATATCAAACAATAACTATTTGATTTTCTTAAGGTACATAGATATGTATGTGTTTGACACAAACATGCAGATGGATGCATCTACTAATAACCATGAGTTTTAAACAAAATGCATCAGTTAACAGCATGAAGAGGGTGGATTGACAATCATCATAGTAAATAAGTAATTTAGTCATGCATGCATATTAATGAAAGAGAAAAACAAGATAGGCAGGAGAAGAGAGTGGGGTTGATTGACCTCTGTGTGCCTTGATATTATTACCCCTTTTATTTCCTTCTTCAAGGCACACCTGCAAGTTAAAGTTACTTTGCAGATTTGGGGACCCAAGAGCTCTTGAGTCCTGTTAGTTGAGTAACACTTCTAGCATGTGTATTCCATGATTTCCAAACTTTTCTATTGTCAAATTCAATAGCATGGTAGTCGTTCATGATATGTCCTATTGATGCGCTCGACAGTCGTCGTTTAAAAATGCCGTACCACACAAATTTCAAATTTTATAAGCGCACTCACTCACTCGAATGATTTTTGAAAATACGAGTACAGTGGTGAATACGGGTCGATCCCACGGGGAGAGAAGTTTGATTTTAGTTCAAGTTGGAAATACCCTTATGTTTGGAAAATCAAATTTTTTTGTGGAGTGCGATTATCACTAAAGAAATTGAAATTGCAACTTTAAATGACAAGAGATAAGTAAAGGAAATTTAGCCAATTGATTGAAGAATGCCGTCATTTCCACGCCGAGCCTTTGATGAAGATCGCTCCGCCTTGGAAGTCGATGCCATGAGATGATTTGAAGAAGACTTACCGCTTTGGGTATGTGTGATGAAACCGTGAAGAAAAGGTTTGGATTGAAATTGAAACAAAACACAAGTGGAAACACAAGTGGCAATTACAACAGAAATCTATTGAAAAAGAGGTTTGGAAGGTAAAGAATAATTTGAAATCTAGAAGGAATTAGACAACGTGAACTAAATGAAAGTTGTAGAGAATAACAAGATGAAGAACTTTTATGAAGAACACAGAAACATAAAATGAAAGGAAGACAATGAAAAACTTGAAAAACTATGACCTATTGGCTCGGATGAACAGTAACAGAGCAAAAATCAGAACGTTGAACAATTAATTCTAACACACAAAATAAGCAGAATTTGGAGAAGTGGTAGAAGAACAAAACTTAGATCTACAAGTAAGGAACAACGTTCATGAAGAACTCAGAGTAAAAATAAGATGGGAAAGGCTTCAAAATGAAGAAATGGCAGAAGGTATCACCACGGATGAACAGTAATTACATAGGATAACACTTAAGTAAACTAGAAATAACTTCAAATCTTGAGAGAATTGAAAGAAATGATGAAAAGAGAAGTTGAAGAACACTTAAAAATGAACAACTTTCATGAAGACAAGAATTTGAAATAGAGATCACAACAATAAATAATTAGACTAAGAAAAGGCTGAATGCTCAAATCAAACATTCATTAAAACAAATTCAACTTACAACTTTTTCATCAAATGATCTTACAAACAACACCTTATGAAACCAAACTAAGGCCAACATGAAATAACTTCAAGAACACAAAGAACTCTTAGCAATCCATAGCTTCCTACTCCTAAGCTAACCTCTCTCCTTCACAACCCCAACATTACAAATGAATGCCCTTTATATAGGGTCACATATAACACCTTAGATAGTGTGAACATTTTGCCAATGTGAATCAACCAAATGGCTGCTATTTTGACCTAAATTATGTGCTATCATGTGTTGCACACGTTTTACATTTTTCTGGAATTTTTTCGGATTTTTCTGACCTCTTTTCTAGGCTTTTCTTCTCTCTTTCTCTCTCTGCCGGCGCAACGCGCCGACCGTCGCCGACCTCTGCGTGAAGCGCCCGCGTGGGCCCGCCGTGCGCCGACCTCCTTCCACCGTCGCCGCGTGTCGCACGTGGTGCACGCGCCCGCGTGCCTCGCCGTTGACCACCGCGTGAACGCTGCTTTGCCGCTTCGCCACGAACCCCCCCCGCCCCTTCGCCGACCTCGTCGCCCGTGCGCGTCGCGCGGGCGGCGAAGGCGGGAAGGGGGGGCGGTTTGAAACTTTTTTTGTTTTTTTAATTATAATATATGTATATATTATATATAAATATATATATCTAGTATATATCTCATATATAGGTATATAAAAATCAAAAAAAATATCAAATAATTATATTTTTTTCTATTTTTTTTTCTATTCTTTTTGAACAACTTCCTGGGCTTCTGGCCCATTTTCACATATAAATTTATTTTCCCTTTTTTTTCTTTTTCTTGGAGCTTTCCTCGTATTGCGTGCCTACATAAATACATAAAAACTATTATTAAAACTATTTAATTTCAAAAAATTAAACATTTGAGTCTCAATCAACAATAAGTGTGAGAAGTGTATATTTATTATTAGTTAAGCTTATAAAAATATGTATAATCATGAATTAAGCTATAAAAATACACACTTATCACACCCCCCAACTTACTCATTGCTAGTCCCTTAGCAATGCAATTAATGAAAAATTTCAGGACCAACAAGAGGTGAAAGTATTCAGACCTCACTTCCAGATCATCTTTCATAGAGTTTAACTAAAGAGTAGGAATCTAGAATAATTACCACAGACTAGCCTTATGTCGGAAATTCAGGTACATGATCAAGAATTCTAATCAAAATTCAGTAGCACTTGTGCATGTGTAATACTAAATTCACAGTAGAGACAATTATGTCCTCCAGTTGCTATTCCGAACAAATGTCTTTCAATTCTGCACTTCTTAATCAGAGCATTCAGCATACTAGCTTTTTTGTCTGCCTTATTGCTATGTCACTTTTGGGATCTATATTTATATTCCTTTCTTTTTTTCTTTCTACCTTTTTTCTTTACACACATGATGCTGCACTACCCTTCACTGTTTTACACGAACCTCAACACGTCTTAGGTGAAGTAGGCCCAGTTACACAGATCAAAGTTCCCTTTTCCTTTTGACGCGAACCTCAATACGTCTTAGGTGAAGTAGGCCCGGTTACTCAGAATCGGAGCATTTTTCATGGTGATTTTTTTTCTCATAATTTTGTCACTTGTGCATTTGCACTAATTTTTGATAAATAGCATGGCAGAAAGCTTATAAATAAAAATCTCTTCCTTAAGAAGTGCTAAATATCAAACAGTATACCCAAAATAGCAGAAGGCTTGTCTTACTTGTTTCATTAGCGTGCAACGTGATTGTATTTTTCTAAAGTGCACATGAACTTTAAAGAGATTCTTAAATCAGTTTTCCATGGCTAGATTAAATAAAGTATCCATCATCCTTTTCCCTAGTCTTTTCTATTCCATAATTACTTTTCATGAGACATGAATCAAGAAACTCCAAATGGGGAAAATTGTTATTTAGCGGGACAAGGCAAGAGAGCAAAATTTTTTTTTCTCCCCCCCAACTTAAATGACATTGTCCTCAATGGCATAAACAGTAGACAGAGTAGAGAACAAGTAAAGAGATAATATAGTTGGGATGGAAGGATACAACCTGATGGGTCGGGCGAAGTGATGAAGGCTCCTTCTCCGCATGGCCGATCAACTGAAACACACACTCAAGCAAAACGTCAAATTATAAAACCTTGGATTCCCTCCCAGAAGCCATTGCGTAGCACAGAAGGAAGGGAACTTACCGTGTCCATGAGTTACAAAGGGAATTGACTACGGATTTCTTCATGGGTCACGGATCCGGATTTCCCGCAGAAATGTCCCCTTATGGCATGTGTTTGCGAAAAGCAGTCACAACGAGACAATGAACACATGGAATCTTTGGGCCAGAAAGTCAATAAAGCATGCCTCCGGCTCGGTCACTCCACTTGGTAGAGTGGGCGCGAGAGTAAAGGGAGGAGGACTTGTTGCCACGGCTGTTGCTAAAGGTGACGAGGACAGATGCCGATCACCGTCTCTCCAATCCTATAAATACCCCACTTTCCTCTCATCTTAGGCACATCGAAGGCTTAAGAGTAGAGTTGAGGAGTAAAAGGTTGGACAGGGAAGTAGTGAGTGTTGTTCAATTTTCAGAATGGAGGGTGAATCGAGCTTCAGAGTAGAAGGTGAGTCCTCTCGCTCCTCGAAGAGGAGCAGATCGGGCAGTAGTGCCAGGAGATTCTTAGAAGTCGAAGGACAACCGAGGGAGAGGACCCTATCACAACTTGTAAGTGGCTCCTTGCATTCCTTACTTCATGCTTTCGTCTCCGTTCTTTCCGTTGCAAAGCTCCCATTTCTCACTTCATGTGTATGTGCAGACCGTGATGAGATCGCACATATCGTGGGAGATGGTAGTGGCGGCCTATCGAGGTCTCCCGGCCCTCCAGAAGGCAAGGTTAGACGTGATGGGGTTCGGGGCCTTTCTGAGAATCGAGCCGATCAAGCTCGACCTAGCCCTGATTCAAGCATTACGTGAAAGATGGGATCCGGCAAGTCGGGCATTTCTGATGCCGTGGGGGCACATGGTGCCCAGCCTAGAAGACATGGTCCGGATTACGGGCCTCAAAGTAGATGGGGAAGCAGTGACTGGCGTTACTTACGTAGACTACCGAGAAGGTGCCCACAAGCTATTGGGGATGGAATTAGATGGCAGGAAGAACAGGTCAGTAGACAAGGCATCGATCATGGAGGCATTAGGGCTTACTGACACGCATCCTCGTGATGACGAATCCCTTGAAGAATTTATGGAAAGGGCAGAAAGAGGTGCCCGTGCGGTATATTGTGTGGACACCAGCAACTGGGAGAGGACTAACATGGATCTTAGGAGGTTCCTCCTCTTTCTTTTGGGCAAGTTGCTATTGGGCTCCAAGGGCGACAGTATCCACTGTCGCTTCTTAGAGCTGCTTGTAGACCTGGAGAGAGTAGGACAATACGCCTGGGGTGCTGCCATATTGGCTCATCTGTTTACAGGTTTGTCACAAAGGGCAGACCGAGAGATGACACTCAGTGGGTTTACGCCCTTCATCCAGATAAATAATGTTTTCGTTGTTTTGTTTTATGCCCTTTTTTTCTTGAATTTGTTGATATTAATGGCACATGATGGTGTAGCTATGGAGCTACTATTACCTTCTAATGGGGAGAGCTCGTCACTGCCGGCCACTGACGGTCCCGCTTGCTAGACGGTGGCAACCCATCATGAGTACAACACCTCTATCCTATCAACTGATGGTGGTAAGGCGGGAGTTACAAGAGTTCCCTGCAGCGATGGTATGATACCTTTTTCTCCCTTTTCTTTGGTTTGTTTTGTTTGATCATCATTTTTTTAGCTAACCAAGAAGATGCGTACAACCCATCAAAGGTGAATTGGAGGCCTTTCTTGAAAATGGTCGATGTTGACCAACCGTGGGTTACTGGAAGTCGCGCCCGATTCGGACGGGACCTCTGGCTCCATTGCTTGAATGAAATCGAGCCCCTCAGACTGAGATTAGCTATGAGGACCCTAGGGCTGGCCCAGGAATGGGTAGATATGACCATATCTCCCAGCGTCGGAAAGCAGACGCGTGGACCGGCAACCTGTGTCGATTGGAGGGTGCGCTTCCCTGAATAATATGAAGACTGGCAAAGGGGTGGCATGCTCGTGGAATCTGAAGCACAAGACAGCGAGGATTACCTACGCCTCTATAGGGCAATGTATGCAGAGAGGCTCCAGCCTGGAGGGCTTATAGAGGTTAAGAAACCATGTTTTTGTCTTTTTTAATTCTTTCATTGGTTTGTTTTTGATTTTTTTGTTTGTGTGAACTCATAAGTCATAACCTGTAGGATGCCCGTGATACTATAATAATGAACTTATGAGCTCGTCTGGCGGACACTGAGCAAGAGTTGAGTGACACCCGAGTGGCTCTCGGTTCATCAGTAAGTGTTTTGTATTCACCCCAGGTATGATTTGAGATTCACGACGCTATCCACTTAATGTCATCTCATATGTGTTACAACGTACCCAGCTCGATGCAGTTTCATCTGCGATGGGGGCAGATGGTGTTTCTTCCAGCCTATGGATTCCTACTGCAGAGCTAGATCTACTCCATGAGCAGCTTGCTCATGCCATGCAACAAGCTGCAGAGGCAGAAGGGATGCTTTCTGCACAGGTGAGGGTTTCACTATTTAAAATCCCTTATGCAAGCATTGCTATTTGCCTGAGATTAAATGTATGGCAGGAGAAGGAAACACAGGAGGTGCTCGCGCTTACCACCCAGCAGGAAGCGAGAATAACTGAGCTGGAGAAGGAACTACAGCGTCATCCTGATGAGGACTCTTCTAGGGACGCTGTGGAGCTGAGGATTACCCTTCAGCTGGAAAGAGAAGACAGAGAGATAGAACGGGCTGAAAGAGAAAGGGATAGAGATAGAGAGAAAGCTAAGAGATTGGCCGAGAAAGAAGAGAAGAGGGCCCTGGAGGCCCAAGTTTTTGAATTGAGGACCAGTCTCGGCCTTGCCGATCAATGGCTGAAGGATGGCGAGGAGCGCTATCGAAGAGCACGAGAGCGTGGCTTTCGTGTCAGTAGCTTCTTTGCTGCCCCCACTGATCGGCGTTGAGGAACACCCTCTAGAACCTGATGTAATCTCTTTGTTTGTTTGTTCCTGTTGTTGAGAGTTTGAATCAAATGCTTTTTGCTTGGTTCTCTGTTGTCCTGGTCTCTCGAATCCCTAAACACATCTAGCTTCCCAAAACAATTGATTACCACACAGAATTCACTTAGGTTGTCTCCTAAGAAGCCATTTATTTGCACACCAAACTATGAAGATGTTGGGCTGCCTCCCAAAAAGCGCTCAATTTAACGTCTTCAGCCAGACGCAATGTAGCTCATTAACCAACGCGTGGCATTCAGAATGAGCCACCACGTGATCTTGTCTTCCTTCAAATTCCAACCCTTAATCCATTGAGAGACAAGAGTAACCATGTATGGACCGGGGCTAGAAAGAGGTAGGACTCGCACATGATTGTTTGTAACATTAACCCTGTGTGCGAGCCAGTTTTCAGCTGTAGGGATCCAGAAATGATTAATGTCTAATTTGTCAAGATCGAGGTGGAACCCTTGCACCATATCAATCCCTTGATCCCCTTCGCCTGTATCGTCCTTCCTAACTAACCCTTTAGGAATGACTTCCTCCATGGATACTTGTTTTGGGCCTGGTAGCTTAGGAACAGGATTGTCATCCTTAGCCACGTTTCTTTCAGTAACAGCCTCATGAACTTTAAGAGCATTGATCAATTTATCTTCCTGAGAGGAAGGTAAATTGAAGATGAATGTGGTTGGCACATCCTCCTCAGGTCCTAGAATCTCAAATTGGAGAGGCTCAACTGAAAGGGGAAAAGTAGAAGGAAGCACTAACTCATCCACAGATTCAGATGTCATTGGATAGGCCTCAGGGGTTAGATCAAATTTAAAATTTTCTAATGAAACCCCGTCATCATACCCCTCACTCATCTGAGGATTGTTAACCAAATTATCCAACAATGGGGTGGATGGAGGAAATGTAAATGATTCTAGCCCGACCCTTTCATCAGAGGTCATATCAAATGTGAAGTTCTCTAAGACGGGCCACTCATCACACTCCGTACTCAACTGAGAATTATCACTCAAATTTTTCAGAAATGGGGTCGGTAGATGAAACGTAAACTTTTCTAATAAGGCCCCATCATCATGTTCTTCCAGAGAAGGAGGATATTCAGAATTTGGTTCCATTAAATCAACAATTTTATTACTTACAACGTAATCCTCCTCTTGATTCATTTCCTCAATTGAGTTGTTTGGGCCATTATCCTTTACCGTAGTATTCTCAATCTCAAAACATTCAGAGAATGATGTGATATGATCATCATTATGAGCATCATTATCCGTCAATTCACCCCCTACTTCCTTTCCTTCCTTTATCATGGTATTACGTGCACACACCCCCTCACTCTCAATAGTGATATCTTGAGCCAAAATGATAGGCAGAAGACTGTCATCATCATCATCGTTCACATATTGAGGGGGTTGGTGTAAGGTTGAAGGAGAGGGTTGATAGGTAGACTGAGAGTACATGCTTTGAGGGTCAAAGCAGTGGCCCGGTGAATCACCCCTAGTATACATGTTGAATCCAAAATTTGGGTGAGATGAGTTGAGCGGAGGTTGAGTACACATGGGCCGCTCGTAGGTTGCTTGGGGTGAAAATTCAGACATATGGGCTTGAAATGGTGGATCCATCCAAGACAAATTTGTGTGATTACTCCAGCCAAGATTGTAATCTGAAAATGTAGCAGGCTTGGGCTGAGAGAATCCTAGGGCATTTTGGACCTGTGCTTGGATGACTGGAGAGAGTCGGGCTATAGTAGGGCATTCACTCACATGGTGAGTGAGACTGGCACAGAATTCACACACTTCCGTGAAAGTGTGGATTGGGTTTTCTGCCTGTTTGACATGTCCTACGAGTTGTTGATGAGATGAGATGGAGGCACGATTTATCAAATTTTTACTCACAATTTCAAACAAATCATACGCCTCATCTTCACGTTTGCTCAAAAATGTCCCTCCATAATATATGTCCACCATTTACCTATCATAATCGGATAACCCCTCATAAAATGCAAATATAATTTGCCATTTGGGCAGCCCATGGTGTGGACATTGACTTATTAGATCCTTCAGTCTCTCCCACGATTCATGAATTTGCTCTCTCGGACGTTGAGTAAATCCTGTAATCGCCCTTCTCATCATGTTGGTTTGGCCTATGGGGTAAATTTTTTTCAAAAGTTCTAACTGCATAGCATCCCAAGTCCTGATAGTTTTTCCAAAACTCCTTAACCAACATTTTACTTTATCTTTCAATGAGAATGGAAATAAGATCAACTTAAGGGCATCATCATTAACATTCTGAATTTTTATCAGGGAGCAAACTTCTAGAAAATCATCTAGATGCCTATAAGGATTTTCATTGAGATTCCCATAAAAAGATGGGAGCATCTGGATGAGACTAGGGCGAATCTCATATTGATCAACTAGAATGTCAGGGAGTTGAATACAGGTTGAGGGCTTGTAAGTAGAAGGATAAAAGTGCTTCAGCATAGGCGTGGATTTGTGATTTTATTTTTTTACTCTTTTTTTTTGTTTTATGCAACCACAAACAAGTTAACACAACTTATCTAATAATCTAGATGCGACTTAGACCTACAAATAAGGTTTCACAAAGGGATTAAAGTGAAACTTAAGTTTACCCTCAACATGACCACCAGCCAGGTAAGGGGTGGGAAGTGGGAGGTTCCCCCTACTTTCGTAGGGACCTTATTATGCCAAACCACTAGCCCGCTTAAGGCGTTTGCCGTCCGACCGTCTTGCCTTAGGCACCGGTTTTCATATGAGAGTAAACCCAAATAACACAAGAACCACAGTGTGATCCTAGGGCCAACGTTTACTGACTTTTATTTATGGCGTAGGTCATGCAGATATGCAAGGGTAGTGTGGTTTGTGGGCTAAGGGAGGGTGATAAAATCCCCACCTTATGTTGTTAGGGGTGTTGCCCTTAAAATATTTTGAAATGAAAATACACACCACAATTTCAAACAAGGGGTTCTTTATGCAAAATGAATGCCAGAATATGGTGAGTAGAACGTACCTTGTCCCTCGCAATCTTCAAAATGCAATGACAGAAATTAAACAAAGAAAAATTCTATGCTAAATGATGCATGTCCTAAACATGATGTGTGGTTTCTAATCTTGAAATGATTTTTTTTTTTGGATTTTGGTGCAAGTATTTTTTTGTTTTTAATTAATGAACCTATGTAGCCAGCATAAAAATTTCTTTTGTTTTGATTTTTTTTGGATTTTTATAGAGTTTTCAAGAATTTTTTCAAATTTTTGTAAAGATTTTTCAGAAATTGGAAAAATAGAACATGTTCCGACGTTTCTGCCCTTTAGCGATGCTTCCGGGCTTTTAACGACACTTCATTTTTTGAGGATTTCAGGTCCGATCTTCCTCTTTCTTTACTTTTCGAATTTTTTTCTTTTTCCTGCACAAGTAAAAAGAGCAAAATTAATATTTACATATATACACCAAACACAAGAATATCCAACTATCAACATAATTCAGTCCCCGGCAACGGCGTCAAAAATTTGATGCGCTCGACAGTCGTCGTTTAAAAATGCCGTGCCACACAAATTTTAAATTTTATAACCACACTCACTCACTCGAATGATTTTTGAAAATACGAGTACAGTGGTGAATACGGGTCGATCCCACGGGGAGAGAAGTTTGATTTTAGTTCAAGTTGGAAATACCCTTATGTTTGGAAAATCAAATTTTATTTGTGGAGTGCGATTATCACTAAAGAAATTAAAATTGCAACTTTAAATGACAAGAGATAAGTAAAGGAAATTTAGCCAATTGATTGAAGAATGCCGTCGTTTCCACGCCGAGCTTTTATGAAGATCGCTCCGCCTTGGAAGTCGACGCCATGAGATGATTTGAAGAAGACTTACCGCTTTGGGTATGTGTGATGAAACCGTGAAGAAAAGGTTTGGATTGAAATTGAAACAAAACACAAGTGGAAACACAAGTGGCAATTACAACAGAAATCTATTGAAATAGAGGTTTGGAAGGCAAAGAATAATTTGAAATCTAGAAGGAATTAGACAAAGTGAAATAAATGAAAGTTGTAGAGAATGAAACGATGAAGAACTTTTATGAAGAACACAGAAACAGAAAATGAAAGGAAGATAATGAAAAACTTGAAAAACTATGACCTATTAGTTCGGATGAACAGTAACAGAGCAAAAATCAGAACGTTGAAAAACTAATTCTAACACATAAAATAAGCAGAATTTGGAGAAGTGGTAGAAGAATAAAACTTATATCTACAAGTAAGGAACAACTTGCATGAAGAACTCAGAGTAACATTAAGATGGGAAAGGCTTCAAAATGAAGAAATGGCAGAAGGTATCACCACGGATGAACAGTAATTACATAGGATAACACTTAAGTAAACTAGAAATAACTTCTAATCTTGAGAGAATTGAAAGAAATGATGAAAAGAGAAGTTGAAGAACACTTAAAAACGAACAACTTTCATGAAGACAAGAATTTGAAATAGAGATCACAACAATAAATAATTAGACTAAGAAAAGACTGAATGCTCAAATCAAACATTCATTAAAACAAATTCAACTTACAACTTTTTCATCAAATGATCTTACAAACAACACCTTATGAAACCAAACTAAGGCCAACATGAAATAACTTCAAGAACACAAAGAACTCTTAGCAATCCATAGCTTCCTACTCCTAAGCTAACCTCTCTCCTTCACAACCCCAACATTACAAATGAATGCCCTTTATATAGGGTCACATATAACACCTTAGATAGTGTGAACATTTTGCCAATGTGAATCAACCAAATGGCTGCTATTTTGACCCAAATTATGTGCTATCATGTGTTGCACATGTTTTTCATTTTTCTAGAATTTTTTGGCTTTTTCTGGCCTCTTTTCTAGGCTTTTCTTCTCTCTTTCTCTCTATTTCTCTCTCTGCCGGCGCAACGCGCTGACCGTCGCCGACCTCCGCGTGAAGCGCCCGCGTGGGCCCGCCGTGCGCCGACCTCCTTCCACCGTCGCCGCGTGTCGCACGCGGCGCACGCGCCCGCGTGCCTCACCGTTGACTGCCGCGTGAACGCGGCTTTGCCGCTTCGCCACGAACCCCCCCCCCCCTGCCCCTTCGCCGACCTCGTCGCCCGTGCGCTTCGCGCGGGCGGCGAAGGCGGGAAGGGGGGGCGGTTTGAAACTTTTTTTTTGTTTTTTTAATTATAATATATGTATATATTATATATAAATATATATATCTAGTATATATCTCATATATAGGTATATAAAATTCAAAAAAAATATCAAATAATTATATTTTTTTCTAATTTTTTTTCTATTCTTTTTGAACAACTTCCTGGGCTTCTGGCCCATTTTAACATATAAAATTATTTTCCCTTTTTTTTCTTTTTCTTGGAGCTTTCCTCGTATTGCGTGCCTACATAAATACATAAAAATCATTATTAAAACTATTTAATTTCAGAAAATTAAACATTTGAGTCTCAATCAACAATAAGTGTGAGAAGTGTATATTTATTATTAGTTAAGCTTATAAAAATATGTATAATCATGAATTAAGCTATAAAAATACACACTTATCACCTATTCTCCCATGACAATGAATAGCACCATTCAATTTTCTCCTGACATGATAAACATTAGTGTTTCTTGGTTGAACATTTGTTGTGATGTTTCTGTCATGAAAGTTAGTTTTTCTTTTCACATGCCAGCACTCAAAGGCAAAATGGCCAACCTTACCACACTCAAAACATGCAAAAGTTTTTTTATTAAAGACAAGTTTATTCACAAAGGGAATTGTTGATTTTGAACTACCTTTCCTTCCCAGGGCATCCCAGCAGTGGGCTGCAATATGCCCCAACTTCCTACAATAGAGGCAATAAATTTTCTTCTTCTGAAATGTATGGTGTTTGTCTTGAGTTTTTCCAACATTAAGTTTCTTAGTAGTTAGCTCATCTAGCTCCATTGTCCTGCACTCATGCATCTTATGACCTAGTTTCCCACAATAATGACATGAGGTGACTCCAGTGGGTGCATGTGAATTAATGGGGGAAATTTTTGTAACATGCACTTGTTTTTGATATTTTTCAAAATCAGATGAATTCTTATCCACATCGGTTGAAGCTTTGACTTTCCATTTACTTTCAACCATTTTCTGTTTTCCTACATTCTTCATGTTTTTATCTTGATTCTCATTCCTGTTTGCAGTAAATTGAAAAATAGGTGTAACAAAACATGAATCCACAGAATTTTGATTTTTATCAACAAGATTCATCTTGCCTAAAGGATAATATCCTAACCCTTCCTTTTGAAAATTTGTTTTAACACCAAGGATCTTGTTTAGGTTTTCTTTTCCTTGAACAAATTTAGACAGTGAATTTTTAAGATCCTGAATTTCAGAGTTCAAAGAGGTAATGCTCAATTAATAGCTTGCAGTTTCAGTTTCACAGGAAATGATCTGGTGATGCAGTGCATCATTCAGGCTCTTCAGAGTTTCAATTTCTTGTACAAGTGTTTGTTCCTTATCAGCATCGACTTCCTTTACATCACATTTCCCTTTTTCCATAGATGTCCATTTTTCTGACATGACAGTGTTCAAAGCCATTAGCCTTTTGTTTTGATCCTTCAATTTACAATTTTCTTCAATCAAAATATCTTGATTCATAGCTTTCAGATTTTCCAACAATTGTTGTTCATGCAACTCAAGTTCCGAATTCCTGTTCCTCAGATCTTCTATCTCTCCTTTAAGAGACACAACTTGTTGCTCTTGCAGCCTAAGTTCAGATAGGAGATCGTTATTTAATGTTTTAACAGAATCACATTTTTTGCACGAATTTTCACTTATTTTCTGACTGCCTTTTAGGTTTGCATTTTCACATTTCAACTCTCTAATTTCATGCAACATGGCCTTTTTATCTCTTTCATTTCACGTTTATAAGATTTATAACTATTAAGTAAATTATCATGCATCTCAATCAGTTCATCCAATGAGTTTTGTTCTGATTCGGAGTTTACCTTTGATGAAGACTCATCAGACTGATCACTGCTTTGATCCTTTATCATAAAGCACTTATGGTTCTCTTCACCATATCTGAGGATCAGCTCATCCATCAACTCCTTAGCATTCCTGCAATTAGTTGTGCATGAGAGAACATTAGCCTTTACAACCCCTTTCAATATTGTCAGGGCTTTTCTTTTTTTAGTATTCATCAACTCGTGACCAGTACTCCAATCTGACATATTTACAAGTATATCATAAGGTCCATGTTCAATCAATGTTAACAGATTCGAATCTACGAAATTCACGTAATCCTTAAACTCTCTATGCCAGTCAGAGAAACATAATCCATCGAACATTGGAACTTCAGGCACAGAATCCATGACAGTTAAACGAGATGCTAGACAATCTACACAATCGATCAAGGTACCGAAAATAATAGGATCCACTGTAGATCGTTGGATCTGAAGAATCAGTGACCCGCTCTGATACCAATTGTTGTTGCAGGTGAAGCGCAGAAGAAGATCCAAAGGGGGGTGAATGGATCTTCTAGAAAATATTGCTCAATTAAAATTCTGAATGAGATTCCAGGGATGGATTGAAGGATCACCACTTAAAATGCCAAGCAATCAGATTATCTATTGAACTAGAGAACAGACAGTTGGAGCGCACTTAAACATGCATCTAGCGAAGTCAGAGTGAAAAAAAAAACCACTACAAGCAAGATTTTTAGGTGGTTCGATCTCTGTCCAGAGATCTACGTCCACCCCACACTCAATAGAGTGTGGCTTCCACTGATCCACAGCTTAACGACTGGGCCTCACAGCTTGCCTACATCAGTTGACGAACAGCTGGGCATTACAGCTTCTCCGACCAGAGGATACCACACCTCTGCAAACCGCTGATCTTCACAGCTTGCTCCGCTGACTCACAGCTTGACGGTAAAGTAAATAGAAAACAGAAAAACAAGATGAACTACAGCAACTGAAAGCTGACAATGAAACCCGATGGCTCTCACAACTGGCCTAGATTTGATTCAAATGCCAGTGACTCAAAACATCAAAGGTTCTCCTCTCTATCTCACTCTCTCTTCAACTCTCCTTTTAAATCTTTCTTCACTTTCTTTTCTCTCTGGATAGTATATGGTCTCCCTGTTTCAGCTTTTCGATTCACTATCACCGTCCATGCATCTCCAGATGGAGAGATCTTCTTTTTATATCAGTAACAGATAGATGGGCGTGTATCTTCCATGAATTCCCGCCCAAGCACCTTGACCACGTGGTAGCATTTCATCTCGCTGCTTTACATGTGTCACGAACCTGGCACTTCTTTCATTTTTTTGAGTCATGTGCCCATCTTGGACTCATCGAACAGAAATCCTATGAGATCAGACTTGTTGTCATCTAGAATTAATCTGAAAGAAAAGAGACATGATGCATAGAGTTAGTTCAAGATTTGAACTAACCATGTACAGACTTGATGGCATGTAATGTAGTATGCATATGAGAAAGTATGCAAATTGAAGATGAATGCACGAACATGCCACCAACGAGCCACCAATTAGTGTACATACTTTGTGTGCGATGTACAAACGATGCACAGATATGCCACCGAGGAATGTGCAGACTTTGTGTGCATGCGACAGGATGATGTACAGACTTGCCACCGGAGAATGTACAGACTTGCCACCAGAGAATGTACAGACTTTGGAAATGTGTGAAGCACACAATGCAACAAGAATCTGTCCAGACTTAACCTGTGCACGGGCAAAAGATGCATCAACTATGTGTATGTATGAAGAACACGGGCTGTACAGACTTCGCTGCGGCTGTACAGACTCAGCTGCGAACTGAACTAATGAATGAATAGTGCTTGCACTGACTTGGTCGAGTGAAGCAACGTGGATTGTACATACTTGAAAGCATGCAGCGATGTATAGTCCCGACAGATGCAACGTACCCGCATCGACTTACTTCTGAAGATTGTACATACTTTGTGTATTCATGGAATCAAAAAGAATGTACAGACTTTAAAGTGAAAGATGCACATATACATGTAGCAGACGAGTGCACTAACTATGTATATGCATGAAGCACACGAATGCCCTGACTTGGTGTATGCATGAGGTGAAACAATGCATTGACTATGTGTAATCATGAATCGAAACGATGTATGCATGTAGCAAACAAATGTACTGACTTAGCATATGCGTGAAGTACAACAAGACACTGACTATGCTCATGAATGTATAGACTTGCTGAGTCATCAAGACAACCGTGTGCAGACTTAGTGTACGCATGAAGCATCTAATGCATGAACTTGACCACGCATACCAGCGACGGTTGTACAGACTAGTGAAGCAATGTAGTAACTATATATATATACTGAAGGATGAAACAGTGCATTGATCCATGTATGTAAGATTAAGTGCAGAACTTTTATTTACTTTAATCTCACATGACTCAGATTGTCATTATCAAAACCAGGGTTCCAACAATGTCATCTTACAACTTCACTCACACCCATGAGGACTCCCTTCCTCATGGGCTCTTGGAGGACCCGCCTAGGGTCGTTCCTCTCCCGTCTGCCACTATTGAGGGTGCCCAACACTCTCTCTCTCTGATTCATCCACTCACAACTCGGCTAGTCATGTTCTTCACATGATGGCCCAGTTGGACCCTACTCAACTCCATCTCCTTAAACAAGCTTTGAAAGGGACAGATGCCCCGCCTTGAGTGGTTTCTTCTGGCGTGTCTGCCGTCGCCACTTCTACATCTCCGATTGTTGGATTAGGGGCCACCTCTGCGGCCCCCATTGACCTTACCCCAATTCATCCTCCGATTCCCCAATATGGAAGCGGGCTAGGCTTCTGCATCGGCCCATCAGCCTCTGGACAAGGGGAAGACCCAGTTCCTCGTGCCCTCCTATTCTGATCCCTATACTACCGTCTCTGTAGCGCCGCAGGCCCTTATGGCCCTGGCCGATTTTATTCACCTCCATCCAGGGGCTGCCTAGCTTGCTTACTCGGATATGGGCCCTTCCCTTGCCCATTACCCTTCTTATGGGCTTCCCCCTCTATCGGTCTATCCATCCGCTCCATACACGGGTTCTGCTCTTCCTGCTGTCTCCTTTTTCCCGGAAGCGGGAACTTCTCGATAAATGGGCTGCCATGCAACAGCAGATTGACCTCCTCCATAAGCGGGTCGGCCCGCAGTCTCTCGCCGATGTCCCAGCTCCTAACTTCTGGGACATTTGCTTCCCACCTCAGTCGGAGCTCCCTACATATCACAAGTACAACGAGAATGGCAACCCGTTCATTCATATAAGGGAGTTTCTGTATGAATCAGCACGGTTCCAACATGATGACCGCCTGATGGCGTATCTCTTTCGACGGTCATTAGATGGGGTGGCGCTTGAATGCTTTTACACATTGCCCTTGGAGGAGGCAGAAAGCTTCAAGATTGTCAAGGATAAGTTCATAACAAGATTCCAAGGCCGGGTGGGCTCGGAGTACTCCTTTACATACTTGGTAGCACAGAAGATGAAAGCAGACGAAGACTTTGCTACTTATGTAGATAGATGGAGGCAGATGACCTCATGTGTGCCCAGGCAGATCTTGGAAGAAGAAAAGGTTAAATTGTTAATTTCAAATACTACACCGACATTCCAGAACATTCTGGCAATGAACGATATATTGAACATGCACCAGTTGTACAGTCAGGCCCGATTTATCCAGACCCAGTTCAAGGACTCCCCCATCCATTCCTTATTCGAGACCCAGAAATCCAAAACCACCAGAAAGTCCTAGGGCCCAATTACTGAGGGAGTTCAAACCAATGAGCAGGTCCAGGCTGTTCAGTTCCTTGACCAGTCCGCTCCACCCCGTTTCCAGCAACCTCCACGAAACTCCTAGTTCTCCACTCCACAAGCTCCCCGACCCCCCTTCCAAGCTCCTCAACACCCACAACAACCACCACCACCACCACAACAGCCTCAGTAGCCACCCCAGTACCACAATGTTCTTCCTCCTGCTGGTTATGGGCCTGCCCGACTGAGTCCGAAGAGAGCCCATTATCCCCCACTCCCTGAGACTTTGTCGGATATTTTCTCTGCCCTAATGTACACTGGTGACATACAGTTGCCCCAAGAACGTCAGAACTGGAACCCGACAGCCGGCCAATCAAGGTATTGCATATACCATCGGCAACCCGGGCACACGATAGAGAGGTGTTATCAGTTCAGGGATCTAGTTTATGATTTGCATGAGGGCCAGAGGATTGATTGGGCCCAAATGCACAAGTTAATTGAGGACATAAAAGAAAGGAGAAGACAAGCAAGGCCGCAGCAGGCGGCACCTCAGTAGTAGCAGTTCCAACAACCTCTCCAACAACAACCTCAGTAGCAGCAGCAACAGCAAGACCTCAGGATTCATCAGAATCCCATGCCAGAACATCCGCCCGCTCCTCAACAGCAACAGCAGCCGCCGACACCGGCACAAGTAAATGTTGTTCACCGCCCAGCCCCTAATGCTGGGTGGTCTTTTGACGTTGAGACCCCCGCTCATCTTTTGGCCTTCCACCACACATACGCCAACTCCCCTACGCCTTGTGCTCCTTCCATCCTCCGGCCCACCTCCTTGACTACCGCTCCACCCACTATCCCCTCCCGATCACCTATTGCACCCGCCGCATTCCCCACCATCCAGCCAGTCCTTCCACCATCACCTGCCATACCCTCCATTGTTATCCCTCCACTCAACCCTTCACCAATCACCATTCCACCAGGACCCGTCAGACTAGCCTCTGCCATCCTCACCCCCGTTTCTACCCCTTCCACTCATCCCACTTGGCTAATTGGGGGTCCATCTGAGGCCGTGCCGGCACGACACTGTGCCCTCCAGAGCGGGCGTTTGTTCCATAGAAGTTACCCCTCCACTAGTGCACCTGCACCCAACCCTCAAGTTCCTTCCTCAACAGTTGAAGCAGAAGAAGTAGACCCCGTGCCTGGCATGAAGTATGATCTGTTACAGCACTTGGACCGAATGCCGGCCAAGATTTCAGTCCTGGAGTTAATTAAAAGGTCCACGCTACACCAAGATGCACTGAGGGCTTTCCTGCAAAAAGTTATGGTTAGCGAGGACGTGGCGGTAGATAGTTTGCCGTCGGTGTTGGTCACCATCACAAAGGGGCCATCTATTTCATTTTCAGAGTTAGAGATAGCACCCCCAGAGGCACGTCAGATGCCACTATGCATTACAATCTCTTTGAATAAGGTGGCTGTTGATGTGGCTTTAGTGGACATAGGGGCTTCTATTAATGTGTGTCCCTTGAGCACGTTGCGTGCCTACAACATATCTGAAGACATGCTACACCCGACACCGACAACCATTGCAGCATATGTGTCACGCCCCAAGCGCGGAAGATTACCCGAAGGCGTGACGTGTCTATATGGATCGTGTCAATCATATAAATATCAAAGTGTGCAAATAACTAAGCTTTAACTCGAAATTAATACAAATAGTACGATCTGACAATTGTCACAACTAATCAAAGGACAAATACATATGTTCCCAGAGTCCAACGACTAGGCTTCAAATCTTAAGCAGTTCTAATCAAGTTGACTAATACAAATGACATAGATGAATTGATACAACTGACATAAGTGAACTAATACAATAGCACAAAGGACATCACAATTAACATGACAATTGATGACTCCATTCTACACTCATCACTCAGACTCATCCCCTTCTGTGTTCTGGCCAATATCCAAACTACCTGAAAAGGTTAGAAAAATAACTAGATGAGCGAATCGCTCAGTAGGAATTACATCTCAAGATTTAACATGCTTTAAGTGGTTTACAAGTTCGATTAATGTCAGTAAAGTTATGCATGTAGATGAGTAGATATCAAGGATTGTAAAAATCGACAAGAGCAGTGAAGGAATAACAAATGAGAGTATAAGGATTCTAACTTCAATGCAGCAATAGCAAGAGATTCAAGCAAGTAATAACTGGAATTAACAAAAATATTTCCAAGAGAGTAAGAACTCATGTCAAGCAAGTAATAGAAAGTAATATAAATTCAAGCATGTAAAAATGGAATTGGCTATTTATCAATTTCATTCAAGAAAAACTTTACCCTTCTGCGGGTCTCAAGTCAAATCAATCAAGTAATATCACGAGAATGAGTGGAAAGTCTAAAGCCTAGCAAGCAAGTACTTCGGTGCAATGCCAAACACCGTGGTCAATAAACTCCCATGGGCACAAGTACCTTCGGGTGCTCCTCCTAGGACCAGATCGGGCCCTATATGCACAGCATTAATCATGTTTGTTGACATCCACTCTCATTTATAGCCAATATGGAATTTCAAGGTTTGACCAGTATGATATATATAAGGTGAAATTATGGAATGGAATCCAAGGGCGCATTGACGTGTAGGGATGAACTAGGAGTGGAAACCAGTAACGTTTGATACACGGAAAAACTAGATAAGAGAGGTGCCTTACGGGCCACCTGATAACTTTAGAAACGACACCCTCACTGTGGGATGCCCTTCCTGGGAATTATACAGGGTTTAGAGGACCCTGTCAAGAGTTAAATATCACCTCTCAGGCTACCATCTATCAGTGGAGATGGCAAAAGTGAAAGCCTAACGATCAGGTTAACGCAATGAGCCAGCTGTGTCGACTCTGCAGTTCATCGCGTCAACCCTACAGTTCATCGAGTCAACCCTACGAACAGGCTAGGTCGACCCTGTAGTTCATCGCGTCAACCCTGCAGTTCATCGCGTCAACCCTACAGTTCATCGCGTCAACCCTGCGAACAGGCTGGGTCGACCATGTGAACAGGCAGGGTCGACTCTGCAGTTCAAATCTGTTGGCAGGGTCGACTCTGCCGTTCATCGCGTCAACGCGGTCAACGCGGTGAACTGGCAGGGTCGACTCTGCAGTTCAAAATCTGTTGGCAGGGTCGACTCTGCCGTTCATCGCGTCAACGCGGTGAACTGGCATGGTCGACTCTGCAGTTCAAAATCTGTTGGCAGGGTCGACTCTACCGTTCATCGCATCAACGCGGTAAACTGGCAGGGTCGACTATGCAGTTCAAATCTGTTGGCAGGGTCGACTCTGCCATTCATCGCGTCAACGCGGTGAACTAGCAGGGTCGAATCTACAGTTTAAAATCTGTTGGCAGGGTCAACTCTGCCGTTCATCGCGTCAACGCGGTGAACTGGCAGTTCAAAATCTGTTGGCAGGGTCGACTCTGCCGTTCATCGCGTCAACGCGGTGAACTGGCAGGGTCGACTCTGCAGTTCAAAAAGGCTTAAGGTATTAATCTTTGATTAAGCTAGGGTATTAACCTTTGATTTAAGTTTATTTAGGTAAAACTGATGACATGGATAGATAGAGAAAACTGTAAGGATTATAGATCTTTATTCATGCACTCGTTTCATGCTTTAGTTGCTTAAATATCAGATTTTTAACATGACGTATCATACTAGTTTTCATTTTTAAAGGAACAAAATGGAGACAAGGTTTCTGGATAGGCTACCTACCAGATTTATTAGGTATGCTAATTAGTTAGTAAATCAACTAACATATTAATTTGGTATGTTAACAGGTTAGTTAATAGCTAAACTAATAGGTTACGTAAAAACACGATAAAACTTGCGTTACACGAAAATATCGTATGGATATGAAGCTAATATATGCCAACTACCCTAGATTGAAGTTAATACATGCTAATCAATACTAATCATCTTGGGTATAAGGCTAGTACATGCTAATTATCTTAGGTACGACGCTAATACATGCTAACACATGCTAATTATTCCATGTATGAGACTAATACTTGCTAATGCTTACTTAATTATTCTGGGTATAAGGCTAATACATGCTAATTATCTTAGGTATGAAGCTAGTACATACTAATCATCCTAGATTTAAGCTAACACATGCTAATTATTCTAGGTATGAGACTAATACTCGCTAATACTTGCTAATACTTGCTTAATTATTCTGGGTATAAGACTAATACATGCTAATTATTTTAGGTATGAGACTAACACATGCTAATCATCTTAAGTATGAAGCTAATACATGTTTTATAAACACTAAATATCGTATGGAAATGAGCCTAAGACTAAATACCTAGACTAATTATCCTAGATTAGCTACTAGTTTAGTTAAAAGTTGAGAACACCTACTTGTTGGAAGATCGTAGCAGCAGAACCCTTCTTTGTAATCCCTACAGAGCTTTGCCCCAACCTTAGCTAGCCTAGAATGGGGGTAGCAAAAGGGGTATGTTTATAGGGTTGTCATGGTCGAATGGGAGGTAAGATCTGAAATAATGGGGCTTTACAGCTTGTACTGGAGAGATAAGGGATAATGTTTGGACAGCCAATCCACGGCCCAGATCGTAAAGTCTGTCTCCCACATTCATACACGATCCCTCTTCAATGTGCACACTTTCAAAGTCTGTACATCCTCAAAGTCTATACATTGGCTTCACAAAGTCTACACATCACAAAGTCTGCACATTGCTATTGCTAGCCTATTCACTAAGTCTGTACATCCTCTCCCTCTCAAAGTCTATACATTGGCTTCCTCTCAAAGTCTATACATCACTTCCTCTCAAAGTCTATACATTGGCTATTGCTAGCCTATTCACAAAGTCTGTACATCACAAGTCTGTATATCCTTTCCCTCTCAAAGTCTATACATTGGCTTCCCTTTCAAAGTCTATACAACGAGGTGAAGTCTGTACATCCATTAGTGATCTTCCAAGTCTGTACGTTGCTAGCTTATAATGTATAATTAATTGGCACAAAAGGTAAATGGTGGATGCTAGGATTTGAACCCTGGTCATTGGGTTGAAACGCAAGTTACTTAACCAACTACACTAGGAAGCCACTTGTTAAGTGAATACTCTTTACATATGATAACTACGTGTTCCAACTTCTTACTTAATCTAGAGTTTATCTAATATATTTTTTTTGGGAAATATTATTAATAAATAAATAAATAAATATATATATATATATATATATATTATACGGGATGCTACAATATGATAACTCCAGGAGGGCTTGTCATGGGGTCGTGACAGTTCAGGACGAGCTAGGGCCTTTAAAAATGGACGTGGAATTCTACGTGTTGGACATAGACCCGATGTTTAAGGCTATTCTAGGTCGTCCATGGATTGATAGTTTGAATGCAGTACCCTCGACTGCCCACCAATGCCTCAATTTCCCATTTCAGGGGCGGGTAGTCAAGGTAAAGAGTGTTTCCATAGTCCAGATTGTTGATGTGATTGATGATAAGATTCTTCATACACTTTGGCCGAGTAATAAGCCAGTTTTGTCTGTTATGGACTTGAACTTTCCATGAGCATATGGGTCACGCAAGCCCGCCACTGCGCCAACCAATGTTAAAATCAAGTCCAAGATTAGAGACTCTAAGGGGTGGCACATGATTTTGAAGTTAGGCTATTAGCCGAGCATGGGCCTCGGCGCACAATTGCAGGGGCGGACTAATCCCGTCCCTAGGGGCAGAAAGATGAGCCTAAGAGGCCTTGGCTACTGTGGATGTCAAAAAAAATGTGTCGATGAGGAGCATACGACATGCACGTCTCGATGCTCGAGAGCAAGTCGAAGACGGAAATGCCGAATAAACATCATGCCTCGCTCGATCAGGACGAGAACTTGCTTGGTGGTCCGCTACCCGTTAAGGAAGCCCCCCGGGCGAAAGATACGGCCACAACTCTCCGACCAGTCATGCCGAGAGCTGAATCAGAGAAAAATTGGGAGCTCCGGCACAGTCTCAGAATGCACCGAAAGTTACGCAAAGTCTGGGACCAAGCCCAGAGGCTGCGAACGGAATATTATAGAGGCCATGCATTGCAACTAGAACATTCCAGGAGCGTCAGCATTCGAATAAATGGCTGCAACTTCAAAAAGAATCTATTTGAGGCTTGAAATGGCACGGAAGGGCCTTAAATCGGCGCGCTCTAAACCGACGTGCCCCTTTAACATCTTAATCAGGCGCACCTAAAACCGGCGCGCCCCAATCTTGCTGTTGCCTTAATACCTTAATACGGCGCGCTTCTCTTTTGGTCCTAAACCGGCGCGCTCCCCCCCCCCCCCCCCCCCGCGCCGTTTTATCTTCGAGGCGTCCCATCCTGCATCCGATCCCCTATTTTTGGGTGTGAACAGAAGTAACTTACCTGAAGCGGGTGAGCAGCCTGCTCCTGACCGAAGTGCAACAGCCTAAGCCCCTGAAGCTCCGAAGAATGGAGATCTTCGAGCTCCGCACCGAACGTCGCTTCTCCTTCAGTCATCGTCAGTCAATCCCGTGGAGGCAACTTCCCTACGCTACTGCCTCCCCTACCCGCAGGCCGCTCAAGATCTTCGAGCAGGAGGAGGTGAAGAAGAAAGAAGGGAGGACCGCTCCCATCCTGACTCTCATATAAAAGGGAGGCATACTCCACCAGAGAAAAGGAGAGGGATTCGTCCGAAGGAGAGGCTAGTTCATCCCGCTAAGGTCTCCGGCGTCTGAAGAGAAGAAGAGTCTGTCTGTCCACCCGCGCCTGCAAGGTGAAGAAAGAGAGGGAGGGGGGAGGTGCTTGTGCTCCATTCCCTCTTCCCACCGGTGTATCTTTTCATCTTCTCCCTTCAATGTACATCCTTCGGGATGAACTTCCTTATACTTAAACCTTTCCCTCTTATGTGGATGAATAAATAGCGCATCGTTGAAAGAATACATGCCTTTGTTAGCCTTCAGTCTCCTTTCTTCTTTTCTCTCCGTTTACTACTCACCCATGGTGCTTTGGAGCCTGCTCTTCCATAGCATGGTCTTCGGAGGAACCATCAGAAGGGTGGACATTCATGGCCACCTATGGCACATATTTGTCTCGTTCCACGAAATCATCACCCGTGAGTTATGAGAGCTCTTGAAGGCTAGTCCTCGAGCTTTTCTACACTCACATCTGGGTTATCGGACCGCCACAAGGTCTGGATTTGAGGTTCACCCCGGAGTTATCCGTTTGGTGTCCCTCTATTTTCTCTGGAAGACCTTAGTCCGGGGGAGATGCTGCCCAAATTTTGCCAAACGAAGAACACATAAGAACAAACGAACAGACTTAGCTCTGTGGGGAAAAGAACAGCTTTCAACCTGAACCTCTGAGTTCCTGCATAAACCCTCCCAATAAAACATTCAATCTTCATGCTCGTTCATCTTAATAAATGATTAGAAAGCTTTAACCACCTTCTCTATCAACTTAATCCATCAATTAAGTGAATAAACCAAACAAAACGTCAATCTACAGGTTGAAGAAACAAGTACATAAGCCAAAAGAATCAAATCGAATGAAATAAAGCCTCTTTGGAGCTTAGCACGGTGCGCCCTAATCTGGCGTGGGCTAATCCGGCGCGCTCCCCCCCGCGCCGGATTAGCTCCACACTCAAATCCACATTCAAATCCTTGGAATGAATAGTGCTTATTCCGACACGCCATACTATTCATTGGCCTTAATCCGGCACGCCCCCCCTTGTGCTTCCCTATCCGGCGCACCCCACTTCTCCTTAGTCCCAAACCGGCGTGCCCCTCTTCCTTCATGACCATTAACCGGCGTGCCCCTTAGCATCCTCTTATCCGGCGCACCCTTTGTCTTCCTTAAATCCACGCGCATCCCACTTTCCATCTAACCGGCGCGCTCTATTGCACTTTCTAAACCGGTGCGCCCTATCTTCTCTTGGTGTCTCATTGAACCGGCGCGCCCTATCTTCTCTTGGTGTCTCCTTGAACCGGCGTGCCTAAAAGAGAAAGAATGATTAACCAACAAGAGAAAATACTTTAAGCTAATGGATAAAACAAATGAAAGGAGTATGAAGCCAATAATCAAAACATCACCCCTATCATAACTAAAATTTTTGTTGTGCACGATGGCGAGTTCGGGCTGCACACCTAACGACTCACTTCCCCGGACTATGCGTAAAGAGAAAAGCAATGACGCCCCGTGGCATCAGACGTGGTCCTCGGAAACTCCGATATGGCCATAGTCCGCAACCACCTCGGGCCAATAGATCATCAGCTTGACTCGCCTCCATCGGGATCCAATCCCGCATCCACATTAACCTTGCCGTATCTGCGGCAGACATTCGTACGGTTTTGTCACCGTCTTTCATGTTACAAACACGGACTTCTGTCCGAATAAGAAATTGTCTGTTAGTGACTGACATATATATACCGGGATTTAATCCCGTACCTACATTAAACTTGCCATACTCACGGTAGACATCCGCACGATTTTATCGTCATCCTCGATGCTACTAATACGGACTTCCGTCCGAATAATGAATGGTCCGTTAGTGACCGACATATATGCCGGGATCTAATCCTGCACCCACATTAAACTTGTCAAACCTACGGCAGACATCCGTGTGGTTTTGTCGTTGTCTTTGACGCTTCAAATGTGAACTCTCGTCCGAACGACGAATGGTCCGTTAGTGGCCGACAAATATACCGGGATCTAATCCCGCACTTGCATTAAACTTGCCGTACTCACGGCGGACATTTGCACGGATTCGCTCCCGTCACCGTTTTGTTTTCTATACGGATCTTTGTCCGAACATAAAATGGTTCGTGTATGACAGACAAAATCTGAATGGAATGAGGCGGCTCTCGTCCTCCCCGAACCATACGCATGGGAACATCGATAAGACCGTCGTGAGTCACGCGTGGACCTCGGGTTCGCCCCAACCATGGTCATCTCCTGACCCACATCCTAGGCCTATAGCCAGCTATATCTGTACACATCTTTATTTTGGAATCTAGTCCCGGGACACTTTCCTGTTGCCTTTCGGCACCGAAAATATTAACGATGCCCATGCAAGCCTCGTTTGGACCGTGGGAGGCGCCCCCGGAACGGTCCTGACTCGATCTCGCACCGGGCCAATAAACTCGCTGATTTTCGACCACTCTAATCGGGATTCAACCGAATGTCTTCTATCCCTTTGAACAATAAAGTTTTCGTACCCCGGCATACATATGCTCCAGCTTTCCCCGTGACGATCACAGTTCTCTGAAGCTGGACGCTCGTCAGAATATCAAAATGGTCCCTTGAGTGACCGACGTCTTTCGAATGCTTGCTTCCCTAGACATAGGGCTTTCTGACTGATTCGAGACCGCTATCGACTTGTTTCTCTCGATATAGTTTGCTGGCCATGAGGCCCTGATTCCCGACGATTAATCAAGGGTGTTCCCCTCTCCGAGGGGATGTAAATAACGCCGTGACCTTTATAGCGCGGCGGGTTCCGGTCCTGACACGAACCACACAATCGTCTGATTAGTCAGATAGAGCGCACAATAGATCGTCACTTTGTGACTGGCACGGCCACGCACTTAATAAACCCAATGAACAAATAAACAATGATCTTAAATAAAAAGTGCATCCACAGCTACCTAGAATCGGCACTGCCTATACTGGGAGATTTCGGGCCACTGACGTGGGATTACCGTCAACATTTTGTGAAAGGCCCGTTGCAACTTGGTACTTTAAAGAAGCCACCGCCCTGTGTTGATAAGAAGACCGATACTGCTTATGTTGTTGCTGACCCACTGTCGCCGCAGAAGGGGCTGGTGGGTGACATGGATGATTTTTGCAGCTGTTTTAAGAGGATGTTCCGTGAAGAAGAGGTTTGTCCGAAGAAGGTGGAGATGCCTTTGGTGAAGCATTATCTGATTGAGCCAGTTCACCGGAGGTCCCAGGAAGTGGGGAGCTCCATCACTACTTTTTCTTTGTCCCCATCCCACCTTGCCTCCTTGTTTCAGCAATTGGGGTTTATTCCCCGTTCCCCTTCGATTATGGTCGACCCGTACCTTACGGAAAGACCATTTGAAATGCTATTTGTTCCATGTGCATGTGGGCGCTGCCCACGCATTGATTTATCAACTCTGTTTACTCCTCCCTCCCCCACTGTCGAACTCCATAAAATATGGTTTTCATCTTCCGATCCCTTTTTCGATTGTCTCTTCCCCTCACTGTTTCCCATGCAACTTCCTCCTCCTCCTTCCTCCTCTAGTCCCTCTTACTTCATGATTTCCTCCGACCTCCAAAAAAAATGCTAATTTTAAAACAGAGGTTTCGCTGGAGGATTACGCCATGTTCTGTCCATCTTCCAAGGGCATGAAACCCCTGCTTCTTTCCCTGTAGATTTCTTATCTCCTAGGTTAGATGTATAACGTGCAGAGTCCCCTAGGTTGGTAGAGTCACTTGGGGTAGAGGCTAGCTCTAGTGTTGTCGGCCCATCCACGTCTGCGGCGCACCCTGTGATGCGTCATTCTAAATCCGTTCCAGATAGGTTTCTTCAAGATTTAGCCCAGAGATGTCACGCCCTCCTCAAATGTCCTGAGTTTGTAGAGACCGCAATCGTTCTAGAGGATGATGAGGAAGTAGAAGGGGTGTGGAGCAATGACGGTTTGGGCGTTTATGAGATTGTTGATGAGAAGGACCCAGCCGACGATGAGGAAAGCGATGTGGATGACAGTACTGACCAGTATGCACAAGGCTGAAGAGATTTGATGAACCTTCATCAGCAGTGGATGAACCCACTAAAGATATCAATCTTGGAACTGAATAGGACCCCATGCCCATAATCATTTCTGC
Organism: Amorphophallus konjac; assembly: GCA_022559845.1. Taxonomy (NCBI): domain Eukaryota; kingdom Viridiplantae; phylum Streptophyta; class Magnoliopsida; order Alismatales; family Araceae; genus Amorphophallus; species Amorphophallus konjac. Next base: position 468,836,235 of record CM040121.1, read on the forward strand.
TAATCTCCCTCCTCAGGTTGTAGAGGAGCTGATCCAAGTATTGAGGGAGTATAGCGATTCTTTTGCCTGGTCCTATAAGGACATGCCGGGTCTTGACCCCGCTCTGGTTGAACATAGACTTATCCTTAAACTAGGGGCAACACCCGTTAAATAAAAATCGAGAAGATTCCACCCTCAAATGGCCTTAAGAATAAAGGAGGAAGTTGACAAATTGCTCAAGGCCAAGTTTATTAGAGTTGTGTTATATCCGCAATGGGTGGTGAACATAGTCCCTGTGATGAAGAAGGATGGAAAGATTCGGATCTGTATTGATTTCAGGGACTTAAATAAGGCATGTCTGAAAGATGATTTTCCGCTTCCTTACATTGATGTATTGGTAGACAACACGGCTGGGTATGAAGCTCTCTCATTTATGGATGTATATTCTGGTTATAGTCAAATCCGTCTTGCTCCCGAGGACCAAGAGAAGACCTCGTTCACCATGCTCTGGGGCACATACTGCTACGTTGTCATGCCATTTGGATTGAAGAATGCAGGTGCCACGTATTAGCGGGCAATGATGGCTATCTTCCACGACATGATGCACGTGTATATGGAAGCCTACGTGGATGATATTTTGGTGAAGTCAAGGTCTAAAGAAGAACACCCCGCCATTCTAGCTAAGGTGTTGCAAAGGGCTAGAGAGTACAAATTAAAAATGAATCCCAAGAAATATGTGTTCGGAGTTGCCTCGGGGAAATTGCTAGGGTTCATAGTTAGTAAACAGGGGATTCAGATCGATCCGAATAAGGCAAAGGCCGTAATGGACATGCCCCCGCCAAAGAATATTACTGAACTGCGAGGTTTGATTGGGCGTTTGCAATTCATCAGGAGATTCATATCTCAACATTCGCAAAGATGCCGCCCATTCTATGAATTGTTGAAGGCGGGGGCCAAATTTGAATGGAATGAACAGTGTCAAAAGGCCTATGAGGAGCTTAAGGCTTATCTATCTAATCCCTCGGTTCTACAAGCTCCCGTCCCTGGAAAACCCTTGATATTATACATTTCTATTTTTGAGGACTCCCTAGGAGCTATCCTGGCTCAAGTGGACGATGAAGGGAGAGAAAGGGCAGCATACTACCTCTCTAGGTTGTTCAATCCCATTGAATCTAGGTATACTGCCATGGAGAATACCTGCGCATCATTAGTATGGGTAGCTCAGAAACTCAAGCACTATTTTCTGACCCATGAAGTTAAGATGATCTCCAGAATGGACCCAATTTATTACCTCTTAGAGAAACCTATCCTTTCTAGAAGATTAGCTCGCAGGCAGAGCTTTCTTTCCCAATTTGATATCACCTTCGTTGTTCAGAAAGCAATCAAGGGATATGCGATTGCTGAACATCTTGCTCATTCTCCTATCCCTCGCACTGATTCAATCCAGGATGAATTCCCTGATGAACATCTTGCTGTAATTACTCATCTTCCCTTTTGGTCCCTTCATTTTGATGGTGCTCTCAATTCTCAGGGCCGTGAAATCGGCGCCATTCTCCTCACTCCAGAAGGAGTAACCATCCCTATCGCTTATCAGCTCTCTTTCCCTGCCACAAATAATATAGCCGAGTATGAGGCTCTCCTTGTTGGTCTGAAGCATGCCTACCTCTTGGGTGCGCGATACCTCAACATCATAGGAGATTCTCAATTGGTGCTACGTCAAGTTCTTTCAATGTACCGCACCCGTGACCCTAAACTCAAGCCCTATCAAGATTTGGTCACGCTCCTGGCTAGGCAATTCTAAAGTTAATCTATATTTACACTCCTCGTTCTTAAAACATTCTGGCCGATGCACTTGCATCACCTGCTTCTTCTCTTTCCTTCCCCCTCAGTCGCGCCACCGAGACCATTATGGTCCAGCGGTTAGACGCTCCTTCTCTTCAGGATCCCTGGTTTGACAACCTTAGGAAATCTGTGGAGAGGAAAGCCGAAAAGGAAGATTTGAAGGAAGTATCATTAACTGACCTTGAGGAAATCATAGAAGAAGAGGAATTGCCGTGGTATTATGAAATAGAGCAATATTGTAAGGATGTATCCTTCCCAGAGACGGCCAATGCCGAGCAGCGCAAGGCCATTAGCAGAGTCGCCTTCAGATACACGATCGTCGCAGGAGAATTGTATAGGCGGGCTCTTAATGGAATTTGATGAGGTGTCTGGATGATGATGAGGCTTGGAAGGTAGTAGAAGCAGCTCCTGCAAGTGAGTGCGGAGGGCACGTTAATGGACAGGCGTTGGCGAAGAAAATTCTTAGGTAGGGCTATTACTGGCCAACCCTAGAAGAAGATTGTTCCACCTATGTCCGTAGGTGTCTTCAGTGCCAGCTTCATCCCAACAAAATTCATGCTCCTACTTCTTCTCTACATCCTCTCTCTGCTCCTTGGCCATTCTCGATGTGGGCCTTTGATATCGTTGGACCACTTGGCGACCCTAACGCTCAGGTTAAACAAAAATCATTCATCCTCACAGCAACCGAGTATTTCACCAAGTGGGCGGAAGCTGAAGCTTATGCGGAAATCAAAGCCACCATGGTATGTCGCTTTATTCTCAAGAACATCATCTCGCGGTTTGGAGTGCCAAGTGATATCGTCACCGACAACGGACCTCAATTTGTGTCTTAAAAACTCCAGGATCTCTGTAAAATGTTTAATATTTCACTGCATCATTCATCACCATACTACCCTCAAGGTAACGGCCAAGCCAAGGCCACAAACAAAACCCTTCTTAAAATTATTAAGAAAACATACGAGTCACACAGATTTGCTGATTGGGCCGATAAATTGATAGGAGCTCTATTGGCTTATCGCACCTCCGTCCGCACTCCCACGGGGTAGACTCATTTTGCTCTCACTTATGGGATGGAGGCGGTACTCCCGTACGAGATCTTGATCCCTTCCCTAAGAGTGCAGCTGGACAAAGAACTTAATCTCGACGAACGTTGAGAGGCATTATTAGTCCAACTAGAACTCTTAGATGAGAAGAGGCTTAACGCGGCCAATCACGTCTCTGTTTAGAAAAAACGTGTCTCGCGGCATTTTCAAAAGAAGGTTATCAAAAGAAAATTTCAAGTGGGTAACATGGTTTTGAAAAGTAAATTTATCAGATCAGCAGGTCCTAGGTCTAAGCTGTAACCCAATTGGGAAGGGTCGTTTGTAATTAAAGAACTCTATCCTGGGAACGCATACTGTCTTGTTAATGCGGAGGGTGAAGAATTGCCTAATCCGTGGAATGGGTTGTATTTAAAATGTTTTTATCTATAGAGTCGAGCCAGCAACGGCCCGGTGGCGGGATGTTTCCTTCACTTGATCATGAAGGGAGATCCCTGGTTCAGCATTCACACACTACACGACCCCCGTGGTTCGGTTTTCCTTTCTTGCGCAACAACGTTTCTCCCTTGGCCATGCTTAGGGGAAAGTGAAAATCCTTATTTTTTCCCCTGTTTCGGCTGAAAATAGGGGCAAGTGGTGAATAAGGGGGCGAGAACCGATCTAGACACCCCAATATGAAAGGAAGGTCTCAAATAGGGGCAGTCCGTTATGACCTTACTCCGCATTTCACAGAAAAAGAAAAAGAAAGAAAAGAAATGAAAAAAGGGGCAAATTCAAAGGCAAAAGCTAAAAAGCTCATTCAGAAGCTCGAGGCTCAATGCCCCCTCAAAAGAATGAAACTAGGCATGGCAAGAGCGGCAATACAGTTTCCCCACGGGGCGTTATGAGCCCGGTCGTACGCGTGACTAGAGCAGAGGTAGGTTCGATGATGGACACAAAGCCCGGGCGCAACAGACCGAATTATTTGAAAATGGGTTGTCATAGGAAGAACTCAAGCTCTAAAAATCTCTATACCTGTTGTCGGCTTTCCTATCAAATTCTTTTTATTGTCCAAGGAGTGGATCGTACCCCGGGTATGGCCTGAGTAGAGGCACCGTTAAGCAGAATTGGGCCCTGGCCATGGGCAGTCATCACTAACGCACGTTGAATCTAGGAAACCCCTAATGAGATATGAAGGTCCCCGTCGTCGAGTTTGAGCTGGCATCAAAATCCAAAAAAAATCAAATATTTCAAAATCCAAAAAAATCAAATATTTCAAAATCCAAAAAAATCAAATATTTTAAAATAAAAAAAATCAAATATTTCAAAATCCAAAAAATCAAATATTTCAAACCCCAAAAAAATCAAATCAAATATTTTAAAATCAAAAAGAAATTGAATAGTTCAAAATACAAAAAATCAAATATTTTCAAAAACCACAAAAATATTTTCATCCTCATGATTTGCATTCATGACATGTATTGTATTCATTTTTCTTTCATGTTATTTGCCTATTTAATAAGACTTACCCCCTTGACCAAAAATCAAGAACTGGTCATTTCCTAACTTGCTACAGGCAAGGGGTTAAGCATAAAACAGATTTAACCTGTTTCTTTGTTTGTGTGTTTATAGGGGCAGGTTGAAGGTAAGGTGCAACATTTTTATCTCTGAACGGTCCTTTGGCGACCGTTTTATTCTTCCAACAGCCAACGTAAGACCGTTCAATCACCCACACAGCCTCGTGAAGACCGTTTCATTCTCTAGCGCCTTCATGAATCAACGATCTTTACTAAGACCGTTCAAAAGCCACAACGGTGAAATTGTGACCGTTTTATCCCTTCCACGGTCTTGCGATAGGCTGTTCATCTCTCATAAGGTCCCTATTCTTAACTATGTCGTTGATCTGGTACACGGTCCTGGTATGGCCGTTCAATTCATGGAGCGGTTAGATTATAGCTGTTTATTCAACAGAGCGGTCTGTGTGTAACCGTTCTCATCCTAAGATCCTTCCTTAAGCTCATTCAACTGCATGTAAGAAAGGCCAAAACTCAAGCTGTATTTAGTCAAACCAATTCATTCATTCATGTCTCAAAGATCTAATATAAGCAAACATTATAAAAAAAGAAGAAAAATCACTCGATCCTCCGCTGGGCATCCCCGTGGGGACGTATCTCTCTTAGCTCTCCAACATAAGCCTGGCGCGTCTCTGAAGCCTCTACAACCTCCACCGGTAGGGTAAGCACCCTGCTAACCTCCCATATGATCAGGGCACTCCTAACCGCCTGCTCGTCCTCCTCTGTACCAATCCTCCTCGCCTGTAGAGCGGGAAGGTGGGGTAGTACAGGTAGTACGGTCCTGGGTAGTCCAACCTATAGGTAGCACAGGTGTGGGCTGTACATCGCCAGTGCAGTGTCGCTCACGAGCCTCAGATCCAAGCCTGGCCTCCTGGGAAGTCTGACTGCGATTGTTGGCACTCAAAATATCACTCGCGGTGATCAAGTCTCAAAGACGAACGATACGGCCCACTGAAGCACAGAAGCCGATAAATATCAACATATCGAAGACTTCACAAGCTGCCAGAGCCTCGAGTCACCCTGTATGAGCATGGGGACTTCACCTTAGGAGAATCGAGATGAACTCGCAACCAACCGGCAGTGCGACCAAGCCTGCCTAATGAACCGGCATCGACTCCGTCGTGTCGCACACACTACACCCGTTGTCCGACCAAGGACGATGGTCTACCCGGTGGCCACCCACCTCATGAAAGACTCTCCTGAGATGAAAGAATGCCCTTGGCTCTTCAGAACGGAGGACCGAAAGCTCTGTCGGCAGAAGATCCTGGTCACCCGGAACGGGTACGGCTTCCCGCCAAGATGGGCCCATTAGTGGCCGAATGATCACCCAGCCCAGGCGGAACTATTTCGGGTGTTATCCCACCCTCCAAGAAGCTTCGAGCACAAAATAGACTGAGCTGGCAGCACATATCATAGTGCCAAGAGCCATGTCAGGGGAAAACCCGCGTGATCAAACCAAAGTCATCAGAAGTTCTAAGAATGGCCGTACGTCATCCTGAGAGCTTCGACAAGGCATCTCGTCGAGGTTTTGAAGAACGGTGGTGAGATAAATGCTCACGGTGATCCCCGGGACCATCCCCGGACTCATCGGCTGACCCGCGACGTGCGAAGGACGTTAATACGGCGCGCCTCATCATCCGGCGCCCTACTGTTCCGGCGCGCAAAAGGCAGTGGAGCTCCCTTCCCCGACGTGCCTTTTCTCACATCGAATGAGGATTCAAGCTTGCTTCTATTTATATGTGGCTACCCAAAAAGAAAGAAAAAGAAAGGGGAGGGGAGTCTAAAAAAAAAGAGATCGAGGGTGAGAGAGCCAATCACCTTCGACAGAGAGAGGGTTTCTTGGGAGGGAAGCAGCATCCTCACATAGCATCTCCCTCGCCGCCGCCTTCCTCTACCTGAAGCCCTCTGGAGCCGGAGAAGATAGTCTCGCTCGATACTCTGTTTTGCTTTTAGGTGGGTTGTCTGCGCGATTCCATCCGTCCTGCTATTTATCTTCTCTAGATAAAATGTAGGCGTGAGGCGGGGGAGATGGCGATGATATGAGCCAATCTCATTCCCCCTTTCACCATCGTGTGATTCGTTCTTCTGTGAGTCTTGTTGCAATTAGAGCGCGGCGTTTGTGCCACGGCACCTGCGCCGAATCTGTAATATACGCTTTATCCTTACCCGTTGATGGGATGATGATGAATATATGGATGTGATAGTGTGTTGAACGCTCGACATCTTCTCTCTCTTACCCGCTTCCATTGTAGTTGGTGCATGTCAGTTTCCCCTATGTTTAATTTTGGGTTCTGATTTCTTCGATTACAAACGTGCCCTATATTACCATGGGCTACAGAAACGACCCCTCCCCGGGTCCTTCGTGTCGAGGTCATGGCTGTGCTTCGCCCGATGATTTCTGTATACTGGGTGGATAGAGCTGTGCATGTGCACATGCCTCTTCCCGCTTTGATATGAGGTCCGACTTCCATTCCCTCTCCCCCTTTGCATTACTCTATTGCTCAGGAGAGTTGGAAGCCACCTCCAGAATGGCAAGGCCCATCTTGTGATTACTTCGTTCTAGTTATTCGAGCATATGCGTATGTAGTTAGATTATCTTATCTACGTACCCATTATCCCTCTGTGTGACTGCTAATCATCTGTTCCTTTGGGAATGTCAGCCCAATCTCGCAAGCATCGATGCCTCAACCATGTGTCTGGTAATCTGTCTATACCGAATGCCCTCATTCCTCTTGTTTGTGGTTTGTAGCCATTGAGCCGTTTGAGTTCCGTCGGTTTTATCTCAGTCATCCGGGGAGGGGGACATTCCCCATTGTTTCACAGAACTGCTAGTTTTTCGAGGGGCTCTACCTCTCCGTGGTAGATGCTTCCCAAAGGCCATAGAGCGGATAGTGATGAGGACTTCAGCCCAACAATCCTAAACCCAATGATTTGGGGATCCTGTGGTGTCTAAGGGAGGCGTGCTCCTAGTAGGCTAGTCCTTGGAGTTTCTCTCCCTAATGGTCTCTCTCAAAGGGGCGCAGTGCAGGCTGCAGGTTGCCCACCCCTCGTAGGCTGGTCCTCGGGGTGTTGCTTCCGTTATCAGCTGCCTCATCCCTCTGTCTTCACCCACGGAGCTTTGGTGCCCCTCACAGGCTCGTCCTCGGGGTATCCTGTCTAGTTGGGGCTTTGCTGGCTGCCGCCATGCAGACCGGTAGTTTAGGGGTTTGCTCCGTAAGTGAGTAAGACTCCGTTCCTCTCCTGCAACCTTTCAGGGACAGGGGAGATGCTGCCCAATTTTTGGCAGGTTTTAGACAGACAAGTCATTTCTGTGGACTGGCCATAATAAAACATTCATTCTGAGTCAAGGAACCTCTGTGCTCGAGTATGAACCTCGCACTGGCTCATGACTCTGCTCCTGGAGAGCCCCAGACTTCAATTCAACATGCAATAAACCCAATTAAACCTTTAAACCTTCAAAACATCTTAATAAGTTTAAATAGTTTCAAAATTCACAAGAAAACATGTTAAATTGGCGCGGCCCTAATCTGGCACGCCTTAATACGGCACGCCGCCCCCCTGCGCCGTATTAACGTTAGACTCATCCTTTTCATTTTTCAAATTGCTCCTTCCCGGCGCGCCCTAAACCGGCCCGCCCCGAGGCCATCGCGCCGTATTAACCTTTGCCATGGCCACGCCGTATTAAACCCTTTTACCTACGCTTGGCCATGCCGGGGAACCTATCCCTACGCGCGATCGTGCCGGTTTTGAATCGTTACGCTGTTCTGATTGCTTGCTCGCCTTCGGAGCAATTCTCGCCTCCCGTGGTCGAGATTAGCCACCCTAATCAATAATAAACCAAGTAAGGAAGAAGTTCCTTAAGCCTCGGATGAGCTTATTATCATGCTTTTAATACCATGTGTGTTAGCATTTTGCTTTTGTCATCATGGGTATGTTGCCACTTTCGTTACTTTAGCGGAGTCTATTAAACTTGATTGGTCATTGTTCATCTTTACAACTCTGTGACCATGCTTAACGTTGTCATCAGCATCACACATGCATGCCTGTATGGACCCTCGGGTATATGAAATGGCATTGACGGAAGTCTGGGTAACTCCCGATCGGAAGTCTTACCTATGCGCGACGGTGGTCTTCGGACCTATGTCCTCCGCCATGTATCGGGGGTATCCAACTTGATGGATCATTCCCCTCTTGCATGATAGACAGAAGCATCTCACGTGACCTAGTCACGTTTATGCATTTGCACCTTTATTCCGGCCTCGACAGCCCACTATCTCCGTAATTAATCAAAGGTTTTCCTTCCTCGTGGGGGATGTAATTAACGCCATAGCCTTTATGGTATGGCGGACTGCTGGTCCCGACCAAATCTCTCTCTCGCCCGGCACGGGTCAGAATGAGCGCATAATAAACTCGTCACTCACGTGACTGGCACGCCCGCGCAGTCAATCAGTCAGTAAACTACCAGTTAGTTAATTGGTTGATCGACACGTGAAATAAACCAAATAAACCTAAATAAACAATAAAAAATAATAAGAATAAGATTTCCCATTGAAAATAGTCTGGCACGCCCGGTGGGACCAGTGTCACCTTTCATCTCTTTGACGACATACTTGGGCTTCGAGGCCCTCCCAAAGGTTTCTGATCGTTGGTTTGTTTTGTTTTTTTAGGCGAATCATGACGACAATTGGGTTGACTGGCGTCGGCTTTGGCCATCAATTTTTGATGATCATGCACAAGGGTACCTGGCGGTGCCCACGGTGTTCGGCAGCTTCCCTGCCGCCGTTGGCTTCCCCAACTTCTTGGGGTTAGCCTTCGTGGACATGCTGGAGGTGGAACACTCGGAGCCTATCGAGGGAGCTACAAAGAACATGGAGCCTCTGAAGGCCCGATGCCACCACGACTCGCTCAAGAGTCCAACCTTGGTCGCCAGGTGCCTGGTGCACCATGTTGTCCATGGGGTCTGCCCCGATGCTGTCAACAGAAACTCCGGAGGACGTCAGCGCAAGTAGATCCAAAGGAATACTGCTATGGTTACCGGAATCCTCTCGCAATCCGGTAAATCTATGATGGTTGGTGGCATGCGCGTCTTCCTCGACGGACGTGAAGCGCGGATAGTCCCGGATCGGGTGGTCCCTTCCATCCCCGTCCGCAACTCATATCAAGCCCTCGCTGGAAGGAGGGCAGAAAGAGAAGAAACCGGCCGTTACGGCCAAGAGAAGTTGGCCCCCAGGCCAAGGAAATTTAAATAGGTGTGGGTCCCCAAGAGGGTCTGACCTGTTCATCAAGCTGCACCTGTCCGCCGCCATCTTGCTCACGACGGAGCGGAAGAAAGAAGAGAAAGGGGCCTGGTCCCGAAAGACAAAGAAGTGGTTGCGGACTCTCCGCGCCGTGAAAGTTTCCGGGCCTGCGCCCGCCAAGCCAATGTCCCAGCTGTAGGACGAAGGTTCCAGCAACCTACCACAGAGCTCGGCTAGCTTATACCCCTCCTGCGGGAGGTCGACGACTGTCCCCCGTACTGCATCAAGAGCGGGGTCGAGAAGAGATGACCAACTTGGTCAGGAACTATTTTTGAGGTCTAGGCAACCCCTCGCTTGGGCAACAGTGGTTGACGTGAGCAGCCGCCGCCAATGAAGACCACTGCCCATCAATGGCAGTTGAAGAAAATGAAAGAGAAGGGATGATGCTGTTGTCAGTTGATGACAATGGCTATGATGACGGCTTCGGGATCGAAGCCGATGAAGCCGCCCCTAGGCGGGAAGAAACAAGAAGAACTTTTGTGTTCGAGAGGCTGACCTTCCCAGATCGAGCTAAGAGAAGGGTCCATCGACAGAGAAGAAGGATGCAGGTCTTCACCTGCAACATGGCCGGCATATTCAGCTGATACGAGGGACTTACTGAAGATCCCCGCGAGTTGGCTAAATTGGCAGCACGGCCAGGGCCGAATACTCGAAGAGTAGAAGCCGCAAGGCAGCTCCTGGCGACGACTAAAGGGGAACAACCCTGGGTCTACCACCAGTGGGATGACAAGGCTCCTGTCTTGACGGCCAATGTGGTAACGGCAGAGGAAGAAGATGGCGTTCTCCTCGACATCCTACCCGAGGGTGCATCCGGGGAAACAACAGAAGCTATCCCCGCCACGGCAACTATGGACCCATCGGTCTTGATGCTACTTCAAAAATATCGGCAAGAGATAGACTTGCTAAAAAAGCAGCTGATGGAGAAAACTGAACAATCATCAGCTTCCAAACCACCCGAAGTCCAGGGTGAATCATCTCGAGGAGCGGTTCGTTATGTCGACCCTCCGCCGCTCTACACCTTGCCTCGGTCGTCAGAACCAAGCCCAACGACAACACAACAGTGGCCACCACAGTCACAGCCGCTGATGCCACCGGTGCTCCCCCAGGTGCACCAGACACCCCCGCCGTTGCGTCCTCCACAGGCGACCACTCTGGTCACCCCATACCTACAGCCGACACACTTCTACCCGGAGCCAGTTGACCCCGTAGTCATGAACTGGATGATGGTGGAAAGAATGATCGAGCTGAAGCTCGCAGTAAGGAGTGAAGGCAACTACGTCACGTTTAATGCCTACCGGGTGCCATACCCGCAACGCCATGCTGCTAAGCGACTTCTCCCGGGAATCAACAAGCCGCCCAAGTTCGACAAGTTCAATGGGAAGGGATCCCCGAAAGAACATATTGCCTATTATATGACTGTCATGGGTGACCTGGCCACCGATGAATCATACTTGTTGAAGTTTTTCGGGTCCTCGCTGACGGGGCTCGCATTTGAATGGTACTCTAGCCTCCCGGCTGGGTCAATCAGCGACTGGCCAGATATGCAAAGGAAGTTCAGAGAAAGATTCCATGTTACAAAGAGGGAGGTCACAGTGGTTGAACTCTACTCAACAAAGCAGAGGGCAGATGAGACAGCCCTCGACTATATCAAGAGGTGGAGGAACCTCAGAATGAGGTTGAAGCGGCACCCGCATCAGGAAGACGCTGTACAAATATGCAAATAGAACCTCAGGAGGGAGGTTCTAGAAAAGATGATAGGAATGGAAATACGATCGTTTGATCGATTGAACAATGTCGTGGCCGAGGTGGAAGCTTTTCTGGCCAGACCTGTCCCTACATCTGCTGCCAGCACGACCCAGAAGGGCAAGGCAGTGGAGCGGCGCTCGTCGCCTAAAGAAGCGAACGCTCTTGACATAAAGGCGTTCGAACAATAGAAAGGTGAAGGCAAGAAGGCAGTCACCCCACAGCCTGTAGAAGCCCCAGACGGCAAAGAAGGTCCCTCGCTGAGGGACAAGATGAAGAAGGCCTATTCATTTCCGAAGGACAAGACCCGAGTTCTGTTCGACTGGGTAACAGAATATGGCATGGTCACCCTGCCAGAGCCAAAGAGGTCGGAGGACCTAAAGAGAAAGGACAACCCAAGATTTTGCCCCTACCACCAGATGTTCGGGCATCCAATCGAAAACTGCTATGTTTTCAAGGACATCGTCGAAGGGATGGTGAAGAAAAATGAAATCGAGTTGGGAGAGTACAAAGTGGACCCTCCTCAACCGCATGAAGCCCCTCGGAGGAGGGTAGCAGTCAACATGATCTCCCTATACCAGGCACTGCCCGAAGAAATCTCTGAAGCAAGTACGCGGAGCACCTATGAAACTCATTTCTTGGAGCCCGCGAAGGAACAACAGGGGTGGCAGCAGATCCCTGCGAAGCACAAGAGGAAGAAAGCACCCTGCCCGAAAGTGGGGGCATATATCCGTGGTGTTACATCCCGACCTGCTCCGCCAGTGGCAGCACCTATGTGGATCACTCCACCTGCAACTATCAGGATACCTACACACAATCGGAGGAGGCAAACTCCGCTGCCAGTGGTCAAGGAAACTAATCCTGGGGTCCGCCGAATACAAAATCTCATTGAAGGGCTAGATGAGTACGTGCAGCCCGAATTGAAGCCTCTGCTGGTGCGGGACCATGTCCCATGGCAAGAACTGGAGCAGCTCTCACTCGAGCGAAAGGAGGAAGCTAAAGTAGCATCCGATAAGGAGGGCTGTCTATTCTGGGGGCAGGCACCTGCTGAAGCAAAGAAGAAGAAGAAACAAAAGAAGAAGAGAAGGGCCGCTAAGGCCGATAAAGCACAAGTTGTCTCCTACAATACTCTATCAGCGCTCTTCAACCTGCCCGGAGAAGAGGAAGAAGAGGAAATTTGCTTCACACCCCTTGCTGGGGGAGGCAAGGCCGAGGCCGCGACTGCTGCACATGCCACCCGGTCAGGCCGGAAATGGGGGCGCCAGCCGCCACCCAACCACAACATCATATTCAGGGGAGAATAGCCCTACAAAACACCTCCAATGGAGATCAAGGGAGTCCAGATCCCTCCTCTGCCAGGATTATATAACAAGAGTGGGGGCAAGGCAGTCCCTTCATTTCTTGAATTTATGAAGATGTTTAAGGGAAAGCAGCCTTGTCAGGAGGCTGACCCTGCATCCGGGGATGTTCACCCGCAGCCAGCCCAGTCTGCCGAAGATCCAAATACAGATGGACCTCGCCCGGCAGCAACTAATGAAGAGCACCGAGGATCCGGTACCAGCCAGAAGGGTGCCGAATCCGGGGCAGATAAAGCAGGTCCGTCAGGGCCCGTAGCCCAGGATTTCCCCAAGCCCAGGTTGGCTGAAGAGATGAAGCTCTCTAATGTCCGAGCTGGGAGCCGAATAATGAAGCTACTCAAAAAGCTCCCTGCTCGATTTACAATCTGGGAGATCCTTTCCTTGAGAGAAGAGACTCGACATGCGATCATTACTGCTCTGCAGACGCCTGCCCATTTTGAGACATGTTTGGCTGAAGCAATGCCGGAGGCTAGCATGACCTTCACTCCAAAAGATATGCTGCTGTCTACCATCAGCCATAACAGGCCGCTGTATATGAAGGGGCACCTGAATGGAAGGGAGCTGAACAAGATTCTGGTTGATCCCGGTGCAGCGGTCAACATCCTGCCTTATAGAATCTACGAGAGGCACCATTTCAATGTGCATCTTGAGAAAGTCAGGGATATGCATATCGCCGGCTTCAATCAAAAATGTGAAGTGTCAATGGGGGTGGCAGAGTTCACCCTTACCTTAGCGGATTTCACTACGATGGTGCAGTTCCATGTCATTGACTCCCGCACCTCGTACAAAGCACTGCTCGGCCGCCCATGGCTGCATGAAAATATGGTGGTGCCATCTACGCTCCACCAATGTATCAAATACAGTCTTCAAGGGAAGGAGGAGAGGATCTTTGCAGACCTCCACCCGTTCGAGGTATTTGAATGTCATTTGGTGGACGCCAACCTATATACAGGGCCTTCCCGGAAGATCTCTGAAGCTAAGACCCCTACGGGGGCATCGAGAAGCGCATCTGGCGGTAATTGGTATCCACCACTGCCACGCGGATATGTTAAGCCCAAGGTGGTCTCCCATATCACAACATCCGAGGACGTGGGAAGAATAGCACCTCCAGTATTATACGCTGAAGCTAATGAAGTGTGGGTCGATCAGAAGCATAACCACATCGGAGTCCCGGACGGCCTCACCAAGCCGATTCCCGACCTTGATAACCCCACCGTCGAGCCTTTCAAAACTTGGGAGGTGACACAGGAAGATGGACCCAACAGCCTGTTCTATACGGCTGAAGAGCACACTACTCGGGAAGACACAGACTGTAGCCTCCCCGAAGACATAAGCAACCCGTCGGTCCCCATCCAGGGTCTGGCATTCACAACTAATCGGATGGCCAGGATGTTTCAAAAGCAGCACATCCCCTCCGATCAGTCTCAAAAGCGCAAGGAAGCTTTCCAAGAAATGTGGTGTCCCACAAATCTAGATAAGGAAATGAGACGTGTCACTCAGCACCTGGGGTTTGGCTTCACCCTGGAAGAATATTATCACAGTGGCCGATATGAGGTGGACACCCTCTCCGCCTTCTACCCTACTGAAGATAGCCCGCTGGGGGCAACCTTGGATGAATACCCAGCGGAAGATGAACATGCGGACCCGGGCCAGCCCGAAAATCAAGAAGCGGAGATTGGGATTCCTTGTCGATGTTGGGAGCAGGTCTATCCCGAAGAGGCGGCCAGGCAAGCTAAATTTGATACGGATAGCAGCAGCGAAGCCGAATGTGTTGATAAAACATGGACTTCTCCCTCCCATGGAGTCCTTCCACCAATGACCTCCGCACCCCTTGTGCCAATCGGGGAAGCCTCGCCCAGCCTCGACCAGGAGGTGTGTGCTACCGACAATGGGACTGCCACTCCTATTGAAGATGCAACTGCCCCAGAAGGCAAGATCTCCTCCCCTTCTGCTACGAGACTGGGTTGCTGTTCCAACACAACAACAAGCAGTCACCAGTCGGTCACAACTACGACCCCATCTGCAAGGATTGAAGCTGCTCTCTTACCATGGGAGACTGCGATGGCAGCGGATTTACTGAAAGAGCAATACACGCGGCCACTATCAAATGAAACAGAGGACTTACGAGAAGCTCTGATGGTGTCAGATGAGGAGGTCGAAGTACTCGACCCTCAAGATGGTATTCCAGACCTCGTTGATCTCCAACCCGTACCTCCGAAGATAGAAGACGGAGGCCAAGCCACAGTCGATGAACTGATAGAAGTCAACTTGGGAAGTAAGGAGGACCCTAGGCCTACCTTCCTCAGTGCCCAACTGTTCCCAGAAGAACGGGAACTGTACACCCAACTGCTGCAAGAATACCGGGATTGCTTCGCCTGGACTTATAAAGAGATGCCAGGTCTGAATCCTGCAGTTTCACAGCATGAGTTGGCAATCAGCCCTGAAGCCGAGCCGATTGTAGACACGCTAAAATTAATGCTATGTTGAGTAAATCTCATGTCACCATGTGACGCCCCAAAGTGGACTTCAATATTGATTTAATATGAAGTTTTTCTATTTTCTATGATTTCTTATTTTTTTCTTGAGAAATTGAAATTAACGCCCTGATGAGGGGCGCTATTTAAATTGACGGCATGACCAAGGGCGCCTCTTTTAACAATGGACAACTACCAATATGGGTGTCATTTTCTGGATTTACTAAAAATTCTGAATTTTAAATAAAACAAAATTGTAAAATTAACGTCTTTCATAAAGGCGTTGATTATTTGACGTTTGTCTGGCAGGCGTCAGTTGATAATTTTAAATAAGGAAAGTTATTTGTTTCTATAATTAAATCCAGGAATTGACGCCTTGATGGGAGTCGTTATTATAATTAACGCCTTTGGATGTGTCGTCATTTTTAATTGACGCCCTTCATGGGGTCGTCATTTTCAATTCCGTCTCCCTTCCGCCTGCTTCTTTCCCGTAATGGTTCCTTCCTCATTTTGAGCCTTGTATTAGACTGGGAAGGGAGTTTCTTGGTGGAAGATATTTACCATGTTTTAATCCTTGTTCTCCAAGGATCTTAGCCCTATAAATACCCCTCCTGGGTCTCTTCGCGCGGAAGAACGAGAAAACAAAAAACACACAGAGAGAGAGAGATATCGTTATTAAGAGAGTAGAGCTGACAGTGAGAAGAGTGTCTTATTTGTTTTGCAGGTTCTTCATCCAAACGAGTTCTCCTTCCAGGCGATGCTCTTCTTCTTCCACAGATGAACCACTGCAGTTCCATCACATGCTGAAGCTCTCCTCCCTTTACTGCTGCACTCACAGTAGAAAGGAATCCTTCCTTTAGCTATTTAATTGTTATTTTCGTAACATCATCACACATCCTCCCTCCCTCTAGTTCTTGTTAGATCTCATACTCTACATATTATTGCTTAGCATTACATCCATATTTTTTTCAAACCTTGTTACTCCTCTTAGGGGTTTAAAACCAAAACACACAAGGTGTGTTCATGTTCATGTTTAATTTGATTAATTACATAATCTTAGAACTTTGATATTACACCTTTTGGCTAATCCACTCTTTTATTTGATTTGTGTGTTCTTGCAAGGTAATCAAGACTAAGAACCCCCTTCATCGGCCGGCCGGTAGAAGGAGGAAGAAAGGATTCACAATCTCCCCCACTTAACACAAGGTACTCGCGATCATCCTTTTTCTTATTTGAGGTAACCCCTCTGGCGATCACATTCCCCTTAGCATCCTCGCATGCTCCCCTTTTCTCCCCTTTTCCAATCCTTTTTTTAACATTAATTCTTTTTAATTGTTCTAAGTGGATTTCTTAGAATCTACAAATTGGCGATCATGGTGGGACTTCTAGTGTTTTTAGTTTGATTACCCCTCCCATGTGCTCCACGTAGCACACTCCCATTGGTACCCTCGTGTACCCCTCCCTCGTGCTCCTTGTAGCACCCTCCCATTGGCGCCCTCGGTGCCCCTCCTTTGACACCCTCGCTGTAGACACGTCAAAATTGACATTATTTTGAGTATATTTCATATCGCTCTGCGATGCCCCATTTGACCCTCAAATCAGCTTATTTGAGTGGTTTTTCCCACTTTTCTTGAATTTCTCCTATTTTTCCCTCATTTCTTATTTTTCTGGATTTTCTGGGCATTTATCTCTATTTTCTGAATTCACGCCCTCATCAGAGGCGTGTTTTTGAAACACGACCTGGTCTAGGGCGTGTCTTCCCATTTTATCTATTTCTCCCCCATTTTATCTATTTTATGAATTTTCTGAATTTACGACCTGGGTAAGGGCGTGTTTTCTTAAAACATGACTTAATCTAGGGCGTTTCTTAAAGAAAGGACGACCTCATCTGAGGGCGTTAATTCTTTTGGTTTTGACCGACTTCCCCATTTGAGCTCTTGAAATTAACGCCCTTCTCAGGGGCGTGTTTTTAAACGTGGCTTTAATTAAGGCGTGTTTTATATTTTTCAAATATGGGGAGTTTTTTTATTTCTAAATTTGGTTTTTGAGAAACGCCCTTGTGCAGGGCGTGTTTTAAAGAAACGCCCTCTGGTAAGTCGTCAATTCATCAATTGACGCCCTGACCTAAGGCGTGTTTCATCTTCTGGCTTCGCAGCCCTTTCCCCAGAGAGTCCTTGCTTCGTTAGACTCCTCCCCTTTTTGGGCTCTTACCCATTCGTATCCTCCCCTATTTTTGACTCTTGCCCATGTTTATCCTTTCTCCAATCTATTTAATAGAGCCATCGGCTCTGTTCTCAGGTTGGAGCCCCTTCCTTCCCCTCCGCGTTTCCTTTTTCTTTTGTTCTTTTTCTTCTCTTCTTGCAGGGTGCTGCCGTTGCTGATGCTGGCTCAGGAGGAAGTTCTCCTACGTGCACTCTTCATCCAACGAGGCTTCCTCCCCATCGATCATCAAAGCCAACAGAAACACAGGCTCCTATTCTTTTGATTCTTCTTTTGTTATCTTTTGCATTAGTTCATGCATGTTATATCATTTTTCTTCTGTTAATTTCTATTCTCAACCATCACGTTGGGAATATCTCCAACAATGCAACTCTTGCACGTTTTTTTTTTATCTCCCTTATTCTTATATCATTCATGCATTCATTCATCTCCCACACCCTTTTTGCATAGGGGTTTAAGGGCAATCCCCTTAAAGGTGTGTTCTTTTATATGATATCATGCTCATACATATTTTTATTGAATTGATGCTACACACACATTATTTCTAATTCCTTTTATTATTGTTGTGTGTCTTTTTGCAAGGGTAACCAAGTTGAAGAACTCTCTTCGTCGGCCGGCCGATTTGAAGAGAAAAGGAGTACTCACAATCAACCGCACATTTGAGGTATTTGCGATCACTTTCCCCTTATCATCTCCATTTGAGACCCTCGTGTCTCTGGCGATCACAACCTCCTATTAGCACCTCGTGCTATTTTATTGCTTTCATCATATCTATTGCTTTTTTATATTTAAAAGTGGATTTTTAAATTAAGATCTACAAATTGGCGATCACGGTGGGACACTTTTTGTTTTTCATTTGATTACCCCTTTCCCTTTGGCACCCAAGTGTGCCTTTTCCCATTGGTACCCTCGGTACCCTTTCCTTTGTGCCCCTCGGGCACCCTCCATTGTGCTTTGCACTTTCCCCTAAGTGATTTGTCAATTGAATAGATTTGTTTTAAAATCTCCACTTAGTTAAAATTTTGATGAGCATGTTTTTATCCTGATAATCATATGTGATGATTGCCTCTGTGACTGTGAGTGTTTCCACTCTGCTGGCCGTGGGAGTTTGAAAGAATTCACGCCCTCCCACAGGGCGTTTCTTTATTTAGTAGCGCCTCTCATCAGGGCGCGTTTTCATGATTTGACGCCCCCACCCTTGGGCGTCTCTTTATTTGGTTGAGCATCGTTGATAATTAACGCCCTGCCCCAGGGCGTCTCTTTTATTGGTAGCGCCTCTCATCAAGGCGTGTTTTACCTTGCCTGTGGGCCTCCCACAGTGATTCACGCCCTGCCAAAGGGCGTCTTTTGATTGGTAGCGCCCTGCCCCAGGGCGTCTTATTCCTGTGTTTTCACCGAACCCCTTTGTTTATCACTGTATCATATTTTTGCTTATATCTTGCATTCATTCATTCATTCATTTTGCATTGGTTTGGGAGACCTCCTCTCTCCACATACTAGGAGCCACACACCCCCTTGGTGAAGGAACGACCCTCCATTGAGCATTCCGTCTCTTTGGATTGGAAATTCCTAAACCAAGCCTCCATAAGTCCCCGCACCCGTGGATTCCCTCACGGACGCCGGGCAGGTTGTACCCTTTTTGGAGTCCCGAGTTTAGTTGGCCTACACGTGGTGAGAGAGTGTTCCTAGTTGGCATTGGAGTTAAATCATATTGAAACTAGGTTCCCCTTGTGTGAATCATATCAATTTGCATAAAATTCATTAATTCACCAAGGTTTAAACAATCAAAATCACGGTAACCATTCCAACTTGTGTGCTTCTTTGCATATTGTTGTGAAATTTTGATTATATAATGGCTTACCATGATAAGAAAAACATGTTCAATTCAATTCATGAGGATGCACAACCTAGCACTTCTTATCCTCAATTTCAACATGTTAATCATCACAATTCTCACCACTCTTTCAAAGGACCACGTCCTCATTCTTACGGTCATACCCAACCCATGGGCAATGTCCATTCTCATGGTCCACCTACTCAATTTCAGGCCACTATTCCCTCGGGACCGTCTCCTCCCAATGACGAGAAGGTCTCTCGAATCATCCATGCATTAGATCATCTTACCCCTCAACAGATCCAAGCCCTTAAGGCTGCCGTTGAGGGTACATCTCATGCATCTCCCCCTCTTTCCAATTCTATACGGGTGGCCCATCACCTACCTCCTTCCAATTCTATTCGGGTGACCCATCACCCATCTCTCTCCAATTCTACACGGGTGGCCCATCACCCACCTCCTCCTTCCAATCATATTCGGGTAGCCCATTACCCATCTCCCCCTATTCATTCTACTCGGGTGGTCCGACACCCGCCTCCTTCTATTCCTCCTCCCTCACGGCCCCGAGGCCCATTTATTCATTGCAATCCGGCCCTTCCGGATTCTTTTACGGGTCATACCGTCAACTCCCCTCTACGGCCTTTTTATGCGGCCCCTCCTCCTTCGAGGCCCTGCCAACCTTCTATTGTTCAAGTCACACCCCTCCAACAATCTCTTTTTGATAAGATTACTTCCATGGAGGAACAATTAAAGAGGGTCACGGTTCCTCCTACTCCGGTCAATCCTCTCCATGCCGCTTTGGACGAGATTACTAAGTTGGAGAGAGAATGGAAGGATAGGAGAGATGATTATGATATCGGCGTTCCAAGCGAGGAAGAACCGGCAATTGAAGAATACGAGCCGGTATATGATGATGAAGCTCCGCAGGCACCCCTTCCGAGTTTCCTTAATTTCCCACTCCCTCCATTATCATTCAATGAACCCCCTGCTCAGGAGGAAACCACTCCCAATTCAACCCCTGTTTATGAGACTAGTTGGTGTTACGACGATGGGTCGATATTCCAATCGTCCGCACCGGCGCCTATTGAGTCTCTTCCCATTCCCACTCCCACTCCTAACATTGCTCGCCCCGTCCGGCATTTTCTACGCACCAAACCTTCACCCATTAACCCTCCACCAACTACACCTCCACCCACTATACCATCAACCTTCACACCATTAGCCACCACTGAGCCTTCCATTATAAAACCTCCACCTATTAAGTCAGTAACCTCCACATCGGCCTACACCGAACCTACCACTGAACCTCCTCCAATTGACCTCCCAGTACCACCATCCCTAAAAACCACCTTACCTACCCCAATATTTAACCCTCCATCTTTACCTATGGCTAATCCTGAGCAGGACCCACCACTTTTTGCACTCGAGCTAACCCCGACCGCTTGCAAGCAAAGGGAGAAACTCGACGTGTTTGAACCCCCGCTTACGCTCACCCATTTGCCAACACCTTCCATTATAACTCCACCATCCACGGAGCCTCCCTCCTCCGCCTCACCTCCCTTTGTTACTCGGAAGGGGCGTGCTTCTGCAGCTACTCGCGCCAAGGATAAGCAAGAGCCGGGCAAGAAGACTTTGGCCACGACTGTGCCATTCAAGATTCAAGAAGTCATTTACCGGATGCCAATCCAGGTTATTGTGCCGAGCATGGTCGCAGAGGCCAAGTCACCGCCATTGCTCAGGGAAGAATGCCAAGAATTGATGCCATCCAAGGGCCAGGCAGGGCACCCCTTGTTCAAACTTTCTAATCCAGAATTCATTATTCCTTACAAGGGGCGAATGCCCATTTTGCTCAACATTCCATATACACCACATTCAATGGGCAACTCAATGCTTCCCGTTCCAACTCTACAACTCCCCCACATTATTGATCTTTGCTTTCCAAGGGAGTTGTCTTTTACTATTGAAGCTTCTTTTATTGGGCCAATTGACCGTACATGTTCACTGCCGTGGAGGGGCAGTTATCTTAATGCTAAGGGGCCATCCCTTATTTGCTCCACTTTCTATTCATCCATCTCTATCACTTTTTCTTCATGGGCCATTCCCAGGGTTAGGAGGAGGATCACATCCTCTCGCCCTTCACATTCTTCATATTCTTTGCATTTCATACATTCATCGCATCCATCCCATTACATGCATTTGCACCTCCTGCTTCCCGGTTTTCCAAACCCGTATCTTCCTCACCTTCTGGCACCTCCGGATATTCCGCATTTCCCATCTTATTCATATTCATCTTTTTGTCCACTCCCCTTGGGGCATCGCGTCCCCTTTCCTGCTATCTCCCTGGAACCTCCAGGAATTTTATCCCTCCTCTTTGGGCATCTCGCCCTTTCTGATTCTATTTCTCCGGAACCTCCGGACCTTTCTCTCGGGCACGAGGCCCCTTTCCATCTTCTCCTTACTGATTTCATCCCTCCGGAACCTCCAGATTCTCCACCTGATTGTCTCCATCTTTTCCCCGGGCATCGCGCCCCTTTCTATTTGCTTCCTCCGGAACCTCCGGACTTTCCCCTCGGGCATCACGCCCCTTTTCATTCTCCTCCTCCAGAACCTCCAGACCTTTCTCCCGGGCATGACGCCCCTTTCCATCTTCTCCTTCCTGATTTCATTCCTCCGGAACCTCCGGATTTTCCTCTCCTCCCTGGACATCGCGTCCCTTTCCATTTACTTCCTCCGGAACCTCCAGACCTTCCATATTTCCTTCAATTCATCTTTTTGCTCCTCCGAGACTCCATATCTTTTATTCTCTTCTTCCTTTTTCGTCATCTTTTTCATCATCTTTTTCCCTATTTCTCCCCAGGGCATCGCGTCCCTTCTTTCGTTATCCCTCCGGAGCCCCCGGATGATTCCTCCTATTACGATTCTCCTCCTTTACCTCCGGACCCTCCGGATCCACCTCTTTCTATCTACCAATTTCGTCTTCTAATTCCCCCTGATTCTGGGTCTGACCCAACTTCTTCCACATCCACTGCCTTGGGCATCTGCCCTTTCTCCCACTGCTTCCGAGGCTTTAGTCCTCACCCCTCTTCTAATTCTCCTCTCCTTCTGTAGATTGTTCCATGTGACCAGGGTCTCCGCGCCTTAGTGAGGGAGTTCTAGCCCTCGCCTCTCTTCCTTTTCTCCTTATTTCGTCTGAGTCTGGTCTGGACACCACTCCTTCTTGTTAGGCCACTTTCAAGATCATTTGCTTCCAAAGAGGACAAATCCCATGATGATCACCTTCAGCAGCTGCTTCTACGAAGGTTGCAAGGTAACATATTGGCGTAAGTATGCATTTTAATGATATCATTTTCTCATTACTTCACGCATGATTTTCAAAATCAAGTGCTTCTTAACGAGATTAAGAGTGGTGTTTTAAACCTTTATCTTAGGCTTTTGTTTAATTAAATCACTCTCAAAAGAGTCTTTAGGCTTGCTATGCAGCACCTTTGGTTAATAAGAACCCCGCGCTGGGAATTCGACATTCTCTCCCCGCTTGTTAAGAGCACCCTTAGCTGGGCATTCCACACACTTCACGGCGTCCTTAGCCGGCTCCTTTGTTTAAACATCGTTGCTACCTTGGCCATGCCATGAGTTTCGGAAAGTCTTTTCTCTTCTTTACTCGGCCGAATGCAGGTGCAAGAGGTTGACGGATGAGATGACCAACCTAGGTAATCCCCAATACGAGAGGAGTCTCAAATAGGGGCAGTCTTGACCCAAAATCAATATGAATTTCATGATACATCTCGCCACAAGGGCTGTTATGAAAATCAAATCAATATTTTGATGCACAATTATGAATTATGGCATGTCAAGAGTGGCAAAGTCCCCGCAGGGAAAACCCTGGTCGTATGCATGTCAAGGGTCTGAAAAGTAAAGGCATAAAGCCCCAGCGCAACAGATCGCCTCTTTGAGGGTTAAACCTTGGAAGGAATTCAAGTCCTGACATTTCCCATCCTGCATTAAGCTTATCTCCAATTATTCTTCTCTTCTCCTCCAATACCGAATGTTTCTCGGGTATGGCCTTGGTAGGGGCACCATTGATCAAAGACGGTCGGTTATAGGATGCCACTTTCAATGCACGTCCAGCTTTGGGCAGTTTTTAGCGAAAAGGGAAGGAACAAGGACCCCTAGCCAGTGGTTCAAAACACCCTTTGATGCTGCATTAACAATGTCTAAGCCAAAATCAAACAAAAATTGAATATTTCCTGATCAAAATCCAACAAAAATTGAATATTTTCAAAAATTCATAAAAAAATCAAAATATTTTCAAAATCCACATAAAAAGTCATATATTTTTCAAAACTCATAAAAATTTGCATATTTCCAAAATTCAAAAATTTGCATTGTATTTTCTGATGGTGTTTTGCAGGAACAGCTTTGCAGAGACCAAAAACACGGGATGGGTCCTCTCTCTACTTATTGCTATCAATCTATTGATTCTTTCTCGATATTTTCATGACATGCCACCAGGGGCATTTTTTTTATTATCATCTCCCTATATCATTCTGATTATCATATCTCATGATTATTCATCTCCAAATCTTTTTTAATCAACTCCTGCTAATTTCATCTGATCACTCCGCCGATGGGCATTATATCAGATCTTGATCATTCATCTCCAAATCTTGATTAGCCAGATTATCTCCTCATGATAAAACAACAAACAATGCTATGATTTGACTTATGCTATTCATGCCATATACATGCTATAATTGATGCTTCCCATTCATGCTATGCTTGTTATGATTGAATGTCTTATTCATTGTTTGTTATCTTTTATATCTTGGCTAATGAATTTTTGAGCGCAGGATAAGAAGCTCTTGGTCCCGCCGACTAGGCATCATCATCAAAGTCCCACGGTGCTTGCAGCTCATTTCTCAGTTCCCATGCTTATTGATATCACCATCTCCCTGTATGCATTCTACTATATGTTACATATGTTACTAGATTATATCAAGGACCTTGTGGCTTTGGTAAATCTGGGGATTTGAGTTCCCCTTCATCAAAAACAATGATGATTCCAGAGAAGTCTTAGTCACACGGATAGGCCGTTGAGCCGTCCAAGACTGGGGACGATGGTTCCCTTTTACGAGTTGGTGCGTGGATAAACGGGCTTCGGCTTAGTATCAGCTCGCAGAATTGGTTTCTTGACCCAGTCTGGGCAGTTTAACAATATTATCCTTGATTATATTATATTTTCATTTGATTTTTTTCCCTTTAAACCCAGCATGCATTCATGTAGGAATTTGAAACAATTGTTGAAAAATCATTCTGATAAGCTGTTTTTGTGGGTCAAATTGATCTTGATCTTCAATATGAGATATTCCATGCCGAATTGAGTCCTCAGTGCGTTTTGTCGCTATTTTGGGTCATTTTCTCGAAAACTCCCTGTTTGGATTTTTATCATCTTATTTTTCAAAACTTTCCCCTTTGATCCACCTTGGCTGCAGCACGTCCACTGGCTGGTAATCGCTCCCCAATGGTGAAACTTGCAGGTTTGTGACCTGAGGTACTTCCACCGCGTTGGAAGTTGATCATTTTATTTTTATCTCCTTCGTGCACCGCGTGCACATCTCCCCTTTTATCCAAACATTGTTGATTTCGTTGGATTTCCCGAGATTTGCTTCATCTCGTGCTTTTGATTTGATTCTCATCAAGTGATGTTGATTGCGTGTCTCATCACACCTTGGTATCTACTTTTCAGTTTGCTACGCTCCCTTGCAAAGCAGACGCCAAGGCGGGGCAGCTGTAGACACGTCAAAATTGACATTATTTTGAGTATATTTCATATCGCTCTGCGATGCCCCATTTGACCCTCAAATCAGCTTATTTGAGTGGTTTTCCCACTTTTCATGATTGCCCTATTTCTCCTATTTTTCCCAATTTACCTCCTTTTCCTATTTTTCTGGATTTTTTGGGCATTTATCTCTATTTTATGAATTCACGCCCTCATCAGAGGCGTGTTTTTGAAACACGCCCTTGTCTAGGGCGTGTCTTCCCATTTTATCTATTTCTCCCCCATTTTATCTATTTTATGAATTTTCTGAATTTACGACCTGGGTAAGGGCGTGTTTTCTTAAAACATGACTTAATCTAGGGCGTTTCTTAAAGAAAGGACGACCTCATCTGAGGGCGTTAATTCTTTTGGTTTGACCGACTTCCCCATTTGAGCTCTTGAAATTAACGCCCTTCTCAGGGGCGTGTTTTTAAACGTGGCTTTAATTAAGGCGTGTTTTACATTTTTCAAATATGGGGAGTTTTTATTTCTAAATTTGGTTTTTGAGAAACGCCCTTGTGCAGGGCGTGTTTTAAGAAACGCCCTCTGGTAAGTCGTCAATTCATCAATTGACGCCCTGACCTAAGGCGTGTTTCATCTTCTGGCTTCGCAGCCCTTTCCCCAGAGAGTCCTTGCTTCGTTAGACTCCTCCCTTGTTTGGGCTCTTACCCATTCGTATCATTCCCCCTTTGACTCTTGCCCATGTTTATCCTTTCTCCAATCTATTTAATAGAGCCATCGGCTCTGTTCTCAGGTTGGAGCCCCTTCCTTCCCCTCCGCGTTTCCTTTTTCTTTTGTTCTTTTTCTTCTCTTCTCGCAGGGTGCTGCCGTTGCTGATGCTGGCTCAGGAGGAAGTTCTCCTACGTGCACTCTTCATCCATCGAGGCTTCCTCCCCATCGATCATCAAAGCCAACAGAAACACAGGCTCCTATTCTTTTGATTCTTCTTTTGTTATCTTTTGCATTAGTTCATGCATGTTATATCATTTTTCTTCTGTTAATTTCTATTCTCAACCATCACGTTGGGAATATCTCCAACAATGCAACTCTTGCACGTTTTTTTTTATCTCCCTTATTCTTATATCATTCATGCATTCATTCATCTCCCACACCCTTTTTGCATAGGGGTTTAAGGGCAATCCCCTTAAAGGTGTGTTCTTTTATATGATATCATGCTCATACATATTTTTATTGAATTGATGCTACACACACATTATTTCTAATTCCTTTTATTATTGTTGTGTGTCTTTTTGCAAGGGTAACCAAGTTGAAGAACTCTCTTCGTCGGCCGGCCGATTTGAAGAGAAAAGGAGTACTCACAATCAACCGCACATTTGAGGTATTTGCGATCACTTTCCCCTTATCATCTCCATTTGAGACCCTCGTGTCTCTGGCGATCACAACCTCCTATTAGCACCTCGTGCTATTTTATTGCTTTCATCATATCTATTGCTTTTTTATATTTAAAAGTGGATTTTTAAATTAAGATCTACACTCGCGTGTCCCTCCCTTGTGCTCCACGTAGCACACTCCCCATTGTGCACCACGTGCACACCTCCCCACTGATTAGCCAGTTTTGCAGTTTCCATTGGTTTATTCTGATTGTCAGTTCATTAAGCTGAAGTAACGCCTTCCCTGCTGCCGTCATTTTATTATTCACGCCTCATACAGAGGCGTCATTTCTTCATAAGACGCCTTACAGCAAGGCGTCATTTCCATTGTTACTATTTACTTTTGATGCGATTGGATCATTGTTCAGTGATTTTGACGCCCCAACTCCCGTGCGTCATTTTATCTTTGAATGCCTAAGCTTAAGGCGCCATTTTCTTAATTATTGGTGATTTGGTTATTTCCTGAGTATTTTTTTACAGTGCTTTGCGCCTCTGCCCAGAGGTGTTCCTTTCACTGTTTGCGGTGATTAGCGCCTGCACTCCAGGCGCTGCTCATTAAATTAGCGACCTGCCCTGGGTCGTGTTTTTGTTCTGCGCCCATAGAACTGCTCTTTTGTCAGTTTGATTGACTGATCATATATCTGTTGGTGATATTATCTGTTTGCATTCATCTTGGCATACGGTTTGGGAGACCTCCTCTCCCCACACTTGTTAGGAGTTTTCACCCCTCTTGGTGAAGGAAGGACCCTCCATTGAGCATTCCGTCTCTTTAGACCAGAAATTCCTAAGTCAAGCCTCCGTAAGTCCTCGCACCCATGGATTCCCTCACAGACGCTTGGCAGGTTGTACCATTGAAGTACCCGGAGTATAGTTGACCCATTCGTTGGAAAGGAGAGAAAATCTAGATACCCGGAGATTATATCCAAATTTTCAACTAGGATCCACCTTTGAAAGAAAGTACCTAATATTGAATCCATCCTAATTTCCAAGAGAAATCTTAAAATCTTGCGCTCATTACAACTTGTGTGTTTCTTTTAAAAAGGTGATATCTTTTGGGTTATATCTTATTGCGAGACATTCATCTCTTTCTCCTCAAGTATGAAATTGCGTTCAGGTAAAATTCTCAACATGGCCAACTACGGATACACTTATGATGGTAATGAGGAGGGTCATTCTGACCCATTTTATGAGATTCCCCCTCAAGATTCTGTTTATTATGAGGGAAATTACTATTCTTCCTCCAATCAAGTCCATATGGTGGACACCACCACTACTGCTTTGGAGGTTGAGCCTTCTTCCTAGGCCTGACCTACTACCCAGAATACTCCAGGGGACACTTCCTCTTCCCTCAATCTCAATGAAATTCTCAAGGCTATTGCTCAGCTGGATGATTGTCAGCGCCAGGCAGCTCAAGCCGCTCTTCTGAAGGGAAAGTTGATGAGGGCATCCCTTGCCCCTCCACATTTTCTCCGGACTCGGATTGTTCGTCGGCAAGCGCCATTATGTTCCTCAAGTGTTTGTGAGTCGAGTCATGTAATTTTCTTATTTTTATTTGAGTCTTAATCATGTAATTTTCCCTTTATTTGAGTCATGTACCTAGGTTAGTAGGTTATCTACCAATGTCCTAAGTCATTGTGTTGTTTAGATAGGCTATTGGGCCCATCTCATTGGGCTAGGCCCATGGACACCCCCCTTCCCTTCGGTTATTAGTCATTGTGTCTTTTGTTAGGGTCCTTTGTGAAAAAGTCATGTGCCTATAAATAGGCCACCCCACTCCTCATATGTAACAACTTATGCATGAATATTGAATTCCAGATATACTCCATATCCCTCTAGCCTTCTCTCTCAATATCTCTCTCTCTCATTATCTCTCTCTCTCTCTCTCTCTCCCTCCACCCCAATTTTTGGAATTTTCTCTCTCCTCCCCATTTACCTCTCATTAACTCCCCTCCCCTCATTCAATCACCTTCCCAACCACCCCATCTCCCACCTACCCCATTTAAACCTCTCCCCTTCCCCATAGCCCTCTTTATTCCACCCCCTAGTCCCAAGAGAGCTCCACCCAATCCCCACTCCACCTTCCAACCCCCAACTACCCATTTCCCTTCCCCAAACCTCACTCCACCTTCCCAAAACACCTCTTCCCATCCCCAAGACCACCATTGATCACTCCCCATCAAAGAAAATTCAAACTCACATTCCCTCCACCCACTTGTGCCTCCCTCACATCCCAAATTCGTAGCTCCTCTCTCACCCTCTGAAAACACCCCATTCCAGACCCCATTCTCCCTCTCCCACACCTTAGAACACCCCCTCCTAGGCCCCCTCACAACTAGGGGTCACTCCCACACCTATTCACCCCCATTTCCACTTCCATTTACCCCATTTCTCCCACCACCTTCCACCTACAGTTCGCAGGTTGCAGGTGGCAGAAGTCCAGCGACTTGCAGAAGGTGTCACATCGTCATCCTGAGGCTTCTGAAGGCGCTTCATACATCGTTGGAATCGTCTTTGAGTCCTCTTTCCAACAGAGGTGGTCCCGCATCCATCCGAGCTCGGAGCTGTGCGGTGGAGCAGATCTTGTGCGACTGTGCAATCTGCCCCAGGCTGAAGACCAGAGAGCATTTGGAAGTTTCACCACGACCAACCTAGCAAGAATCAGAGCTCGGGTTCTTCATGAAAATTCTTCTTCTCTGAATCCTCTTTCATCCCCACAAAGCGGAGCTCCATTTGGCATTCGAATCTGGGAGATATCATTTTTCTCCCCCGAAGTATACGTTCTGTCCTCCCACAGTCTGCAGCGACCCTTCACCGGTGAACTGAGGCTACCGGCCAACCTTGGCATCGGTTGGCTTCCCCGTTAACTTTTCTGCGTAGAAGACTCGACAGCCGAACCAACGGCTTTGACGGCGCTCGATTTGGAGTTCGGGAGCGGTCGTGGCATTGCTGTCAATCTGCTGCTGGGAAACTGTTCCTGTCCGAACCAGAGACAGAGCTCCTGTTCAACTGTTGACCTCGGCCAGCTCGTGAGGGATCTGAGCACCAATTTTGGAGGGCTGAAACTATTACCAGTTAGCTGTCATCTCCAAGAAGAAGGACCTCATTCGGCCACCGGAGCTATCAGTTACTAATTTCTTCGTCGAAGGTTGCAGCCAGCCACCTGCAGGTCCAGGTTTGACCTATCCTCACATATCTGACCACCATTCTCCCCTCCGACCTCCGATTGGGGCCCCGTCGATTCCTGCTCGAAGCTACTCCGACGAAGATCACGTCACCGCCAGGCGTGTCTTATTTGGAGTTCAGGAGCGTCCGTGGTGCCTTCTGCAACTTGCTGTACCAGTTCTGCACCAGCCAGAGGAAGAAGCTGCTGACCTGTTCCAGTCGCTGGCCCGACCAGCCCTGAGTTCCAGAGCTCCTGCCAAAATTCAGACATCATCCTCAACCTGTTAGAAAGTTTTTGGCGCAAGTCTCATCAGATTCTGAGCTCGGTGGAATTATTGGCAGCATCGACATCGACCCTCTGTCCAGAAATACAGAAGCTAGGCAGAATCGGCGAAGCTCGGGAAGTCGGTTATCTTTGCATATCTCCCCACCCCGCTTGGCCGGCTGAAGGCCCCTCCCTGCGTGGAGGTAGTTTTGAATGTAATAAGCCTAATCCCCACCCCAAGATCACCCCTCCTACTTGAGGCATAGTGTTGTACATCTTTGCATTTTCAGGTCAAGCGACACCGCCGCGGCGATCGGGTGTATACCCTCGCCTCCCCGCTCGCCCCCATCTCCGGCCGGAGTCGGCGTCTTCACGCTGGCTAGGTGAGCTCTTGAACATCCCTCATTACTGTATTGGACTTGCTTAGCTTAGTATTGCTATAGTTACTCCGTTGGCGGTAAGAGAGTGTCCGATTTTTCATTGCCACCAAATTGAGTGACCACCGCGGGCGAGTTGAGAGTGAATCCACTTAACCCACACCATTGGTGTGTTGGCCGCCCATGATTTGGGCATCCTAGGCCCATTTGGGGTTCTTACCAAGCTAGCCAACCACTGGAGCCTAAAGGTCCCGCCTCAGACCCTCTCCAACATCGCCTAGTCGCCATCGGGTACTAGTGTGCGCCATACGGGTGAGCTCGCTAGTGTGAGTCCGTTGCTCAAACTTGAATGCTTGCAAAATAGGTCCATAGGTGGTGTCACATCAAAAGTTCATCCCGTCGTCTTCTAACCCTCATCAAGCCATGGGTGGCCACTCCGCTAATTCTCCTAATGACCCATCGGTCGTCCCTAGGGTACCCTCGCGCCCATCAACTCCTGTTGTGACTATGCCGGACCAACCGGCAAGTCACTCCATTGTTAGGCCTCAGCAGCCCCTTGGTTCCCAAATTCTAAGAAGGCCTATAACAAACCAACATTCCTTTCATCAGGCCCCAGTCGAGTCTGATAACCATGCTCTGTTATTCCAAAGGATGGCCAAAATGGAGGAACAGCTTAAGAGGGTCACTACACCCAAGGTTGCTCCTGAGATCGTGCTTCCCCCTATGCCGGTTTTCCATCTACCACCATCAGAAATGCCAAATTTTCGGCGATATAATGGCACGGGCAACCCGAACATCCACCTGAAGGATTTTATGTATGAAGCGTCATTTTGGCAAGATAATAAAAATTCATTGGCTTATCTCTTCAGGCGGTCTTTGGATGGCCCCGCACTTGAATGGTTTTATTCCCTGGAGCCGGCCGATGCCGGTGATTTTGATATAGTTCAACAAAAATTCATACAGAAGTACAAAAAACGTGTGGGTCCCTCCTTGTCCGTTACAGACCTGGTTGCTGAAAAGATGAAGCCCGAGGAGGACTTTGTTTTATTTGTTGATAGGTGGAGGGCCATGGCCGAGAAATTGAAAGACACATTGTCAGAGACGGAGCAAGTCAAAATGATTATTTCAAATTTTACTCCATAATTCCGTCATATCCTGGCCATGAATAAACTAAGCATTATGGAAGAGCTCTATGAAAGAGCTAGATATATTCAGACACAAATGAAGGATTCGCCAATCATGGGCATGTTCGAGCCAAGGCCAAAGGTGATAAAGAGGAATGTTAATATTGGCAATACTGGGGCAACCACTGAAGGCACCGTTACCAACGAGCAGGTGAGCGCATTTGGCAATTCCACACCCTTTCGCCATCTTTCAAACCCAGGGCCGTCACCACAATAGCCTGCCTTCCATAATCAAGTCCACCAGCCAAATAACAACCCTCCTCAGACCTTACGGCCTCCTCCACCTCCTCAACAACAACCCCACATTGCTCCACCAAATCAAACACCACAATATCACCAAGTGCCTCCACCAGCCAATTATGCACCACAACAATTTCAACAAGAAGACCTTTGGGCCCCCGAAGGGCACAGTACTCCCCTCTTCCCGAAAGCTTATTGGATATCTTTAATGCCCTCATGGCCGCAAACCTGCTCACATTGCCAAAGGAAAGAGCAATATGGCCCCAACATGTGGATACATCCCGGTATTGCGTCTTTCACCGACAACCGGGGCACAATATCGATCATTGCTTTCACTTCAAAGATTACATACATGACATGAATGATCAAGGTGATATTGATTGGGATGAAATGAGGAAGGTCATTGCTTCTCTAAAAATCCGAAGGCCTCCTCGGCAGCCAGCAGCTCAACAGCATTAGCAACAAGGACAACCACAAGCTCCACATCAACAATAGGTTCCTGCTCCCCAACCCAATATGGGGATTGTTAATAATCCACTACTGGAGCATCCGGTCCCAAATCAGCAAGTGAATATTGTCACCTCAATCCATGAAGTGGAGAGGGGACAAATTTGGCACAATGAAAATGCCTCTGTCGGGGCTATTAATCAGAATTCTAATCCACCACCCTCATTGATAAGAAGGCACCAGCCAATCCCTCCTTACCAAGCACAACGTCCCCTTATACGCTCCCTCACTCCTAGGCCATCCAATGCCAACATCGTCCCTTTACGTCCCCTTCTTTTGCGCCAACCCACAAATTCTCCATCACCCCAAAACCCTCCACCAAGCAAACCTCCTCTTATTTGTACCTTGCCGGCAGCCGTCGCCCCTCCCGTTCCACCTCCATCTACCGCCACCATGATTCCAAGGCCCCTTCTTGTTACACAATCACCATCACCTCATTCCAATAATCCACGGCCGGTGAGGCCCCTTATAAGAACCCTTCCTCCCACCAACCCTGTGCCTATATCCAGCACCACTCCCTCTACTTCCTCCACCCCTTTACCCACACTGGTCCCGACAGATGCGCAAAGAACAATGGTGCTCTGTAGCGGACGAATGTTTCAACGAGTGTTTCCCCAGCAGGAGCAGGAGTCACCACAGGAACACGGAGAGCAAGAACAAGAATCTACACAGGGCACGGAGTATGATTTATTGAAGCATCTGGACAGAACACCGGCCCGTATTTCTATTCTGGAATTGATTAAAATATCTGCCACACATCAGCAAGCTTTGAAACAATACCTGCAAAAAGTAATGGTGAATGAAGATATCCCGGCCGAACAGGTCACCACTGTCTTAAACCCAGTTAGCAACCAGCCGGCTATTACTTTTTATGAACATGAGTTGGCTCCGCAGCCGGCCAGGAAATATGCACTGTGCATCACTATTGATATCAACAAAATAGCCGTGAAGCAATGTTTGGTTGATACTGGGGCATCCATTAATGTTTTGCCACCAAGCACTTTAAAGATGTGCGGCATTCCGGAGAGTTAGATTCGACCGTCCACTATAACAGTCATAGCTTATGATAACACAAGAAAGCCTCCATTGGGAATGATTACTCTAAAAGTTGGTTTGGGTCCAGTCTCAGTCACGGCAGATTTCCATATTTTGGATATGGACCCGACATTTAATGGTATTTTGGGCTGCCCTTGCATTCAGGAACTGGATGTCGTGCCTTCCACGAATCATCAATGCATCAAATTTCCACATAAAGGACGTATCATTAAAGTGACCACTATGCCCATTTTGCCGACCGAAGACATACATTTTGCAACATCAGTGCCCTCCATGTGGCCTTCCAACATGCCTTTGCTCTCAGTATTGGATGTTGCCGATCTGCGGCAAGACCCGATGAGGTCATCATCTCCTTCAACCCCTTCCACCACACAGCTATCCAAGGGCAAGAAAAAGAAAGGTTTGATGAATACGCCCGGATGGAACATCTTAATGAAAATGGGGTACCGAACTGGTAAAGGCTTAGGTGCCAATCTCCAAGGGAGAGTTAAGCCTGTCAAACCTCAAAAGATGATTCTCTGAGGTGGCCTCAGATATGAAGCACCAAGTAAAGATGAAAAAGAACCGTGGGCCGTTATGACTTCCACTCTGAAGACTGACCGGCAACCTCTTACATGGGCCCTTCAAACACATTTTGTAACAGGAGGTATTCAGAATGATGATGAGCATACTACAGTAATCACTTCTATGCTGGATTGTCGAGACGTACATGCACGGCAGTTTGCTCGCCATATAGCGCCACTAGCCACATAT
Source organism: Amorphophallus konjac (assembly GCA_022559845.1). NCBI lineage: Eukaryota > Viridiplantae > Streptophyta > Magnoliopsida > Alismatales > Araceae > Amorphophallus > Amorphophallus konjac. The sequence continues at coordinate 468,870,325 of CM040121.1, forward strand.
AAAGCTTTGGAGTCATTAAGGCCGGATAAGCGAAGGAAAATGGATGATCCTGAATGTGACTGGTATAGGTGGTTTGACATGAATGATATCTCTATTGCTCTGAGCCGCTTGTTCATGCCGATTGATCCAGAATGGCCGCCGTTGATTCATGAGTTGATTGAAAAGCCAACAGTAATTACAGACAAGAGGCAGCTTCTGAGTGACTATTCAGATACTGGATAACCCGATGTGCCGTTTGAAGAGGGTTTCAATACAGATAGGCTGTGGGCCGGCCTTTTCTTTACCAAATCCATTCACCCGACGGCTGTTGTCCGTTTGATTGATCATGTGTTCTTTTCAGATATACCTAGGCCGCCTGCGGTCTTAATAAACTTCTCTCCAAATTCACTACAAGTTTCTCTTCCAATTCCTCCCTTGCTCCTCGAGCGGTTTTGCAAACTCTCCATTACGCCCCCGCGTGGGTCATCATTGATTCAATCCTTCACCAAACTTTCAATTTCAACACTCTTCCCTGTTTCCACCTACCATTGCTTTCTCCTTGAAAATAAAAAAAAAATCGCCAAAATTCAAATTTCCCAATCCATCTCCGTTGAGGAGACCTCCCATCTTCTTCCCGAGTGTGTCTCAATCCCGGGGCCGCTCTTCCCGAATCTGTTAAGGGACCTCCCCTACCCCTCCGATGAGGGGACCTCGTCTGTATCCCTTTCTGTACCCGCTTTTCCTCTCCTCCTTCACCTTTATTGAATGCTAGTGATCAGTCTAGTTGTTCTTTCTCTTCTAGTGTTCAAAATCACGGGGTAGCTTCGCATAAGAGATCCAAGGGTAAGCAGATTCCCCGTAGATTCTTGTTGGAGTTAGCTAGAAGATGTCAAGCTTGCCTAGCCATCCCAGAATTTGTGGAAAATCCGATCATCCTGCCAGAGATAGAATATGAGGGTATTTATGCTTCTAATGAGGGCTTTGGTGTCTACGAGATTATGAATGATGAAGACCCTGTTGAAGAGGGGGATGAAAGTTACGAAGAATATGAGGACGAGGCTGATGCTTTTGCTAGTGGCATAAGAAGATTTGATGAACCATCAGCCTCAGTAGAAGAACCTACCAAAGAAATAAATCTGGGTACGGAAGAACACCCTAGGATCATCCTCATTTCAAAGAACTTGCCGCCATCCGAAGAGGAGGCGCTCATTTTGGTTCTTCAAGAATACAAGGACACATTTGCATGGAGTTACGAAGATATGCCCGGACTAGATCCTGCGCTCGTTGAACATCGGCTTACACTTAAACCAGGGTCTGTCCCGGTCAAACAGCGGTTGAGACGTTTCCACCCTAATATGGCTTTAAAAATGAAAGAAGAGGTTGATAAGCTGCATAAGGCCAGATTTGTTAGAGTTGTCCTCTATCCTAATTGGGTGGCTAACATCGTCCCAGTCATGAAGAAAGATGGAAAGGTCAGGATTTGTATAGACTTCCGGGACCTCAACCACGCGTGTCCTAAAAATGACTTCCCCCTCCCTCATATTGATGTTTTGATTGACAACACGGCAAGATTTGAGACTCTCTCCTTTATGGATGGCTTTTCAGGTTATAATCAGATTCGCTTGGCCGAGGAGGATCAAGAGAAAACATCGTTCACTACACCATGGGGAACTTATTGTTATGTGGTCATGCCTTTTGGACTTAAGAACGCTGGAGCCACCTATCAAAGGGCCATGATGGCTATTTTTCATGATATGATCCATATTTATATTGAGGTGTACGTGGATGACCTGGTAGTAAAATCAAGAACAAGGATTGAGCATCCCGGGGTTCTAGCTAAAGTCTTGCAAAGAGCACGGGAGTACCATTTGAAAATGAATCCCAAGAAGTGCGTATTTGGTGTTTCATCAGGGAAGTTGCTTGGATTCATTGTTAGTAAGAGGGGTATTGAGATTGATCCCAACAAGGCGAAGGCCATAAGAGAAATACCTCCTCCTAGGAATTTGAAAGAAGTAAGAGGATTGATCAGGAGGTTGCAATTTATTCGCCGATTTGTTTCCCAGCACTCACAAAGATGTAAGCCGTTCTACGAGCTTACCAAGCCGGGAGTCAAGTTTATTTGGGGTGATAAGTGTCAGGCAGCTTTTGACGGATTGAAGGATTATCTATCAAATAATCCTGTCCTGAGGCCGCCAGTTCAAGGCAAACCGCTTGTTCTTTATATTTCTATCCTGGGTGACTCTGTAGGCGCTATCCTAGCCCAAGTTGACGAAGAAGGAAAAGAGAGGGCAGCCTACTACTTGTCAAAACTCTTTAACCCATGTGAGCAGAGGTACTCAGCCATGGAGAAGACTTGTGCCGCTTTAGTCTGGGTAGTTCAGAAACTCAAGCATTATTTCTTAGCTCACGAGGTTCTTCTCATTGCTCGTATGAATCCAATCAAGTTCCTTCTTGAAAAATCTGTTCTCACTGACCGATTAGCGTGATGGCAAAGCTTCCTATCTCAGTTTGACATCATCTACATTCAGCAAAAAGCGATTAAAGGCTACACCATAGCAGAACATCTTGCTCATCACCCTCTCCCCAGATTTGACCCTGTTCGCTCAGAGTTTCCAGATGAGGAACTAATATCTGTCAATCAATCCGATTCGATGTGGACGTTACATTTTGATGGAGCTTTGAATTCAAAAGGGAAAGGGATTGGTATTGTTCTTCTATCACCGGAGGGTATCACTATTCCGCTCGCCTCTCAGCTTGCATTTCCAGTTACAAATAATATAGCTGAGTACGAGGCTCTTTTGGCCGGACTGGAGGCCGCTCATCAACTCGGTGTTACCCAATTACGAATTGTAGGTGATAGTCAGCTTATTCTTCGCCAAGTGCTCTCCAAGTGACGTACGCTTAATCCTAAACTCAATCCCTCCCAAGAATTGACTTGTGCTTATACCAAGCTTTTCACCAAACTAATCTTCATTCACGTCCCTCGTGACCATAACATTCTAGCTGATGCTCTTGCTTCTCTTGCATCTTCCTTGGTTCTCCTTCCCGAAAGGGATTCCCACTCCATCACTGTTCGTAAGCGGCTCATTCCCGCTATTCAAGACCCATCTTTTCTTAGGATTAAGGAAGAGGTGCTTAGGAAGGTTGAGCAAGGCAGAATTATTGAGAATAAGGAGGTCATGCTATTGGACTTGGAAGAAGAATTGGATGATGAAGAAAAGCCGTGGTATTATGAAATTGCTAAATATTTCCAGGATCAATCATATCCTGAAGAAGCTATAGCGGAAGAAAAGAAAGCCATTAGAAGGGTTGCCCAGCGATACACTCTAATTGGAGGTGTGCTTTATAGAAGAGGTCTCACTGGAGTTTTATTAAGATGCCTAGATGATGATGAATCCTGGAAAGTTGTGGAAGAGGCCCATTCGGGGGTGTGTGGTGGTCATGTCAATAGCCAGATGCTTGTTAAGAAGATCCTAAGGTTATGTTTCTATTGGCCCACTCTAGAAGAGGATTGTTCTATCTATGTCCAAAGGTGTGTTAAGTGCCAACTGCACGCCGACAAAATTCATTCTCCTACTTCTTCACTCCATCCCGTATCTTCCCCATGGCCTTTCGCCATGTGGGCTTTCGATATCATTGGACCCCTTGGTGATCCGACCCTCCTCACAAAACCAAAGTCATTCATACTGACGGCGACGGAATACTTCACCAAGTGGGCGGAAGCGGAAGCTTACGTGGAGATAAAAGCGTCAACCGTCTGCAAGTTCATAATGAAGAATATCATCACAAGATTCGACATCCCAAGTACCATCGTCACCGACAATGGACCCCAATTCATCTCTCAGGAACTTCAGGACCTCTGCAACAGGTATAACATTGCATTGCATCATTCATCTCCTTATTATCCGCAGGGCAATGGCCAAGCAGAGGCAACTAATAAGACTTTGATTAAGATTGTCAAGAAAACGTGTGAGGCTAACAAATTTGTGGATTGGCCAGAAAAATTGGTTGAAGCTCTTTGGGCCTATCGTACTTCCATTCGTACCCCTACAGGGCAAACACCCTTCCCCCTCACTTATGGAATGGAGGCGGTATTTTCTTACGAGATTCTTGTTCCTTCTCTGCGAGTACAATTGGACAAAGAATTCTCTATTGATGAGCGGAGTGAATCTCTCCTTGCACAGTTGGAACTCCTAGATGAGAAGCGTCTGGCTGCCGCCGAGCATGCGCGTATTTATCAAAACAGGCTTTCACATTTTTACCAAAAGAAAGTAATTGAGAAAAAGTTCAAAATCGGTGAATTGGTGATTAAAAGAATCTTTGTAAAACCAGGTGGACCACATTCAAAACTCCAACCTAATTGGGAAGGCCCCTTTATTATAAAAGATGTTTATCCTGGCAACGCTTATAAATTGATTAATGCTGAAGGCGAAGAGCTAACTCATCCTTGGAATGGTCTCTATCTAAAGAAACACTATCCCTAAAAATGAAAAAAAAAATAATAATAATAAATAAAAAATATAAAAAAGAACAAAAAAGAGCAAAAACGAAACAAAACAAAAATTGAAAATCTTGGAGGCTGGTATAGTACATGGGCCACGACACCGAAATAATCAAAATCTTTAATTCATTCTTCAGTCTCGACGGTTTAACTCTTGGGTCAATTCACACACACACTACACGCTTTATTCTTAAACTCGAGCAGCCCAGAATTCAAGGAAAGTCCGACCCAATCAAGAGTGTAAAAGCCTTACCTATTCTCTTCCTTTCGGCTCACGAGAGGGAACACAAGTTAGGGGTTACCAACTAAGCCTGCCCGCCGCCCTAGTAGGTGGAAGTCAGGGCCCAAAAGGGAACAAAATGCTTAAAGCCCAAGTACAATTAGGTCTTTATCTGTTTCGAAGAAAGCAAAAGGAAGTTATGATAAAAGAAAGCATGTCAAGAGAGCAAAGTCCCCGCAAGGAAAACCTTGGTCGCAAGCATGAATGAATAAGGGCAAAAAGAGCAACAAAATTTTCCTAAGCCGAAGACCGAATCCCAACAGGCATTAGGGCAGGGGAGGAGTGTGCCTCGTTCTGGAAAACCTTTCGTGAGCTTCCTTAATCATTCTTCTCTTCTCCCTCATGGTGGGTTGTAAACTCGAAGAATGGCAAAGACCAACTAAGAAGGATGGGCTGCGAGAGAATATGAGTAAAAGCCAAAGTATAAATCACGTTGACTCTTTTGTTAAGTCTCTTGAGAAAATCTAATGAATTTTAGATTATGATGGTTAAGGTTTCAAAGCTCTATACCATACTCGCCTCCAAAATAAAATTTTTCAAATAGGCGTCCTTTTCAAAATTAAGTGTCACTTTCAAAACAAAAATTCAAAAAAAAACAGGCATATATACCAATAATAACAAAAAAATGACTGTGGAATTTCAAGCCCTTTGTTTCTCATATGCTTGATTGCATTCTTGTATGGGCATCTTTTATTTTTAGTTTGCATTTGCTTGCTTGCATGACGCATTTTTTTATCTACTCTTTGCCTTCATTGATTAAAGGCTTGGCCCCTTGACCCGTTATCAAGGTCAAAGTGAAGACATCCCTTGCTTATTGAGCAAGGGGCCAAGTCGAACAGATGAATTAACCTGTTTATTCAAGTGTGGAAGCACAGGGCAAAAGTAAAAGACGAGAAGGAAAAGAAGACACAAGTACACAACTACACAAGTGCTCAGGTAACAAAATCTCAATTTCATATATATATACATCATAAATGTCTGAGTACAGGTGTGAGGGTGGAGGAGTACAAGTAAGTCTCTCAGCTCTCGCCTCCACCCTCCTCTCTCCTACTCTCTGCCTCACTCTCGTCCTCCCGACGAGGCACTGGTGGAGGGGGCATGGGCCCCCGGGAAGTAGCTGGAGCTCGAGCCGGCTCCTCTGCCTCGCTCCTCTGCCGGAGAGAGGAACCCGCCACAAAAGTAGAGCTGGTGAAGCTGTACCCTGCAGCTCGCGCCCGCTCCCGACCTCGCTGAAGACGCTCCTCGGTCGCTCGTAGCCGCTCCTGTGCAACGGCTAGCTGGGCCCTCAAGGCTGTAAGCTCTCGATCGCAAGCTGACCGCTCCTCACGGTCCCGGGCACGCTCCGCCTGGTACTGCTCGCGGTCCCGGACACGCTCCGCCTGGTGCTCCTCGCGCTCCCGAGTACGCTCTCTCCGCTCCATCTCGAGGGTGACTCGCAGCTCCGCCACATCCTGAGGCAGCTCCTCTCGCCGCCTCAAGGCCCGCTCTAGCTCCATGTCCGGTTGCTGACGGATCGCCAACTCTGTTCCGGCCAGGGCAGCCCGGGTATGTGCCGCCTGTAACTGTGAAGACTGCAAACATTTAAACAAATCATTAGTTCCACATTTAATGTAATAATTCAATAATTCATGGAATAAGCAACATACAATTAAAAATAAATAACTCACCTGCGTGGCCATCGCCCGCTGTCCCTCCTCGATGCAAGTAAGAGCAGCCCGGAGTTCCTCGGTCTGTAAAGAAAACAATCTTCATGAATATATTATATAAACAAATGAATAATTTTGAGTTTAAGATTTACGGCATACCCGTGAGGCAAGCTTGCGCTCTGCCGCCTCGGCCCGTGCCACTGCCCCTGCTAGCTGCTCTGCTAAAGCAGTCACCTCTGCACTAGGCCCTCTCGAGCTGGAGGCCTCTCCTGTCTCTCTCCCTACTGCTCCCTACTGGGCACGCTACATTTATTGAGATTGTCAGTAGCTAATCATCAATAAAAAAATCATATGCATATAGGAATAAATTAAACACTCACCAAGGTCTCAAGGTCTGCCCGTGTGGTGGCTAGCTGTGCCTCTAGGCTGTGTAGGTGGGCCTGTGCATCCATCGCCACTATGTCCCGCGCATCCTGCATTCATATTGGTCACATGATAGATATACAAAGCATTTTCATTTAATTTAGAAATAAGTGCATTCATACATACCCCTAAGACCCTCATCTGGGGTCGGCCGGCGTAAACCTCCCAGTAGCGTCGGAGGTACTCAGAGCTATCGGTCGCCTGTGAAGTGACCCGGGTCCCGCCACGCTGCCAGTCTGCATACTGGTCGGAGAACCGCACTCTCCAGTCGATCGCTTTCGTCCGACCGCGCGTCTTCTTGCCTACTCCCCGTGGCTCTCCAACCTCGATCCACTCCTGGTGTAGATCGAGGGTCCTCATCACCAACCTAAGCCGTAACGGCTCAATCTCGTTCAGGCAATGAACCCAAAGCTCATGCCCAAAACAAGGTCGGCCCGCTACGACCCACGGCTGGCCCTCGTCGGTCATCCCTTCATAGGGTCTCCACCTCACCTGCATTCACAAACATGCATTCACATCATCATATCATCATCATGTTTCACATAAAAAAAATAATAAATAAAAATTGCATCATACATACTAGTGAGGCGGGGAAGTCTCGGAACTCCTGTCGCAACACTCGCAATTCGTAGGCGAGTGGGGCTCCGATCACCTCCGGTAGCCAGCGCCGTGCTAGAGGGAAGGACCCCTCATCTCCGGGCCGTAGATCAACACGCCCCATGGGCATGTACAAATGGCTCCAAATCTGCATCCATACATTGCATTAGTTGACCATGCATATGCATATAATAAAAGAAAAAGAATAAAAACAACAAAAAATGCATACCTGAAGAAAAGGTGAAAAGCCACTAACTGCCGTCTCTCGACCTGTCCACGTGGATAGGTCGGCTATCAAGTGCGCCAGCAGCGCTGCTCCCCAGGCGTATCGGCCGACGCCCTCCAAGTCCTCTAGAATGCCCAAGAAGCGACATTTGATTCCGTCGCCCTTCGTGCCAAGCAGTAATCTCTCGAGCATCAAAAATAGAAACCTCCTCAAATCTCTGTCTGCTCTCTCCCTGTCAGTTGGATCCTGGCAATAGGCAGCTCTAGCCCCATCTATCAATCTCTGCGAAAACTGCTCTAAGGACTCCCTAGATCTCTGCCTAGAGTCCCCCAATCCCATAGCTATGGTAAGGTCAGTGCGAAAAACGGTCCTACACTCACTCGGTGTCTCGTACACCGTCTCTAGCCCTAATAGCATCTGGGTCAGCTGACTATAATCAGGTAGGGTGATCCCGCTCACCGCCTCCCCATCTACCCTCAGCCCAGTGATCCTAGCCACGTCCTCCAAACTAGGAACCATATGCCCCCATGGCATCAGAAATGCCCGGCTAGACCTATCCCATCTCTCTCTCAAAACCTGAATCAAAGGTAGGTCTGGTCTGACTGGCTCAATGCTAAGGAAGGCCCCAAACCCCATAGCATCTATCCTAGCTCTCTGGAACTCGGGGAGGCCGTAGTACGCTGCCCGGACCTGGACCCAAGAAATCCGTGTCCTCATCAGCCCCTGCATGCATATAAAAGAACTTTTTGCTTAAGTTTTCATGTGGAAATTCATTTAAGCTCATTAATTGTGATATTTGCTGTTTAGATAATTAACGACCTACCGTGGGTCGTGGTTTTCATGATTGACGCCCCTGAGGGTGACGTTATTTCCAAATAGGTTTCGGGTGGTACTGGACGTTCATTTAATTGACGACCTACCCAGGGTCGTTGTTTATCTAATTGACGCCCCTGTGGGCGACGCTTTTTTTGAAAGTAATATTCTAAAAATCTGAAAAATTCAGAATTGATGCCCAACACTGGGTCGTCAGTTATCTAAGTAACGCCCCTGTGGAAGGGCACGGTTCATGAACTAACTTTCTATCCTAAATTGCATTTCTGGAAAATGTTGAATTGACGGCCACCCTATGGTCGTTACTTATCTAATTAACGTCCCGATGGGGGGCGTGGTTTTCTTGGGGTTTCAAGGTTTTAATGTGCGAAATTGAAATAACAGAAACACATGCATTTTTAAATTTAAATGAAATCACAGGGAAATAACAGCATGCTGGCGAAACATGATAAAATTAAAAATAACGACATGCTGCAGGGCGTTTCTTTCATGCAATTAATTATTTTTTTAGAAAAATGAAAAGATGAAATAAACGACCCTCTCCGGGACGTCATTTAAATTCACGACACCCCTGGGGGCGTCATTTTACTGTGTCTCTGGTTTTGTCATGCCCGAGGGCCATGGAAATGGGGAAATAATGGAAATAAAATAAAAAAAATGGAGAATAGGGGGGGCTACCTTTTGTCGTTTGGGCCCAATCAACCCCCCACGGAGGGGTTGTCTTAACTGGCGTGGCCGCCGGAGCTGCCCAGGCCGAAGGGCCACCGCCGCCGCCTCCGGCGGTTCTTCGTCTTCTTCCCCTTCTCCACCGTCTTCTTCATCTTCTCCTCCTTCTTCTTCCTCCCCTTCTTCGTCTTCTTCGTTGTCTTCATCGCCTTCATCTCCTCCACCGTCTTCACTGTGCTCCTCTTCCACTTCTTCAATGGGTGCCGCCGCCGGTGCTTCTTCGGCCGCCGCGGGAGGGAGCTCCTCCACGGCCGGCTCCCCTTCCAAGTCTACCACGTCGGGGGCCATAACCCTTTGCCGTTTCTGTCCTCCGCCCGCCATTGGGTTGTGAGGGTGAGAGAGTAGAGAGAGTGAGAATGAGAGAGAGGGAAATGGGGGCTCGGTTAGGGTTTGCAAGAAGGGAGGGAAAGAGAGAAGAGGATGAACGAAAGAAAGAAGAAGAAAGGGGGAAAGTAGGGTTTAACGGTCGAGAATAATTGACGCCCTGATAAGGGTCGTCTATTCTTAAATTGGCGGTTTGAGGAAAGGCGTATATTTCAGATTTGACGCCTTGAGGATGGACGTCATTTGTGTTTTGCATGGGAAATTGCAACCGTCGTCAGGCACATTGATGAGAAGTGATTGAAGTGACCGGACGTCATTATTGCCCCTTTTAATTTGACGACGAACAGAACGGGCGTCCATTCTTTAATACGCGACGTGAGTAAAGGCGTTATTTGTGAAAAATTAAGGAATTATCTCAAAAATTATTTGAAAATTTGAATTGATTAACGCCTTGTTTAAAGACGTGAGTTAAGAAACGCCAATGCCTTGGGCGTCAATTACGAGTTTGAAATATAATGGACGACATTAGCTGAGGCGTGTCTTAAGTAATTAACGCCGTTGATAGGGGCGCTATTCAGAACAGAAGGACCGGAACTCCTTGTTATCAGACAGAATTGCTTGAAATGTCAGAACTGATCACTTTCATGCATTGCTTTGGCTCAGGTAAAAGAGGAATTCTTATTGCATTCATGAAGATCTTTGATTACATTCTAAGCCACTGTGGGCCTTATCTTCTTGAGAGCCAGTACATAGACTTTACATTTGTTCTCTTCTTCTTCAACATGAGTCTTGGATTTGTGGAGAAGTGCCACCTTCCATTGAGCCATTATGGTCCTGATTTCTTCATGGTCACCACTTGAGCATAGATCCCTCTTCTTGATTGGAGGAAGGTGAGAAGGTCCTCCGAAGAGATGTCGAGGAAGTCCGAGTTGTGGGAGGCATCGGTGTGCATTGTAAAGGATAAAGTCGGTCCCGCCAATTAAACGGAGCTCGATGCCGGAGGATAACCTTGAGCGAAGTTCTTGGGTTTTGAGAAAATCCGGTGTGCATGTGAAATTGCTCTTTGGCATTATTTTGAAGTAATCTCTCCATTCATTCCTCTTCTTGAGCTTGGGAACTCTATTAGTAACTCTTTCACATAAGCCCAATGAGCTTGTCATATACCTAAGTGGGCTCTTGGAGAAGATTTTGGAGGCCGCTTGGTTTGCTTGACATGGATCAAACTTAAAGTGTAAATCTATCCAACAAGCTAGAAGAAGCATTGATCCAAATAAAGGCCGTCCTAGTGAAGCCGAGGTGAGCCCATTGTATAGGTTGGCTAGTATTGCCCCACCTATTTTCTTTCCCTCCCACATGCTTGCTATTGCACTCAAGTGTTGTTCCTCTAAATGATCCTCCAATGAAGGGAAGAATAAAGCTCCTCCTACACATATGACAAACCCCTTCATCACTCTCTCCAAAAGGGCTTCATCTCCTTGAGCCTTATCCATGTTTTTATATACCCAAGAAGCCAACTTCAAAAGATTGATTCCCTTGTTGGCCTTCATTTGATTCACCAAATTTGGCTTTGAACAAGGCTCATGAGCATATCATGGGCTTGTATGGGCTTATTCATATGGGCCATCTTTGTTTCCTCTCCTTGCTTCATCTTCTTCAAACCCAAGAGCATCTCCACTTCTTCTAGGAGGATGGTTGCTTCAAAGGTTGGGAATAGAAAAGTATGGGTGTGAGGGTGCCATAATTCTATAAGAGCTCCAATGGAAGCCGAATCAAGATGGAAATCATTATAATGGGTGGCATGGGTGATCAGGCCTAGAAGGTTCCACTTGGCAAGGAAGGATCTCATGTCTAGAGAGAGCTTGGAGAGTAGCAAAGGAAGCCACTTGACCTTTAGAAATCTTCTTGGACCAGGAATAATGGGGTAATCCTGAAAACATAAAACATAAAAGAAAGGAAGAAGAAAGAGAATAACATCAGAAATTTTGAAAAGAAAGAAAGACAGAACGAAATAAAAGCTCCAAACACAAAGAACACTTACTTGATCTTTAGCAATTTTTCCACTGATATGGCCTGGCACTTCACAAATTCTTGGAAAACTCATCCTTGACCTCTTGGAAGGTCTCTGCAGCATTAACTGGTTCATCCTTCTAATAATGTTACTTGTTCTGATCTATTTTTCTTCTGCTGCTAATTCTTCTACGAGTTCTTCTGTCTGCCTGTCTACAGAAGATGGCTTCGGTGCTATGGCTTCGATGATCTGATGTTTGGAAACACCAGTAGTTGCCCTATTTATAGTGTTTTGAACGTTAACGGGCAGCATGGTTTGTGTTTGAATAAAATGATTTGCTGGAAGTTTAACTCCGAGCAGGAAACGAAAATAGCTAATTAACGACGTTCTTTGTGGCGTCATTTGTTAAATTGACGACACTCTCTGGGTTGTCATTTATCCAGCGCCTCCATGAAGGTCGTCATTTGCATTCCAATTCCAAGTTAAACCTTTAATGCAACGCCTCCGTGCACGTCATCATTTCTTAATTTGACGCCTATCAGAAGGGTCGTCATTTTCTGAGCTTGTGCGTGTAAATTACTTTGGATTTCTCATGAACTTAAGTGATGTTATATCATGATTAAATTATTTTTATCAAGCACTTATGAACATATTTTAAGCTAATGATCTTTTGAGCTTTGAAGTGCAGGTTGTGCAAGTCTATACATCCTTCTAAAGTCCATACATTCCATTATCAAGTCTATACACTCCATTCCTCAAAGTCTGCACATCCATTCTCTCCTTCAAGTCTATACATCCATTCTCTCCTTCAAGTCTATACACCCTTCATCAAGTTTATACATCCATTCTCTCCTCAAAGTCTATACATCCTCACCCAAATCTATACGTTCCATTCCCTTAACCAAGTCTATACATCCTTCAAGTCCATACGTTCCATTCCCTTCACCAAGTCTATACATCCTTCACAAGTCTATACATTGCCAAGTCTGTACATCCTTAAAGTCTATACGTTCCAAAGTCTATACACCCCATTCCATAAGTCTATGCAATGCTAAGTCTACACATTTGTTCCATAAGTCTATACGTTTCCAAAGTCTGTACGTTCCAATAAAAATTCATAAATTCTCAAAAATTTCAATAAAAATTCATAAATTCTCAAAAAATTTCAATAAAAATTCATAAATTCTCAAAATTTCAATAAAATTTCATAAATTTTCAAAAATTTCAATAAAATTTCATAAATTCTCAAAATTCCAATAAAAAATCATAAATTCTTAAATTTTCAATAAAATTCCAATAAAAACTCAAAAATTTCAATAAAATTTCATAAATTTTTTCTAAAAATTCTAAAATTCTCAAAACTAAAAAATCCAAATAAATCTAAAAAAAAAATTCTAAAAGTTCAAATCGGTGTTGTTGAGTATGTTTTATGTATTTTTATATCATGGCTAATGAAATTTTGAGTGCAGGTTAAGAAGCTCTTGGTCCCACCGACTGGGCCTCGACATCCAAGCCTCACGGTGACTGGACCTCATTTCTCAGTTCCCTCATTGCTCACCATCATCCTGTATGCATTCCTGTATGCATTGTTACTATAAGGTATCTATGCTATTATAACATATCAAGGACCTTGTGGTTCTGATGAACCTGGAATTTGAGTTCCCCTTCATCAAAAACAGTGATAATTCCAGGGGAATCTTGATCACACGGATAGGCCGTTGTGTCATTTAAGGTTTGGGACGATGGTTCCTCTTTCTGAGTTGATGCGTGGACAAACGGTCTTCGACTTAGTATCAGCTCAGAGATCTGGATTCTTGACCAAATCTGGGTGGCTTAACAATATTATCCTTGATTATCTTTTATTTTAGTTTGTTTTAATTTTTCTTTAGCCCAGCATGCATCATGTAGGACTTTGAGCTTAATAATGAAAATCTTCATATTACGCCAATAATGAAGGTCGCTCGTTCTTAATTGAGTTGACATGAGATATTCCATTCCAAATCAAGTACTTTATTCTCCTTGAAGCTGCTCAGGCTGGTTCCTTGAAAACCATCCATTTGCTGGATCTTTATCTCAATTCACTTTACTTTTCTGCAAATCCACCTTGGTTGTAGCACGTCCACATTGGCTGGTAACCGCTCTCCAATGGTGCCTCCCTGTCGTGCCCTCGCGCACATTTTGTTTATTTAGTTTACTCTCCATTATCCAGCTGACCGGTGCTTTCTCGGAATTGTCCGAAGTTGTTTCATTCAGAATCATGGAAAGATTTCCAACGCTTAGTGTCAGAGGCGTGTCACATCACACCTTGGCATCTACTTATCAGTTCGTTCCACCTCATTCCGCTTGTTTCCTTATTCGTTTCATTCCGTCTCACTCCCTTGCAAAGCAGACGCCAAGGCGGGGCAGCTGTAGACACGCTAAAATTAATGCTATGTTGAGTAAATCTCATGTCACCATGTGACGCCCCAAAGTGAACTTCAATATTGATTTAATATGAAGTTTTTCTATTTTCTATGATTTCTTATTTTTTTCTTGAGAAATTGAAATTAACGCTCTGATGAGGGGCGCTATTTAAATTGACGGCATGACCAAGGGCGCCTCTTTTAACAATGGACGACTACCAATACAGGAGTCATTTTCTGGATTTACTGAAAATTCTGAATTTCAAATAAAACGAAAATTGTAAAATTAACGTCTTTCATAAAGGCGTTGATTATTTGACGTCTGTCTGGCAGGCGTCAGTTGATAATTTTAAATAAGGAAAGTTATTTGTTTCTATAATTAAATCCAGGAATTGACGCCTTGATGGGAGTCGTTATTATAATTAACGCCTTTGGATGTGTCGTCATTTTCAATTCCGTCTCCCTTCCACCTGCTTCTTTCCCGTAATGGTTCCTTCCTCATTTTGAGCCTTGTATTCGACTGGGAAGGGAGTTTCTTGATGGAAGATATTTACCATGTTTTAATCCTTGTTCTCCAAGGATCTTAGCCCTATAAATACCCCTCCTGGGTCTCTTCGCGCGGAAGAATGAGAAAACAAAAAACACAGAGAGAGAGAGAGAGAGAGAGAGAGATCGTTATTAAGAGAGCAGAGCTGACAGAGAGAAGAGTGTCTTATTTGTTTTGCAGGTTCTTCATCCAAACGAGTTCTCCTGCTAGGCGATGCTCTTCTTCTTCCACAGATGAACCACTGCAGTTCCATCACATGCTGAAGCTCTCCTCCCTTTACTGCTGCACTCACAGCAGAAAGGAATCCTTCCTTTAGCTATTTAATTGTTATTTTCGTAACATCATCACACATCCTCCCTCCCTCTAGTTCTTGTTAGATCTCATACTCTACATATTATTGCTTAGCATTACATCCATATTTTTTTCAAACCTTGTTACTCCTCTTAGGGGTTTAAAACCAAAACACACAAGGTGTGTTCATGTTCATGTTTAATTTGATTAATTTTATAATCTTAGAACTTTGATATTACACCTTTTGGCTAATCCACTCTTTTATTTGATTTGTGTGTTCTTGCAAGGTAATCAAGACTAAGAACCCCCTTCATCGGCCGGCCGGTAGAAGGAGGAAGAAAGGATTCACAATCTCCCCCACTTAACACAAGGTACTCGCGATCATCCTTTTTCTTATTTGAGGTAACCCCTCTGGCGATCACATTCCCCTTAGCATCCTCGCATGCTCCCCTTTTCTCCCCTTTTCCAATCCCTTTTTTTAATATTAATTCTTTTTAATTATTCTAAGTGGATTTCTTAGAATCTACACCGGTGAAGCAACCACCGTGGCACATGAGACCAGAATTCATCACTCAAATATGTGCTAAAGTCGACAAGGTTATTGACGTGGGATTTGTCGAAGAAAACTAGTACACCACATGGTTAGCAAATATCGTCCCCGTGAAAAAGAAAAATGGACAGATCCCGATATGTGTTGACTTCCGAGATCTAAATAAAGCATGTCCCAAGGATGACTTCCCGGTGCCAATAACGGAAGTCATGATTGATGCTACAACTGGTCATGAGGCCCTGCCATTCATGAACGGGTCATCCGGCTACCACCAGATTTGGATCGCGGAGAATGACCGGGTTCACACTGCCTTCTGAACCCCTAAAGGCATCTATCACTATAAGAGGATGCCGTTCGTACTAAAGAATGCTGGCACAACTTATCAGCGCGTAATGACCAGAATCTTTGATGAGTTGCTCTTTCACAAGGTCGAGTGCTACATAGATGATCTGGTGGTCAAGACCAGAAAAAAACAAGACCATTTGCAGGACCTCCGGATTATCTTTCAGAGACTGAGGCAGCATGAGCTAAAGATTAACCCTATGAAATGTGCGTTCGGAGTGTCGAGCGGAAAGTTCTTGGGCTTCATTGTCCGATATCGGGGAATCGAGATAGACCCCGCAAAGATCAAAGCAATTCAGGAGCTACCTGCACCAGGAAATCTCTCCGAGCTAAGATCACTACAGGACCGCTTGGCCTATATCCGGTGGTTCATTTCCAATTTGTCAGGGTGATGTTAGCTTTTCCACAAACTGATGATGAAGGATGTTCCCTTTTATTGGGATGAAGATTGCCAGACAGCCTTGGACAAGTTGAAAGACTACCTGAAGACTCCTCCAATGCTAGGCGCACCGGTGAAAGGACGGCCGTTGATATTGTATATAGCAGCCATACATAATTCCTTGGGGGCAATGCTGGCCCAGAATAATGAAGAAGGGAAAGAACAAGCCCTCTATTACCTCAGTCGGAGACTGGTCAGAACTGAGGAGAGATATACTTATATTGAGAAGATCTATCTGGCGCTGATCTTCGTAGTTAAGAAGCTTCGACACTACATGTTGTCGCATGAAATTGTTGTGCCCCGTAGGCACAAGCTTATGTATTTTTTTTGATGATTGAACACAGTGAGAGTATCATAGGTGCATTCATTACAGTGAGCTCATTGGATTTGCTTTCTCTGTTTATTCATTACACTCTGCATCAGTGCATTGCATTGCATGTGTCTGTTAAGAAGTCTGTACATCGCCTTCTTGTTCATGCATTGCATCAAAGTCTATACAGACTTGGTCCATGCGTAAGCATAGCAAGTCTGTACATTGGTAGCATGAACATTTGTAAAGTCTATACATCGTTGCATCATTCACGCTTAGAGTCTGTACATTCTTCAGGTTCATATCTCAGCAAGTCTATACATTGGACTTGAACATATAGGAAGTCTGTACATCGACTCGGCAGCAAGTCTGTATAGCCCAAGTCTGTACATAGCATCATATTGTTCATGCAGTGTCTTTCAAAGTCTATACATTCATTCTTGTTCATTCATCCAAGTCTGTACAGACTTTCGCATTGGACTTAAAGTCTATCCATTTGACAAGTCTGTACATCGGACTGTTCATGCATTCATATCAAGTCTATACATCCGATTGTTCAGCTTGTGGCTAAGTCTGTACAGCGTCTAGTGTTTCTTGAAAACTCTGTACACTGCATTGGTTGTATAGACTTAGAGCTGAAGTCTGCACAATGCTATCTTTACCTACGCTCAAAGTCTGTACACTGCATTGGCATCTTTACCTGCGTGCTGAACTGAGCAAGTCTATACATTCTTAATCTTTACCTACGCTCAGTTCCACCAAGTCTGTACATCGACTTAGCGCTCGCAAAGTCTGTACATTGGCCTAGCGCTCATAAAGTCCATACAATGCCATTTGTTCATGCATGTTAGCAAGTTTGTATAGCCTGTGTTCACAACACAAAGTCTGTACATCGCATGCTCACACAAACGCCAAGTCTATACATTGCCTTTGCTTGCATGAGCTTGAAGTCTATACATTCGATTGGCTTGAAGGAGCCAAAGTCTATACATCGTGTGCTGACAAGTCCACACATCGTGAAGGCCATACATTCGTTTGCCTTGCATTGGATCAAGTCTACACATTCATTTCTCAAGTCTATACAGCCCTTGAATTGGCAAGTATGTACATCGCATGCATTACCCTTCAAGTCTGTACATCGTCCTCCGTCTCACTTAGCGTCTCATGCTAAGTCTGTACATTAGACAAGTCCATACATCGTGCATGCATCATCTCATCAAGTCTGTACAGGGTCTGTCTAGAATGCATTCACTAAAGTCTATACAACGCATGCAGAGTCTAGACAGTCATGAGCAAGTCTAGACATCGTCTGGTTGCATAACGCATAGTCTGTACATACTTTGTCTTCGCATTGCGAAGTCTCTACAGCGCAAAGTCCATACAGTCATTGTGCATTCATTCTTGTTGTTCATACTTTGCTTGATGCATTCTGCATAACACACTGCAAAGTCTATACGTTGTCTTCACGTTGCAAAGTCTATACATTGTCTTCACGTTGCAAAGTTTATACAATGCATCGGTGTGCTACATGCACTGCGTCAAGTCTATACATTGCTTCGAACGAAGTCTGTACAAGGTGTCGACATTAAACTGATAATTCTCTGTCTGATAGGCTCTGTTCGTTGGGCACGTGATCCGAGGCTGGAAGGGCTGACATGATGACACGTGGCCAAAACACTTGGGCGGGAACTGTGGAAGACACGCATCCAGTGCTGCTCCTGCTGTGACTGATTATAAAAGGAAGCCTTCGTCCATAGATGAAGACGGATCGAATATTCAGGAGCCTTAAAGGAAAAGCAGAAGAGCAGAGAGCCCCCTTCGATCCAGCAGAAGAGAAAGAGAGAAGAGAAAAGAGAGAGTGAAGAGTTGAGAGAAATGTTCCTCAGATCTTTGGTTCAAAACCAGATCTGAGGTTTGCTCACCTGTTTGAGCTATATTCCCTGCATGGATACATTTCCTTTTCATTTGTTTGCCTTTTTGTTTTGTTTTCAAAACTCTTGTGTTCAAGCTGTTAGTCAGCGTTTACAGAGGTGCTGCCTCTGGACGGGCCAAGCTGTAATCCCCAGCGGTTGCAGTGGAGGATTCCACTAGACAGCAAGCTGTGAGGCTCAGCGGATTGTAGGCAAGCTGTGAGGCCTAGCGGTTCAAGCTGTGAGTCAGTAGTAATCCACACTCGGGTTGAGTGTGGGGTGGATGTAGGTCTGGAGGACCGAACCACCTAAAAACCTTTGTCTACTGTGTGATTGTTTTGTGGTTTGCATAGCTTCTATATTTCTGTCTTTGTGCAGTAGATGTTTGCTTAGGACTGTTCTTTATCTGTTCTGGCTAGTATTCGCATTGTGCCCACTATCTGTTCAGTAGAAGTTTTCATTCCGCATTTGTTTCTGCTGCAGTAATTTTTTATCGGGTGGTTGATCTATTCACCCCCCTCTAGATCACCCTTTAGCGTCCCAACAATTGGTATCAGAGCATAACTCTTTGTGCAGGACTAACATCCTAAAGAGGAACGGCCATGGATGCTAGATGGTTAACAGCAGAGGGACAGTCTACTCCGAATCCACCATTCTTCGACGGATCCAACTTCCCATATTGGAAGAACCGGATGCAGGTCTTCCTCAGAGCCAAAGACTACGAGATCTGGAAGATCATAAGCAAAGGTCCCTATGAGCTACATGAGAATGAGGAATTGTGGACCAGAGAAGAAATCAGGAAATCTATTCTGACTGGAGCGCCATCAACGCCATTCAGTGTGCACTCCATCCCACTGAATTTGATAGAGTGTCATCCTGCAAGACAGCGAAGGAGATGTGGGATACCCTTGAAGTTATCTATGAGGGAACATCTCAAGTGAGAGAGACGAGGGCTAAAATGCTAGTATCAAAGTATGAAGCATTTCGGATGAAGCCTGGTGAAATAGTGACCGAAATGTATGCTCGTTTGACCATCATAACAAATGGTCTAAGAAATATGGGAAAAGGCTATACCGATCATGATGTTGTGAGGAAGATTCTTTGATCGCTGACTCCGATGTGGCATACCAAAGCAACTGTGATTGAGGAGTCAAAAGATCTACAAACGATGAAACTCAATGAGCTGATAGGCTCTTTCATGGCGTACGAGATGAATCTTCTACAAGCTGAAGAGCTCGAATACAAGAAGCCTATTGCTCTGAACGCCAAGCATAGCTATTCAAAACAGTCCAGATGCAATGGATCATCCAGTGATCGGAGCCAATCTGGATCAGATTTTGAAAAGGATGAACTAGCTATGATTACAAGGGAGTTCAGAAGATTTCTTAGAACAGAAGGGAAAAATGTCTACAGAAAATACCACAGCAGGAAGTAAAACAGGTATAAATTTAACCCTGCTGAAAAATCTGATGATAATACTTGTTATCATTGCAGGAAGACTGGACATATGAAGGCTGATTGTCCAGAGTTACAGAAAATCAAAGGAAGACCATGGAAGAAAGCGCCAAAGGGAAAGGCCATGGTCAATACATGGAGTGATGAGGAAGAAGGCACACTGAGCACTTCCTCAGATAGTGAGAAATCAGAAAAGGACATCTGCTTGATGGCCAGGAATGGAAGAGAAGAAGAAGAAGAGTCTGATCAGGTATCATCCCTTTTCGAACATTATACTATTTCTGATTGGGAAGTTGCTTATAGAGATCTGTTAGATAAAGCGAATGATATTAAGAAGGAAAACAGACACTTGAAGAAGAAAATGAATTCTATGGTTAATGATAAAACACTTACTGATAAAGTTGCATGTTTACAATCAAAGAATGAAAAATTGAAAAGTGCATGTTCTGAGTTTGATGAATTAAAGCATGTTGTGATTGATTGTAGGAAAGAAAATGAGTTGCTAAAAAATGTCATTGATGAACTGAAATTGTCAATTCAGAAGTTTGAAAATGAAATAAAAATTTCAAATGAAAAATATGAAGCTGTCTTGTCAGTGAATGTTGAATTGAAGAAAACTATTGAAGCATGACCCAAGGAACAGAAAATCTAAATGCCTTGATAGGGTCAAAGTTAATTTCAGAAAGGAGGGTCTCGGCTTTAATCCCTCAGCTAAAAAGAGTTTTGAACTGAAAATCATCTCATTCTTGGGAGAAAAGAATAAAGGACCACTCATAAAAATGGTCAATGAAAAATCTGCTTTCAATAATGTAAAATCAAAAGTGTCTAGTGCTAAGGACAATGGAAAGTAGAAAGGTGTAGAGCCTAAAGCTACATGCTCTTCTTCCAAGGATAAGTCCAAGGCTAGGGGTCAGCCAGCTAGCACATCAAAACCCCAGCCCAAGGCTGCTAAGTCTCCATCACCATCAACTGCTCAGAAAAAGACCCAATAGAAGTCAGTTCAAAAACTTAGAGGGTCAAAGGTGGCAGGGAGACCAAGTGCATCTAGGAACCAATTTGCTCATCCCTATTTCCCTAGAGCCCAAGTCTATCATAACATTCATTCTCAACCACTTAATAGGTTTGGGTGGAACCCTGCATACATGAGGTCTAGGTATCAGAATTTCCCCACTTGGTATCAGCCCTATAGATCTCAGCCAGCTAGGAGATGGGATAGTCATTTTAGGACATGGAGTCCTAGTCACCAGGGGTTCTATGGTCAGCCTAGGACCAATTTGGGCCACAACTTCCAGTACACTCATTGGCCAAGGCACTGGCAGAAAAACAACAATGTTTTTAATAAAATGAATGCCAGGACTACACAAAAACCATCACAGCACCGGAAAAAGAAACCTAAACCTGTTGGTGCTGAGAAAAAGAAAAATAACAAGAAGAACTCTCAAGCTGTAGAATCCACCAAACCATCCACTTTCACACAAATGTGGATCCCTAAATAGCTTTTTTCATGTTTTCACTCTCAAATGTCTGGTTCTGTCTTGGGGCCCAAAATATCTTGGGTTCCAAAACCTGCTCCCTAAGTGTGTTTGCAGGTATGCCTAGTAGCCGGGAACAAACTGATGAAACAGAAAAAGCTACTTCAGGCATATGACAAGAGGCTTGGCCAAAATTCTAAGAGCTGAAAGAAATTGGAGGCCTTGTCAAAAATCTGATGCAACACCAAGGGTAAAAATAAATCAGTCAGGTAAAGCAGGTAAGTGATTTACCTTCAGAATTGAAATGAGAAAGTCATGTTGATTTGGTTGTTTATTTTATGATGTTCTCTTCTTGTCTAGCTGATCAGTCTGCATTCCAGACTCAGCTACTGAATTTATTTCTGCCTAAATTTGATGCTCTTCCTCTGCCATCTATTGCACTGATTTTGAATGGTTCATTTAATGCATATAGTTGATGCATGTGTCTAATGTCTGCATTTATCATTTGCATCAAGAAAATTGTTCATTGCATATAGGATAACTTTGCACTGCATTTCTTTGCATGACCATCATGGTATATTAAATGGAACAGGGCTGAAGGGCAGATGGAGTATGCCAGGATGCTACTGTCATGTGTGAGGTGGTCCTTGGACCAAGTCCTCCACCAAGTACCAAGGTTCGAGTCTGCATGTAGAACAGTGTATTGCATAGCATATCTTTTGCATCTTGGTGTCAGGGGGAGCTGAGAGTTCTGTTCTATTCTTTGAATCCTTCTTACTTCTCATTGTCCCCACTCAATCTATTCATAATTTTTGACATCAGATGCTCTTAGACCTTATTGCCTATTGCTATCACTGTTTAACAATTGCCATCATTTCCCTAACCTTCACTGAACAACAGCATTGCTTCTGGTTTAGTGCATTGAGCTTTGGTTATTACAATTGTTCATTTATAAGAATCACTCTTGCAAATTGAAAGGAACTAAAGGCTTAACTTTTATAAATTGAAGAGTTAAGTTTCTGCACTTCAGAACTTGAGATAAAAGAAAACTTTTATAGCTCTTAATCTTTGTCTCATGGTTAGAATAGAAAAAGTTTTTTTTTAATATCTGAATGAGTTAATCTGGAAATGTCTAGAAAAGGTAAAAAGAGTGTGTACTGTTTTTTGAACAATCACTCTAAAAGAAATAAGGGCAGCAATAAATAAGATCATCAATGCAAAGAGCTGAACACAGAGACAGAGTAATGGCTGAATTGTACTGAGAAACTGTGATCTCCTCCAAAGAAGCAGGAGCAGTCATATGTCATGAAGTGCTTCAGACTACCTATGTTCATAGAGTCAAATCTATAGGGGGAGTCCTCACTAAGTAACTGAGGGTACTGGCCTCTGATCATGGTGTACCCTTAATGTCAAAGGTGAAGATAGTTCCTTGTAGGTCTTGATCTGAAATAGATCTAATAGTTTATGCCTAGTAACTGGGGGTACATGCCTCTGATCAAGGTGTACACCTAATGTCAACAGCATAAATGCCACTGGTCTATTCACTTAGCTCAGTTTCTGAAAAATTAAAAGTGAAAAATAAACTACTGTAACCCTTTGAAAAACAAAAGTCATGAGTGTAAATTATTTTTCTCAATACATATTCAAGTTGCCTTCTTGAACTTCCATGTTTAATCACAAAGGGTATTATTTCTGACTTCTCTATTAAAATCATGTGCCCTAGATTCATTGCTATAAATGGAGTCTATAACTCTTTTTCAGTGGTCAGCTGCTTTACTCTATCTTTATCACTGCTAAACCTGAATTTTTTCAAGACTGTATATTGCTGATTCTTATACTTTAACTGTTGTTTATAATCATGCTCACTTTCTGAACAAATGCTTCAAGACTGTAGTAACCCTCCTACCTTCTCTACCTTTTGCTTATCTGTCCATATTCCTTTTCATAGGAGGAGAAATAATTCAGGGGGAGTTTTGAGCTGTTCATCTGCATGTATACTACATCTTGCACTCATATTTTTCTTTCTTTTTGATCATGTCAAAGGGGGAGAAGTTTTGGATTGGTGACTGACTGTCACTTTGTTGCCATCATAAAAAAGGGGGAGAATGTTGTGCCCCTTAGGCACAAGCTTATGTATTTTGTTTTGATGATAGCAACACAGTGAGAGTATCACATGTGCATTCATTACAGTGAGCTCATTGCATTTGCTTTCTCTGTTTATTCATTACACTCTGCATTAGTGCATTGCATTGCATGTGTCTGTTAAGAAGTCTGTACATCGCCTTCTTGTTCATGCATTGCATCAAAGTCTATATAGACTTGGTCCATGCGCAAGCATAGCAAGTCTGTACATTGGTAGCATGAACATTTGCAAAGTCTATGTTAGGGTGCAAGGCCCGGATACAGAGGGGGGTGAATGTATCCCTCTACAAAAAATAGCCTAATTAAAACTCTAATACTCAGTAATGCGGAATTAAAACTATTGCAGAAATGGCCTGAAGAACCTTGGAAGGATCAAAGCAAGACAGCAACTCAAGAAGCCCTCAAACGAACCTAAGCAAGCATCTAATGCGCAGCAATTAAGTGAACATATAAGAAGATCAAACCACAAGGGACACCAGGGTTTTTAGGTGGTTCGGTCAATAGACCTACGTCCACCCCTCACTCCAAACCAGAGTGAGGCTTCCACTAGTAACACTAGCACAGCAGACTCAATCTGCAACAAAGGCTGCCAAACAGCTTGACGAGGGGAACAACCTCCCCTCTTCCTCCCAACCGGAGGGACACCCCAAGTGACTCCCAGCCACTTGGAAATCAGAGACACACGGTCTCTCTTCCTCCAGACACGGAGGGAACCCCTGGACTTGCTACCCACAAGCCCAGAACCGGAGGAACAAGCCTCCCTTCCTCCAAACTAGAGGGGAACCTAGAGACCCAAGTCTCTCTTCCTCTGAACCCCAGAGGGAAGCACAACCGGAGATAAATCTCCCTTCCTCCAACCCGGAGGGAAACAACTGATGACACCCTGTCAAAGGCAACCAAAGATGCAAGTCTCTCTTCATCCACACCGGAGGGAACCAACCACAAGTAGCACCCAGCTACTTGCAAACCGAAGACACAAGATCTCCCTTCTCATGAGTCCACAGGAGGAACCCGATCCCCAACAGGGCAATCTGAGGAACAACAAATGAATAGTTCAAAGGAAAAACAAAACCCAGCAACAGAAAGCTGAAAAGATAAAATCAAATGTGGCTCTCGCAGGAGCTGGCTGGCCTGGATTTGATCCACGGTCCAGCAGGAACTTCTTCTACTGCTTCTCTCTTTCTCCCAGCACGAACTCTCTTTTCTTCTTCTTCTTCTCACTGCTCTTGCCTTCTCCTTCTTCTCACTGCTCTTGCCTTCTCCTTCTTTTCACTCTCTGTATCTCACTGTCTCTCTTTCTTTTTCTTCTTCTGCTCTCTCGATCTAGCTCTCAGCCTTCTCTATCTCTTCTTTCTCTTCTGCACGTCTTCTATTAGCTCTGGCTGCTTCTACTTCAGTCACTCTCTCTGCCCTCCTCTTCAGAGGAAGAAGACACATATTTATAGCAGCAGCAGATTAGGGCAGCGTGTGCTCTCCACGATTCCTGCCCAAATGCTTCAGTCCACATGGAGGCTCCTCTGCATCTCGGATCACGTGCCGGATGCCAGCCTCGTATCACGTGCCCCACTCTTCACAGGCTCCACGAATAGTACCTGTCACATAGTCATAGAAGATTAATCAGAAGGATAAAATGTATAGACTTTGAAGACTTAGCCAACGAGTGTATTGACTTGAACAGCTAGCCACGAGTGTATAGACTTAATATGTGATAACAAGTGTGTAGACTTGAACTTAGAAATGAATGTATAGACATTAGAACAGCAAAAGGTGCACTCTGCTGAAAACGGCACGGGGTACATAAGATGACTACAACACGAGATAAACAGAGAACTACACGAGGTACATTCAGTATCAAGGCTAACACTACAAGGATAACGACACGAAGTCAGATGAGAACAGCACGAGGTAAGAGAGAACGACACGAGGTAAAACGGTAGTAAAACACGCGATCAGAGAAAACCTGGACGAAGATAGAAAGAAGCAACACGAAGACATAAAAATGACACTAAGACATAAACACAGAACTAACATGAAGACTCAAACATAAAAGATAACACGAAGACACAAAACTAGAAACAACACGAAGACATACAAACAAAAGATAACACAAAGACATAGGAAAATGACTCGAACACGAGGACGACACGGGCTGAAAACAACTCGAAGACGAAAATAGAAACCGACACGAAGTGTGGTCACAAAGCAAGAAAGACACGGGGTCTTGGAAGAAACAACACGAATACAGACGACTCGAAGACATAGGAGTGACACAGATGGAGCGACACGAGGTGGCACAGAAAGCAGCACGAAGTACTGCAGTGTTCAGCACGCGATGGAACAAATAACGACACGAAGACAACTGGAATGATGCGTGTAGCAGTTCGTTGTACATACTTCCAATGTACAGACTTTGAAATAAAGAGTGTACAGACTTGAGAGATCAAGGCACGATGTATAGACTTTGCCCAAGGAAACGAATGTGTAGACTTTGGCTTGGAACGAAGGTAAGGATGAGGCTGTAAAGACTTGGCCAATTTGAGACACTGTACAGACTTTGTCAAGTGACAGGCTGTACAGACTTCATATGAACAGACCAATGTGCATACTTCCCTTCGATGCATCTACAGTGCAATGTATTGGCTTGACAAAATATGCAATGTATGGACTTTGATGAATGGCCCAATGTATGGACTTCGCGAACGAGATGCAATGCTGACCGATGTATACACTTGGCAAAGAGAGTGATGCATGAACTACCCTGTACAAACTTTAAGACTTAATGAGCAACAAAAAGGGACAAAGCAGCATGGTGTCAACCCAGCTGTTCCACTGCGTCAACGTAGCAAGTAAGCCATCAACTACTGTGTCAACGCAGTGCCCTTGTAACGTCAACGCAGCTAGTGAAGAGACAGCCAATGCGTCAACCCAATCTCCAACTACGTCAACGCACTCATTGCACAGAACCCATATTAATGAAAGACAGACATGCCGACATGCAGACATGGTGAGTGTACAATCTATGCCATGCTCACAGTTAAGTTGTTTTTTGTGTACCAAGTTCTGAATGAAGTAAACACATATGACATCAATTTGTCATCAACAACACATGTAAACTATATCATCATCAAAACATGAGAAAACACATATGACATCAAACATATGAGAATCATAGTGTTTGTCATCATCAAAACACAATATCCAACAATCTAGCCATATTCATGAATAGCTATTCAAGCAAACAATCAGATATTCAAGCAATCAAGCAGTCAACACACCTCAGTGTGACTCATGGTGTGTCAGCCATCATCAAAACCACACAGGGGCACAACAATCTCCCCCTTTTTGATGATGGCAACACTATGAGTTACACTGACTCAGATTAGATTCTTCTCCCCCTTTGCCTTCATCAAACAATGAAATAGGGAAACAATTCAGTAAAGCACATGAAGGTTATACTTCCCTTTGGTTTGTTGATGGTTCGAAGGAGGCCTTTTCTTTGGAGACATCTATCTTCCAAATGAATCCGTTCAAGAGCTTCTCCCCCTTTGACTTCAGCAAAAAGACATGAGTTGAAGAGGAAAGAATAAGACTGTATAAAAAGAGTGAAATAAAAGCTCCTCCTTTTGATCAATCTGCCCCTTTTGTCAAACAACTTATGCAGTGATGCATATGCAAAAAATACTCCCCCTTTGACATGGCAGAAGATTTAGAGCTAATGCAGACAAACAACATGATCAGACAATCTAGCACATTGTCCCCTTATGCATATAGTCTCTCAAACAGACCAGAGAATCTAGCCCTTATGATCTATGATGCAAGATACCAATTGTTAGGGTGCAAGAGAGATGAACTCTGGTTATCCAAAAACTGCAAGTACATATGATAAACTGAGAGAAGTGCTTCTCAAAAATGACAACCAGTCTAATACCACTAAATCAAAACACAGTGATAAAGAGCCATAGGATGAGCAGATTCAATATTTAGTGAAAGTTGAGATATTGAACTTTTCAGCAAGATACTAACTTCATAGAACAAACTTTTAAGTTCTAGAGTCCTCCATTATAAAAGCTTATGAAACCTTGATTTTCAGATATGGTTTAAGAATGATGTAAACAAGTTTTTCAAAAAGAATTGTACTCATATCTGAACCAGCTCTTAATAAAAAGGAACTACAAGCTCATATAAAATTCTAGTTCAACCAACTTCCATCTTACTTAGTTTACTTTCCATGACAGTTTTAGGAGATACATAAGAGAATGCAACAGAATTTTACATTGTTCTTTCAGAATTTGATTTACACTTGTTCATAATTTTCTTTTTAAATGAACAATTTTGGTTTATCAACACCTTTTGACATGGGGAAGCACCTTGATCAGAGGCCCGAATCCCCAGTTACTCAGTGTGACAACCGTATTACTTCTCCCATTTTTTTGGAGAACAGAGGTAGCATTAAAAGTATCTTTGGCATGAGGATACACCTTGATCAGAGGCCAGAATCCCCAGTTACTCAATACAACTATGCCATTGCTCTGCCATATTTTCACAATAATTTCCAATCATCTCTTTAAACAGAGTTAACCATGGTACTTCATGACACAATCCTTTGGACAGGTTTCTCAGTAACCACAGTCATTGCTCTGTCCATACTTTTACTTATAAAGGATTCAGAACAAGTTAGTTGTTTAGGAACAACCACATACACTATATATCTCAGTCAACGTAGACATGGATATCAACTTTTCAGATTTCAGAAAGTCTTACATGAATTTACATGAAGCAGACAGTTAAAATTTATTAAGAGGTTGAAACAGATATTTTCAAGTTTCTTGTGACCAAACAAGAGTACATAAGACTTAAACCACTTCCAGTTAACAAATGTTCTTAAGCATGTATAATGGAAGGTTCCTCATTAAAGATATTTTAACTTTTATGAAGTAGTATTCAGGCTGAAGGTTTACTACATATCTCAGCAGAGTAATTCAAGTGAGAATATTCACCAAACAGCATGATTCTGAAGAATTGTAGCAAATGAGCTGCTCTTGAGCAAAGAGGTTCAAAGTTGACTGAATAGAGAAAAAGCTCTCATTCAACAGATTTAGGAGAGACAAACAGATACCAATAAGGTAATCATTCAGATTTTGAACAACTTCAGAAGTAGTCAAGAAATCATTTGATACCACTTTACATGATGGAATCACTGACACTTCAGATATGACAAGATTAATCATATAGCTGGAGAGGAACGGATTAAGCATGCTCCCCCTATCTATATGTAGTGACATTTCCCTTTCCCCCTTTTTTTTTTGATTTTTCAAAGAAGTGATATGCTATGCAATGATTCCCTCTAACTAAAAACACTGAATCATCCTATATGTCATGCAGACAATGTAGATGATGAATGACTATGCAACAACAGATTTAACATGCTATGCAGTAAATCTAAAAACAGTTGAGTGATTTCAGATGTATGAATAATGCTCCCCCTAAATGTATGCATTCAATCTATCTTTTTGGCTTTTTCAATGTAAAGAAATGCAATGCAATTAACTTCATGTATGCAGGGGCATGAAGTAAAATATTCACATGAAAATGCAGACATTCTCTGATATGCAAATTTGACCCTTGGTACTTGGCGGAGAACTTGGCCTAAAAGACCATCTCTCATATAGTAAGAACCTATAGACAGATTTCCTCTGCCCTTTAGTAGCTTTCCATTTATATACCAAGTGGTCATGCATGACAATGCAATACAAGCAGTCCTATATGCATCAGATTTTCAATGATTGTATGTCATGTGCATGTTTATGCCATTATCATATATGCACACAGCTCACAGTACAAACAAGAAAGCCCACAAAGATCAATGCAATAGTCAAACCAATTAAAATAAAACATGTATGCATGAAGCTATAACTTCTCAGCTCAACCATAATTTTCATTTGAACAGATTTGAGAAATTTACCTGAATGGGGTTTTATCAACTTGGGTGCCTTAGTTTATTTCCCCCTTTTTATTCTTCAGCTTCCAAGGCACACCTGCAAGTTAGCACACTATCTTGCATGGGCAGGTACCCAAATAGTCTTGGGTCCTGCATGGTTAATAGTGACACCTTTGATAGGTGTTCTAAACACCCTTTTCGCATTTAGGTCATCAGATCTCATCAGATGGCAATTATTCATTGAATGACCTAATACACCACAATAATAGCAAGAGGCAGCAGATTTCAGATTTGTTTTATGCACATTCTGATTAGCATGAGTTCTATGTGCATTTGCATGAAATTTTCTGTTAACAGAATTAAGATTCTGCTTACCAACATAAGCCACCCAACAGTCAGCAGCTCTATGGCCTGGTTTCCCACATTCAAAACATGCAAGTGTTTTCCTTTCAAAAACAAATTCATTTTTATCAGAAATATTTCTATTGACAGGGAATTTTCCAAGTTTATTGTTAAACTTCCTTCCCTGAGCATGCCAACATTGGGCTGCAATGTGGCCCATCTTGCCACAGTGAAAGCATGAACTAGAATTTCTTCTACCAGCCCTCAGCCAGCATTCAATGGCCCTGTGGCCTATCTTTCCACACTCAAAGCATGTAATGAGCTTACCTTTAAAAACAAATTTGTTCTTATTAGGACCATGTTGGCTTGCAAGAGATTTACCATGATATGAATGAGATGTTTTCTTATCATTTGCAAACCAGCATTGTGCAATTGTGTGTCCTAATTTATCACAGTGAAAACATTCTATTTTCTTTTTCTGAAATGAAGGATTTCTATCATGAAGGTTCCTAGCAGTCATATCATCCTTCTTCATCAATTTACACTCATGCATCAGATGACCAAATTTATGACAATAATGGCATGACATTTTCCTTTTAGATGCATGTGAATGTGTGTGTGAACTTTGAACAACATGCCCTAATGAACCCTTTTTATTTATTTTCTGTTTTCCAATCTTTTTCTGATTTTTGTTCTGTTCTTCAGTTTTCTGAACAATGGGCTGTTTATCTTTTGAGGTGGTGGCTACATTTGAAGCTTTTACAAAAGATGTCATCAACTTGCTCTGCAACTCTTTCTTATTAGCATTGTTGTAGCCTAGCCCTTCCTTCCTAGTGTTGATTTTTACACCTAGTAGCTTGTCTAGATTTTTCTGCCCACTTACGAATTTTGACAGAGAATTGTTCAGATCATTTATTTCAGATTGAAGAGAAGAAATCCGATGTTCATAGTTGACAATATCTTCTTCACATACCAGAATCTGTTGATGCATCACATCATTCAAATTTTTAAGAGTTTCAATCTCTTGTTTCAATTTGAGCTAATTTTGATTTTCATCAACAGATTTTCCTTTTTCAAATGTCAGCAATCTCTCTGACATGGTGGAGTTCAACTGTTTCAGTTTCTCAATTTCTCCTTTAGACTTGTGTTCTCCTGCTCAAGTTTATCATCATCAAATAATACATCAGTTAGGAAACTTGGATATTCTGATTTACAGTTTTCACAGTTTTCTTGAAATTTTAGGTTCGCAACACTAATAGCTTCAAATTCCTCATTGATCAATCTGTTTTCACTTTCAAGACTGACTAGTTTTTGGTCAGATTCCTGACATTGTTTTCTGAGTTTAGTGTTTTCAGATTTAACATGATCAAGTTCTGATTGGATTCCATCTAGTTTAGACACTTGTCTTCTGAGTATTTCATTTTCAGTTTTCAAAATTTCAGGATTTTCAAGATTTTCAGTCCCAGAAATTGGATCCCCTAGATTTGTTATCTTCTTTATCAGACTTTTATTCTCTTTCCTCAGTTTTTCATGGGAGTGTAACAGATTAGCATAGGCATCTTCCCAGTCATCTAAAGTGAAATTCTCGAAAGGGTTTACCTCCACAGCATCTTCAAATTCATCTTGTTCACTGCTATGGTCGCTCTTATCAGCCATCAGGCAACTGTCCTCATTCATCCTCTGAGCTAGGTTCAACTGATCCAGAATGTCCTTTGCGGACCTGCAGTCATAAAAATAAGAGTGTAGAGCCTTGTCAGCAGCTTCTTTTATTAATCTTAAAACTTTCTG
The DNA here is from genome assembly GCA_022559845.1 of Amorphophallus konjac. NCBI lineage: Eukaryota > Viridiplantae > Streptophyta > Magnoliopsida > Alismatales > Araceae > Amorphophallus > Amorphophallus konjac. The sequence goes on from CM040121.1 coordinate 468,901,794, forward strand.
ATTCTCTCCATTTCTTGATCTGTCACTTTTAGTCCATTTGGACTCTTCCTTTGGCAGTCTGTGAGGACCATGTGAAATTAACTTCCACAGCTCCGGATTCATCAAATTCACATAGTTATGTAGACTGCTAACCCATGAGTTAAAGTTAGAGCCATTAAAAATCGGTGGAGAGCCCATTGAATAAATCAGTAAGCAAACTAATGTAGCAAAGAGTAAAATCAGAAAGCACCAAGGGACAACAGGATCCTCTGCAGATCGTTGGATCTGATCACTCAGAGAACCGCTCTGATACCAATTGTTAGGGTGCAAGGCCCGGATATAGAGGGGGGTGAATGTATCCCTCTACAAAAAATAGCCTAATTAAAACTCTAATACTCAGTAATGCGGAATTAAAACTATTGCAGAAATGGCCTGAAGAACCTTGGAAGGATCAAAGCAAGACAGCAACTCAAGAAGCCCTCAAACGAACCTAAGCAAGCATCTAATGCGCAGCAATTAAGTGAACATATAAGAAGATCAAACCACAAGGGACACCAGGGTTTTTAGGTGGTTCGGTCAACAGACCTACGTCCACCCCTCACTCCAAACCAGAGTGAGGCTTCCACTAGTAACACTAGCACAGCAGACTCAATCTGCAACAAAGGCTGCCAAACAGCTTGACCAGGGGAACAACCTCCCCTCTTCCTCCCAACCGGAGGGACACCCCAAGTGACTCCCAGCCACTTGGAAATCAGAGACACACGGTCTCTCTTCCTCCAGACACGGAGGGAACCCCTGGACTTGCTACCCACAAGCCCAGAACCGGAGGAACAAGCCTCCCTTCCTCCAAACCGGAGGGGAACCTAGAGACCCAAGTCTCTCTTCCTCTGAACCCCAGAGGGAAGCACAACCGGAGATAAATCTCCCTTCCTCCAACCCGGAGGGAAACAACCGATGACACCATGTCAAAGGCAACCAGAGAGGCAAGTCTCTCTTCCTCCACACCGGAGGGAACCAACCACAAGTAGCACCCAGCTACTTGCAAACCGAAGACACAAGATCTCCCTTCTCCTGAGTCCACAGGAGGAACCCGATCCCCAACAGGGCAATCTGAGGAACAACAAATGAATAGTTCAAAGGAAAAACAAAACCCAGCAACAGAAAGCTGAAAAGATAAAATCAAATGTGGCTCTCGCAGGAGCTGGCTGACCTGGATTTGATCCACGGTCCAGTAGGAACTTCTTCTACTGCTTCTCTCTTTCTCCCAGCACGAACTCTCTTTTCTTCTTTTTCTTCTCACTGCTCTTGCCTTCTCCTTCTTCTCACTGCTCTTGCCTTCTCCTTCTTTTCACTCTCTGTATCTCACTATCTCTCTTTCTTTTTCTTCTTCTGCTCTCTCGATCTAGCTCTCAGCCTTCTCTATCTCTTCTTTCTCTTCTGCACGTCTTCTCTTAGCTCTGGCTACTTCTACTTCAGTCACTCTCTCTGCCCTCCTCTTCAGAGGAAGAAGACACATATTTATAGCAGCAGCAGATTAGGGCAGCGTGTGCTCTCCACGATTCCCGCCCAAATGCTTCAGTCCACAGGAGGCTCCTCTGCATCTCGGATCACGTGCCAGATGCCAGCCTCGTATCACGTGCCCCACTCTTCACAGGCTCCACGAACAGTACCTGTCACACAGTCATAGGAGATTAATCAGAAGGATAAAATGTATAGACTTTGAAGACTTAGCCAACGAGTGTATTGACTTGAACAGCTAGCCACGAGTGTATAGACTTAAGATGTGATAACAAGTGTGTAGACTTGAACTTAGAAATGAATGTATAGACATTAGAACAGCAAAAGGTGCACTCTACTGAAAATGACACGGGGTACATAAGATGACTACAACACGAGATAAATAGAGAACTACACGAGGTACATACAGTATCAATGCTAACACTACAAGGATAACGACACGAAGTCAGATGAGAACAGCACGAGGTAAGAGAGAACGACACGAGGTAAAACGGTAGTAAAACACGCGATCAGAGAAAACCTGGACGAAGATAGAAAGAAGCAACACGAAGACATAAAAATGACACTAAGACATAAACATAGAACTAACATGAAGACTCAAACACAAAAGATAACACGAAGACACAAAACTAGAAACAACACGAAGACATACAAACAAAAGATAACACGAAGACATAGGAAAACGACTCGAACACGAGGACGACACGGGCTGAAAATAACTCGAAGATGAAAACAGAAACCGACACGAAGTGTGGTCACAAAGCAAGAAAGACACGGGGTCTTGGAAGAAACAACACGAATACAGACGACTCGAAGACATAGGAGTGACACAGATGGAGCGACACGAGGTGGCACAGAAAGCAGCATGAAGTGCTGCAGTGTTCAGCACGCGATGGAACAAATAACGACACGAAGACAACTGGAATGATGCGTGTAGCAGTTCGTTGTACATACTTCCAATGTACAGACTTTGAAATAAAGAGTGTACAGACTTGAGAGATCAAGGCACGATGTATAGACTTTGCCCAAGGAAACGAATGTGTAGACTTTGGCTTGGAACGAAGGTAAGGATGAGGCTGTAAAGACTTGGCCAATTTGAGACACTGTATAGACTTTGTCAAGTGACAGGCTGTACATACTTCATATGAACAGACCAATGTGCATACTTCCCTTCGATGCATCTACAGTGCAATGTATTAGCTTGACAAACATTATGCAATGTATGGACTTTGATGAATGGCCCAATGTATGGACTTCGCGAACGAGATGCAATGCTGACCGATGTATACACTTGGCAAAGAGAGTGATGCATGAACTACCCTGTACAAACTTTAAGACTTAATGAGCGACAAAAAGGGACAAAGCATCATGGTGTCAACCCAGCTGTTCCACTGCGTCAACGCAGCAAGTAAGCCATCAACTACTGTGTCAACGCAGTGTCCTTGTAACGTCAACGCAGCTAGTGAAGAGACAGCCAATGCGTCAACCCAATCTCCGATTGCGTCAACGCACTCATTACACAGAACCCATATTAATGAAAGACAGACATGCCGACATGCAGACATGGTGAGTGTACAATCTATGCCATGCTCACAGTTAAGTTGTTTTTTGTGTACCAAGTTCTGAATGAAGTAAACACATATGACATCAATTTGTCATCAACAACACATGTAAACTATATCATCATCAAAACATGAGAAAACACATATGACATCAAACATATGAGAATCATAGTGTTTGTCATCATCAAAACACAATATCCAACAATCTAGCCATATTCATGAATAGCTATTCAAGCAAACAATCAGATATTCAAGCAGTCAAACAGTCAACACACCTCAGTGTGACTCATGGTGTGTCAGCCATCATCAAAACCACACAGGGGCACAACAGTCTATACATCGCTGCATCATTCACGCTTAGAGTGTGTACATTCTTCAGGTTCATATCTCAGCAAGTCTATACATTGGACTTGAACATATAGGAAGTCTGTACATCGACTCGGCAGCAAGTCTGTATAGCCCAAGTCTGTACATAGCATCATATTGTTCATGCAGTGTCTTTCAAAGTCTATACATTCATTCTTGTTCATTCATCCAAGTCTGTACAGACTTTCGCATTGGACTTAAAGTCTATCCATTTGACAAGTCTGTACATCGGACTGTTCATGCATTCATATCAAGTCTATACATCCGATTGTTCAGCTTGTGGCTAAGTCTGTACAGCGTCTAGTGTTTCTTGAAAACTCTGTACACTGCATTGGTTGTATAGACTTAGAGCTGAAGTCTACACAATGCTATCTTTACCTACGCTCAAAGTCTGTACACTGCATTGGCATCTTTACCTGTGTGCTGAACTGAGCAAGTCTATACATTCTTAATCTTTACCTACGCTCAGTTCCACCAAGTCTGTACATCGACTTAGCGCTCGCAAAGTCTGTACATTGGCCTAGCGCTCATAAAGTCCATACAATGCCATTTGTTCATGTATGTTAGCAAGTCTGTATAGCCTGTGTTCACAACACAAAGTCTGTACATCGCATGCTCACACAAACGCCAAGTCTATACATTGGCTTTGCTTGCATGAGCTTGAAGTCTATACATTCGATTGGCTTGCACGAGCCAAAGTCTATACATCGTGTGCTGACAAGTCCACACAGCGTGAAGTCCATACATTCGTTTGCCTTGCATTGGATCAAGTCTGCACATTCATTGCTCAAGTCTGTACAGCCCTTGAATTGGCAAGTCTGTACATCGCATGCATTACCCTTCAAGTCTGTACATCGTCCTCTGTCTCACTTAGCGTCTCATGCTAAGTCTATACATTGGACAAGTCCATACATCGTGCATGCATCGTCTCATCAAGTCTGTACAGGGTCTATCTAGAATGCATTCACTAAAGTCTATACAACGCATGCAGAGTCTAGACAGTCATGAGCAAGTCTAGACATCGTCTGGTTGCATAACGCATAGTCTGTATATGCTTTGTCTTCGCATTACGAAGTCTCTACAGCATAAAGTCCATACAGTCATTGTGCATTCGTTCTTGTTGTTCATACTTTGCTTGATGCATTCTGCATAACACACTGCAAAGTATATACATTGTCTTCACGTTGCAAAGTCTATACATTATCTTCACGTTGCAAAGTTTATACAATGCATCGGTGTGCTGCATGCACTGCGTCAAGTCTATACATTGCTTCGAACGAAGTTTGTACAAGGTGTCGACATTAAACTGATAATTCTCTGTCTGACAGGCTCTGTTCGTTGGGCAGGTGATCCGAGGCTGGAAGGGCTGACATGATGACACGTGGCCAAAACACTTGGGCAGTAACTGTGGAAGACATGCACCCAGTGCTGCTCCTGCTTTGACTGATTATAAAAGGAAGCCTTCGTCCACAGATGAAGACAGATCGAATATTCAGGAGCCTTGAAGGAAAAGCAGAAGAGCAGAGAGCCCCCTTCGATCCAGCAGAAGAGAAAGAGAGAAGAGAAAAGAGAGAGTGAAGAGTTGAGAGAAATGTTCCTCAGATCTTTGGTTCAAAACCAGATATGAGGTTTGCTCACCTGTTTGAGCTATATTCCTTGTAGGGATACATTTCCTTTTCGTTTGTTTGCCTTTTTGTTTTGTTTTCGAAACTCTTGTGTTCAAGCTGTTAGTCAGCGTTTACAGAGGTGCTGCCTCTGGACGGGTCAAGCTGTAAGCCCCAGCGGTTGCAGTGGAGGATTCCACTGGACAGCAAGCTGTGAGGCTCAGCGGATTGTAGGCAAGCTGTGAGGCCCAGCGGTTCAAGCTGTGAGTCAGCAGTAATCCACACTCGGGTTGAGTGTGGGGTGGATGTAGGTCTGGAGGACCGAACCACCTAAAAACCTTTGTCTACTGTGTGATTATTTTGTGGTTTGCATAGCTTCTATATTTCTGTGTTTGCACAGTAGATGTTTGCTTAGGACTGTTCTTTATCTGTTCTGGCTGGTATTCGCATTGAGCCCACTATCTGTTCAGTAGAAGTTTTCATTCCACATTTGTTTCTGCTGTAGTAATTTTTTATCGGGTGTTTGATCTATTCACCCCCCTCTAGATCACCGTTTAGCGTCCCAACAGAAATCAGCTTGGTATCCAAAGAGGACCCGCTGAAATATATTATGTCCCGGCCGGCACTCAAAGGTTGCCTGGGCAAATGGGTAGTAATCCTTATGGAGTTCGACATCTTCTATGTGCCACGCATGGCCGTCAAGGGCCAAGCTATCACAGACTTCTTCGCTGAGCACCCAGTACCCGGGGACTGCCTGTTGGAACCGGAGCTTCCTGAAGATGAAACCCTAGAAGCTGCTCAGGTGCGGCCCTCCTTATGGCAGCTATATTTCGATGGCGCTTCTAGAATTGACGCCTCTGCCACTTGATCAGCCAGGGTCAGAGCAGGAGCAGGCATAGTCCTGAAATCTCCAGAAGGGGAAGTGGTGCACACATCTTGCTCGATAAACAAACATTGCATAAATAATGAAGCAGAGTATGAAGCCCTAATAATCGGGTTGCAAATTGCTCCATCCATAGGAATTCAGATGCTGGAAGCATTCGGAGATTCCATGCTAGTTATAAAACAACTGGAAGGAGAGTTCGATGTAAGAAAGCAAGAGCTTCTCCCTTACCATCAGCTGGCAACCCGCCTGATGTCAAGATTCTACTTCATCAGCATCAAGCATATCAACCGAGGCCAGAATGATCAGGCAGACGCCCTCGCTAAGCTGGCCAGTTCTTTGGCTGTCCCGCCAGACACGAGCCTGAATATAACGGTGATCAACCACCGGCAAGTCCCCAGTGTAACGGAAGTCTTAGCCGACGAACAAGAGGTTGAGGTGCTAGCCGTCGAAGAGGTTCAGCAGCCCGATTGGCGAGAATATCTCCTACGGTGGTTCCAACACCAGCAGCTCCCGAAGGAAAAGAACAGAGAATGAAACTCCTGAGGGTCAAAGACTCTTACGAGATGAGGAACGGGACCTTGTTCCGAATAATGATAGATGCCCAAAGAAAAGTCCTACTTCGTTGCTTGTCTTTCGCAGAAGCAGGGCAGGTGATGCAAGAAATCCATGCAGGATCAGCTAGAGCACATCAGGCCGGCCCAAAGATGAAAATTGAGATAAAGAAATTGGGTTACTATTGGCCCACTATATTTGATGACTGCTGCAAGTTTGCTAAAGCTTGTCAGAAATGTCAAGAGCACTCCAATGTGTCAAGAAGACCTCTAGTGCCACTACACCCTACCTTACCTAGCTGGCCATTTGCTCAGTGGGGCACGGACGTGGTAGGGCCATTGCCAGCATCTTCATCAGGGTGCAAATGCATCTTGGCACTTACAGATTACTTCTCCAGATGGGCAGAAGCAGTTGCATTAAGAGATGTCACGGGAGAACTGGTTTCAAGATTCTTCCGGTAGAACATAATATTCCGATTCTGGATTCCCAGCCGAATTATCTCTGACAATGGTAGCCATTTCAGAAATCAGAAGGTTTACCGACTAGCAGACAAATACAAGATTGATTGGAGGACATCGTCCCCCTACAACCCTCAAGCCAATGGACTTACAGAAGCCTTCAACGAGACACTATGCACGTTGCTGGCAAAGACTATTAAGTCTAATAAAAAGGACTGGGAAGAAAGGATGTACGAGGCGCTCTGGGCCTATCGTACCGTCTATAAAACCCTAACCGGCTGTTCGCCATTCTCCCTTGTGTATGGGTCAGAGGCTGTGGTGCCGATTGAATTAGAAATTCCTTCGCTGCGAGTCGCCATCCAGCATGGACTAGTCAGCGGTGAACAAACCAATGCAGAAAGAAGATTGGAAGAGCTCGCCGAGCTCGAAGGAAAGCGCCTCCGGGCGCAACAAAACATCCAACTCTACCAAGCTCGCATGGCCTGTGCTTTCGATAAGTTGGTCAAAGGTCGAGAATTCAAGAAAGGAGACCTGGTGATGGTCAAGAGAAGAGAAGTGATGGCCTCCAATCCCAAAGGGAAGTTGGTCAAAAACTGGGTCAGACCGTACATCATCCACCGAGTATATGAGGAAGGTGCTTACATCCTGGTGGACCACAAAGGAGTCATCCAGTTCTCCCCACTCAATGGGAAGCATATGAAGCTGTATCATACGGCACAACCCACATTCCCCGAGTGATCGAAATACCTTTCCTTGGTCTAATGGCACTCCACCCTGACCGAGCTACCCCCACCTTGGTTCAGTGGCATTCCGCCCTAACCAAGCTACCGTCACCTTGGTTCAGTGGCATTCCGCCCTAACCGAGCTACTGTCACCTTGGTTCAGTGGCATTCCGCCCTAACCGAGCCACCCCCACCTTGGTTCAGTGGCACTCCGCCCTAACCGAGCTACTGTCACCTTGGTTCAGTGGCATTCCGCCCTAACCGAGCCACCCCCACCTTGGTTCAGTGGCACTCCGCCCTGACCGAGCTACCCCCACCTTGGTTCAGTGGCATTCCGCCCTAACCGAGCTACCCTCACCTTGGTTCAGTGGCATTCCACCCTGACCGAGCTACCCTCACCTTGGTCTAGTGGCACTCCGCCCTGACCGAGCTACCTTCACCTTGGTCTAGTGGCACTCCGACCTGACCGAGCTACCCTCACCTTGGTCCAGTGACATTCCGCCCTAACCGAGCCACCCTCACCTTGGTTCTGTGGCGCTCCGCCCTAACCGAACTACCCGCATCTCGGTCCAGTGATGGTCGGCCCCGACCAGACTCGCATAGTGTCTACGATATTGCCATTACGGGCCTTACGCCTGAATCGGCACAAATCTACCCCTTTGCGTCAGCATTGCCTTCTTGCTGATGAATAAACTCTTTTCTCGGCTCAAGACTTCATGTCCTAGCCGACCTTTATACAGCATTTCCATTGCGGGCCTTACGCCCGAATCAGCACAAATGTACCCCTTTGCGTCAACATTGCCTACTTGCTGACGAATAAACTCTTTTCTTGGCGCAAGACTTCATGTCCTAGCTGACCTTTATACAGCATTGCCATTGCGGGCCTTACGCCCGAATCGGCACAAATCTACCCATTTGCGTCAGCATTGCCTTCTCGCTGACGAATAAACCCTTTTCTCAGCGCAAGACTTCATGTCCTAGCCGACCTTTATACAGCATTGCCATTGCGGGCCTTACGCTCGAATTGGCACAAATCTACCCCTTTGCGTCAGCATTACCTTCTTGCTGACGGATAAACCCTTTTGTCGGCGCAAGACTTCATGTTCTAGCCGACCTTTATACAACGGTGCCATTGCGGGCCTTACGCTCGAATCGGCCCAAATCTATCCCTTGTGTCAGCATTGCCTTCGTGCTGATGAGTAAACCCTCTTTCTCGACGCAAGACTTCGTGTCCTAGCCGACTCTCTCAACATCCTTCTGTTACGTGAACAAAAAAAAGAAGATAAAATGGGGTTAAAAATAGAGATACCCCGTCGGTCTTGTTCCTAAATCAGGACAAGGGCCAAAATGGCTATAACTTGGCTGTAGCGAAAACCCGAAAGGGGGTTACAGGCCCCGCCACGTGAAAACCCGAAAGGGCGCGTCGGTAAAAGCAAGAGTTGGCTGACTTCGGCGAAAACCCGAAAGGGCACTCAGGTCAGTAAAGTGGTAATCCAAAAAGTTCCTCCTTATTCTCCTCCTAATGAAACTCCCAAGGGACAACCATCAAAAGTCCCACCGGAGATCCCCTACTAAACCCGTATTCGGCCTTCATCACCATCGGCGAGATCGGTCGGCCTCCACCTTTAACGCGGACGTTCCATCCCGGTTAATGTACATACCCCTTGCTTCGACATGTAAACCACATCGAGGAACAAACCTATGTTCGACCCTCGTCATCATCGGCGAGATCGTTCGATCTCTACACTTAACTTGGACCTTTCGTCCCTGTTAAGGAATCTATTCTTGCCTCGACATGTGACCCATGCCGAGGAATAAAAATATGTTCGACCCTCGTCGTAATCGGCGGGATCGGTCAGCCTCTATCCCTTAACCTGGACCTTCCATCCCTGTTAAGAACTATGCCCTTTGCTTCGGCATTTAACCAATGTCGACGAACTAAACTAGGATCCGACCCTTGTCATCATCGACAAGGCCGATCGGCATGCTAGCGGGCAGGCTCCCCTGTGTCCCGGCTTCTTCCTACAAAAAAAAGAAAGAGAAAAAAAGAAAAGGGAAAGAAAAAAAAGAGAGAGAGATGGGGTTAAAAATAGAGATACCCCGCCAGCCTTGTTCCAATATTAGGGCAGGGGCAAAAATGGCCATAACCCAGCTGTGGCGAAAACCCGAAAGGGCGTTACAGGCAAAATCGGGTATCCCGCCACGTGAAAACCCGAAAGGGTGTGTGGGCAAAAGCAAGAGGGGGATGACTTCGGCAAAAACCCGAAAGGGCGCTGATGTGAAACCACCTAGGACTTACCAAGCAAGCATAATTTAGCATTCAAACGGACCGATATTGGCGACCACTCACCCGATGCTCACCAAGAACCGGGGTAACTTGGCAATGCCAAGTGGAGGTTGAGTGGGCTGGGCCCTTGCTAGTAGAGGGCCAGCAATGCCGAGGTTTGTTTCCCCAAGGGTATGGCTGCCCAATTCAAGGGAGCCGACGAGGTGCCAAGGCACGGGTTACACTCCTCACCCCACGGTGATCTCTTGAAGCAAGGAGCTCAAGGATCGGGCTCTCACTCTCACGGCCAGCGGAGTTTATGAACTAATATTGGAAAGAACAAGCACAAAATGGAACTAGGTTGGAGCACTTACTCGACCAGTTTGAAGAATCCGGTCCCGCTCGGAGACGAGGGCGAGCGGGGAGGCGAGTGTTCCCCACACGCCGCATCGGAGAAGCTTGACCTGCTCAAACGATTACAACACTACACCTCTCGCAGGAGGGGGATCTTGGGGTGGGGGTTAACTGATATTACATCTAAAACTACCTCCACACAGGGAGGGGCCTTCATCCGGCCAAGCGAGGAGGGGCGGAACTGAACTCGCAACCAATAAGGATACCGATGTCGGCTCTGCCCGCTTTCTGTGACTGCTGACAGAAGGTCGAAGAAGTAGCTGCTGTGACTGATCCCGAATTTTTTTGGGGACGAAACCACCTGGAAATTCTTCGTAGGAGGATGGGGAATTCGTCCAAATTTCGAAGGAATTTTGGGAGGTCGCTGTTGGCCGGAGCAGAGCCTCGAACTAGGAAGTAGATCTTGAGTTCTGACAGCTTCAGGATCACAACAGTAGGAAGAAGTTGTTGCCACCAGCGCTCCTTGACTCAAAATGAGGCACCGCCGGAGTCGTCGGATGCGTCTATGAGTCCTCTTCGACACGAGCTTGACGGGGATGCCAAATGTTGTCAGATCAGACCGGTAGGCTCTGAACACTGAGGAGGGGTCGGTGCAGACTGAGTGGAGGCAGAACCGCACACCCGGGGGAGAAAATTGATAACTTCCAGATCCGGATGCCTAACTGAGCTCTGCTTTCTGAGGATGAAAGAAAACTCAGAGTAAAAGATGTTTGAAGAAGAACTCTCGATCAGATTCCCAATAGGATCATCGCAGTCGAGCTTCCACTCCGGTACTGAACTCCTGCCAGGGAGGCTTTGCGCAGTGGGGAAGAATGGCTCCCCTGGGCGATCACAAACTCAGAACTGGACGGGACCACCACCGTTGCGAAGAGGACAGAGAGACGCTTCCAACGATGGCTATTGGGCTTCTAGGAACGTTCGGAGGAGGTCGGGGTTGCTGCTGCAAGCTTAGGGTCTTCTGCAGGTTCTCTTACTCTAGATGGTAGAGGGTGGGGTGATGGAGGTGAGCAAGGGAAGATGGAGGGGATGAGAGGGGGGGCGACCCTAACCAAAGGGGAGGGGAGAGGGGCGGCCAAAGCTATGGAGGGAAGGAGAAATTTGAATTCAAATGGCCTAGGGAGGTGGATGGGTGCTTGGGATAGTGGGAAGGGTGCTTAGGAAAGTGGGAGGGGTAGTTGGGGGTTGGGAGGTGAGATGAGGATTGGTGAAGGGGTCTTGGGAAGGGGTGGAGTATTGAAGAGGGTTGTGGGGAATGGGGAGAGGCTTTAATGGGGTAGGTGGGGAGTGGAGGTGGTTGGGAGGGGAGGAGAGAGAGGGTAGGGTGCAGCCCTCCCTTGAGTGGTGAGAGAGAGAGAGAGAGAGAGGTAGGTGGGAATCACTCCCAAGGGTTTCTCACCCAACTAATGGAATCTCTCCAATAGGAAATTTGAACTCTCAAATGGCAATTTTCATTCATTGATTCATTAGTTCAAATGGAGGAAATGGGGTCCTATATATAGGCAACCCACATTTTTACAAAAGTCTCTGACTCTTACTATAATGACCAAAGAGTAAGGGGGTAGGGGCGCCCCTGGGCCTAGCCCAAAGAATTGGGCCCATTAACCATTCTAAACAATCTAATGACACTTAACCTAGGTAGATGACTCAAATAAAAGGAAAAATACATCAAATGACTCAAATAAAAATTACATAGGACTCAAAATTAAATAACTAGACCATGCCGGATGCAACCGGGGCGAGGAGTCGAGCTGTGAACGTGGGAATGGGAGGTGATGTCCCCATCATACTCTCGAGGTGCGGAGAACTCGACTCCGTCGCGTAAGTGTCCTTCCCTCCTCGGAGGGTGTTGAAGTGGTACTGCCCACAAGTCTTTCGAACGAGACCAATCCATCCACCTGCCGAGATAATGCTCGTATACCTTACTCCTGGTGGTAGTGACCTGTTCATCCAATATTCGTTCAATATGCTCACGCTGGGCTCTCTTTGCTGGTGGTCTCTCCTCACGGGTGGGTGCTCTCTCAACGGAGGGAATAGGCTCAATATCCTCACTAGGTACCACCGTGGGTCCCTTATATGGCACTAGTTCGGCTACATTGAATGTGGGACTCACTCCATACTCCTCGGGGAGATCTAACTCATAGGCATTAGCGCCAATGCGCCTCAGGACCTGGAAGGGACCAGCCCCACGTGGCCTCAACTTGGAGATGACTCCCGGGGAGAGCCTCTCCTTCCTCACCATCACAAAGTCACCCACGTGGAATTCTTGGTGACGCCGAAGGGAGTCAGCCTACCTTTTATAGATCTCATTTTCCTTGCTAATGTGCTTGCGAAGTTTTTCATGCAATTTTGTGAATGTTGACATTCTAGGGGTGATAGGTGGACCTGGGCAACCAAAAGTAGACCTATCATGTAATGATGTAGTGTAGACTTTGGTCAGCCTAGGTGGGCCGGGGCACCCGTAGGTGGCCCTATCATGTAAAGTGGTGATAAATATCGGGGGACCCGGACATCCGTAGATGCCTTTGACATGCTTAAGACCCATGATGAATGAAGGTGGACCATTACATCCGAACATGGACCACTCATACTTTCTACTTGACATGTGGGTGATATGAATGAATGGACCCAACATAGTGTTCATGCCAAGTGGTGTGGTAAGCCTAGACACATGCATGTTTTTCCCAAGGGTGACTTCCATGTGTATAGGTGTGGGACAACCTTTGAACTCCCATTGGAAAGGATCGAATAGATCTAAGAAGGTGGTCATCATGGGGTGGAGCACAACCTTATTACCTAGGGATATGTGGCCCAAGGTCATGGCTCCCAAGGTGTAACCCGGGTCTAGGATGGGGTGGATTGGGTCAAACATGGTGGGTTGGGTTAGGGAAAGGTGGGTGGTGGATAAGGTGGTTGGGTCCCATGGGTTCTTTGACCCCCATTGGAAGGGATCAAAGGGATCATAAAAAGGGTTATCGAGGGGGAGGGGCCCTATGTCCTCAAGATCCTTAAGTGGTGGTGGGTCATCCTCCTCTAATGAGACAATTGGGCCGAAGTTCTTTGTGAGTGGATCGGTCATGAGTGGAGGGCTCGACGTTCTACCCGAGATAGGTAACTCTAATTCGTGGATAGCATCGGGCTCATCGGGTATAGGGAGGAATAATAGGAGGTCACTAGTGTAGCAACCCATGGTGCACATTGAGGTGATGGACCCAATACATAGGTGTAGGAGGTCTAGGCTCCTAGGTTGTTGGGTCATGGGAGTCAACATGCCAGTCAACTCTAATTGCCATGCTAAGCCCTTGAGAAGATCATCTAAGGTCTCCACTTGGTAGGATGTTTGGATTATGGTGTGATAGGATGAGAAGGGTATAATGGGCAGGTTTTGCTCTATGGGAGGACAAACATAGGACTTGATGGGGTGAATTGGTCTCTCCTTTAGCCATATAGCTAGGGGCCCATCTATGATTATAGTGTCTTTTGTGAAGGTTTGTGACTTGATGCGCTCGACACCCATCGTTTAAAAATGTCGTGCCACATAAATTTTAAAATTTATACAACTGCACTCACTCACTTAAATGTTTTTGAAAATACGAGTAAAGTGGTAAGAACGGGTCGATCCCACGAGGAAGACATAATCTTTATAGATCAATGTTGGAAAATATCATTATGTTTTGAAAATCAAATTTTATCTTTTGAGTGCGATTAACACTAAAGGAATTGAAATTGCAACTTTGAATAAGAAGAGAAAAGCGAAGGAAATATTTAGCCAATTGATGAAGAACGCCGTCGTTTCCTCGCCGAGCCTTGGATGAAGATCGCTCCGCCTCGGAAGTCGACGCCGTGAGATGCTCGGAAGATGACTACCGCTTTGGGTGTGAGTGAAGAACTTGTGAAGATAGGGGTTGGATAGAACTAGGAACAAAGCAATGTTGAAAATATAACAGAATTTTCTTGAAAATAGGGGGTTGGAAGAAATAGAATAACTTGAAATATAGATGGAATTAGAAAAAGTGGAATAAATGAAAGTTGTAGAAAATAAAAAGATAAAGAAGTTTGATGAAGAACATAGAATCAAAAAATGAGAAGAAGATAGTAAAAAACGTGAAACACTTAAGAGCTATTAGTGCAGATGAACAGTAATATGGTAGAAATCAGAACAGTGAAAAATTAATTATAACTCTCAAAATAAGAAGATTTAGAAGACGTGGTAGAAGAAGAAAAGTTATATCTACAAGAGAAGAACAACGTTCATGAAGAACTCAGAGTAAAAAAAAGATTGGAAAGTTGTCAAAATAGAAGAATACTATAAGGTATCACCTCGTATGAACAGTAATCACGTAGAACAGAACTTAGAAAGACGGAAAATAACTTTCAATATAGAAGGAATTGAAGGAAATGCTAGAAAGAGAAGTTGAAGAACACTTACAGATGGATAACTTTGTAGAAGATAATAAATTGAAATAAGGATCACACAAGCTTGTAAATTGACTATGAAGAGCCAAAAATGGCTAAGAGTACAATGAAAACATTCAATACAAACTAACCACAAACTCCAAAACTTAAACACAAAGCTCTCAAAATTTCTCCTCCATGACTTTCCTCAAGGCCAAAATAAACTACAAAATATCAAATGCTACTCTACTCTACTCTCCATCCTCTCCATTACAATGGAAGCTCCCTCCCCTTTTATAGAGTTATTCTCCATGTGATCACTTTACCAATGTGAACAACCCATTGTTGCTATTTTTGATCCAAAATTGTGTGCCAACATGTGTTGCACACTTGGATATTTTTTTCTGATTTTTCTGTATTTTTTTTTTCATTTTTTCTATCCCCTTTTCCTTCATTTCTCTCTCTTTCTCTCTTTTTCTCTCTCCTCCGGCTGCATGCGCCGCGTGCGCCGCGCGCCTCTCTCTTCGTCTCTCTTCCCCGCCGCGTGGACCGCGGCGCGCCGCCGCCTGCTTGCCTTCGCCGCGTGGCCATGTGGCGCGGTGCGTCCGGCCGCCCGCTTCTCCCGCTCGCGCCGCGTGGCGCCTCCACTGCGTGGTTGACTGGTCGCCTGCCGCCCTCCTCGCCTTGTCGACCGTGCCGACGCGAAGGAGGGGGGCGGGCTTCCTCCGCCTGTGCTTCCTGCTATATATATATATATATATATATATATATATATATATATATATATATATATATATATATATATATATATATTACATATAGTTATATATTATGTATATAGCTTCTAAAAATCTGTAAAAATATAAAATAAATTTATTTTTTTATATATTTTTTCTTTTCTTTTTGAACAACTTCCTTGGGTTTTTGGCCCAGTTCCACATATAATTTTATTTTCTTTATATTTGTTTCTTGTAGCTTCCCTCGTACCGAGTGCCTGCATAAATACGTAAAAATCGTTATTAAAATTATTTAATTTCAAAAAATTAATTATTTGACTCTAAATTAACAGTAAGTGTGATACGTGTATATTTATTATTATTTAAGCTCATAAAAATGTGTATAATCATGAACAAATATGTAAAAATACACACTTATCACACCCCCAACTTACTCATTGCTAGTCCCTTAGTAATGCAAATAATCTCAAAATGTAAGGACTAACCAGAGTTTACAAAGTTCATGCCTCATTTCTAGATCATCTTTCATAGAGTCAACTAAAGATTAGGAATCTGGAATCATTATCACATACTAGCATTATGTAGGAAATTCAGGTACATGATCAAGAATTCTAATCAAAATTCAATAGCACTTGTGCATGTGTAATACTAAATTCACAGTAGAGACAATTGCGTCCTCCAGTTGCTATTCCGAACAAATGTCTTTCAATTCTGCACTTCTTAATTGCTTTGTCCCTTTTTGGGATCTATATTTTTTCTTTACTTCTCTTGTCTTTTTTTTCTTTACACACATGATGCTGCACTACCCTTCACTATTTTACGCGAACCTCAACACGTCTTAGGTGAAGTAGGCCCAGCTACACAGATCAAAATTCCCTTTTCCTTTTGACGCGAACCTCAACACGTCTTAAGTGAAGTAGGCCCGGTTACTCAGAATCGGAGCATTTTTCATGGTGTTTTTCTCAAAATTTTATTTTTCAAAAGATAATATGGCAGAAAGCTTATAAAAGATTGCTTCTTCAAGAAGTGCAGAATATCAGACAGTATGTCTACAATAGCAGAAGGCTTATCTTTCTTGTTTCATTAGTGTGCAACGTGATTGTATTTTTGTAAAGTACATATGAACTTTAAAGAGATTCTTAAATCAGTTTTCCATGGCTAGAATAAAGAAAGTATCCATCATCCTTTTCCTAGTCCTTTCTATTCCAGATTTCTTTTCAATGGAAACATGAATCATGAAAACTCAATTGGGTGTTTGTAGTGTAGGTGGTCCATAAAAAAAATTGAGGTGAAAAATGAATGCAGAATGTGCAACATGATTTCTTGTCCCCCCAACTTAAATGACATTGTCCTCAATGGCATGAACAATAGAGAATAATAGAACAATGTAGATGAGAAGCGTATGAAGGAATAGGACAACCTGATAGAGGTAGACTTCGAACATTGTGGCGTTTGAAGAAAAGGTGGTACTTGACGTTTGACGGCTTGGCGTAGCTGAGCAGTAGAGTAAGCAAACTCCGCTCCCTCCCCAACTGATCGGTTATTCACACCTGCTAAAGAGAAACACAAACACAAGAAGAACTGGGGTTTCCTCCCAAGAAGCCATTTATGAGCATACAAGGAGTGGTAACTCACCGTGTCCATATTTTTCAAAGGGAATCGACCACCGATTTCAACAATGTCAGCCCATGGTCCTCTTTTCCCACGCGAACGTTCCACTTTTCCTTGTTTGTGCTAAAAGTAGTCACAATAGGACAATGAACGCAGGGAATCTTTGGACCGAATAGAGAGGACAAGTCAATAAATTACGCCTCCGACTCGATCACTCTACATGGTAGAGTGGGTGCGAGAGTAAAGGGAGGATGACTTGTCGCAAAGGCTGTTCCTAGAGGTGATGGTGATAGATGCAGAGCACCCTCTATCCAATCCTATAAATACCCCCCCTTTCCACTCGACCTGGGTGAAGTCGTGAGAGTAAACTTTGAGGAGTGAAAGGTTGTAAAGGGGAGTAGTGAGTGTTGTTCAATTTTCAGAATGGAGGGTGAATCTAGCTTCAGAGCAGAAGGTGAGTCTTCTCGCTCCTCGAAGAGGAGCAGATCGGGCAGCAGTTCCAGGAGACTCTCAGAAGTCGAAGGACAACGGAGTGAGAGGACCCTATCACAGCTTGTAAGTGGATTCTTTCATTCCTTTTTTCATGCTTTCTTCTCCTTTCATCCTTTGCAAAGCTCCCATTACGCACTTCTTGTGTATGCGCAGAGCGTGATGAGATCGCACATCTCGTGGGAGCTGGTAGTGGCGGCATATCGTGGTCTCCCGGCCTTCCAGAAGGTGAGGTTAGACGTTATGGGGTTCGGGGCCTTTCTCAGAATCGAGCCGATCAAGCTCGACCTTGCCCTGATCCAAGCACTACGTGAAAGAAAGGACCCGGTGAGTCAGGCATTCCTGATGCCGTGGGGGTACATGGTGCCCAGCCTGGAAGACGTGGTCCGGATTACGGGCCTCAAAGTAGATGGGGAAGCAGTGACTGGCGTCACTTACGCGGACTACCGAGAAGGTGCCCAGAAGCTGTTGGGGCTGGACTTAGACGGTCGGAAGAACATGTCAGTAGCTAGGGCATCGATCATGGAGGCGTTAAGGCTTACTGACATGCGTCCGCGTGATGACGAGTCCCTAGAGGAATTCATGGAAAGGGCAGAAAGAGGTGCCCGTGCTGTATATTGCATGGATGCCAGCAACTGGGAGAGGACCAATATGGATCTGAGAAGGTTCCTCCTCTTTCTATTAGGCAAGTTACTACTGGGCTCCAAGGGAGACAGTATCCACTGTCGCTTCTTAGAGCTGCTTGTAGACTTGGAAAGAGTAGGACAATACGCCTAGGGAGCTGCCGTGCTGGCACATCTGTTTACAGGTCTGTCGCAAAGGACAGACCGAGAGATGACAGTAAGTGGGTTTACGCCCTTTATCCAGGTAAAGAATTTTTTTGTTGTTTTTGTTTTATGCTTTTTTTTGTATTTGTTGATATCAATGACACATGATGGTGTAGCTATGGAGCTACTATTACCTTCCAATGGGGCGAGCTCGACACTGGCGGCCAGTGATGATCCCGCTGGCTAGACGGTGGCAACTCATCATGAGCACAGCACCTCTATCCTACCAACTGATGGTGTTAAGGCGGGAGTTACAAGAGTTCCCTACAGCGATGGTAGGATACCTTTTATTTTTTAATTCATTTATATCATTTTTTATGGCTAACCAAGAAGATACGTACAACCCATCAAAGGTGAACTGGAGACCTTTCTCGAACATGGTCGATGTTGACCAGCCGTGGGTAATTGGAAGCCGCGCCCGGTTCGGACGGGACCTCTGGCTCCATTGCTTGAATGAAATCGAGCCCCTCATACTGCGATTAGCTATGAGGACCCTAGGGCTGGCTCAGGAATGGGTGGATATGACCACATCACCCAGGGTCGGAAAGAAGATGCGTGGACCGGCAACCTGTGTTGATTGGAGGGTGCGCTTCCCCGAACAATATGAAGACTGGCAATGGGGTGGCACGCTCGTGGAATCACAAGCACAAGACAGTGAGGATTACCTACGCCTCTACATGGCAATGTATGCAGAGAGGCTCCAGCCTGGAGGGCTTGTAGAGGTAAAGTAAAAAGAAACCATATTTTTTTTGCATTTTTGTTTTTGAATTTTTTTTTTTTGAACTCAAGCCATAACTGTAGGATGCCCGTAATATCATAATAATGAACTTACGAGCTCGTTTGGCAGACACGGAGCAAGAGTTGAGTGACACCCGAGAGGCTCTGGGTTCATCAGTAAGTGTTTATGTACACACTCCTGTTATGATTTGAGATTCATGGCGCTAACCACTTAATGTCACCTCATATGTGTCGCAGCGTGCCTAGCTCGATGCAGTTTCATCAGCGATGGGGGCAGATGGCATTTCTTCCAGTTTATGGACTGCTACTTCAGAGCTGGATCTACTTCACGAGCAGCTCGCTCATTCCACACAACGGGCTGCGGAGGCAGAAGGGATGCTTTCTGCACAGTGAGGGCTTCACCATTTAATATCCCTTGTGCAAGCATTGCCATATGCCTAAGATGATATGTATGGCAGGAGAAAGAAACACAGGAGGCACTCGTGCATGCCACCCAGAAGGAAGCTAGAATAACCGAGCTGGAAAAGGAACTACAGCGTCATCCTGATGAGGACTCTTCTAGGGACGCTGTGGAGCCGAGGATCACCCTTCAGTTGGAGAGAGAAGACAGAGAGAGAGAATGGACCGAGAGAGAAAGGGACAGGGACAGAGAGAAGGCCAAGAGATTGGCCGAGAAAGAGGAGAAGAGGGCCCTGAAGGCCCAACTATTTGAATTGAGAACCAGTCTCGACCTTGCCGATCAATGGCTGAAGGATGGCGAGGAACACTATCGAAGAGCACGAGAGTGTGGCTTTCGTGTTAGTAACTTCTTTGTTGCCCCCGCGGATTGGCGTCGTGGAGTGGAGATAGAAAGAGGACCACAGAGCGGTAGTAATACCGCTTCTTACGGCTTGGGAACATCCTCTAGAGTTTCTTGTCCAGAGAGCGGCAAGACGAGTAATGTGGAGAAAGAGGGTGGAACCTGATGTAATCTCTTTGTTGTTTGTTTTTGTTGTTTGAGAGTGGAATAAGATGTTTTATGCTTGGTTCTCTGCTTCTTTCTAGTCTCTCGAATCCCTGCACACATCTAGCCTCCAAAAAAAAAAATATGATTACCACACAAAAATCACTTAGGTTGCCTCCCAAGAAGTGCTAAGTTTTATGTCGTCAGCCAGACACAAGGTAGATCACTAACCAACGTGTGGCATTCAGAATGAGCCACCACATGATCTTGTCCTCCTTCAAATTCCAGCCCTTATGCCTTTGGAAGACAAGAGTAACCTTGTATGGATTGGGGCTAGAAATATGCGGGTCGCGCACTTTATTGAAGTTTTCTGTAACCATAAGTGTGAGCCAGTTTTTATTTTTCGGGATCATGAAAGGATCAATGGCCAATAATATTTCAAGACTGAGGTGGAACCTTTGCATAATATCTACCCAGTGGTCCCCTTGTCCTATATCGTCTCTCCTGACGAGCCCTTTAGGAACGACTTTCTCCATGGTAACTTGTTCAGGCCCTGGTAGCATAGGAATGAGATTGTCAACCTTAGCCACTTTCCTCTCAGTAACAGCCTCATGAACTTTAAGGGCATTGATCAACGTGTCTTCCTGAGAGGAAGTCAAATCAAAGATGAATGTGGTTGGCACATCCCCCTCAGGTCCTAGAATGTCAAATTGGAGAGGCTCAACTGGCAGGGGAATCAAAGTAGAAGGAAGCACGAGCCCAGTAGCTAATTGATCCAATGACTCAAACATTGTGGGAGAGTGCTCAGGGGTAAGATCAAATGTGAAATGTTCGAATATGACCCCGTTATCAAACTCATCACCCAATTGAAGATTATCAACCACATTGCCCACTAATGGGGTGGATAGAGGAAATGTAATTGATTCCAGTCCGGCCCTTTCATCATAGGTTAGATCAAATGTGAATTTCTCTAAGACGGGCCCATCATCACACTCATTACTAAACCCAAAATTATCAATCAAATTTTCCAGAAATGGGGTCGGTAGATGAAATGTAAACTTTTCTAATAAGGCCCCATCATCATGTTCTTTCAGGGGAGGAGAATATTCAGAATTTTGTTTCATTAAATCAACAATATTAGTACTTCCAAAGTAATCCTCCTCTTTATTTATTTCCTCAATTGAGTTGTTTGGGCCATAATCCTTTACAGTAATATTCTCAATCTCAAAACATTCATAGAGTGGGGTGATATGATCATCATTATCCTTGAAGCCACCCCCTTCTTCCTTCCCTTCCTTCATCATGGTATTACGTGCGCACTCCCCCTCACTCTCAATAGTGATATCTCGAGCCAAAATGACAGGCAGAAGACTGTCCTCATCATCATCATTCACATATTGAGGGGGTTGGTGTAATGTTGAAGGAGAGGGTTGATAAGTAGACTCAGAGTACATGATTTGAGGTTCAAAACAGTGTCCCGGTGCATCACCCCTAGTAGCAATGTTGATTCCGAAATCTGGGTGAGATGAGTTGGGCGGAGGTTGAGTACACATGGGCCGCTCGTGGGCTGATGGGGGTGAAAGTTCAGACAGATGGGCTTGGAATGATGGATCCATCCAAGGTAAATTTGGGTGATTACTCTAGCCAAGACTATAATCATCTGAAAATGTAGCATGCTTGAGCTGAGAGAATCCTAGGGCATGTTGAACTTGAGCTTGGATGACCAATGGGAGTTGGGCTATAGTAGGACACTGACTCACATGGTGAGTGAGACTGGCACAGAATTCACAGACTTCCATGCCAGTGTGGATTGAGTTTTCAGCCTGTTTGACAGGTCCTACAGATTGTTGATGAGATAAGATAGAGACACGATTTATCGAATTTTCACTTAAAATTTCAAACATATTATATGCCTCATCTTCACCTTTGCTCATAAATGCCCCTCCGCAATATATGTCCACCATTTGTCTATCAAAGTCGGATAACCCCTCATAAAATGTAAATATAATTTGCCATTTGGGCAACCCATGGTGTGGACATTGACTTACTTGATCCTTCAGTCTCTCCCAAGATTCATGAATTTGCTCTCCCGGACGTTGAGTAAATCCTATAATCGCCCTTCTCATCATGCTGGTCCGGACTATGGGGTAATTTTTTTTCAAAAATTATAGCTGCATAGCTTCCCAAGTCCTGATAGTCTTTCCAAAACTCCTTAACCAACATTTGGCTTTATCTTTCAATGAGAATGGAAATAAGATCAATTTCAGGGCATCATCATTAAAATTCTAAATTTTGATCAGGGAGCAAACTTCTAGAAAATCATCTAGATGCCTATAAGGATTTTCATTGAGATTCCCATAAAAAGATGGGAGCATCTGGATGAGACTAGGGCGAATCTCATATTGATCAACGAGAATGTCAGGGAGTTGAATACAGGTTGAGGGTTTGTAAGTAGAAGGAATAAAGTGCTCCTGCATAGATTTTATTTTTTTAATTTTTTTTATGCAAACACAAACAAGTTAACACAAATTATCTAATGATCTAGATGCGACTCAGACCTACAAATAGGGTTTCACAAAGTGATTAAAGTGAAACGTAAGTTTACCCTCAATATGTCCACCAGCCAGGTAAGGGGTGAGGAAGTGGGAGGTTCCCCCTACTTTCGTAGGGACCTAATTATGCCAAACTACTAGCCCGCTTAAGGCGTTTACCGTTTGACCGTCTTGCCTTAGGCACCGGTTTTCATATGAGGGTAAACCCAAATAACACAAGAACCACAGTGTGATCCTAGGGTCAACGTTTACTGACTTTTATTTTTGGCGTAGGTTATGCAGATATGCAAAGAAAATGTGGTTTGTGGGCTAAGGAAGGGTGATGAATTCCCCACCTTATGTTATTTAAAGGTAGTGCCCTTAGAATATTTTGAAATGAAATGCACACCACAATTGCAAACAAGGGGTTCTTATGCAATATGTATGCCATAATAGGATAAGTAGAACGTACCTTGCCCTTCACAATCTTCAAAATGCAATGATATGAATTAAACAAAGAAAAATTCTATGCTAAATGATGCATGACCTAGAACATGTTGTGTGGTTTCTATTCTTGGAATGAAATTTTTTTTAGTTTGGTGCAAGTATTTTTTTAATTAATGAACCTATCTAGCCAGAACAAGAAGTTCTTTTGTTTTGATTTTTTTATAGAGTTTTCAAGAATTTTTTTCAGATTTTTGTTTTAAATTTTTCAGAAATTGGAAAAACAGAACCTGTTCCTACGTTTCTGCCCTTTAGCTTCAGGTATGAGTTTCCTCTTTCCTTGATTTTTTGATTTTTTTTCTTTTTCCTGTAAAATGAAAATAGCAAAATCAATATACAAATATACAAATCAAACACAAGAATATTCCAACATTCAAAAATTTCATTCCCCGGCAACGGCGCCAAAAATTTGATGCGCTCGACACCCGTCGTTTAAAAATACCGTGCCACACAAATTTCAAAATTTATACAACCGCACTCACTCACTTAAATGTTTTTGAAAATACGAGTAAAGTGGTAAGAACGGGTCGATCCCACGAGGAAGAAATAATCTTTATAGATCAATGTTGGAAAATATCCTTATGTTTTGAAAATCAAATTTTATCTTTTGAGTGCGATTAACACTAAAGGAATTGAAATTGCAACTTTGAATAAGAAGAGAAAAGTGAAGGAAATATTTAGCCAATTGATGAAGAACGCTGTCGTTTCCTCGCCGAGCTTTGGATGAAGATCGCTCCGTCTCGGAAGTCGACGCAGTGAGATGATCTGAAGATGACTACCGCTTTGGGTGTGAGTGAAGAACTTGTGAAGAGAGGGGTTGGATAGAACTAGGAACAAAGCAATGTTGAAAATATAACAGAATTTTCTTGAAAATAGGGGGTTGGAAGAAATAAAATAACTTGACATCTAGAGGAAATTAGAAAAAGTGGAATAAATAAACGTTGTAGAGAATGAAAAGATGAAGAAGTTTAATGAAGAACATAGAATCCGAAAATGAGAAGAAGACAGTGAAAAATGTAATAAACGTAAGAGCTATCAGTGCGGATGAATAGTAATATGGTAGAAATCAGAACAGTGCAAGATTAATTATAACTCTAAAAAAAAGAAGACTTAGAAGAAGTAGTAGAAGAAGAAAAGTTAGATCTACAAGAGAAGAACAACTTTTATGAAGAACTCAGAGTAAAAAAAAGATTGGAAAGGCTTCAAAATAGAAGAATACTTTAAAGTATCACCTCGTATGAACAGTAATCACGTAGAACAGAACTTAGAAAGACGAAAAATAACTTTCAATATAGAAGGAATTGTGATGCGGGACGAGACCACGGACACAATAAGCTCGTGGTTGTCCCTTAACGAGGGAAGCGTCGGACGTGCGCGGTTGAGAAACCGGCAATGAGCTAGGGTGATCGGCTCTCTCGTGTGCCCGGATCGGGTCACGGGACGATCTCGCACTCTCTTGCAGCAGCGGTGAATGATAATATAGCGAGCTAACGGACCTAAAGCATGCTCTCTAGCAGCGGCATAAACAAGTATATATGAAAATAAGCAAATGCCGAGTGTAGGGAGCGAGAACGATACCTCCACGCGCTCGGCGTGGGGAAGACGGACCCGGCCGAAAACTCGTACTCCCGGGAAACTTAACACACAATAATTACAGCAATGGGAACATGCCCACTCCACGCATGGAGGTAAATGGCTATACAAATGGGCCCGGGAGGACCGAATTCGGGTTGACGGGCAGCTTCGTGTGTTGATTCGGCTACACGCGTGTTCACGACTGTGGAGCCCACGTGCTGTCCGGAGGCTCCGTGTGGGACCCGGTGGTACCGCTATAGTGGAGACACTTGGAGAAGCGCTCCCCGGGCTGGCGGCACGCTGGTTCGCCGGCCGGAGGCCGGGTGGCTCCGTTCGGCACTGGTCAGAAAAACCGATCGGAAATCTACCGGTTCTGTATTTCAGCGCGCGCTCCAGCGAGAACGGACGCTGCGATCAGCACCGGTGTCGGAATGCAACGAGATCAGAGCCGTTGGAAAGCTGCTTCGAAGTACTACAATCTAGTGGCCTTCAGAAAAATTCACCAGATTTGTGCTTTGTGTTGGCGAATTTGATATGCTGCTGTTATACAGTAACCGAAGACTCAGATCTGCAGAGAACTTTCCTGTTGATTGCCTTTTACCGTGAAGTAGATGTCCGAATTTGAAGATGTGTTTTTCAGGAAGGTTGTAGGAAATCGAACAAGGAAAGCAGGACTATTTTTGGATCTGGATTTGGAGGTGATGGTGATTTTTTATGATTTTGGAAGTGGAGAGTGGTCGGATCTGGGATCTGACTCAAAATACTGTTTCAGAGGAAGAACACGAATTTCTAAAAATAGATAGATGGCTGATAAAAAATTAAAAAAATTTGTGGAGGTATAGGGTGATGGACATAACTCCCAATAAAATTAGGAGGGCTTGGATAAATAAAAAAGATGGTCGGAGGGGGAGAACTCATAGGTTCTGTCACTGTAGACAGAAACCTGGCAGATCTCGGATGACAGGTTGGACGAAAATGTAAAAATACTAAATAATGGAATTTTGGCGTGAAACTTTAGGTGGATCTTAGTATGCAAGGGCTGAACACACCATAAAAAATTCAGATCAATCCATTCTCGTGGCTGAGACAGACAATTCGTTGAAGCTTCTGTGGTCAGATGAAGATAGAACTGCAGAGGCGGCTCGATGGTGGCACGAACGGCGGCGGCACAGATGATCACCGGAGATAGAGGGGAGGGGATAGAAGATAGAAATCACTCTAGAACTGGAGGTTGGAGGAGAGAAACCAGAGGGAGAGAAGGGGGGCTCAAGAACACTCTTGATTTTCCAACAATTTTCCCTTCATTTCTTCATTAATTTCTAATAACACTATACATAGGCTTATATAGAAAATGGCAAGGGGTGGGGGGCTGATAATTTCGTGGGAAATAGGCCATTTTCTTCCCCCATGTGGTCAAAACTCAAAATAAATAAATTACATATGGAGGGGGCACTCCTTTGACTAGGTAGGTAAGGTAGGTGGCCAACTTTGACATTTTACACCACTTGTCTCCCATGTGGTCAATTAGCATTCAAACCTTCTAGATGGCCACCTAGGATGGTTGACCGGCCCTACTTGGATGAGGTGGACCAATGGGGAAGGGGAGGGGGCCCCCTAGCTGGACCTACTACACATTTGCACAAAAACTCACACAATCCATGGGAATGACTCATTGGCTTATAAAGCCTTACATTTGCGTACATACTTTCCCAAGGATATAAACACAAACCAAAAGGACATAAATGTAAAAGAAAAAGTACATGCTCGGCGTCGATTCCCATCAACTCTCCCCGGGTGGGAGGAACTCGACCCCGTCGAGTAGGGGTATGGATGCTCGAGTACACCGGCGGATCCGTCACCGTGCCAAGTAGCGCGGGTATGCTCCACTCCAAGTGATTGGCACCTGCTCATTCCATATATACTCGATATGCGCGGACTGCTATGGGCCGAAGGTGGACACTCCGGGTGGGGCACTCTCAAAAGGGAAGGAAGCAGCTCAAAGACTCACTAGGAATCACCGCTGAGTCCCTGTAGGTGACTGATCCGGGTATAGATGTAGAACCAATCCCATACTCTTCGAGTGAGTCGACTCGCTTCACACTCATAAGGGACTGACATCGACGAGCTTGCACAAGACACATGCAGACAAACAAATGACACACAAGCCATGCAAACAAACCACACAAGAAAAAAACACATGGACTCATCTATGACCCTAGACACACCTAATGTTAGTCCGACCCATACATGGGTGACGGCGGACCAGGACACCCGAATATGTGTTATGCATGCATGTTGGGCAACTGGGAATGGATGGCATGGGGAACACCTATACGTCGGGTGTGGTTATGTGTGGATGGTCTTTTGAATGTGGGTGACTCGGGTGGTTTAGAAGGGCCGGGTTTAGGTGGGTCGGGATTGGTGGATGCAGATGGACCATCCCGAGGGGAAGGGGCATAAAAGTGGGCTTCCTTGAAGAAGGGGAGTACGGGTGGTAACTCGGGAAGCCTAATAGTGAAGGGGTCAAAAGGGTCAAAGAAGGTATGACCCCTTGTGGTGGGTTCCCACAAGTCACGGTCCCACGTGTAGAGGGTTTGAAGATGTGGGTAGTCACCTTCTTGAATTGTAACGGGTGGGACGGGGATCGTAGGCAAGAAGTATGATTCCTCCCTCGGACAAAAGGGTATGAATTCGGGCTCGTCCGGTAAGGGGAGGAGTAAGAGGACCTCCGTGGTGACACAACCCACGGTGCACTCGGAGGTAATGGACCCGAAGGCCGGATGGGTGAAGCTAAGACTAGCGGGTTGGTCAAAGCCTCGCGCCAAAAGATGCGTCAACTCCCATTGTGAATCCAATCCCATGACAAGATCGTCCAATGTGTCAACATGGTGACGAGATCGAAAGGTGGTATGGAATGAGTTGACTGGCACTAAAGGTAAGGTGGGGTCCATGGATGGAAAGGGATGTGGGACCAAGCCATCCTTGAGCCAACTAAGAAGGGGCTCGGCTATGTAAAGTGTTCCCGTAAGAAACACGGGTGGCTCGGGCTTTGGTAGCTCCAAAGAAGAAGGTTCCGAATAGAGCTCGGAAGGAGCGGGTGGTGATGGAGCACCTACGAGAGGTGAAGAAGCACTTATCCTTTCAACAATTCCGAAATCATTTTTTTACATTCCTCAAAGGAGCGGGTTGGAGTAGGGACCTTGGGGTGGACTCGCTCCTCGTCCCTCGACCTAGGTGTGATCCTAGGCTCAGCTATAAGCGGGGCTTCCACTCGGTTGGAGGTACTTGTGGGGGTTGGGATGGGGGTGCCAAGGGGAGGTTGGTTGGAGGTGCTTGGGCGGGCCACTAGATTGGGGTCGCTTTGTTGGGCTTGGACGGCGGTGAAGGGGTGGGATTGGGTAGCGGTGTGGCCCACTTGGTTGTGGGTGAGTTGGTGGGGTGGGTGAGTGGTATGACCTCCGTGGTTGGAGGTAGGTGGGCGGGGCAAGTAGGCCCTCCTAAGCGCTCTCTTCATTTCCCACCATGACTCGATGGGCCTTAGATCCCTATCCTCCCTCCAATATTTGATGTTCCTCCAAGTTGCGGCGGCTTCACCAAAAAGTCACCTTTTGGCAACATCGACTTGCATGGGCCCATACATAATATACACCTCGAAGTAATCGTCCATGATGGCTTCCCATTCTAGATAGACACTCGGGTCATCGGACCCGTAGAAGTCCCGGGTTTCAGGCCTCATGGGGTGGTTTGGGTGGTCCTTCCATTTGAGATAGTATCGCCACCATCCGGGAGTTTGGGAATCCATGGGTGATTGGGGACTAGTGGGTGGGCATGCCGACACTAGTAGATAAACCAACTAGACAATTGACTACAACCCTAGACATGACGACCAAGACTCGGTACGTGGCGGAGATAACCGATCTGAAGACCACTCGCGCAAGTGTGCGGCCTTCCCGATAGGCGTAGCCTAACGTTCGGACAACACCTTTTGATATACCGGGTTATTGGGATGCGATGCAAAAGACACTTTTTTTTGTTTTAAAACAATGATGACCCTAAACACGACTTAGATAATGACTAATGACTAGACATGAATGACACTTTTTTTTGACACCCTACACTCAAACTCGCTCTGATACCAAATTGATGCGGGACGAGACCACGGACACGACAAGCTCGCGATCATCCCTTAACGAGGGAAGCGTCGGACGTGCGCGGTTGAGAAACCGGCAATGAGCTAGGGTGATCGGCTCTCTCGTGTGCCCGGATCGGGTCACGGGACGATCTCGCACTCTCTCGCAGCAGCGGTGAATGATAATATAGTGAGCTAACGGACCTAAAGCATGCTCTCTAGCAGCGGCATAAACAAGTATATATGAAAATAAGCAAATGCCGAGTGTAGGGAGCGAGAACGATACCTCCACGCGCTCGGCGTGGGGAAGACGGACCCGGCCGAAAACTCGTACTCCCGGGAAACTTAACACACAATAATTACAGCAATGGGAACATGCCCACTCCACGCATGGAGGTAAAGGGCTATACAAATGGGCCCGGGAGGACCGAATTCGGGTTGACGGGCAGCTTCGTGTGTTGATTCGGCTACACGCGTGTTCACGACTGTGGGGCCCACGTGCTGTCCGGAGGGGCCGTGTGGGACCCGGTGGTACCGCTGTAGTGGAGACACTTGGAGAAGCACTCCCCGGGCTGGCTGCACGCTGGTTCGCCGGCCGAAGGCCGGGCGGCTCCGTTCAGCACCGGTCGGAAAAACCGATCAGAAATCTGCCGGTTCTGTATTTCAGCGCGCGCTCCAGCGAGAACAGACGCTGCGATCAGCACCGGTGTCGGAATGCGACGAGATTAGAGCCGTTGGAAAGCTGCTTCGAAGTACTACAATCTAGTGGCCTTAAAAAAAATTCACCAGATTTATACTTTGTGTTGGCGAATTTTATATGCTACTGTTGTACAGTAACCGAAGACTCAGATCTGCAGAGAACTTTCCTGTTGATTGCCTTT